>OZ008371.1:55600902-56800902 GCA_963931995.1 Phaonia tiefii
ATATTGGCAATCACAATGGGTCAAGCGAACTCCGAGTGTAGTGACAATAAGTTGTATACTGCCTCTTATTGTCACCTGTCCTAAACCTAACTTAACCTAGTATCTGACGAATCAATTAGTAGTTTGCAGAAATGTCCTAAAATCATTCACCTTACCTTCCTGAATGTTAGATCCAACATGAAGTAAGTTCGTGCTTCATGACTTCCGCTTGAAAGACACTACAATGGTCTGGTAGCCTTAGTGGAAGGTCTAGACCAAGCTCTTTAGAATAGAGTCTAAAGTCTACCTTGCCATCTAGTTTGGAGTCATCAGTGTAGAAGCCTAAATACTTTCTGTCATCTGATAGAAGTTTTTCTCATAGGTTGATGTATACACTGTGTGTCATCAAGATAGAACCAACAAAATATTGAAGATATAATGCCTACTATGCAGAAATGGGCGATGTTTTTTAATGCACATAAAAGAGGCAACGCTGATTATTTGAAACATCACAAACCCGTTCCTCATAGTTTGTAACGATAACTTGTTATCTCTCTGTTTGAAATAGATTGAGAATATTAGCTTTTGTACGTGGTTCACTAAGAAATTAAATAATATTCAAGTAAAAGTTTGAGGTAGTAGATAATCAAAATGGGTAGAAAAACTAGTTTAAGTTCATCGCAAATGGTTCAAACTGATGTTGTCACTCAGAAAAACATTGCAAACGAGGTACTTACACAACTTTAACACCTCAGTACAAGCGAAAAATTCTTCGAATTGCCCAAAAATTGGACGCATTTCACCTCAAAAATTAAGCCTTTAGCAAGAGTAAATGCAAGTAAATCAACCGTTCGTCGTGCTATTTTGGTCAGTGGACATCTGCAGCTCCGAAAACTGAAGAAAAAACTTCCAGTAAATGCAGTCCGCCAACAACAACACCTTCAATTTGTTAAAGTCTACTTGGATGTGATGGGCAAAGCCACTTAAGTGATAGGGACTAGCAAAAAGTAATTTTGTTTTGGATGAAAAAAAAATGTAACTTGGATGATCCCGATGGCTATAACTTTTATTTTCACGATGTGTTTAAGGAAGAAACTTTTCTGAGCCACCGTCACAGCAGAGAGGGCCGCAGTATCATACGTCGGACTATTGACCTTGTAAAAACTACCGGAATGACGGGGAATCAGTAGAAACAAATTTTTCCTAAGACTAAAGAAATTTTGGAAGCAATAGAGTGGATTTATCAACATGATAATGCGCTTATACTTACGGTATGTGTAGCGAAAACACGGATTTCTAGCCAAAATATTGGAATCTTTAATTGACCGCCCTTCCCACCCGACCTTAACATTATTGAAAATGTTTGGGGTTGGCTAACCTTCAAGGTCTATGAGAGAGGAAAGCAGTACGAATCAAAAGATGAGATTATTGAAGGAACAGAAACCGCATGGGCAGATATTTCTTTAGACTACCTTAAATCCTTATAAGAGTCATTAATAGGTAGGATATTCGAAGTTATTCTGAAGAATGTTAAAAGTACACAGTATTACATTAATATTCAGATACACTTAATGATGGCTTCTTGCGCGTATTTGTTCTTTTAATTTAAAAACTGTTTTTCAACAAAAATTATTATTAATATGAGAATATGGCAACTCTAAATCAGGAGATTAATGTAAGAAAAGAAATGAAACAGAGTCGATATACTAGCATTCACAATACAAGTGCGTTTGGCTTTACCTGAAAGAATATTTAGCAATGAAAACATTTGCAATATGCAATAAATTCAGCTTAGTTTAAATTTTAAAATAAAAATCGTACTTTTTTGTCTTTGTCGCTGGCTGCGACCTGAGTTATTCCTGCGGGGATGCGAATTTAACACCCAATAAAAACCACGGCAATATGCGTTTATACACGGTAGGGTAGAAATAGGGTTTATTTTTAAAAAAAATATTACAATATTACAATTATAATATAAATATTACAATTATAATATAAAAGCAAACTGACTTAACAGCAGAGCAACTGCTTTGCTGGAGCCCTACATTGTACTTGTTTACAAAACTTAACAGTTCCTTTCCAACACAACAAGTACAATGTAGGGACAAACGGGGAACTGCGGTAAGTCGTAAACAAATGACGACCAAAAAAAGGGACTTTCAAACAAATGATCATTATAGGCAAACAATAGGTCTGTCTGCGTATTTTTCCAGTAGCAAATACTCAGTAACTTTTTTTGGGAGAGTAAGAACAATTTTACTCTCTCGGTTGAAAATATCTCAAAAAGTACGCAGACAGCATCCAGTGAAATCTTGCAAGAAAACAGCTGATCGGTGTGTAAACAATTGAAATAACAAAGCAAACGAATTGTGTTCTAGCATGAAGTAAACTGTTTTGTTTATTATAATTTATTATAAACGTTAAAAATCAACACAATTCTAACTATTTACCTCTGCCATGGTTAAATTTCAATTTTTATTTTCATTTCACAAAAATTATTTCATTCAAACAGTAAATAAAAACAGCTGTTCAAACTAGTTGCAAAATCTTGCAAGTAGAAATTTCTCCAGCAACATTTTGCAAGTTCTCTAACTTCCAACTGTCAAAAAATTCTCTTGTTGGCTCTCTCGCTGCAAGAGATTTGGAGTATGCAGACAACATTTTGCAACATTTTGCACAAAATGATGCAAAATATGTGTACGCAGAGCAGACAGAGCTAATAATAACAAATTAATGATCATAAACAACCAAATGCTAATAATATGACAAAAAGGGCAAATGAATAAACAAAAAAAAATATAAGTAAATACAATAACAAACATGAGCATCAGCGACAGTCTTTTTTGATCCTTTGGAATTTTAAGAACTTTGAATTAATGGGTTGTATAGAAGATGTATTTGCCGATATAGCGCATGAAGTATAACCAGAAAAAATTGTTAGAGTTATGTAACTACATTCGGAACGGAAACTCAACAAAATCAACGTTTTGAAAGTGCATGAAAAAAGATTAGATGCATTTTTTTTGAATTTTATTTTAATGATCTATTATGTAAGTTCCCAGCAGAAAAAATGCTAATTCAGAACTCGTAATAAACTAGTATTTTTGAACCACAGAACTAGTACTCGGCCATACAAACAACTGTAGAAATTATCTTTGCGATGTCCTACGATTGGGAGAAATTATCTGTCGAGTGCCGCTTTTGAACAGGTGGTGCACCAGTTTAACAGTACTAGTTAAAAGTCAAATTTTATGGTTTAAAAGGTCATTAAAAGTTGGACAAACATTGGGTAAAAAATGGGAAATTTCTTGAAAATGTCTACATAACGATTTATTTGTACCCGCGCTTGTCGTTTTCAAAGAAAAAGTAGGATAACCTGTTTAAGTGCAAAGGACCCAAGGTCCGTCAGTTAAATTTTCTGTTTTCTATTTCTTTGCCATAATTATATTTTATTAAGGGTATATTTTGGTTAAGTACTTCCAGTACTTATGGCAGTATTTTAGAGACATTGAAAAACTTGCACTATTCTCACATAAACAACATAATTAATGTAAGCTGCATGCACGTTGGTATTGAAAACTTTGAATAGTTCATAGTATTAACATAAAAGTAAATAACGGTTTTATATGAATGCAGCTTTATATTCTGCAGTTCCTTTAAAATTGTAAACGACACAATTTAATTCTTTTAAAAATATAACCGATTCAGTTCTTCCTAGTAGAACTAGAGTTGCAATAACTAGTTCAACCCCCTCTAGTGCATGAACTAGAACTTTTATGAACTAGTTTGGAAGTTAACTGCTGGGTTTTAGTTAAAGTATGAGAAGTTCATACTAGAGATGGGAGCGTGTCCTAATTTACTAGGCACGACCCTACACAAGCACGAAGACGATATTAACAAACATGCACAGGCACGCACGACTAAATTTTGGCAAAGGCACGTCCCGCACGAGCACGAACTTAGAAATTGCAAACTCGCACGCGCACGCACGAAAAACCACTGTCTAACATGAGAATATAAAAAGATTGTAAACTGAAAACTGTAGACAAAAGGGTATACTATGTTTAAAGAAATGTGTGTACCAACAAAAGGATGCGTAACAGCAACAAAACAGTTAGCACTCAATTTGCAAAATCCGTCCGTTCTTAGAACTCCTCTTGGAGTTCTTTTTGTATTTTGTTTCACATTTTGGACGACGCGGCGATGCTTGATTCTTTCTTGTGTGGATTTTCTTTTAAATGTGTGGCGGAAGAAGTCAATCGAATTGTTCTATGTATTTTAACACGGCTGTAAAATTCACACACATTAAGAGCTACAGCAAAGAGAATGAACAAGGTAGTCTGTTTCTAGACGTGCAATTATAATGGCTGCAATTCATGAGTTAAACATGGTTGGAGTTTCTATAGTTAGATACAATAACATAATAAAAAAACTTCGTGTATTGTAATATTCAACGAAGAGAGTAAGAGAGAGAGCTGAGAAACGAGGCGCTTCACACTTCCTTGTTGGCATTCTACTCCGTAAGTAAATTTTCTTTTCTACCCTTTCTTTCTCTTTGGCTGCAACTTACAGAGGTGCATTCTATTGGTAACATTGCCAAGCAACTTTAAGTGTGCAACTTTGAAAAACTCTGATAACGTTCTTGAGTTCTTGCTAGAGAGAGAGGTAAGAAGAACAGAACGGGGAAAAAACTACCGAGTGCTCTGCAATTCGTTTTATTTTCATTCGCAATGAAGTTGGCTGTGGAATAATTTGAGGTTTCTCTTTAACATGCAAATTTATTGCATTTATTGCATGTTAGTTAGTTTGAAAAGGGGGGTGCGATGTTGGGTGTTCCAAAGGGAGCACTCTAATCATAGACTAATACATACCTAGATAAACTTATTCTCTCATCTGACGTTTCATTTCACACTCTTCGTGATGCGGTCGGTGTGATAGAGAGATGTTTGACGAAAAGTGATATACACCAGGTGGAATTACAATAACTTCTTGCTTTAATTTTTCATGCCATTTTGGTGAAAAACTGTGAAATTTAAATGTGTTTTAAACTTTTTTATTGACTGTTATTGTTAGCATACATTTGTGTTGTATTTAACACATTAATTTTAACACACAAAACGAAATGCCGTTGTTGTTATTTTGTTCGTTGTTTTGAACCATTGCTTCTATCTGGTATTAGTAAAGCAATTCTTTTCAACATCAAACGTATACATCACACGAGGACAAATGTCAGAAATTTGGTGAGTGAAAGTTTTTCTCTACCCATATTTACTCTATGACTCTAATCCTTCCCATGTCAGTAGACACACACTTAAGCCGCTGATTCGACCTGTTTTGCGCTCTCAGTTTACCCTACTAATTTACTATATCTGTCATATGAATTTGGTGCTATTCGTGAAATTCCTTAAGTTGTTCCAGTCCATTCCCACAAGTTTGGTCCGGTATTATACTCTCCGAAAGATATCTGGATCTAGCTTGTGTGAAGGCCGGGCAGTGGTATGGAAAATGCTCCATCGTCTCGTCGTCCTCCGTCCAAGCTCTACATTTATTGCGTACTTCAAAGGTTTTTCTTAAAATCTTTTTGTGCGCACTGTCATATGCTACATTTCACGATCCTTATAATTTTGAAAATGTAATCAAATTATACTTTATTCAAATTTTCCAAAATGTGAAATTGCATCTCGTTTTTACTGTAAGGTGTTAATTGTTTTTTCTTAAATGCTGTATGTGTATTCTACTTGACCCATAGAACGTTCTACTTGACCTACTTGAACGTTCTTCTTAACCCATAGAACGTTTTTCCTCCTAACCAAATCTAGTAGCTTCAACTTTTTTCTCTGCCTAGCATAATGCCCAACATAATATATACATAAATGCATCTCCGGCTATCTGCTACTGTATGAGTTACGTCGACATAAACTGAAAATCTACTGGTCCTTTGAATAGCTGCAAATGCCGCAGCTGTTTAAAATATTAACAATTGAGAGGAGTACGAAACCTTGGCTCTTAGTGCAGATTTTATTTCCATGGAATCTATATCGAGCTTTATTCGTTGCATTATAACTACTGCCTGTCACTTACTGATTTTCAGTTGGAAGGTATAAAAGTTCTTACCTGCATATTTCAAAGAGTTCGCAATGACACGGTAACTCCGCCCAATTTTGGGTTGAATTTTAGTCTTCCTTTTATTTAAATCTTTTTGAATTTTAATGTACGAGTAGTTCGCACTACAATCTTTCAAAGGTCTGATACATTTTTCCAAGTGAAAAATGCTTTCGTGTTTTCTATTATCGCCCGCCCACTTTGTTGTTGAGAGCTATATGGGTATTTCTGCCGTTCAAACTCAGCTTTATTTTTTTTTGTAAAATTTTAATGTATGTAGTTTGATTTAAATTTTGTGAGTGAATTTAGTAATGTTTTTATTGATTAAAAATTTAACCTTCCATTCTTTATCATTGTAGAACACTCAAGCGAGTGCTGGCACTTCAATCTCTGGAGGAAGCGGACCCAATATGGCGCCCCAAGCTCCGGCCGCTAATGCTGGTGGTCCTACTGCTGTTCCTGGCGGTGGGTATCCACAAGGTATGACACCTAGTCAATATGCTCAATATTCACAATATTATGCTGCTGCAGCTGCTGCTGGTGGATATCCTCAACCTGGATATGGTCCAGGATCAGCTGGTGGTTATGGAGCGCCGGGAGGTTATCCCGGTGCTGCACAACCTCCAGGCGTTGGTCCCAACCAGGGCGGAAACAATCAAAAGAAGGGCGATAAACATTAAATAAACCAATCAGTTAACCTGCAAAAATAATCTGTTGAAGGATTTTACAAATGGTAAGTATTTCTATTTTAAACCAACCTCGTTTTAGAATCTTTTTTTGTATTTTCTTCATATTGGTTTACATTCCTCCAAAATATTTTTGAAATGAAAAGCGAATTCATTATATACAAACATTTATAAATAATACCTATATTGTGATATATTTGTTACTATTGATATTTGGGTCCTTTTAAAATTCTATAAACTCGTTTTCTTCTTTTACCAACCTATATTATTATACACTCATACTTTTTCTTTTGGTTTGAACTGCTACATAATTGTTATATTGACGCTACTAAAGTGCTGATATTTTAAACAATATTGAGAAACTACATAATTATTTATTATTGCATTAAAACTGTTTTGTTCTTGTAGTTGAATTTAATTTATTTTTTTTACTCCTTTCTTCTAATTTTGATTTTATTATTTTGTTTTTATTTTATTTCTTAATATTGTGATATAACGAAAACATATTTCTTTTTTCCTTCCATATGAATATTTCTTGCAGCTAAACATTTTTATTAAGACCCCCTCTAGAAATGAAAACAAACAATTATCCACATATGTCTCTCTGAGTATATATCTCGTAAATGAAACGTCTGGTTTTCCTAGGGAAAACACTTGAGACTTTCTACAAAATCTTTGTGTATTGGACTTATTTGGTTTGAAGTAAATGACATGCATCTACAGTTTGATTAATAAAAATATATATATATTTTCATTTCTTAGTTATTAAGTACAATTTAATTTAATTTAATTATAATACAGATTTTTTCACCACTAGTGTTATTTTCAACAAATATTATTAATTAATTACATAGAGTGATGATGATAATGCAAATGACAAATATTAATGACTACGATTATTATTATTAGTACTTCTAAATATTTGTCACTAATATTCAAAATAATTGTTTAAAAGCGGCCGTTTTTAAGTTAGGTATATAATATCAATTGCAGAACTCATTACGAGTTCTCTTTGTTGGAAAAAAAAGAATTCAAATATTTACAGATATGAATGATCAAGTTTTCTTTTCTAATTCTTTTTTTTTTTGTTGTTTTTGAGAATTAAAAATTATATAATCTTTATTTTTCAAAAAAGAATTTGACAGTGCTAAAAAGGAAATGGCTAAATAAACTAGTTTTTATATAAACTATCGAAATAACTGATTTAAAAATATTCCGTTATCAAAATTCTCTTTAAAAATACTAAATTTTGCATGTTTGTTACAGCAACTATCAAATTGATGGAACGGCAAATCTATAAAATCTTTTTATAAAATCTTTTCCATATTTTAACTCTTGTATAAAAGACAGTAAACAACAACCAAAAATAAATAATTATCAAAAAGTGTTTACAACCAAAGTCACGATCTCGAAAGAAACTCTATGCGAACGAAAACCACTCATTCACTTTCGTTTGTTGCCAGGGCTAAATTGTTATTGTGTAGTTGTGTATTTAAAAAATCGGGGCCCACCAACTACTTTCGCTGTAATCTATGCGAACGAAAATGTCAAAACCTATGTGGCAACCAACAGACAAGTGACTGGTTTTGACATTTTCGTTCGCACACATGACAGCGAAAATAGTTAATGGGCTCCGATTTTGTAAACACACAATAACACGAACTCACACTCACTTTCGTTCGTCGCCTGGTTTTCCTTCGTATAGGTTTTCTTTCGAGATCGTGACATGAGCTGTTAATCCTCAAAAGTGTGCAAGGATTGGTAACCATTTTTTACATTTTTTTTAAAAAAAATTCATGAAATTTTCTAATTTTATTCAAACACTTTCATTGAAGTTTATCAGATATTCCTTTTAACTTATCGATATCCAATTTTGTCTATATAAAATACCAGGTATTTCCTTTTGTTCACTGTCAAAATTTTAGGATTTTCTTTTTCAATTATCACAAAGAAAACACACAGAAAATATATGATAAAACTGAAATAAACTTTTTGAGCATAAATAAATATTTATATATAAAAAAAATCGATATGTAAAACACATTGTTAAGTATTATTTCTTAGCAAGCTGCAACCGTAAGGAAGTCTCCACGAGCCGCCAACCCCTCTTCGTTTGACGTTTGTTTGATATCGAATCGGAAACTCGGTCTTGGTAAGATTTGCTAAAATTATGTTTGTGTATCAGATGTGAATTAAATTTATAATTGTAAATGTTTGCAATATACTTATTATATATAAACAATACTAGCGAAAACGTGTTGGTATATTCCACTTTATTGTAATAACAGCTTATGAATGTAATCATACTTTCTGAATAATTTTCCTGTTTTTTTTGTTAAAGAAAAAAGCCTTTATAAGAAGTAAATAATTAGTCCATATTTAAAAATATTAAGAATTGAAGAACATTTTATAAAATAATGATATACCCATATCTTGTTTTACATACGACTCCACATTCTACATATTTATATACATTTGCATATAATTGATTATTTTCATAATTTTCAGGTGTTGCACTCCCTCTAAGATAAACAAAACAAACTTATAACTGATGCGACCAAACAATTCAGGGGTCAGGTCGTCGGATCCGTTTCGTGTCGAAATCTGAATGTCGATAGTCCGATTGTTGCTAAACTTTTGAAAAGATTTATCATATTTTGGTCTAGATTGATTACTGTATCTTGTTGACTTGATGTGTCTAAATATCTTCAAAGTTCCGCTACAAATTCCCTTATCGCACCCCCACAACGCAAAATTCCATTACGTCATGGATCCATTTATCCGTCCCTTATAAAAAGTTTCTTAATTTCATATTTGCTCATATTTGTCCAAGGTTTTCTTATAGCAATATTACAGTTTGTTAAATAACATGCTTTGCCGTAGCTGGCCTTACGAGAAGGATATTTCGTATTTCGCATGTGACGTTTGTACTTACTGCAAAAGGAAACAAAGAAGTAGAAGCTCGGAAAAAAATCATAGCAATATTTGAAAAAGGTTATATTGGAATTCGGATGGAAACATGTGATTACAGAAAATTGTGACAGTAATATAAAGTAAATCTGGCGTAATAAGAATACATAGTTGTTTTAAACTGGGCGTACTACTTTGTGCAATTTTTATTCGGACTATACTAGACACGGTTCGTAGAAAAATCTGACTGGATTTATAGCGTGGATTATAGCGCGTAAAGGCCGCATAGCAAACAACATAAATCGGACTGCTAAACTCCTTTGTATTTTATCTTTAAAGTACAACGTCTATGCTTTTATTTAAGCTTTTATGTTGAATTCAACCTAGCAAGCAATATTAACCAATGAAACATTTTAAAATCTAAAACGTGCAGAATTTGTTATTATTGTAATCAACGAAATGATTATTTTAATACACGAAGACTAATTATTTTCATTAATTAATAAGCAAACAAAGTACATCTCGTAAAGGCATGAGAACTTTACAGTAAATTGTTTTTGATTATCTACTCCATAAGTACTTTACATGTTTGTACACAATATTCTCAGCATTTTTTAAACAATTTTAGATTTCATTATATTATATGCTCATATAGGCTAAATGATGATACCATGCTGGATTTCCATTCCTCCGATTTCTTTCGACCCAGCAATCCGTTGAGAGTACTCATTTACAAAGGTGATTTTATGAAATATGTGTGTGCTATAATACAGTGTAGATGTGTGAGTTTTTAGGAAGTTGAAATATATTTATTTATCTTTGTGTTTATAGAATGTAAAACCGAACTTTCTTCGATAATTCATTTTTAAACCGGCGTTACAAATTATTTCATTTAAAAAATTGTAAATTTTTTTGTCGTATTCTCTCTTTTATATATATGTACTTATATATATATACATACATACATCATTTTTAACTCTATAATGTGACTTTTTCAAATTTGATTTAATATTTGGTAAGATTTGGGTCAGTTCTAGTATAGGTTTGTCAATTTTTGTATTTTTAAACAATTCTTTAAACACATTTCTTTGTATTTAGATTTTTATATACATATATTTCCATAAATCAAATTTATTTCCAGCGACAGTATAGAAAGACATCATTTGCCTTAGAAATCTGAATTAAAACACAAATTATTGAAATCAATTCAAATTCTCGTTTATGGTAAGATTTACTTCTTAACAAAGGTCAACTTATTTATATTTTTTGTTTTCTTATTTCGAGATAAACCCCTTAACTAAATACATACATATATACAATATACACATAATATGATAAATTAATTACTAAACAAATATAAGTCTCATTTAAAGTGTTATTAATAAGTATAATTTAAAAGTTTAAAAAAATGTTGCAACATTTTTTTTCTCCAAAAAATTGATTTTTGGTACAAATCAAAAAAAAAAATTAAATATGAATTACTTACAATATATTAAAACCAAGGAATATTGCTGCTTAAATTTAAATCCGACTTTTAACCAATAGAATAAAACAAAAAGTATATAATAGTAAATCATAAATTTCAATATTTCATATTTGCCACGAAAAAATAGTTAACAATATGTGAAATATTCTGTTGTTTTATTTGTTAATATTTATTTTTTGCAGCAGCGACGTTCGTAAAGTTTCGTTAGATGGGGCGGAAAATATTATAAAAATCTAATCACCGAAATAGCTTTTGAGTATGGTATGTATAATATGTTAAAGAAGATGATGATGATTCCAAAAACCATTCAAATGATTATTATAACTTTTGTGTAAACCACTATACATACCCCTTCTTTTTGATACAATGATGACATTTTTTTTAACTGTCCTTATATATACATACTATATACAATAACATAAAATACAAACTAAACTTTGTCTTCAAATATATTTCTTATATTGTAATTTTCCCACAGACATGTCCACCTCACTGTCTACTTCGATAACTGCTGATGTGCGGCGGGATATCATCTTCTTAGTTTTCTATTTGGAGTGGCGTGATCGTTGCTATACGAGTTTGTCTTTAGATTTCAATACCAGTATAATATTTAAATACATGCTTTGTTTTATATTATGTACGACAATTTCAAAAGTGATTCATATGATTGCGACTTTAGGCAAATTATTGTAAAATGTTTGTATATTTGGAAATTTTAGTTGCAACATTGTACAGTTTTCTATATATACTTGCCTATTCAATATGTAATTTTTGTTTGTAAAGATATACTATTTTGCATATAAGTGTCTTTTATATTTATATATATGTACTTATAAATGGGTTCAATTGATCCGTCTACAGCATAGAAAGCGAGCGCACAAGTCAGTGAGTGTGAGAAGCTCTCCCTAGCCCTTCGTGGAATGTAATGGGAAACTATGTTTTAAGTTTTAAATAGGTTGCAGTCAATAATACATTTTTGAGGCGTAGAGCAACATATATTAGGATCCTTCTGCTAAGTACATACATTTGTATTTCGTTTTGAAAAGCGTACAAATTATCAATCGTGGAATAGTTTCGGTTTTTGTATTGTTGACTTTACAAATATGTCGTCTATAGAGGCAGCATAAAAAAATAAAAAAGTTTTTTTTTGGATCTAAAAATAACAATTTTAATACCGCAAAAGGATTATATGCTGTAAATGTTAGAATTTAGTATAAACCTATACAAAAAAATTTTACTACGTTTATCAAAAATACGATTGGTGGCATAGGAATTCCGATCTTAACATCCATAATCAAAAATCAAACGATTTGACAAGGAGAATAAATGTATTAGCTCTTTAGATAAGGCTGATAAGAATAAATAAAAGATTAACGACGAAATCAACTTTCACCCCTCGGATTTTAAAATCTGATGACGTCATTGAATGCTTGTTTGGACATCATCAAAAATATTAAATAATCGTCTTAGGGTTTGTTTACATTGTAATTGGAAATTTCTTTCAGTCAATCCAGGGGGCTGGATGCTGAGAGTCGATAGCGTTCGGAATTATTGCCATACGATCGAAATTTTTTTTTTTGGTATGGCTAAAGTACGAAATTTCGATCGTATGACAATAATTCCGAACGCTATCGACTCTCAGCATCAGCCCCCAGTTTCCCTATACTGAAATCAACTATTCTTCCATATGAGATTTTGATGCAATGTGAACGTAGTGTTAATTAAATATGAATTTGTGATATGGATTTGTAGAAATACGGATTGGTACAAATGGTTTACGAAACTTTTAGCTGCCATCATTAAAATACATCGCAAGCTTGATTGTCGCATCTAGTAATTATGATAACAAAATTAATGCATTAACGGAAACCCCAAAAATATAAGTGTGAAACAGGAGTACAACATAACGGATAGCAGGTAGAATCAACAAACTTTACAAACGACTAATTTTAAAATTTAATTTTCATAAAATCAGTCAATCAAGCTTGTGCTGTGTAAAGGGGTAGGAGAAAAGAAATAACTGAAATCAGTAAAAGCTTTAAGTTTATTCTATAACATTCTGGTTCATCATTCTGTTTCAGTAAGTATGTATAATAAACCAACCTAGGTAAGTAAGTAAATAGTCGTCACCCATATTTGTGTCTAAATCGCAATCACATGACATTTTTGCAATTGTTTACTTTATTTTTTTATATTTTAATTTAGTTTATATTGAAATTTTGTACATATCCATGCTACCTGTATTTTCTGTTCTATTTGCAGGAGTGTAATTACGTAGCTTGCTCCGTATTTCCAATTGTACATTTCTAATTTGATTGCAAATGTCGATACATTTTTTATTTTTTAAATCGAAATGTTTCTTATTCAAGTCCTAATACTGATGATGTATGTGTCTAAACTTAAATAAAAATGTGATTTTTAGTAATTTTTTTTAGTTATACAAACTATTAGCTAAGGCATTGTATCGAATTTAATCACGATGAAAGAAATTTTCTGAGGCTAACTCAGTTCCCCCCCCTAATCATGGATAATATTTTTTCGAATTCAAATATGGAAGATTAAGAAGGGGTATGTACACTGCAATCACTTAAGTAAGGAATTATATTTTTCAAACTGAACGTAAATATCATTTAAACTGGATATAGGAGAATTACGAATAAAGACTACAATGTAACAAATGTTACATAAATAGCAAGTTATACAAATATTATTGATCAAGTAGGCAATTATTCGTGATTATAATTAGTATCCGAAACCGGTTTTTTGATATTAACCGTTATTTGCTATATGCAGGTTATTATGAAACGTAATTATCGGGCAAACCGGTTATTTGACGTCAGGTAACCGATTTTTCCTCAATTTGTGTTAATATTCTTAAAAAAATTAATAAAATGATATGATTTTCGAATTTTAATGAAATTCTGGAATTATTTACAGGATTTATTTTGATTATAATTTTATGCTTCAAGAAGTTCTAAATGTCATTTCCAAACAATTTTTTTATTCAGATTTCAATATGATTTTATTACTTGAATACTATTAACTAACCTTTTCAAACATGTTTTTTTTTCAAAATTTAAATTATTTTATAAATACTACGTCCAATTTCACCAAACAAAGTTAAAGCTAACTGACAGTTAAAAATTATAAATTCCATACAAAGTGACAGCTAAAACTGTTCGTTATCTCTAACTGAAAGATAACTGAACATGGTGAAATCGGCCGTTAAACTTAATAAGATTTTGGTACATGAAATTAATGTGAATCAGTTTGTGAATTTGAATAAAACTTAAATTTTATATTAAACACGCATTCCAAATTGGAATATGATTTAAATTTTACTTTAAAATTAAACGTGATTGTCAAATTTGAATATGAAAAGTTTGGTGTTTTAAATTCGAATAAGTATAAAAGGGTTGGGGTCATATGCCCGAATTACAAAATCCCGAATTTCAAAATCCCGAATAATTGTACAGTACAGTACAAAAAAAATAAAATAAATGGTTTCCCATTACATCCCATGAAGGGACTGGGGAGAACTTCTCACAATCACTGAGCTGTGCGCTTTCCGGTTTTCACTCACTGATTGGGACCTACAGTTTTACACCGATTCCGAACGGTAATTTGAGAAGCTTTTTCATGGCTAGATACTCGATAGTGTCGCCGTCACCATGCGAGGTGACCGCCGCCGAAAGAAAATTTGAAGGTGGTCAGAGCCGGGTACAGTACAGTACAAACTACTATTATTCGGAATATTTTAAAATTTCATATCAAATAAAGGCAAACAAAAACACGTTCCATGTTGTGACTTTGATTATGACTCAACTTTTTAGTATTCATGGTTACATTCAGGGCTAGATAGTGTCCTTAATCTTCTGCTTAATGAGTCGCAAGACCGCAGAGGCCTATTCGGAACTTTTCTTCAGTCTTACCAAACTGACTTGCGAATGGAACATACACTTAAAGCCACTAAAGATTGATTTTGAAAAAGCTGCAAAAGAATTTTTTCCGTATGCTGAGTGCAAAGGATGTCAGTTCCACTTTGGCCAAATAATTTGGCGCAAGATTCAGAAGGAGGGCCTAAGTATGGCAACTCAGACGAATTTAGCTTGCAAGTTCGAATGATAAGGGCCTTTGCTTTTGTGCCGGGTGCTAAAATACCTGAATATTATGAAGTCTTATACCGCAACTTTGCAGATAAAGATGCCAAAAAATAGCTCGTTGGATGCTGGAAGAAAACTTCCCACGCACCCAAAACTGTCGAAGCTTGACATAGACGCCTTAAAGATGTTGTCGGCAAAAAGCATTCCGATTTTTACAGACTGATCGAAAATCTGGCTAAAGAGCTGATTGTTCCTAAATCGGCAATCGAAAAACTTAAATCGGAGAACGTTGAACCCCGCAACAAAAAAAATTGTTCAAAAAACAAAAATTTAAAGGCTGTATAAAATAACAATGTATGGATAAAACAGACTATTTAAAAGGCATAGCAATTAATCTTGCCTTTTATATATAAATTGATTATTAATAAAAGAAAATTGTATTGTTATGATTTTCAATAATTCGGGATTTTGTAATTTAGGATTTTAAAATTCGGGATTTTGACATTTCGGCCTTTTCAAAACTTCGGGATTTTGACACTATCAAAAACCGGTCTCTTGAAAAACTCTAACCGAAAATTGTTTTTTTTTTGTATGAATATTATCAAAACTAACAATTTAAAGTTTTGTTTTAACTAAAATGTCAACAACGGTTCGAGAAAAGCAAGAATTCTTCCATGTCGGAAGCACAAATTCGCAGCGAGTCAAGTTAACGCGAGTGTTTGTACATTACGTAATATGAGTCCAAACAGAACCAAACACGCTTCAGACGACGACGGAAAAAATCTCTAGCGTCAAAGTCTAATCAAATTTTTGAAGGTATTTCCAATAATTACACTGAGTTTTTGAAAAAAAATTTGGAAAACATGCGGACTCAACAGATTTATAGTAATTCGGGTGATACAAATCTAACTGCATCATTGGATTTTTGCCCTATAATGATGGTTCCATACAGAACTTAGGCTGCGAGTTAGAGCTAATTTTTTGAGACAATTTTATACATGTCACCATTACTTGAGAACGCCTAATCCGATTTTGTTTAAACAAATTTGGAAAAATTACAATACCTTTAATATATACCTATACTAATTCCCAAGATATGCAACAGTTTCGCAGTTATAAATAAATTGATGAAGTAAAACTAATAATTTTTTGCTTACAGAATTAAAATGTGTATGAAAAATTGTTTATAAAACAATCAGGGCAAAAAACTAATGCAGTTCGATTCGAAGGACCCGAATTAGTGTCAATCCGTTGCGTCCACTTCTGTTTGTCTTACTTTATCTAATTTTTCCTTATTCAAGTAATGCATTTAAAAACCAATAATTTATTTAATATAAATAAAAAAAAATTATAAAAAATAATTGTTCATATTTTGCTACAAAATAGAGAGATTATAGAAATTTCGTTATTTCTATATCCAGTTTAAATGATGTTTACGTTCAAAGTTTGGAAAATATAATTTCTTATTTAAGTGATTCGCAGTGTATATGAAAGCTTATGTGAACCCAAATCGAAAAGACACTACCTACACTAGTTTTTTTTTTTTGCAGGAGAAGAAAAATCAATATTTTAGAATCGATCGTAGAAAACAGACGGATTCTTTTAAATGGGAAAATCGTGGTTTTTAAGTAATGTTAGTTACGGATTTTTAAGCCTGATATTCAGTTTTTATGAAATTTTCGTTGCCATAAGAAGTACGAGTATAAAAAAGCAAAAATTCCATGAACCGAAAATTTCGCTCACTTCATTTGCTTGATACTGAGCTCTGCAAAAATTTCGAATTGCAGAGCAGGGTTGTTACGCCAAAGTGGAATAGTCAAGTTTTGAGAAGAACCTCCTCAATTAATGAAATATTTGCAAGGCAAATCAGAGATATGTGGCAACTCTGTAACAACATTTGCCGTTTAGAGATAAATGACAAAATTTATTACGAAAATTTCACAAGAACTGAATGCGTGGCTTAACTATTTTTCTGAAACAAAAAACCGTAACTACAAGAACAATTTTGTACATAAAATAAAATAAAAAAAATAGTGCTGCGGTAACTTCAAGTGCGGCTTAATATCGCTTAGCTCTCCATACAAATTAAGTTATAATCTAAGCAGGCGGTGTAACCAAAACGCCTATATTCAATAATAACTACAAACCTTGCATTAGAGCAAGACGATTATATACATACATATATTATAATAAATTATCGCTAGTTTAGCGTTTTGGTTACTAGCAAGCAAGCGATAATCGCTAGCTTGTAACGAAAACACGCATAGTATGAGACTGTGTGAACATGAAATAGGAATATAAAGGAGACGTACTTCACTGAACATTAATGACAACACGTACAACTTTATTGATATAAGTAGTGTTATAAGGACTAATTTTTGAGTGGAAAATCATCTGATCAACGATCAAAACAATAGTTAATTGCTGTTTAAATAGCCAAAGTTGGGCATTTAAACTATGATCAATGGACCATATGATTTTGACAGAAAACAACAAGAAGAGCAAACACAAAGCTCTTTAATTGTTAATGTGAACAATTAACAAAACTCGTAGTGCAGTTAGAACTTTATTTCTGCTCAAATATTCTCCAATTTCATTATATATTTTGTATTTTATCATTTCACTTTTGTTTTCCAAATGGCGTCAGTTTGATGTATTGTAACGATTAGCCGATGAATGTATGAACACCGGTTATTTTTCGTAGCATTTGCCACTGTTGCCACATTTTAGTAAGATTATTTGACCAAGCACTGAAAAACTCGTTCAAACATAAATCAAAATTAAGTGATTACCAATTTATGTAAATAACCAGTCAAAAATAACCAGGCAATCATGCCACCTTGGCTTCATACAAAAAAAAATTACCAAACCCAAACTAGGCAATATTACCGATGGTTATTTTTTCTGTGTACACAAATTCCCATCTTGTTAGAATTGCCAACAATGCTGCAGATCAAGATTTATTTATTCAGGTTATAGCAGTAGCACAGCTGATTTCATTGTTTTCGTGCCTAATATGTCAAAGTTTGTTTACATTTCTGTTTTTGTTAAGATTATTAGTTTGCTCACAAAGTTTCAAAGGATTTGTAATACAGTAGATGGAGTGGTTTGCAAAAACAATTTGTTAAATATGAAATGGCTTTACAAATCTCGACTTGAATCTTTTTATGAACACTAACTTTAACACATTTGCAATTAAATTGTAATTTTCACATTGTGTTTACATCAGCTGACTTTGAAATATTAGGCACTTTAATTTCATCAATAACCTTCATAAATAAATCTTGGCTGCAGATGTTCAATATGCCGACAAGCGAAGAATAGCGATAATGTAAAAATTTTTAGCACAAACTCTATTTGAGGACAGTTATATATATTGTCGGTACAGAAGTGTGGATGGAAATTTGACGCAAGAGAGGCTTCAGGGTACAAATGAAATGTTTTTCAGGCGACACCAAGTTTCCGAGTATAGTTGCGAAAGATGACTTCATTCCTCCTCTGACAACATAAAATTCGAAGTCGAAACTTACCAGTTCGACGAACTGGAATATCGATGTAAAATGTGACCAAAAGACATTAAGCATCTAACAGAAGCTACTAATCCCGAACAAAAAACCCTGTAAAGATACTGATAAACTTCGTGCATTCAATAAAATAAAAGTGGAAAAAAATATATTTCTTTCTTTATTAAATAGCATAATCTAGAATGTAAAATTATTCATTCAGTATCGGATCGGAAAACGATACTTTTTTTGTATTCAACAAAAATAAGTATCACACAAGTTGAAAATAAACTTTAAACTCAAAAGTTAAATAACTCAACAATATTCGTTTGAACAACTATACAGAACCACAGACTTGTCATTCATGAGCATGAGCTTAGTCGATAACTTTTTATCTGGCCGATGAATTTGCAAAAACATACGAACAACTTCGATTATATTCGTATTTGGTATCAAGAGTTGGTTAACATCAACGTCTGTGGTTCGCCTGTCGCTCTTGTTCAAAACAATAAAGTATTTTCAAAAAACTTTTCATCAATGTTGAAAAAACCTCAAATTTATTTTGGATTTCAACTTGTACTTAAAAAATCAGTTAAAACGTTTTCAGGTTTTGAAAGAAAATAATTTTTTTTCTTAAACAAAAAAAAATCTATTTCAAAACTTGAAATTTATATTAATTTAAGTACAAGTTGAAAAACAAAATAAATGTTATGTTTTTTCAACATTGATGAAAATAACTTTATTATTTTGAACATGGGCGATAGGTTCAAACGAACATTGTTGAGGCAGTTATTTAACTTTTGAGATGATTATTTTTGTTGAAAACAAAACACAGCTTACGAGGAAATATTAACATAAGGCGCTTAGCTATCAATATGATCGTACCCTTAGATTTCAGTTTATCTGAAAGTGGAAACACATGTACTCGGCTTTTTTGTGTGCATTCGAAATGTTGCATTGTTCAACATATTTAGGATATTTCTAAAATTTTCAACAATATATTGCAAAGGGTGAACTAAATAACAATTTCATTCAGTAAATACGTTGATTTAATAAGTCTTATAATTTTTATAAGTTTTGTTGTGAATTATTTGCTAATCGGCTATTGTGAAATACCGGAAATTATTGGTTGTGGCACTCTACTTCTTACTCTACTATCGTACTCGCTCACTACTTTTGTGTTTTTTTACATTTATTTATTTGCTTAAAATTGTATTTACATGATTTCTTAAATTATTTTTATATTAAAAAGAGATGGTTTGTAGGGTAGTGCGGTATTTAGACTCAATCAGACTTTTTGACCATGTAACTCCCTCTGTACACCGATTCTTGTGTTGTAGTTTCTCAAATTTTGTGCATTTCCGATCACCTTTTTCACGAATTTGTTTAAATTTGACCGTTCATTACGTACGAATTAATTGACAATTCGTAGAGAGAGGGGTTATATGAATTGGTCCCTTCAGAAGAAAATATCCAGATAATTCAACTTGATTCCTTGTATACTACGAGTATCTATCTTCACTAGCGCTACTTATCGCAAAAAGCTTCTTCAACACTTTGGAGAAATAAGCCAGTAGTCGACAATAATAAATAAATGGTTCCCCGTTACATCCCATTTAGGGATTATAGAGAGCTTCTCGCAAACCAGTGAGCTGTGCGCGTTCTAATTTTGCACTAACTGATTGGGACCTACAGTTTTACACAGGCTCCGAACGGTATTTTGAGAAGCTTTTTCATGGCTAAATACTCGATAGTGTCGCCGTCACTAAGCGAGGTGACGGCCGTCGAAAGAAATTGAAGGTCGAGGATCGAGCACACAACCACAAACTTCAGGTATTCCACTTTAGCTGATTAGCAAATAATCCAGAACTAAACTTATAAAAATTAAGAGACATATGAAATCAACGTGTTTACTAAATTAAATTGTAACTTATTTCACCCTTTACAATAAATATATTATTGAAAATTTTAGAAAAATCTGAAATATGTAGGATCGTATAAATTCAAATACACACAGAAAAAAGTCGAGTACAAATGTTTTCACTTTCAGGCGAACTGGAATCTATTGATAGCTGAGTGGCTTATGTTAACATTTTCTAGATCAAAGATCGAGTCAAAGATCGAGTTGTCAAATAATAAGTGTGTTTTTTTTACCCCGCTAAAGTTAATTATAGCTTAATTTGTACGGGACAGCTAAGAAATATTAAGTGGCATTTCAATTTCCCACTTAAGAGTCCAAACAGAACCAAACGCGCTTCAGACGATGACGGAAAAAATCTATAGCGTCTAAACGAAATGAGAGAGAGAGCGTCTGGCGACTTCGGTTGATTGTTTTTCTCTCTGCGTCATATATATTTTCGGCTCTTTTCTGAAATTTGAAAGTTTGGAAAAAATATATTGTTGTATAGGAATTAAATTGTGTTTACTGCTTTTAAAAATGTATTCACTTTTATTGTACTGTGTTTAACAATAAGTTATTGTTAACCCTTTTCTTTAATTTTCTTTTGCATTCACGTGTATGGTTTATATGTGTTGGTTTCTTTTATGATTTTCATCAACATGTGGCAACTTCATTCTCTCAAGTGAGAGATTTCGTGAGAGCGCCGCCAAGAAATTAGATGTTTGATTATGTTTAGACCATAGAGTAAATTTATAGTAGAGCCGCCATTTGTCTCATTTGACGTTTCCTTTCACACTCTTCGTGATGCGGTCGGTGTGATAGAGAGATGTTTGACAAAAAGTGACATACACCAGGTGAAATTACATTAACTTCTTGCTTTAATTTTTCATGCCATTTTGGTGAAAAATTGTGAAATTTAAATGTGTTTTAAACTTTTTTATTGACTGTTATTGTTAGCATACATTTGTGTTGTATTTAACACATTAATTTTAACACACAAAACGAAATGCCGTTGTTGTTATTTTGTTCGTTGTTTTGAACCATTGCCTCTATCTGGTATTAGTAAAGCAATTCTTTTCAACATCAAACGTATACATCACACGAGGACAAATGTCAGAAATTTGGTGAGTGAAAGATTTTCTCTACCCATATTTACTCTATGGTTCAGCCATCGGCCATATCGGTGACGTTTCGTAGTAATTTGAGAAAAAAGCAAACCATCGCAAACGACTTTACATATTGGGAAATATATTTGCATTTGAAAATGTTGCTAATTTTTATTGAAATATTGTTTGACAATACAAACATATAAACATGAATACATGTCTAATTTTCCAGAGTACATCAGTTCCATTGTAATTTGGAGAAGTAAGACAAAACACAATGGGAAAAGAGCGAAGAAACAAAAAATCAGAGCATGAAATTTAACAAACCGACACTGTCGGCGGTTGCTTAAAACTGTACTGTCTTTATAAATGGCTGGACGCGTACGTCACACAAACAATATTTGTCTTTTTGGCAACTAATACATATTCTCAACTATCTTGTCTCAAACTATCCCGTGTAAACGCACCATTACTTATTTTTCCATGCCCAACTCTAAGGTTGATCAGCTGTGGCATAGAACCCCCTGGACATTGCCTTGGGCACTTAAGATGGTTTCACAAATGCAACGCCCTCCAGCTCCGTCATACTTTGACCACGCTCGAATGCTAATGCGAAGACTCGATAAGGTAAACCTTTTTTAATATTAGGGCGGCCCTCTCAACATTCGCAGAACTTATTTCAATAAAAATATTAATTAAAATACATAAATTAAATTAAGTTTAAAAACATTTAAAATAATATTTTTTTTTTTTAAACGGACTTGAATCAAATGCCGTTGGTAAATATAAAAATTACAGCAGACAGTTGTCCGAGGCCTTCGGCCACGGACTGTCCCTGCAGGCTGTGTCAGAGACACGGCCATTAAGTTTAACGTAGAATACGCCATCCGATAAGACAGAAAACATATATAACAATAAATGATAAATAATATAAGCAAATGTGGCCGAAGGCCTCGGACAACTGTCTGCTGTAATTTTTTAATTCGCAACTTTTAATGACTGACGTAAACCCCAAGGAGAGTATGCAGGAGTGTTCCAGAACAGGATCCGCTTTATACGTATGGCGAGTATGCAAGTGCAGTTGTCTGTCCGACGGTAAATGCAATAAACAAAGGGTTCGTTTTTTTTGCTAATTTATTGGCCTTATTTTTAATAATTTGAACTTATACAAACAGTTAATGAAAGATAATATTGGGTATTAACACGGTCACTGCCTGAATCAAAATTAGCTGCTGGAATTGAGTTTCTTCAGGGATCAGTTAGAACTACACGTTTCGGTGTCTTCAGTGTCAAGTAGATGCATTGGCTAGGTAGTGGTTGTGTTCTTGTTGTGACATATACGCCTGCTCTACGCGCTTTCAGTCATGCAATTGGTGTCGTTTCATTTTAGTCTAATATCTTTCAAACAAGCGCCCGCTAACGAAACGTACAGTTCAAATCCTTTAAGATGGCCGAATGGTCGGTCCATGGTCACTTTGATGAGATCATTTTTTGATCTCAATTACGTCTTTGTCTCAATTCACCGCTTCCATTCGCCTAAACTGGTGATATAGGCCTTTTACATCCAATAACTTCCAACTCGGCGTTGATATGGTTACGATAATTAAATACTTTTTAGGAACTTGAAAAAGTTTTACCAAATTAAATAAAATAATTGAAGTACAAATGTAAAATGTACTTCTTCTTGCTTTCATTCACTAGGATTGACAACTTTGTTTATGTTTTTAATAGGTTATCGGTAAACAGTCGACGTCACCTCAAGACAGTTACAGACAAGACTGCCCAGCGGGCAAAAAACCGAGCCTTAGCGAGTGTTACGCTAAATGCTCGCAAACGGGCTCAGAAGCGAGTATTTACCAGACCAAAACCGGGGGAGAAATTAAACTCGCCCAAATATTCGCAAACTGGTTTAAAACGGGTGCTAAACGGACGAAAAGAGAGAAACATTGTTGTCGTTGTGTCGTGCGCCAAACAGAGGCACACACGTGCAGGCACACGACACAACAACAAAGTTTTGACTATTGCATTTTGTTTTATTTTTCGTGTTGTTCTCGGAAAAGATATTGCAAAAGTCTCGCAAACGAATCTCTTGCAAGACATCGTAAACGAAACTTTTACTGCCACAAACTGAGCGACTGATGATTCATTTTCCGATCGTTTTCGGATCTGTTTTCGAGAGTTTTACCCGCAAAAGTTTCGCGTAACTCTCGTATGTGATATCGTATATGAAGTTTTGGTCCGCTGGGTGGTTTAGTAGAGGTTAACGCAGTAGTATTTGCAGTAATTGTAGGCAACACTGTAGAGAACTTTTGAATTTGTCATGTGATGAAAAATTCAAAAATGAAGAAATTACAAAACATTGAATATTGACGTCAAGTTCAAATGTAAAAATGTAATTGAAAATAATGTCAGAAATTTCAAGATAAATTCTAACATGAAAAAAATTTACACAACATTAAACATTCAAATAAAGTAACGTCTAATGTCATGTAAATGAAAAGAAAAATAATAATAATATGGTTTCAAAATGTTATTTACAGAACCGAACAGAAACGGGGGTTTTCCTGCTGAAACGGGGTTCGTTCAAAAATAACCGAAGTGACTTTTGAAACCCAGAAATGATTTGAAAATTCATTACAGTCCAAGACTCCAAAAATTTCTTGCCGCAATGCCACTTTATGCCTTTCATCCGTATGCATCATTGGAATTCAATGCGTCTAATCTGCAAGTGCAGAGATTGTCTTTGGCTGGAATTGCCAGCTTATTCAATTTTGACGAAAGTAGGGAAATGAAGGAATTGATTTTCAATGGGATGACGATGGATTCCTTATTTATCTAAGAGAAAACTGTTTCGTTAAAAATTTACATCCACAGATTTCCTCCTATTCCTTCACCAAGTCTAGGCTGCACTGGCAATATTCATGCTCGACTAGAGCTCATCGGGGCGGAAGTGTATTTTTTAAAAGTTCTTGCCAGGACTTTGGCTTTTCCTCATTTTGGCGGTACAATAAAGTTTTGAATCCTTGCCAGCTGGGTGATTAACCTTTGGAATCATAAAATAAAGCTCGTAGGGCCTAATTACATCTACTGGGTAAACAAAATTTAAACTGATACAACTTTTTACACACACTGAAACGGATTAGAACCTTCCGGACTACTCTTCGACTGGTCTTGTCGGCTCCGGGAAATTCTTTACCCACCCTTTAAGAGATCATAGGACCTCACCTTTGACGCCACGTTCCGAATTAATTTTCGGGCGTCCCAAAAATAGTTTGGATTGTTCTAACCTTGATTTCTCCATGTTTGCATGGAGATATCGTACCGCACCGCTACCTACCTTATAAATTCTTTCATTCATTTTGAAAACACTCAATTTTATCGTTATAAATTGTTATTGGGATGGCTTTTATTAACTAGGTCTTAAAATTATAACAATTTAACAATTTAACTTGATTAAATTTAACTTTAACTTGAAACCAAAACTTTACTTTACTTTACTTGACTAAACTTCAACTTGATGCAAAAACTTTAACTTGATCTAAACTTTAACTTGACTGAAACTAACTCTACTAAAACTTTAACTCGACTCTAAAACTTTAACTTGACTTGAACTTTAACTTGACTGAAACTTTAACTTGACTTGAATTTTAACTTGACTGAAAAATAACACATCCGAACGTATATTCGCCAAAAAGACTAAACTCGCAACTTCTAGGACCGCAGTTCGCACCAGCAACTTTGGTCTGAATAAGAATTGTCTAAAGGAACTGAACTCGCAGGGTATAAAAACCCCCAGCTTACGTCCGCTGAAGTTGAAAAATGAACCTTTAGAAAACTCTAACCGGAAGATACGAGACCGCAACTAAACAAATAGTTGGGTCAATATTAGCTTTAACAAAACGAAATGAACTGATGCTAAATGCACTTCGGCTTACATCTGCCTCAGCACATGAGATTCGGCACACAGCTTACGTCCGCTGTGCCCGATAAACGGAACGATACTAAACTGGAAATAAATTCGGCGCACAACTTACGTCTGATGTGCCCGATAAACGGAACTGAACTAGAAATTCGGCGCACAGCTTACATCTGCTATGCCCGATAAACGGAACTAAACTAGAAATTCGGCGCACAGCTTACATCTGCTATGCCCGATAAACTGAACGAGACTAAATTTGATATTTAATTTGATTGGCTTAATGGCCATGAAATTTAAAACTATAATCTAATTCAAAACATCGGTTATTAACCGGAAAATTCTTACTTCTATTAATTTTGTTCCCATTAAGGGTTATTTTCCTTAAACTTAATTGTTTTCTTCTATTTTCAAAATAGGAATTCTTAAAACTATACAATGGGATGAAACCCAAATAGATTTGTCATGAAATCTCTTTACTTATTTCTGGTAATTTTGCCAAGTTTAACATTCTCCTTTTTTGGCGGTAGTTACCCTAATGCTATTCTATGACTGCACACGGCGAAAACTGTTCTCACTTAATCTTTTAGTTGGAATCAACAATTATTCGTCTTACTTAGATACCAGTCAGATAATTTTCTCCTTATAACTAAATGGCTGTGTTTCCACAGTATAACTTAAGGCGCAAGCGCAAATATATAACTATAATGAAGATAACCAAAAGGTTATCTATTGGCAAGTGAATGAATTTACAAAATGACTAATATGTATGGATATTACTAAAAATACCCAAACTAATTCAATAATGTTCTCTAACACCCCTATTCTGTGTATGTGGTAACAATCAAATTGTAACCACAAACTTGTTACAAAGTTGACACCATTGTTTTTATCTGGTATTCTGGCAACACAGTGACAACGAAAAATTCACCTCGTAACAAATAATTCACCTCACAATAACGGGTTGTCAAAAGCACGGACAAAAAAACAAAAACATATGGTTTTATGCACAAAATGAACGCGGTAAAAAAAGGAAAAGTAGGTATTTAATATATTTATGTTTTATTGAATTAAAATTAGTACATTATTATTTAGGGAATTTGTGCGCACCACAAAGGGACAGCTGGAATGCTATATTGCCATCCTCAAGGAACATGCAGAGATGCTAAGCGGAAAGAATACTCCTGCACATCCGCGCCATATAGAAGAAAAAATTTACTTTAGCGCCAACTCTCTGATCTACATCAAAATTTCACCACCGACAAAAGCTTCTGCGCTGAGTTCAAAAAGTTGTTTTCCCCCCCGCGGTCGGTCCAACTTCTTGAGATATAGGCCTTTAAAGCTTGAGTATATAATCGTTCCTATTTCCGGGATTTATAATCCGATCTGGTTGAAGTGGGAATCATTACAAAGGTCTTTCTAAGCTCTATAAATCAGCGCATAAACATATTTATTTTTATTAGCCCATAGGCGAGCTAATTAAAAAAAAAAATTTAACCCCACTTTTCTGCTAAAAATTTATTTATTTTTTCAAAAAATGCCCTATTATACTTATTTTTTGGCAGGTTTCGATAATACATAAGACCTTAGCCTTTTTTAAAGGTATATTACTCAATATCCCTTGAAAGACCGGAGATATTTACGTTAAAAGTTTTGTAATACTTTTCGCGCTTTTTCAATCTTTAATCTTTCCAACACAAAATCAAGTTATTTCTTCTTTCTGCTCCATTTCCATAGGAAAAAGTAACAAAAGTCCTACCTTCATTTAGTTATTCCCTTTTGTCGTCTTGGTACAAAATATATCATTATTTTTTCCCATATACAGTTTTATTGTTTACTTGCAGAATTTATAAAATGATTTTGTTTGTATCAACTTTCCGGCAAATAAAACAGCTGTCACGCGCTGTTACCTCCTCTTTGGCAGGTAACAATTTTTATTACTTTTCTCACCAAAAAAAAGGGGTCATTTTTATTTTTCCCATATACAGTTTTATTGTTTACTTGCAGAATTTATAAAATGATTTTGTTTGTATCAACTTTCCGGCAAATAAAACAGCTGTCACGCGCTGTTACCTCCTCTTTGGCAGGTAACAATTTTTGTTACTTTTTTCACCAAAAAAATGTGTCAGAATACCGATTTGTGACAATTGTCACATTGCTGTTAAATAGTAACCGTGGTGACTTTTGTAACCCTGCCAGAATAGGGCTGTAAGTATAGAAATTGTTAAAAACTATAGATATTATTGTTAATTTAAACTTTATCTGAAAAAAAAATGATATTAAATGTATTATGAATTATGAAAATGTGGATAATTTATCAATATTGTTATAAAATTTAATGGAAGAAGACCAAAAATAACTATATTCTATGGATTTTCGTTTCTAGACCCACTGCAGGGTATCACAACTCAAATTTTGGTACGGGGTTTCAAGTAAATTTGTATAACTAGTTGTTTTTGGTGCTCTTTACGATTTGAATGATGGTGTATGTTATTCAAATTTTGTATTGCGTTTACAATTTCCCGGACGCATTGACAGGTTTCCTATTATTAATCTTTTCAAGGAAGACATTGGTTTGTATATGGATGTTTTTCTTTTTTGATTCAGAAAAGCAAGGAATCTCTTAATTTTTACTGCCTTTTCTTAATGATTTTTTCGTCGTGGCTCGTTCCCTTTCGATTGACAGTTTTGTTCGGTGAATTGAAAGTCACTAATGTCAACCCTTTACAATGTTTTCAGCACTTAATGGTATCTTAAATTAACGTCGTCATTTGTTAATATGACGGTGAAGGGATTCGATATGTTGTTCGTATGTTCACACTTTTGCGTAAGCCACAGTTTCTCACTGATAATTTTGAACCCGTATCCCATTCCACATCGGAATCATGGGAGGATTTTTTATAGTGGCTTACGACAAGAATGTGCAACTTGCCCTAACCTTTTCCTAAGCCTTAATATAAAGTTGCTTACAATCGAAACAAGGGGAATGTGGAATAGCGATTGTCCACTGTAAACCCCACTGGACGGACCAGATGGCGGGGGAACTGGTGGTCCGGATAATTTAGCACAAGAGGAATGAAACTGAGGACTTACCTTGTGCTCGCTTGGGACAGGGGTGACTTTTTACTTATCCTCAGCTTACTGGAGTTGTTCCTGTTGTTTTGTACTATTGCTGCTGATATCTGGACTGAAGGCTGGGCTTCGATGCTGCTGTTGTACTTGTCCGGTGTTCGGTTCCTTGTTGCTGATTCGCTACGGTGTGGTCTTTCCACGTCGTCTGGATGTTTCGGGGGCGAAATCGTCTGTCTGCTGTCGCTTTGCTCAATAATACTTCGGCTTAGTTGTCGCTGATATTATCGTTTCTACTACACCACCAAGTTAATTTAATTTTTCACACTTTGATAGTTCTGATTTACACAAAGTTGACTGGCGTCGGTTAAACTTCACAAGCAATTGAATTTGCTGCTTCTTCTTTTTATTTTTGCTACGTGTCTCTCTGCGCTGGTTTGCTGTTGTCGTTGAACACAATTGAGGCGTCAGGCGTTCGCGGTATTATTATGAAGTTTTTCTTTTAAATCGTGTTCGCTTTTTATTTCTGATTTTTACTTTCGGATTTTGTCTTTATACGTATTTTTCTTCCGTGTAGCTTTATTTAGCAGTACTTTCAGTGTTTCTTTTTCTAAAAATTCATCAAAATTAACCAAGATCAAAATTTGGTGAAATTTAGCAACGTTTTAGTGAAATTCAACGCAATTGAACGAATTAATGGAATTTCACGAATTTTGTGAATATAACGAAATTTATCGAAATTTATAAAATTAACACAATTTATAAATCAACAACAATTTATAACTTTATGAAATTAGATTAATTATTAAATTTAATAACTTAGAAAATTGTATTGATTGATAACTTTTATAATTTAGAAAATTATATTGATTGATAACTTTTATAATTTAGAAAATTATATTGATTGATAACTTTTATAATTTAGAAAATTAGCACGAGGGCCGCGACTTGGTGGTGTTTTCCTTTCCTTTTCATGCGCGCGATTTTTGGCCTGTAGAGAGAAATGTCGAGCATTAATCGCGCTGTCGTTGGGCTGAATTCCGGATTATATTTCGTTTTAATAGTATTATTTTCTTCCATGTTCGGCTGCTCCCATTTTCTTTTTGTTCATACTCACCCTCGTTATTCTGCAAATGCTTTGGGTACTTGTGATGAATGCTTCCTTTAGCCAACAATATAACGCTTCTTTCTTTAGGGATATCGTACACGGCGGGAAGGCTTCACGTGGTCTCAAATTTACAGGTTACAATTTTCTTGTGTTCACTTATATCTTCACTTATTTATTACTACTGAAGGTACTAGTGGAGCGGTTTGGTGTTCGTCTCCTTACTGACGCTGATAGAATGAACGAGAAATTCATTGCGGTCGTCCAAGTCGGTCATTTCCCAATTGGTTCCGTTGGTTTATTTCGTCATGCTTGATGACGTGGCACATCGTTGATTTTGAAGGTAATGTATTAAATTACATATTTCTGGCATTTAGTCGATGGTCTCTAACAGGGTGTGTGTTGGATGTCAACAAATGACTTGGTCAATGTGGCCGTTGCTATTCGCTTTGGTCTGTGCGCTAGATGGCGCGCTTTGGTGGCTTGTACGTGAACATGACAAACCCCATCATCCTGCTAGCATCGTCGCTAAAGGATGAGAGGGAAAAAAGGTTCACTCCGATACTCGCTTACCGTTGGTCTGAATCATGCTGCCCGTGAGACATTCTTAGTGAGGAGAAGTTAATCTTCACTCTTAAAGACATGCTAGTGAAACAGCTCTGACTTGCGCCGCTGGTTCGCTTGTATCTTGGTTAGCTTCTACCTACTCTCTCCTGTCGTGTTGATTGCAGGTATCGGATGACTGACGTTGTAGGGGGCGTCGATTTCTGCCTTCTATGTCTACGAGATAGCGGTGTAATCTGCCTATTCATGGCTTATGATTGTCGGTTTAATCTTCCCCAGTGTTGGTGGTCGTGTTTCTTTTGCGTCGTCTATTCCGTCTTTGTTTGGATTTTGAGGGAGCTTGTTGCGCTAGTTGCTAGGCTATTTCTTCGATCTGCTGTTCGGTGGTTATTTCAACATATGGGTCATTAGATCGTGGTTGGACGTGAATTTGACCGTTGACCATGCGGAGGGATGCTACTCCTGTTTGGCTGAATAAACGGGCGTTGGCTTTCTTATATAGTTTACGGGTCTCGATTGGGTCTACTATCTGTAGCTGTTGAATTTCTTGGCTATGGTGCGCTCTCTGCTGGGGCACTCTGGATAGTAATTCGACCTTGATCCGTTTATTGCGAAAGGCCACCGTGATCTGGTACTTCCCTGGGCTGTTTAACAAGGCATCCGTGCCGACTATTTGAATTTCGTCGCGCTCTGCTGGCACGTTTAGGTGGAGTAACAGTGCCGTAATGGTTGTGAGGGGGTCTTGTATTGACTCGGCGGTGTAGTTACGAATCAAAATTTTATCGGTTGCCCAGGCTGATACGCTGGTTTCCTCAAGTACCCCTTGGACTGTTTCACAGAATTGATTGTGCAGGGTTCTTACTCGCTCGTGTCGTCGCCCTAGCCGCTCGTAACGTCGCGCTAGATCTGAGCTTTGCTGCTGTTCTTCTTCCATCCGACGTACTTGTGCTCGTAGATCCTGGACTTGGGTCTGCGCTCGATGGAAGTTATTTTCCCATTGATCTCTGTCGAAGATCAAGCCTTGCAGGTGTAGGATGTGTTGTTGCTCGACCATGCCTTGGTTTTCCTCACGCGCTTCTCTTTCGCTGTCTAGCTGCTCAGCTCGCCTTTCTGCCATCATCGTGCGGTGTTGTAGCGCTATCGCTTCTGCTGCTGACAGACCACAGTCGTTGTTGGTTGCGGGTTCAGGAGAATCAGAGCCTGTTGCGTATAGCTGGTTAGTATGCACGTCGGGTTGGTTGCACACTGGGCACTTATTGTTGTTCTGGAGCCACGTGCTGATACAGTCCCGGTGAAACGCGTGGCCGCAGCTGACATATAGTAAGGGCTGACCATTTCCCAAAGAGGAAAGACAAATGCTGCACTTCATGGTTCTTCAGACGGTTGGGTACGTAGACGAGAGTGGTTAGAGAGATGAAGAATTGGAAAAGATGTGGGTACTATTGACGCTATGGAGGTGTGAAAGTTATCTGTGTTATTATCAGGAGTTGAAGAGAGGGATGATCTCTAATTTATTCTGTAACGAGACGAGCAAAATTGATTCCTCTTTCGTATTTACATTTGCATATAAATACTAGTAAGTCTGACCTTCCGATTCTACCAGTGTGCAGTCCCGTTTGTGTGTCTCCTCTCCCGACATCGGCGCGCATTGCAGCAACCTAGTAGTCGCCTATGCGAGTGCCGTCAGGTAGGGGAGAGGAACAGGCAATTCGGTGGTATCGGGTAGCCCTGACAACCCTACTCTAGAACTCTAATTCTTATAACCCTAAACTTCCTTCTCCTAATCACTGTTTCAAATCTTTAGCATGGAAGACACCTAGAGTCTTTCCCTGTAAATCTTCAATTTCGTATAGGCAGTTACCCACCGGTTTTACTATCCGACACTTAAGGAATTTTCCTGCTAATTTGGCATTATAACCACTCTTGAATTCACTTTGTCTGAAATTCCGACGAAAGACCTCTTGTCCAGGGATGAACTTAAACTTTCTACACCTTAGATTATAACTTTTCTCATTCTTAAGATAAGCTTAGTGTAACCTGTCACGAAGGTGTTTATGCAATATTTCGCCTTTTACTCCTTTTGGGACAGCATTATGTTCTGCGTCATCCAACAGTTGTAATTTTCTAGCCAATCTATACACACTGCCATAACCAATCATGTTAATGCCGAATAGGGCAAAGTATGGCGTTACTCCGATTGTGGAATGTACGGATGACCTTAGTGCATACTCAATCTCGGATAAATGTATATCCCAGTTGGCATGATCATCATTCAGGTATGACCTGATGGCGGAGAGTATAGACTGATTTACTCGTTCTGACGAGTTAGCTTGCGGGGAGTAGATGGCCGTTTTCGTATGGGTTTCCCCGAAATTCTTTACCATATCAGCGAATTCTTTACTAACAAACTGTTTTCCATTGTCTGATACAATGGTCTCCGGCGTGCCGAACTTATGGAATACTTCTGAAATCAAAAATTTCACAACATGCCTTGAGCTGGCCTTATTCATCGCTTTTAGCAGCACAAATTTAGACAATTGGTCCAAGACAATAAAGATGAAAGTGTTGCCTGAATTTGTCCGTGGGTATGGTCCCAAGAAATCTATGAATATCCTCTGGAATGGTCGGTCGGCCAGGCGTTCTTGCCCCATTGGAGGTCGCAGCGTTTGATTGGAGGGCTTTGATTCTTTGCATACCTTACATTTCGCTATGAATGCTTTTACTTGAGTACTCTGGTGTGGCCAGAAGAAATATTCGCGTATTCGCCTTAATGTTTTCCAAAAGCCGCCATGCGATGCCTGTGGGGGGTCATGTGCCTTTGAGATAATGTCCGGCGTTAATTCTATTGGTACCCAGAGCTTCCATGCAAGTTTGTCCCTATCTGGTTCTCCTACATATGGCCGGGTTCTCTTATAGACATAGCCGTCTACCACCATTATGTCGGGAAGTTGGGCCTCTTTGTCCTTGATGGTTTTTAGGAGCTCTTGGTATCCCTCTGAAGAGAACGCTGGGGAATCCAGATCTATGATGTCGCCCATGGGGACCGATATCTCTTCCAAATCGTAACGGGATAGGGTGTCGGGTACCACGTTTTGCGTTCCAGCACGATGTTCTATCTGGAAATCGTATGCTTGGAGATGTAGACTCCATCTAGCCAATCTCCCGCTCAGGTTCCGGTTAATCATCAACCATTTGAGGCTGCTGTGATCAGTAATGACGGTAAATGGTAACAATTCCACGTAGGGCCGAAATTTGCTTATAGCTAAAAGTACAGCCAAGCATTCGCGTTCCGTGACCGAGTAATTTTTCTGTGCAGGTGTAAGCTTATGGGAGAAAAATGCGATTGGGTGTTCTCCTTCATCGTCATCCTTTTGAAATAGAACGGCTCCTGTGCCCACATCTGAGGCGTCGCATTGTATATAGAAATGACGCTCAAAGTCTGGATGCCGCAATACTGGACTGGTTACTAGCGCCTTTTTCAAGAAGTCGAAGGAGTTTTCTGCTTGTTGGTGGAACTGAAATATCCTGCCTTTTTTCAGGGTGTCGAAAATTGGGGCTGATATAGAGGCGAAGTCTGGAATGAAGCGTCGATACCAACCGACTACCCCCTTGAAACTGCGAACTTGTTTCACGGACTTTGGGTACTCGTATTTAGTGATGGTCTCCACTTTCCAAGGGTCTGGTTCCAATTGGCCGCCGCCTACTATATATCCAAGATAACGAAGCTCTTTGAAGCAGAAATTAGACTTATTTACATTGATTGTCAGTCCAGCCTGTTCCAGACATTTAGCCACCTTGGTCAGCAACACCAAATGAGTATCGAAATCAGGGGATACGATCAGCAAGTCGTCCAAATAAACGAAGACTCTTTCTCGCAGAGCACTGGGGATGACCTTGTCCATGAGTCGGCACAGTCGCTGGGCAGCATTGCACAGGCCGAAGGGCACAACCGTATAATGATACAATGGCCTGCCGGGTACTGTGAATGCTGTCTTTTCACGACTTGCTGTGTCCAAGGGGACTTGCCAAAATGCGTCTTTGAGATCAATGCTGGATATATAAAAGGTGTCACCCAAACGGCTGAGCAAGCCCTCTATATGAGGAAGAGGGTAGGCATCTTTCACTGTCAGCGCATTCAATTTTCGCGCGTCCAGGCATATGCGGTTCTTGTCTCCCTTGCGAACTAGTGTGACCGGATGACTCCAGGGACTTTCGCTTTCTTCAATCACCCCTAAGTCCAGCATCCTATCCAATTCACTGTATAGAAGTTTTTGCACTGCAGGTGAAACTGGATAGTGTCTATCTTTGACAGGTGTGGCGTCTCCGGTATCGATGGTATGAGTTTCCAACCTGGTCTTCCCTAAACCTCTGGTCGTAAAACAAGGGAACTTTTTAATCGCTTGATCTAATTGCGCCCTTTGATCTGGTGTTAACTGGTGCATTCTTTTGTCTCCCTCCACTTCTTCTTCATCGAAGAGCGGAATATCATTTGTGGATAGGCAATCTATATTGGCAAAGCAGCCGAAAGTTTTCATAAAGTCTACCCCTAGAAATAGGTGTCTATTCAATGTGGGTACTAGGTAGAACGTGACCACTTTCTTTTTTCCATTGAAGCTGACCTCGGTACGCCCTCTTCCCACTATACTGTGTGCGCTGCCGTCTGCCGTGCGTATCTTCGAATTGAAGTAGTGTATTTGGAGCTTGGCTGTGTCCAGGAACTTCAAGCAGTCTCTGCCGAGGCAGGTTACCGTCGCTCCACTGTCGAGCAATCCTTCGATTGGAATCCCATTGATTTCAATTTTAGCATACAATCTCGAGTCAGGGCCTTCAAACAGGGTTGCAGCTGCGATTTCTTTCCTCTTTTGTCTACGAATTCTGTATCTTGCTCGGGCCTTTTCCACGCGTTTAGATATTACTGATACAGTCGTTGGTGTGGTTACGGTGGTCGTAGTTAGGGTTGTACTAGGCACGCTTTCGATCTCTGCTTGCCTGATCTGATTTTTACGATGAGTAGGCATGATGGCTTTCCCTACTATCGGAGTCTCCTTTGGTTTACCAGAATCTTTGATCGGGACTTGATTTCTCATAGGGCTAACCTTTCTGGCGGCTCTCTTTGCCCTTTTGTTCATGTCAGAGTCTTTATTAGTTGGGCGTCCCTTCTTCTTAACCGGCGGTGTTGGGTGAGAGATCTGTTTATGCTGGGAGACTCTCTCTATGACTGGTTTATCGTTGCCTTTGGCCGTTCCTCCCCAGCTGGAGGACGGGGCTTCCATCCGTTTCCCAAACACGTTGGACACTTTGGGGTAATAACATTTTCCCTGCCACAACGATAGCAGAACACATGCTTGGCAGGCTGATAGCATTCTCGATATTCGTGGCCTACTTCTCTGCAGTTCCAACAAGTTGGTGGTATCTTGGCCTGAATCGCTTCTACTGCCTGTTCTTCTTCTTCCACGCACTCCAGCTCGTTGACCTTTTTCGGTTGGTATGTGCTATACTGTTGACGTTGTTGTGTGAGCTGAACATCAGCGGCTTTGACCATATGACAAAACTCATTCAGATTGGCAAATTTAAGGCCGAATATGAGATTGGATAGAGCCGGTTTCAGGTTGCTTTTTATCACCGACACTAGCTTCTTTTCGCTGTAAGGCTCATCTTGAAGATTGTTTAGGTCTACCACAGCGTTATAAAAACTTTCGAAACTCTCATTGGTCATTTGTCGTCTTGCCAGGAGTTGTTTCTGGATCTGCGTGTCGTCCTCAAACGGTTGATATTGCTTCAAAATATCCCGCTGAAGTTGTTCCCAGGACGGTGACTCTTCTATTTTGAGATAATTCCAGTACCAGTCAATTGCCGGCTTCTCCAGTAGTTGATGGAAGTTGGTAAGGAAATCCAAATCCGAGCATCCATAACTTTGTTTTAGCCGGTTAGCCCTGAAGAGGAACTCTTGCACGTTCAGAGTACGCGCTGTACTGTCGAACTTCAAACCCCATTTTCCCATATTATGCACCATGGCCGGGTCTGGCGTGATTCTCGAGTCGTAGCGAGACGTAGGTGAAGACCGCCTGCGGGGCGATGTCTCAGGATGACTTTGCCCTCCGCTGTTTATTGATGTCCTATTCCCTGGTGGTGGTAGTACAGCCCTTGTGTTGCCAGGTCGTGACGTGTTTGGCGGGGGTTGGGCTTGCTGTTCATGCCTATTCTGAGAGGGTCTATTCGGCGGTCGGCTGTCATTGCTGGTGTTATGCGCTGACCAATCCAAGACGTCTACCTGGTAGGGAAGCTGGTTGTTTGCTCCCATCTGAGATTGCTGGGGAGATGGCGAAGTAGCCAAAGCGTTCAGCCACGGAGTATAACCTCGGTGTGTATCTGTTTCCAATGATCTAGAACCTGCTATGAATGGTTGTTGGGTATCCGACGGATTATTGTCTCTTGGTACTGTTATTCGGACATTAAGTCTTGTTGTCCCATCTGGTCTCGTGGTCAATATTGGAGCCGTAGTCGCTTGAGGTGGTCTGTATACGTCAACTTGCTCTAGGGTATCGCATCTTCTTGTGGCGGCAACGATTGACGGAATGAGATCTTGCAGCTCCATCCTTGCTATCCCGACTACAGCGTTTATTAGTGCTAAAGTGTCCGAATTTACATTCTGCAGTAGGTTGGACCTCCGAGCATTGTTGCTACCTTGGCTTAGCGGTGGACCGGTAAGTTCACTATACGGCGGGCCTGGCAATGAATACTCGAAAATGTCCTCTGGGGGTATGTTGCTAGTCTGGCCTGGATTACTGTCTTGTGACCGTACCTGATTCCCGTCTGCACTGGTTATGATGACCCCCGATGGGTTATCTGATCCTGCAGTTTCCGATGTTGGTATAGACGACGCGGTGTTTGGTCCTGTGGAACCCGATGGAATGTCATCTGTGTCTTGTTCCAAGGTGTTACCCCCCTGGTCAGAACCGGATCTGGTTTGGACAACTATGAAGAATACGGAGAAAAAGTACCTTTGGAAAATCATGTTGAATGTGTCTCACTCAAAAGTTTATGCCGTGGAATATGATAAGGTCCACCCGAGGATATTCCGTTGGAATAAAAGACAAGAAATTTCAAAGTGACAAGGCCAAGTGGCGAGAACTATAATTCAAGTTGACTAAATCTTCAACGATTATTTTGGATTGGGTCAAGGTTTTTATATACCCAGTTATCCTTTAACTGTTCAACCAATTATCCTACTAACTTGACTTGTCAAAGATTGCAATGCGATACGTTTACGTCAGGTGGTATTGAATTTAGGCGTAATGTACCAAAATTATATTCTCGTTCGAAAGCAACCAAATATATCCACTGAAATTGTCAATGGATTTACTAGATTTAAAATTCTCACTTGAATTTCACGTAATGTAACTCTATAGTATAGGTTTCGAATTCTATCCTTAAAACATTTAAATCGTGGTCTTCAAGCAAAAATTTAATTGTTACTAAAAACTTACTATTCAGAATTACTTAATAAATTAGGTGTTTCAAAATTTATTTATTTTGTAAATAGCAACATTAATTAGTCGCTTGCTAATTTATTACTTAAATTTACTTTCTCAAAAATTATAGGTTGAAAATTTATATTAAAAATTTTTAAATTATTATAAAACAAAACGGTACTCAAAAACTAAAAACTCAATAAAATTAAAGCGGTTATGGAACGATACTCCATACTCCTATGGTGAAACAATCCAAACAAAAAAAAAATAAAATATACTCAAATGAATATATCTGAAATAGTAATCCTATGTTTCGTGTGTAAAAAGTGGTTTGTGGAAATGCAAATTATGTTGAGTAAAATAAGTTTAACCTTTTAGCTAGAAAACTTAAAATGCAGTCGCGAAAACTAACGCCCTATTAAAGGTTTCGTAGCTTGACTTACTGTACATCTTAGTGATGCTAAGCTAAAGTTATCCTTTAGGTCTATTGTCGTTTTATGCTATTGTATGGTCGGTTTGCCGTGAATCCATCTCAAATCTTAATTTTCAGGCAACGCGAAGTCTGAATTACTAAGATTCTTATGCTCCGGGACTCTGAAAATTCAGAATTTGATTAAGACAGAAGGCTGAAAACTAATTAAATTATCTATTGTCCTATGGTTGTCGTATAGCTCGATCTATTAGTGCAATTGAAAGACAATTATCAAATTCTATCAAGACTACTAATAAACTATACTATGTAACAACTAAAATTTCTCCTCAAGATTAAATTTTCCTATTCTATGTTTTGACGTGTCGCAACACAATTCTGACTCCTATGGTACTACGAATGGGACTTACACATCTTGCATAAAATATTCGTTTTAATTTATGAGAGAAAACAAAAACTAAAATTCAAAAACACTGTAGATGTTAATTCTGCACTAGGCCCCACGTTGGGCGCCATTTTATTGTAGAGAAATTTTGAATTTGTCATGTGATGAAAAATTCAAAAATGAAGAAATTACAAAACATTGAATATTGACGTCATGTTCAAATGTAAAAATGTAATTGAAAATAATGTCAGAAATTTCAAGATAAATTCTAAGATGAAAAAAATTTACACAACATTAAACATTCAAAGAAAGTAACGTCTAATGTTATGTAAATGAAAAATAAAATAATAATAATATGGTTTCAAAATGTTATTTACAGAACCGAACAGAAACGGGGGTTTTCCTGCTGAAACGGGGTTCGTTCAAAAATAATAATAAGTGACTTTTGAAACCCAGAAATGATTTGAAAATTCATTACAGTCCCAGACTCCAAAAATTTCTTGCCGCAATGCCACTTTATGCCTTTCATCCGTATGCATCATTGGAATTCAATGCGTCTAATCTGCAAGTGCAGAGATTGTCTTTGGCTGGAATTGCCAGCTTATTCAATTTTGACGAAAGTGGGGAAATGAAGGAATTGATTTTCAATGAGATGACGATGGATTCCTTATTTATCTAAGATAAAACTGTTTCGTTAAAAATTTACTTCCACAGATTTCCTCCTATTCCTTCACCAAGTCTAGGCTGCACTGGCAATATTCATGCTCGACTAGAGCTCATCGGGGCGGAAGTGTATTTTTTAAAAGTTCTTGCCAGGACTTTGGCTTTTCCTCATTTTGGCGGTACAATAAAGTTTTGAATCCTTGCCAGCTGGGTGATTAACCTTTGGAATCATAAAATAAAGCTCGTAGGACCTAATTACATCTACTGGGTAAACAAAATTTAAACTGATACAACTTTTTACACACACTGAAACGGATTAGAACCTTCCGGACTACTCTTCGACTGGTCTTATGTCGGCTCCGGGAAATTCTTTACCCACCCTTTAAGAGATCATAGGACCTCACCTTTGACGCCACGTTCCGAATTAATTTTCGGGCGTCCCAAAAATAGTTTGGATTGTTCTTACCTTGATTTCACCATGTTTGCATGGAGATATCGTACCGCACCGCTACCTACCTTATAAATTCTTTAGCCATTCATTTTGAAAACACTCAATTTTATCGTTATAAATTGTTATTGGGATGGCTTTTATTAACTAGGTCTTAAAATTATAACAATTGGCGCTTAATTTGAGTTTCTATTACTTAACTTGAATAAATTTAACTTTAACTTGAAACCAAAACTTTACTTTACTTTACTTGACTAAACTTCAACTTGATGCAAAAACTTTAACTTGATCTAAACTTTAACTTGACTGAAACTAACTCTACTAAAACTTTAACTCGACTCTAAAACTTTAACTTGACTTGAACTTTAACTTGACTGAAACTTTAACTTGACTTGAACTTTAACTTGACTGAAAAATAACACATCCGAACGTATATTCGCCAAAAAGACTAAACTCGCAACTTCTAGGACCGCAGTTCGCACAAGCAACTTTGGTATGAATAAGAATTGTCTAAAGGAACTGAACTCGCAGGGTATAAAAACCCCCAGCTTACGTCCGCTGAAGTTGAAAAATGAACCTTTAGAAAACTCTAACCGGAAGATACGAGACCGCAACTAAACAAATAGTTGGGTCAATATTCGGCACACAGCTTACGTCTGCTGTGCCCGATAAACGGAACGATACTAAACTGGAAATAAATTCGGCGCACAACTTACGTCTGATGTGCCCGATAAACGGAACTGAACTAGAAATTCGGCGCACAGCTTACATCTGCTATGCCCGATAAACGGAACTAAACTAGAAATTCGGCGCACAGCTTACATCTGCTATGCCCGATAAACGGAACTAAACTAGAAATTCGGCGCACAGCTTACATCTGCTATGCCCGATAAACTGAACGAGCCTAAATTTGATATTTAATTTGATTGGCTTAATGGCCATGAAATTTAAAACTATAATCTAATTCAAAACATCGGTTATTAACCGGAAAATTCTTACTTCTATTAATTTTGTTCCCATTAAAGGTTATTTTCCTTAAACTTAATTGTTTTCTTCTATTTTCAAAATAGGAATTCTTAAAACTAAACAATGGGATGAAACCCAAATAGATTTGTCATGAAATCTCTTTACTTATTTTTGGTAATTTTGCCAAGTTTAACATTCTCCTTTTTTTGCGGTAGTTACCCTAATGTTATTCTATGACTGCACACGGCGAAAACTGTTCTCACTTAATCTTTTAGTTGGAATCAACAATTATTCGTCTTACTTCGATACCAGTCAGATAATTGTCTCCTTATAACTAAATGGCTGTGTTTCCACAGTATAACTTAAGGCGCAAGCGCAAATATATAACTATAATGAAGATAACCAAAAGGTTATCTATTGGCAAGTGAATGAATTTACAAAATGACTACTATGTATGGGTATTACTAAAAGTACCCAAACTAATTCAATAATGTTCTCTAAGTATAGAAATTGTTAAAAACTATAGATATTATTGTTAATTTAAACTTTATCTGAAAAAAAAATGATATTAAATGTATTATGAGTTATGAAAATGTGGATAATTTATCAATATTGTTATAAAATTTAATGGAAGAAGACCAAAAATAACTATATTCTATGGATTTTCGTTTCTAGACCCACTGCAGGGTATCACAACTCAAATTTTGGTACGGGGTTTCAAGTAAATTTGTATAACTAGTTGTTTTTGGTGCTCTTTACGATTTGAATGATGGTGTATGTTATTCAAATTTTGTATTGCGTTTACAATTTCCCGGACGCATTGACAGGTTTCCTATTATTAATCTTTTCAAGGAAGACATTGGTTTGTATATGGATGTTTTTCTTTTTTGATTCAGAAAAGCAAGGAATCTCTTAATTTTTACTGCCTTTTCTTAATGATTTTTTCGTCGTGGCTCGTTCCCTTTCGATTGACAGTTTTGTTCGGTGAATTGAAAGTCACTAATGTCAACCCTTTACAATGTTTTCAGCACTTAATGGTATCTTAAATTAACGTCGTCATTTGTTAATATGACGGTGAAGGGATTCGATATGTTGTTCGTATGTTCACACTTTTGCGTAAGCCACAGTTTCTCACTGATAATTTTGAACCCGTATCCCATTCCACATCGGAATCATGGGAGGATTTTTTATAGTGGCTTACGACAAGAATGTGCAACTTGCCCTAACCTTTTCCTAAGCCTTAATATAAAGTTGCTTACAATCGAAACAAGGGGAATGTGGAATAGCGATTGTCCACTGTAAACCCCACTGGACGGATCAGATGGCGGGGGAACTGGTGGTCCGGATAATTTAGCACAAGAGGAATGAAACTGAGGACTTACCTTGTGCTCGCTTGGGACAGGGGTGACTTTTTACTTATCCTCAGCTTACTGGAGTTGTTCCTGTTGTTTTGTACTATTGCTGCTGATATCTGGACTGAAGGCTGGGCTTAATGGAATTTTTGCTACGTGTCTCTGTGCGCTGGTTTGCTGTTGTCGTTGAACACAATTGAGGCGTCAGGCGTTCGCGGTATTATTATGAAGTTTTTCTTTTTAAATCGTGTTCGCTTTTTACTTCTGATTTTTACTTTCGGATTTTGTCTTTATACGTATTTTTCTTCCGTGTAGCTTTATTTAGCAGTACTTTCAGTGTTTCTTTTTCTAAAAATTCATCAAAATTAACCAAGATCAAAATTTGGTGAAATTTAGCAACGTTTTAGTGAAATTCAACGCAATTGAACGAATTAATGGAATTTCACGAATTTTGTGAATATAACGAAATTTATCGAAATTTATAAAATTAACACAATTTATAAATCAACAAAAATTTATAACTTTATGAAATTAGATTAATTATTAAATTTAATAACTTAGAAAATTGTATTGATTGATAACTTTTATAATTTAGAAAATTATATTGATTGATAACTTTTATAATTTAGAAAATTATATTGATTGATAACTTTTATAATTTAGAAAATTAGCACGAGGGCCGCGACTTGGTGGTGTTTTCCTTTCCTTTTCATGCGCGCGATTTTTGGCCTGTAGAGAGAAATGTCGAGCATTAATCGCGCTGTCGTTGGGCTGAATTCCGGATTATATTTCGTTTTAATAGTAATATTTTCTTCCACGTTCGGCTGCTCCCATTTTCTTTTTGTTCATACTCACCCTCGTTATTCTGAAAATGCTTTGGGTACTTGTGATGAATGCTTCCTTCAGCCAACAATATAACGCTTCTTTCTTTAGGGATATCGTACACGGCGGGAAGGCTTCACGTGGTCTCAAATTTAAAGGTTACAATTTTCTTGTGTTCACTTATATTTTCACTTATTTATTACTACTGAAGGTACTAGTGGAGCGGTTTGGTGTTCGTCTCCTTACTGACGCTGATAGAATGAACGAGAAATTCATTGCGGTCGTCCAAGTCGGCCATTTCCCAATTGGTTCCGTTGGTTTATTTCGTCATGCTTGATGACGTGGCACATCGTTGATTTTGAAGGTAATGTATTAAATTACATATTTCTGGCATTTAGTCGATGGTCTCTAACAGGGTGTGTGTTGGATGTCAACAAATGACTTGGTCAATGTGGCCGTTGCTATTCGCTTTGGTCTGTGCGCTAGATGGCGCGCTTTGGTGGCTTGTACGTGAACATGACAACACCAACAGGGATTTTGATTTTGTTCCATGACTCTAACTGTTAAATGCAACACAAATGCATACGAGCAAACAAAAAAGTACAATAACAAACTACACTAAATTTGACAGATAGCGTCATATGAAAGCAAAATCAGCTGTTCTAATGCGTTAGCCTCTTCTAGATCGGCCTTGGTAACAGAATACCAAACGAACGTTGATGTGATGACTATGTTGACATAAAAACGACGTCGACAACCGTAATAAGGGCGTATATGTATGGCGAGTATGTAAGTGTAGTTGTCTGTCCGACGGTAAATGCAATGAACAAAGGGCTCGTTTTAATGCTAATTTATTGGGCTTATTTTTAATAATTTGAACTTACACAAACAGTTAATGAAAAATAATATTGGGTATTAACACGGTCACTGCCTGAATCAAAATTAGCTGCTGGAATTGAGTTCCTTCAGGGATCAGTTATAAGAACTACAAGTTTCGGTGTCAAGTGCCCACCAGTAGATTCAATGCCTAGGCAGTGGTGGTGTTCTTGTTGTAGCATATACGCCTGCTCTGCGCGCTTTCAGTCATGCAATTGGTCTGATTTAGTCTGATATATGTCAAACAAGCGGAGGCTAACGAAACGTACAGTTAAAATCCTTTAATATAGCCGAATGGTCGGTCAATGGTGAATTTGATATCATTTCTTGCTATCCATTATGCGCTTCAGACGACGACGAAAAAAATCCCAGCGTCTAAACGAAATGGGAGAGAGAGCGTCTGGCGACTTGAGTTTGTTTTTTCTCTCTGCGTCGCTATAGTTGCCGCTCGTTTTTGGAATTTGTTTGAAAGTTTGGAAACAATAAGCCTGTTTTTTTATTACCTGCTAAACTAATTTTTCGACCACTTTGTATGGGGAGCTAAGCGATATTAAGCGCCTCCCCATACAGTCGTCGAAAACTTAGTTTAGCAGGAATTAAAAAAATTATTAGCTGGGAATAAAAAAAAAACAATGTGTTGGTTGCTCTTATGATTTTTGTGAAAATATGGCAACTCCATTCCCTCAATTGAGAGGATTCGTGAGAACGCCGCCAAGAAATTAGAAAAGATTCTTATCTAGCGGCGAGTCGTCAGCCGCAGCGGATTTTCGTGGCGATATTTCCCAGCCATAAGAAACCTATGTAAAAAAAACGTCGTCGTCTGTAGCGTGTTTGATTATGTTTGGACTCTAAAATGTTTTTTCTTCCTGCTTACATTCACTACGATTGACAACTGTTATCAATACAGTCGACGTCGTCTCAAGCCAGTTACAGAATACGAAACTAGCGTTGATGTTGACATAAAAACGACAACAACCGTAATAAGGTCGAATACCAATTTTTATTTCAGTGGTGTTCAGTTGACAACGCAACTGAAGTTTGGTTGCCATCCACAATCGACCCATAAGTCTAACACGGCCTTAAAAGCAATATTTTTTGTGTATTCGGAATGAAGAACAGCAAAGATGGGAAAATGTTTCACATTCGACTAAAATTGAAATACAGCACATGGGCGATATTTTTATTTTAAACCATTTTTGCTCGAGTTTCGAATAAAACTATATTCATAAATTTTTTTACAATATTTATTTTATAGAACATCGAATAAAACATAATTTACAATGAATATTCCTTTGTGTGTTGTTTATTTGTGTGTCTATTAATTAATTATACTGTTTGCTGACAATTACATTTAAATTCATTCATTCATATTGATAGTGGCGAAAAAAATTATTGGAGACATATTTCTGGATGCATACTATTTAAAACTATGATCTGTTTACTGGGTAATATTGGCTGTTGTAGATCATTTGATTTGAAATTTGTTAGAGGAAAAACATTTGTTTTTTTAATATGCCTTTATTGCAAATTCTCTCAGTGTAATTACTCAACCTGTAGCTTTTTCGTGTCTTCCTTTAAATGGAAACCTGTTTTTATAACCCAAGATTTTGAAAAAGAAAGAAATTAAATAAAAATCAATTGTTTTATTTAATATATACGTGTATATATAGGAGAAGAGAGATCTAAGATAAGAACAATTAAAACAATACTTCTTTTTAAATATAAACAAAAAAAGGTCAGTTAGAATTAAAATGCAATGCACATGAAGAAAATAAAAACGTAATATTCTGGATGCATTTTTCTCTTGATTTAATATTATCTCGAATTAGACCTGTTTTGATTATAAAGCGTCTTAAATGTCTCAAATATTTAACACATCTGTTTCTGTAGGAGGCATAAGTGTTTTTCTTCTTTTTGTACTGACGCTATTTCTTCCATTTTTTATTTTAAAAGGAAAACTAAAAGGACATTTTTCATTTTACTGTATATATTTTAAAGACTGATCTTTTTTTTATATATATATTCTGCAATATACATTATGATAAATGTAAAAATATTATAGAATTTTATAAAATTGTGTAATTTTGTTTTTAAGACTCAATTAGAAATGTAAAGAACTCATAAGTATATGTGTTGCTTTCTTTGTTTAATAGGGATCATTATCCTTAATCTTTAAGGTTTAACTAACCTAAATGGTATGCGGGAAAATATGTATTAAGGAGGAATAGAGAATTATTTCAAAAATGTCGAAATATTGACAAAGTAGATGAGGGATAAAACCTAAAAAACAAAAAGTTGGTTCTACAAAGAACTTAAAAAATTATCCGTCCGTGTTTCGTTAAATGATGTTAAGATATCTTAGGCAGCAATCAGCTATAAAAACAATAGAATTTATTAATACACCGACATATTAAAGTTATAATTCAATTACCGCTTTAACTGTAGCTTTAATGAAGTCCTTTTTATCTGTTAAATCAAAATCTGGGTATTTTGCATAGACTTGTTTGCACACAGTTTTCATGGTAATCTCTTCGAGATTGGCCTTATCTAAAATTTCTTTAACATAAGCACGAATTTGTTCATCCTACAGTATGGAATAAAAAGTTAAGTGATATAAAATTGTAGTGAATTTCTGTACAACAAATATATTTTATTAACAAACCGTGGGGAATGAAGCTTTGCCCTTTTTGTTTAGCGGCTCATCTTCGTCACTTTCGTCTTTCTCATCCTCGGATGAAGCCTTTTTAGGTTTTTTAGGACGACCGGTAGCTTGAATTATAATTTTTAATTAATTATAGGTATATAAAAGTCAAAGATAATTGGCTATACAAGGTGGTCCAAATACAAGTCCTTTTAAAAATTAAATAAAAGGAATTAAACTTAATTTATTTTGCTTTATTAGAAATAACAAATATTCCCATTATTTATGGAACACGATTTGACTCATGTGGTTGCTGCGCTGGCTTCGCAGTAGCTCATCCTGTGAGTCCAATATCTAGACTTTGTTGATGGTTTCTGGTGTTTACGGTTTCGGTGATTATTCTCATAGCATCAGTCTTTAAAACCACCCACAAAAAAGAGTCTAAGGGGTCAAATCGCAACTCCGACGCGGCCAATTGACATCTCCAAGACGATTGGTGACACGATTACCGAACTTAGTGCGCAAAAGATCGATTGTGTCAAGTGCTGTGTGACATGGGGTGCGCTGTCCTGCTGAAACCAAATATTATCCAAGTTCACATCTTCCATTTCAGCCCATATAAGACTCTGTGCCCTCCCATTTGATTGAAATGGCGTATCTAGTAGCATTTTCAAAAAAATGGGCCAATGATGACACCACTCCAAAATTCACAACAAGCTGGATGCGTTGATTTCTCTTTTCTTTCGTTGATGCCGCGTGGGGTTTACGGTCCCCGACGCGGCAATTCTGCTGACATAACCCCTGAAATGAGCCTCTTAAAAAATATGATTTTTCGACCAAATTCGATGTTCGTTGTTCAAACTTAAAACAACTCATTTTAGTCCGCTGAGGTATGATACTGACTGATAGTCAATATTTCCAACGGAAAAAATCTATCAGTGTCAAAATAACTTATGATTTAAAAGGATACCTGTATTTGGACCACCCGTTATAATAACTTTAGGACTGTCTCTTAAGTTTTCTTTTAGAAACATGCAATAGGCGCAAGTGTCAACTTACATTTAGGTGGAGTTTTGTTATTTGCTTTATTATTTTTTGCAGGTGTTACGACGGGTTTTTTGTTCTTTTTCGATTTGTCCTCCTCCTGAAAATAAAGAAATTGTATGTCATTGATATATAAAATCGCTTTTATTTGAATTTGTATATATGTAGTTATATTTTTAATTTTGCTTAGGTATAAACTGCATTGTAATACATTTTTTTTTGCCTTGAAGGCTTAAGTATTACTGTATGGAATAATAAATAAATAAATAAAAATATATGCTCTGATGTTTAAGGAGGCGGAATATAATGATATATTTTAAGAAAAACATTGTTGATATAGTCTACAATTTTGCCAGAAGCTGTCAAAAGTAATATGCTAAAACAAATTAAATTTGCGAAAAAATATTCTGATATTGTGTATATTTTTAAATCTAACTTATTATTTTCGAAAATTTGTAGTTTTGTTTATTCAGAAATATTAAATTATTCAGGCTCTGTCCTGACTTCACTGTGACTTCAATCATTTGCGTTTTTGAAATTACTGAATTAACATACGGCTTTTACAGCTTTCACCATAGAATAAATCATACATAGAAACTTTTATTCGCTTCTAATTACAAACAAATAAAGCAAGCAAAAAAAATTAAACGTCATAGGTACGATGGAAAGTAAACATTGGACGGTGGAAAATATGGGTTCAATAATACCAGATAGTGGCAATAGTATACAACGATCAACAAAGGAATAACAACCGAATTTCGTGTTTTTGTGGCAAACTAGTTGTGTCAAATACAATACAAACAAGTGCGAAATATACATATTTACATTTTTCAGTTCTACACCAAAACGACAGGAAAAAGTTAAGTGAACATATTTTGTAACTCCACCTGGTGTAAGGTAGCATAGAGCATAGATTAATACTTATAGTAGATCTACTAGTTCTCCCACCAAATTTATGACATTTGGCCTGGTGTGATATTTACGTTTGCTGTTGAAAAGAATTGCTTTACTAATACCAGATAGAGGCAATGGTTCAAAACAACGAACAAAATAACAACAACGGCATTTCGTTTTGTGTGTTAAAATTATTGTGTTAAATACAACACAAATGTATGCTAACAATAACAGTCAATAAAAAAGTTTAAAACACATTTAAATTTCACAGTTTTTCACCAAAATGGCATGAAAAATTAAAGCAAGAAGTTATTATAATTCCACCTGGTGTATATCACTTTTCGTCAAACATCTCTCTATCACACCGACCGCATCACGAAGAGTGTGAAAGGAAACGTCAGATGAGACAAATGGCGGCTCTACTATAAATTTACTCTATGATGAAGAGTGTGAAATGAAACGTCAGATGAGGGAATAAGTTTATCTATGTATGTATTACTCTATGATATTGCTTGTCTATAAATCAAACCATAGAATAATACATACGTAGATAAACTTATTCTCTCATCTGACGTTTCATTTCACACTCTTCATCGTAGGTTTGTGGAAATGAGAGCAATTAAATTTAAAATTACCTTACCTCAGGTGGAGTTACAAAATGTGTTCACTTAACTTTTTCATGTCGTTTTGGTGTAGAACTGAAAAATTTAAATATATTTAGCATTTTTTTGTTGACTTTTATCGTTGGTATACATTTGTATTGTATTTAACACAAATAGTTTGCCACAAAAACACGAAATTCGGTTGTTGTTCCTTTGTTGATCGCTGTATACTATTGCCACCATCTGGTATTATTGGACCCATATTTTCCACCATCCAATGTTTACTTTCCATCGTACCTATGACGTTTAATTTATTGAGCGAATAAAAGCTTCTATGGTATGTATTATTCTATGAATCAAACTATATAAAATATTGTAACGAGAAACGTCAGAACACAAAATTATGTTATTTTGTAGATTGAAATCTCCGTTTCCGAGATAAAAATCTGTCAAAGAAAATTTTGTTTTTTGCCGCGATCCGAGTAATATATATTTTAATAGTTGCGATTTTCTAATATTGGCGATTTTTGTTTTAAAAGAGTCCATATTTTCAAGCAACAGCAACGAAGTTATTTGCTGATTTCAAGCACAGACACATTTGCAAACTGCTTCAATGCTACATTCTGCTGCGGAAACCACACAGTAAAGAAGATAACCAAACAAAGTAAGTAATATAAATAACAACTGATTGCTGCTTGCACCAACAGAAATTCTGTGAAAATCCAGTGCTTCGCTTGACTGTAAACAGTATCCAACATCGCAGTTAGATGAAGAAAATTTCTTTTCAATTTTTCGCAGTTGCCGCTTACTCTCGCTTATTTATACTAAGCAATTGCAATGGCCGTCGGTGATGTAATGGTAGTGTGCGCACCTCTTTTACATGAGATCCTAGGTTCGATCCCTGCTCAAACCACCTTCAAATTTCTTTGGCGTCGGTCACCCCGCATAGTGACGGCGACACTATCGAGTATTTAGCCATGAAAAAAGCTTCTCAAAATACCGTTCGTAATCGGTGTAAAACTGTAGGCCCCAATCAGTGAATGAAAACTGGAAAGCGCATAGCTCAGTGATTTGAGAAGCTCTCCCCTGTCCCTTCATGCGATGTAATGGGAAACAATTTTGGAAATAATTGAATGAATTGGAAATAAACACGCAACTTCAAACACTGCTACTCTGTTCAGTTTAAAAGTAGCTTGTTTCTCCTGTAAAAAAATAATCCTGTAGTTCAGTGTTTTGCATTTTAGCTATGATCGTACAAACTTTTAAAATAGCGTCATTAATTTGCCGACAAGGATACATAACACTTAGGCTGATGTCAGAGTGAAGGCTAGAAGCAATAGTAGATCTTGTGAGCTCTTACTGCAGGATGTCAGAGTGGCAGCTACTTTGTGTGCGATCGAGCATAATAAAAAGCAATACACACAACGTATAACCGAATCATAGATTAATACTTATAGTATATCTACTGGTTCTCCCACCAAATTTAAGACATTTGGCCTGGTGTGATATTTACGTTTGATGTTGAAATGAATTACTTTACTAATACCAGATAGAGGCAATGGTTCAAAACAACATACAAAATAACAACAATGGCATTTCGTTTTGTGTGTTAAAATTATTGTGTTAAATACAACACAAATGTATGCTAACAATAACAGTCAATAACAAGTTTAAAACACATTTAAATTTCACAGTTTTTCACCAAAATGGCATGAAAAATTAAAGCAAGAAGTTATTGTAATTCCATCACTTTTCGTCAAACATCTCTCTATCACACCGACCGCATCACGAAAAGTGTGAAAGGAAACGTCAGATGAGCCAAATATTAGGTTTGTTCGAGAACTTTTCCAGCAAAAAATAGCAAGCAAAAAGGAGAGTAAGACTGATTTTACTCTCTCAATAAAAAATAGCACAAAAAGTACGCGAACGACATCCAGCAAAAACTAGCAAGAAATAAGAACTTTGTATGTAAACAGCTGATATGCAATGTAAACATTGGAAGACCCAACAAACGCAATTCGAACAAACCATTACAAATCACCAAAACTGTTTCCTTTTTCAACAGAAATACTTAAAGATTTATAACAAAACATTCAAAAATCACATTTTCTCTTAAAAACTAAAATTCCAATGATAAATTTATTATTTTATATTCTTTATACGTCCTAATTTTGTTTGTTTACTTAAATCAGCTGTTATGTTTGGCTTGCTAATTCGTGCTGGCAAAAATTTTCCCAGCACAAACCATCAACTTCTCCATCATTGAACTGTCAAAATATTCACTCTCTGGCTCTCTCGTTGCTGGCTGCTGGGAGTTATCGAACACTTTCCAGCAAAAAATAGTGATAATTAGTGCTAATTATCACGTTCTCGAACAAACCTATTCTGTCTAGTCTGAGATTACTCTATGAACCGAATGCACTCAAACACATCCACACAAAACCGATAGAAAACGACATCACAACAGAAAAACGAACGATACAAACACAATAAAAAAAGAAGCCACATTATGCACATAATTTTTCAAAAAAAGTAAACACAGCACGTGCCAAGTAAACACCGCACGTGCCAAAAATAAAAGTCATAATAAATAACTACGAAAAACCCGTATGCAAACAATGCATACTCATACAACATCGATAGAAAACGAAATAATCACAAAATAAAAACAACAACATAGAAAACCCAAAGTAAGTTCTAGCGACAAACCATTTCACAAATCGCTTTGAGCGAACTATCGCTCTATATTTGCTCTCACTCTGACATCGTTCGGGCGAGTCCCAAAGTATACACAAGCAGTGGTTTGTTGCGAGTTGACGCAGTAGACATCAGCGTTAGGTCCATGTTAATTACTGTCCCGACATTACATCTAGCTCTTTTAGCGTAAACTGGACCTAGTAGTAAATAGGATAGTAATATTCGTATGAGGGATACGGCGATGTGATCACACATCTAGCTAAGTTAAGAGGTCTCTCATAGTAGTGCATCAGCGTCCGTAACCTGCATTTCTTTTACAATACTTAAATTTGTACTAGAAAACTTTATGTTCTTGTTTGCACTTTCAAGGTGTACAAGGAACTCACAACAAATTTCCCCTTTAATTGCTAACTCTCTCCTCTTTACGAATGATAATTTGTGAATAGAATGACTAGAATATGGAATGCTTTACAAATTACACCATGCAGTTTTACTTTCCCTTTATATATTTTAAAATAATCTAATTTTATATTTGCAAATCTCAGCATAAACCAAGGAACTTATAGTTTTTGGGTAGTAGGTATCAACCAGAGCTTGTTTTATGTTTTTATTTGTGGTATTAAACAGAGCTTGTTTGTATGCATTTAACTTTAATTTACTATTCTGAATCCAGTTATGGATTTTTATTATTGTAATTATGCAGAAGTATAATATAAATAATCAGGTCTGTCACAGGATTCCATTTCGATCGAAAGTGGTATTATTTCCGTAATTTGCGTCTTCAGAAAACGAAAAACGAGAAATTCTTTAAGAATATATTTGCCGCATTCACTTTTGATTTTGTAAAAGCAATTGATGTTTAAATCTTTGGTGAATAAATAACATTAAGCGTATTTTGATTACACCGCTTGCTTATATTATTCGCTTGTTTTGTAAGAAACACTTAGCGAATACTCAGCGAGAACTTAGCGACAAGAATCATTTTCGCTAAGTTTAAACCAATTTTTTTTTACATCTTTACCGTTTTCAACCCTTATTCATATTTTTTCTTTGCAACTTAGCAAGCGACAATCGCTTGCTTGCAACCAAAACTCGACTATTGTTTTTAAGTTCTTTCGCTAAATTTTAATGCAATAAACATGTAGTTTAATACAACATTACACATTTTCACTATTACTAAGAAACCCACTTTAGTTCTGTTGTAAATGCAATAAGTTTGTAAACAAAGTAGCTGCTGCCACATATTTTTCTTCCATCTAAAAAGCCTGTCATAGAATTGTTCGGAATGGTTATAATTCCTTAGTTACAATTCCGATTGATTTCGTTATACCTTCTGCAGATTCCGATCGATTATGTTAATTCCGAAAATTTGTGAACGTCGCTGGTTTATGGCCTTTGGTATGGCAACCAAAACAAAAACCGTAAGGGTATTCACAATCATTATTGGGTACCTTTTTTCAGCGAGGAAAATTTTTTAAATCGGAAATATTTTCCATTTCCCAAAGGGGGAAAGGGAAAATAAACAGTTTGTTTTTTCAATCGTCTTCAACTTTCAACTCTTTATTTGTAAAAATCTTTGCCATAAATATATTTGCCGCATTCACAATGTCACATACATTTTCCAGTAAAAATATCCTGTAACTATAGATCTTACTCCCCCAGTAGAAAGAATCACAAAAAGTACACAGACGACATGCAGCAAAACTTGAAAGAAATACGAATTTTTGTATGCAAACATCTGATTTGCAATGTAACAATGTAAACACCTAAAGACCCAACAACCGCAGTTTGAACGAAACGTTGTAAATCACCAAATTTGTATTCTTTTTCTTAAATAAGTAGTTAAAAGGTCATTACAGAATATTACAAAAAATTTTTTTGCTTAAAAACAAAGTTCCAATAATAATTTGATATTTTATGTTTTTTAAATTTCCTAATTTTGTTTGTTTACATAAAACATATGTTTCAAAACATGTTATTTCTTGCAAATTGTTACTGGCAAAAATTTCTCCAGTAACAACTTGTAAGTTCTCTATCATCGAACTGTCAAAATAATCCCTCTCTTGCTCTCTCGTTACTGGCTTTTTGGTGTAAACAGACAACATCCATTAACAATTTGTACAAATTGTTACAAATTACCCATACGTAGACAGACATATTTATGGGAAACGTATTCATTTGTTTAGACTTAATTTAATTCAAAAAAAAAAAAATGACTTGAAAGTCGAAGCCTATTTGAAAAAACACTGTTTATTTTCCCCATCTTGTAGTGTAAATTGAGCTCGATTTAATGTTTGGAAATGGAAAATATTTCCGATTTAAAAAATTTATCTTGCAGAAAAATGTACCCAATAACGATCGTGAACACCCTTATGGTTTTTGTTTTGATATGCATAAGGCATATGTATACCAACGATAAAAGTCAACAAAATAGTTGCAAAATACATTTGAATTTCACAGGTCTATAGAAAACGAAATGAAAAAGTTTAGTCAACAGTTCTTGTAACTCCACCTGCTGTAAGTTAATTTTCGTCGAATATCTCTCATTTGCACAAACCTATGAAGAACAGTGGGAAAAGAAACGTCAGATGAGAGAATTAATTCGTCTATACTAAATTCGTCTATGGACCGCCGTACCAAATCCAGAAAAGTAGGGACGCTCATCATACTTTTGGAAATTGACAAAATCGATCCGAATTCCGAACGAATTCTGTTACAAGCCTGTAAAATACATAAATGTAGAGTGTTGATGTAACACGACTGCCCAAAGGCAGGAATGATTTGTAAAAACTTGTTCATCGCGGTGTCGATAACTAAACAAATCCAAACCAAATTTATTTATTGTTTGTTTTACGTATTTCTCTAAATTTTCAGATGTTCCCTTAAGTGTATGCGTTCAAGACCCCAAGTTGAAACCCCAAATTTTAAAATTAGATCCATGTTAAAAGAAAACGAATATATACCGCCAGATGTTCTCCGCTGTTATCTATACATCGTATGCTAACATTCGCAAATATTTTATGTTGGAATTGTCAGACCATTCGCAATATGTTGGAATTGTCAAACCATTCGTCCGTCCACTACAGTAGAATACTTATTAAAATACATAGAAAAAATTTGGCATAGGACATTAAACCCGATTTATCGAATAGTTCGAAAACAGCGCACTTTAAAAACCTCGGAAAAATAGCGAAACACCGGTTTATCGAATACTTCGGAAATCGGGTTTCACAATTCAATCGGTACAACGGTTCTCAAATTTTAGACGCTCGTACCCGAAAAGAGCATTTTTATATATAAGAATATTTGAAAATATGCAATGGTTTGTGTGCGCATCTCTTGTACATGAGAACGTGAGTTCGATCCCTGTTAAGACTGCCTAAAATCACGAATATCGGAAATCGTTATGGTAACGCAACTACTTGATGTTGTACTCAATTAGTAATCTGTTATCGTAAACAAACACTAGCTTTTTGGTGCGAAACAGAGGAAAAGAATTTCGATAAAATGTAGTAAATTCTGATATTTTTCAATACTTATATAAAAATTATTTACATAATATTATTATACATAACTGCAAATATTATATTCCACAAGCGGGTTTGCTATTCAAAAAAAAAAAAAAAAAAGGTTTGCCATTACATCCCATGAAGGGATTGGGGAGGTACTCACACAATCAATGAGCTGTGCACTTTCTAGTTATACACTCATAGGGGGCAAATCACAGCTCTCGACGTCGTCAACAAAAAAGTGCAAAATTCATTTAAATTTCACAGTTCTATACGACAACGAAATGAAAAAGTCAATAGCTCTTGTAACTCCACCTGCTGTAAGTTAATTTTCGTCTAATTTCTATCATTTGCACAAACCTACGACGAAGACTATGAAATGAAACTCCAGATGAGAGAATAAAATGCTCTATCCTAAATTCCTCTATGGTTCCGATACATTAAAGTACCTATTAGTAACCAGACACTTTATCCAGACATTGAGGAATATTACTCATTAATAATATTATTATTATTATGAAAAGTCATAGCATTCAAGTTCAAGTTCTAATTTGTTGTGGCTCAAAGTATAATTAATTTGCTAATCAAATATCTTTACTGACACGTTATTTGCAATTATGGATTTTTAAACTCATACTTATTTTACCATCAGTTTCGATAATTCTGGTCGATATCACACATATTAAGCATTTATAATAACCTCAGCCATTGGTATAAAAAAATGGTGTCCCATAACATCCCACGAAGGGATTGGGGAGAGCTTCTCACAATCAGTGAGATGTGCGCTTTCTAGTTTTGCACTCACTAATTGGCACCTACAGTTTTACACCGGTTCCGAACGGTATGTTGAGAAGCATTTTCATGGCTAAGTACTCGATAGGATAGTGTCGCCATCACTAAGCGAGGTGACCATCGTCGAAAGAAATGTAAGGTGGTCTGAGCAGGGATCGAACCCACGTTCTCATGTACAAGAGCCGCGAACACTAACCATTGCACCACCGACGGTATGGAGGTCGTCTGTATAGTTTGATAAGGAAAAAGTGTAACGCTAGAAGTCATTAAACTTTCTGTATTTTTGGACGGTATTCATTTTAGGACTTTTCAAGGCGAGTGAGGCATTCCAGTATTTCTGGTTGGTCAACACGATAACTGCCGTGTACAATTTTGGCAGTGATTATTATTTATTAAACTTACTTTGCAATGATAATGGGCGTTATGGACACGCCCCTTCCTCTACCTCCCATACAAGTTTACAAATACACAATCTTGTTTCTTCTAATTTCTTTTCCGATATATAGGATTAACTCCATCTTAGGCGTTGGTAAATATTCTTCAAAGAGCTACTTTCTCATTGTCCGGTTATCTTATACCGTATAAAGTGCCGTTTTCCAGAATTTCATTTTCTCAATGTATACTTTATTTTTAAAATTTATTTTAATAGTTAAGTGCTAAAGACTGACAAAGTTTGAGAACAGCTGTTTTGTTTTTATGTTGATATGATTTAAGTATATGGGTTTCTAAAGTTGACTTGCGTCCTTCCACCAGGTGAACAAGTAAATGTTCCTCGACAACAGAAGTTCTTCCCACGGTGTCTTTTGACTGTTTTCCGCCATAATTTGAATAAAATACGCTTTGCTCAAAAACAATAATAATGTAACAAACTGAGATCTTACAGTGCTGAATTGCCAGCATAAAACATCTAACACCCTGTTAAATTAACAGGAGTGCCCGAAAACGAAAAACCTTAACATGCAGTATATCGTTTCGGCAAATTAAAGTCCTGATTAGTAAGCTGACACTTTAACCAGACATTGAGAAAATTTCTCTAAGATTTATATCACCTTGATCAAATTGGAAAAGGATGGACGGGCCGGCAATCTGGTTTTGACACAATAACTCCTATATTTTGTCATACGCCAGTCACCTACGGAAAAAGTTTGATCTTGACACGGTCATTTTGGAACCTCCCATACAAAAGCTGTGCGGACGTCCAGCTGGCAGACGAAATAACTCCCGTAAACAACCCACCTTAATACCCATTTTGACACAACCTATACAAATTTTTGGCAAATAATTGGAATGTAAACATTAACTGCGAAAAACAAAACATAACCTTATTGTGTAGGAATTATCGACATTTCAGTGGGTGTTGGTACTTAGGGATCTTCGTTCGATATTAAATCGTATATATAAATTGCTTATTAGTTTTGTTTGTATACATATACATATATGATTGATGATCTGCCGATGGTACCATTCAGATATCTGATAATGAATTTGTCATGCCAGTAGTGTTCTTCACTGAGCTGTCTATTATTCCAACAAAAACTAACCATTTCTTTCAATTAGAAAAATGTTCCTGACCTTTTAAACTTGTAGTATGAACTTCTTATACATTAACTAGAAAGAACCTTATTACGTTTGGTTATACAATATTTTGCTCAATACCACTCCCCAATTGAATATGTGCGAATTTTTCATTGCCAATCGGGAACTTCAAGGCATATCAAGAACAAATTTTTTGGTCTTAAAATTTGGATCAATTAAACAAATAAAAATGTTTTACATCCCATGAAGGGATTAGGGGAACTTTTCACAAACCAGTGAGCTGTGCGCGTCCTAGTTTTACACTCACTGATTGGTTCCTATAGTTTTACACCGGTTCCGAACGGTATTTTGAGAAGCTTTTTCATGACTAAATACTCGATAGTGTCGCCATCACTAAGTAAGGTGACCGCCGTCGAAAGCAATTTAAGGTGGTCAGAGCACAAGAGCCGAGCACACTACCCATTGCACCACCGACGGCCACATTTGGATCAACTACTTCAATTAAGTCCTCAATTCCATTCTGCTTGTCAGGCTGCAATTATCACGCTATTCTCTCTTAACAGCATACATAGCATAGCATATGTAAATCACGATTAGATTACATTCTGCGTTCGTAAAAATGTCTAAAAGTGGTCTATTCTAATTAAATTTATCAACAAATTAAATTCTCCGTGTTGAATTCGTTGTCTTACATTCGTAAAAATTGTAAGAGCTGTATTCTCAGTACAGTAATGATGCACTAAAATTCGTATCCAATGAATAACTCACGAGTGGCGGTATGACTAGTCGTTTCCGTCGATTGAAATTTCGGCAGTGTTTTTCAGTTTATCCCTATTAAATCAGAAAAATATGTAATTTGAAAGAAAGTGCGGTGCTAGAAATACACCATAATTGCTGGACTGGCAACCCTGATTCTCCATCGCTACTATTTACGCTTAATATATTGCTATAATTGATCCGTACCTCGCTACGTTCTGTTCCCACGTCTGACATTTCCTCCTCTTCATCTTCGGAAACTTCTTCCTCACTTTCGGAATCCTTAGCCTTGCGCTTGGGTTTAACAGCAGGAGCTGCAGCACGACCCTTGCCTCGAACACTAACTGCAGGACGACCACGTTTGCCGCTGCTACTACCAGTTGAGGCGCGTTTACGTTTGGGCACCTTATTCAAAAAATAAATAAAAAAATTTATTTACAAAATGACTATATGCACCACTCACATCACTTTCAGCTTCTGAAATTTCAGATTCTTCTTCCGAATCAGTGTTTCTTCTGCGAGCTTTGCGAGCTGGTCGGCCACGAGCACCACGTGTGGCTGCAGCTGCAGCCTTACGGCCCTTTGCTCCCTCAGAATCAGAGTTGCCCGAAGGATTGTACTAGATACAGTATACAATAACAATAATATGAAATAAGAGTAAATAAATATGCTTACATCCGAACCAGATTCCGAATCATCATTTCGTCTTCGCTTAGCTGGTGCTACTTTGTTACGGGTACCTTCGTCAGAGCTAGAGAAATCCACATAAGCTGACATTTCTTCAAATCGAAAAAACATTAAAGGTTATTAAGTAACAATGCCTCTGTGATATCATCAATATTAACAGACTTTTGCCAGCAGTAGCTCTGCGAGGACGTCCTGAAGATCGACCACCACCACCAGATCTACCGCTTGGTTTGCTTCTGCGCTTTTCATCTTCACTTGGTTCTTGTTCTTCCTCTTCACCCATATCGTCCTCCTCTTCGGCTTCTTCATCATCTACAGGAGTTTCAACGCATAGCGATTCATCTGGCTCCATAAGAAATTTCAATATGCGATTTGCAACGTCATCCTTAGAACCTAAAATTTTAAGAAAGTTTGTATAATTAATATAAATAAGGGGAGGAGGAAGAGCTTGTAACAAACCTTTACGATCCAGTGACAAAATTTCGCTTATATTTTTTAAGGCTTTCAATTCAATTTTTTTGATTGAATCAAATTTCTTTTTGTAGTCGCTTGAATCTTTTTCGAACTCAAAACCAGCAAATGAACGCAAGTTCTTCTTCACCACATTATTTTTACCTTGGGAGCCAAAGCAAATCTAAAATTCAAGAAAAACATTATTACCAATAATACAATAATTAGTTTCATTAAAAGTAATAAATTATTACATACCGCATGCAATGTTTGTAGACCATCCACTCTTGTTTTATTAATATTTTCATTTATTTTATCAATTTCAGCTAGTGCTACAACATTTTCATCATCTTCGGCAGCTTCTTCCTCGTCATCTCCTTCCGTCTTGTCCTTTTTCTTTTCCTTGTCTTTATCCTTTTCATCCTTTGGCTCCTTTTTGTCTTCCGCCGTTGTTTCTTTTTTCTCTGCGCTGCCATTCTTTTCAGCATCCTCATCTTTTTTAATATCAATAGATTTTTTCTCATCGCTGGATTCGTCGTCATCATCTTTTGCATTTTTCTTGTTAGATTCGGCTTTATCATCAGTTTTATCTTAAAAAAACAAAATTGCAAATGATTTAAACAAGGATCGTCAGAAATTGGGCATTAGAAATATAAAACCACAAGAAATGCGTTAGCTACCGCTTTTATTAACTTAACAAAAAAATATATTATTTATATATACGTTTTGTCTTCACGCTTGGGAAGTTTACCAATGTCATATAACGAACACGAGATAAACTATGAAATAATTGAAGTTTTAGTTTGATATTCCTTGGATCTTACTGAACTTATCCCAAACATGTAGAGGTTAAGCATGAACAAATACCAAGGGTAGAAGAAAGATCAAGTTTATTTTTTTTTTAAAGAAATTTGTTATATGCATCCGCCTTCTGTCGGATTTGAACCAAAGACCCAATCAGTGAAATAATGCGATTATACAGAGCGCTTTACCAACTCGGCCACTGCGGCGATTTATGATCGTACACAAATTCTGTACACTTCTTTTCCCCTCTATAACTCTTCGTACCCAGAGAGTTGCCATACAAAACATTTAGTTTCGTTAAGATCTGTTAATAGTTCGAATTAGTCTTTCTTCTATTGAAGACATGTAAATAGAATAACCATTTTTCTATGAACAATTATAAAATTACCTTCATCTTTAGATTTTTTTTCGTAGTTTTCATCGCTAACTTTTGCATCCGACTCTTTTAAATCTTTTACTTCCGCCACTGTTTCAGTGGCAGTTTCATCTCCACCACCTTCGTCGTTGGACTTCTTATCATTTTCAATAGGTTTGCCATCTGTCTCAGCAGCATCCAAGGTTTTTAATTCATCTGCTTTATTTTCTTTGTCCTAGAAGAAATATAACAATAAAATACATATGCAATATAAATTACTCGTTCATATTTAAAAATAATGATTAGAAATGCAAAAGCTACTATCTCTAAAATGTCAGCATCCATAAAACGGTATTACCGTATGCATGTTGAATTGTTAATCTCAAAATATATGTTTAAAATTAACTGACGTTCCCTCAATGGCTACTTGTGTTTGGAGCTCAAACCGTATATCGGCAGTTTTTGGCGGGAAAAAACACAATTCCGTTTTTAATTGTTACCCGTATCATTATAACTTTTAATATATCATTTGTCTCCTACGTAGGCAACAAATAAAATAGAAACACAACCAATACTTTACAATGTGCTTGTTTATTTCTATTAAAATTCTCATATTTTCTATTTTTAGCTTAAACAAATGCAACACTGTGAACTATTCTTTCTCGCGATGGGTGGGGAGACACAACAGCCATGTGTCATTTCCAACATGTACCACTGGCGCTGTACTTGATGTTTTTATTTAGTTTCTTTTCGCCGAAATTCTTTGCATTCTATATTCTTACCAGGGCAGTGTTTGCCAAAAACACAAAAACTAATTAGAAAACAAACAAATCGCCCTCCAATAAGTTCATCAATCCAACTGTACCACCCAAAAACACTTGGCAACACTGACACGCATGCAAATCTCCACACAATTATTCGCGAATTTAACCAACTTTGACGGCGCACTTTTCTTTTTTCTTCCATTTTGCTTATTTCATTAAATCAATTCGCCTAATACCGCGTTCATCGTGTATAAAACACACACAAACGCACATTGCGATGAATTCCCTGCTTGCTTGAATGCTGCTGCTTGCAGAAAATAGTTATGATGAATAGCAAAAGAAAAGAACGAACAAAAACACACAAAAACACGGTGGAATGGACCGACGCCATGTTTATAAAATGAAAAAAAAAACGAAACGACGGCGACGTTGTGTAAATTTTTGGGAGATTCCTTTTTGGCGAATGTGACGCGCTCGATTTTTTTCTAATTGCGATATTCCTTTAAAACTACGGCAACTTGTAAAATTTTTATTGCCATCGATTGGCCAGAGTACTCCTACAATTATTGTGTATATTTCGCTTAATTACATACCATATTTTCAATGGTTTTATCTTTTTCACCGTCAGCCGACATGCTATGCTCAACTAAATAAAATATTCACTACTCTTTTTCACTTCGTCTTTTTTCTTTCTTCGCATTAGTGATGGTTAGTTCGATTTGAATTTTAATCGTAAATCGGGGAAATTGGTATCGATTGCATGCCGCAAAAAAGTTTTCGTATGGTACAATAACAAAGAGGTAGACTCAGCTAAACAGCTGATTTAATTTTGGGTTAAGGGGCCCTTAGACCTGTGGATAAGTTGCTCGACTTCAAGTTGACATCAACTTCGATAACTAGACATCAACTTCGATTTTGCCCTTACACTCTCAAACTAATTGAGGCACCTTCATTTTCTTGTCAGATGTCGAAATGAAAGGTGGTGAGCGCACTGCGAAAATATTAAAAATTTTACGAAAAAACGCTATTTTTATTTTCTTTAAATATTTATAAATAACACTACAAACCATATTTATTTAGTTTATCCGATAATGTTTAATTTATTTATTTTTTGGTTCATTTATTTATATTTCGCCGATAATGTTTCCTCATGAACATTTCTCATCGAAATGCGTATGAAAGTTGATGCAACCACCACTTTACACTGATGGATAAGTTGATATCAACTTCAAAAAATCAAAATCGATTTGATTTTACATCAACTAGTTTGTACAAACCACCAACTTCACCTTACACCATTGATAAGTTGATGTCAACTTGAAGTCGCTGCAACTGATCCACAGGTCTAAAGGCCCCTTTAAATCCAATTCATGCAATATCGGATTGCAATTGTCGAACGAAATTGAAGTCGTTCATACTGGGCAGTTGAGCATTTCGTTGCAAAATGGCAACTATTTGTTTACAAACAACGGCTTAAACCTAGAATAGGTCAGCAACTCGACTTCGGCTCCAAACTATCACCATTGGATAGAACTTTTCATTTTAAGTAAAAAAAGTACAATAAAAAATCGGTTCCGACGTACAGGATGATACTACGAGTGTGGTGTCTTGTTATGGGACCGATTTCACCACTTTTGTATGTAAAAGGAGTCGAAATAAACAAACAAAATTAAATACATTTTTTCGATAACTGTCTTAGTTATCGAGATATCGGATGAATAATTTTTAAAAAATATCGCTTTTTTCAATTTCAACATTTTACAGAAAAAAAAAGTAGGTCTTAATAATCACCAAAATACTATGCCGAAGCCGCGAAGCCGGTGTTGGACCCACCCCAGTGGAGAAAACCCCTAAGCCCGGCCGAAGGCCAGCCACGCAGAAAGCTTTATAGGACAAAAATACTAACCCGAAGCCGGTGTTGGACCCACGCCAGAGGAGAAAATACCCAAGCCCGAGAAAATCCCTTTGGGGGCCCGCAACTCCCTCCGTTTTTTTTTATTTTACTTATTTATTTTTTTTATAATAACTTTCCCTAAACCCCAAAAAAAAGCAAAAAAAATTGGACGTGCCGATCTATACTAGGCCAGTTCCCAAACAACTGTTAGGTTAATGGACACAATGACCAAAATTTGGCAAAAAATCCCAAAAATAGATTAAGCGAAGTCCTACCGGGTTCAAAAATAGCTATTTTTTTTGTAAAAAAAATTTGTAAAAGGCTTATGCACGATTTTTTAAAGAAAATTTGTATTTTTCTAAAAATTCCATGAAAATGCTAGAAATACAATGGGTATGTTATTTCGAGTGATGCCAACTTTGCAGGAACGAAACGCGCCGTCGAACTACCCAAAAAGTGCTGAAACGCGCCAAATTACTAAAACGACTAAAAAATCCCGAAATTGCTAAAACGCGCTTTATAACTAAGAGGTTTTCCAATAGGGATATGTAGATTTTGACGGCTCACAGCGAGAATGTTGTTTTATCTATTGTTGATTTTCCTGTTACTTATTTTGGAGACAATAGAGACAAAATACCTTGGCAAGTTACAGCGTCGAGCCACAGGTGCGATTGGGAAAACCTTATTATCAAAGTGGGTGTTCTCTTGTGGCAACGCTGCGCGAGATGCGCCCGTTTTACGATGGGAACATCAATATGCATTGCCATATTTAGGATGACTGACAAGTGAAAATGCATACACAGGATGTCATTGTTTGTGCTGGATTGGGGTCCGGCGCAATCATCATCGGTCCGTACTTCTTCGAAGACGATGATAGCTACCTGTCACGATATGTGGTTCCAATAGCATGTCGCTACGTGATACGCAGGTGATTCCACAATGAACATTCTGCACGGCAGATTTGAGAGTTATCTCACTTAGAGGCGACATGAAATGGCCACAGGCGCCGAGTGATTTGACCCAGTAAGACTTTTTCTTGTACGGTTTCCTTAAGTCGCAGATCTATGGCAATTCGCCACAAATACCAATGCCCTTAAAGTCAATATATGTAGCTCGCCGCATCTCTCAAATTGTTTTCTGTTTTTGGTTCGTGTCACCCACCGAAGCCGCTGCAGTCATTTGAACGACGGCATGTTCCCCGCATAATATTATTGATAGGTCTTTCAAATAAAATATAAAATTCGTTGATATCTTCACATGAATATATTTTTGACAATACTTCGCCCCTCGGTCACAGTAATGCATAATTATAAATTAACTATAACAAGAATTCCCAAAATACAAAAAAAAACTAACATTCTTTAGTAAAACCGGTGCTGTATACAAAACGGGCTAAAGAGCTAAATAAAAACTCAAAACGTGTTTTTCCAAAAAAAGCGTCAATGACATTTTTTTCTTGTTTTGCAAGGCAAAAGAGTGCTAAATCTAGCCCCAAAAGAGCTAAGTCGGCATCACTGGTTATTCCCTTTCATATGAATACCCTTAGTCTCTATTTTGTACTGGGCCCAGACTTTGGGTCTCAAGGCCCCCATAGTACATAACAAAAATGGACTTAGATGGGCCTGCAGACATCGCAGGGAAAAACTAATTGCACCGCTGAACACGTGAGACAAACAGAAATTTAAGGTGGTCAGAGTAGGGATCGAATCCAGTATCTCATATACAAGACGTGCGCACACTACCCATTGCACCACTGACGGCCACAAAGAAGAGATTAGAAGATTACTGCAGCCAAAAATCTTTGTAGGAGTCTGTCTGCACGGCAAAACATTTGCCCAGTTATTTCATCCCCAATAAAATACAACCTACCCCATGCCTACTTCATGAAACCCGAAGAGCTATCTGTAGAAGATGAGATAACAATATTTATGAGAGATTAGAAAAACCTGTCATGACAAGATCTGAATTCTTGCGCCTTTTAAATAAAGTTTAGAGCTGCCGGCCGTAAATCAATTATCTCTCAATGTTCGATCGTTGATTGATAAAAGTCTTCAAATTGACCTCTTGAGAACGCTTGTCTGCAACGAAATTGATATTGGATTTATTCAAGAAACGCATCTGAAGGGCCATAGGCGAGATATTATAAATAACATAATATAAACACGTACAAGTCAATGATCTGGGGTTCAACGGAGTTTCTGTTGCTGCGAATACATTAAAGAAATTTTTAATTGGTTCACTGAATATACCCACAAATTGCTCTTCCTTCTCAATGAATAATGGCTTGTTACACAATGGTACTATTATTCATGTACTTAAGAAATTTCTGAACATTTTCGAAACTTTTATTCATTCTTGACTAATTATCCAAGCTTAAGGTCACTTCTGATTTTATAAAACTTTTTGTTTTCCTCTTTCCCTCTCGATATTTCAATTTCCTTTGGAAATCTTCTTCAGGATAGTTTTTAATATTTTTAATATTAATAATAATAATAATATTTTTAATATTAATAATAATAATAAATATCGAGAGGGAAAAGAGGAAAACAAAAAGTTTTATAAAATCAGAAGTGGCCTTTTTACGCGCTATATTATTAATATTAAAAACTATCCTGAAGAAGATTTCCAAAGGAAATCGAAATATCGAGAGGGAAAAGAGGAAAACAAAAAGTTTTATAAAATCAGAAGTGACCTTAAGCTTGGATAATTAGTCAAGAATAATTAAAATAAAGGTCGAAAAATTAGAAACAAATTATTGAAACTTTTATTCTAATATCGTTACGAAAACATTCTTGCTAATATTGATGACCGTTGAAAATGCACCTCATCACATCTATTCATTCAACAGTTCCTTCTCCGTTGCTGAAAACACACAAATAGCTCAAATTGAAATCGATTATTGCGAACATTATCAACATCAAAATCCACTGCCATTGATGGACTTTCCAATTTTATAATTAGAAAATTACTTGACTACCTTGAATCTACTGGCAGTATTGTTTAACAAGTGTTATTTTCCGATGGCATGGAAGTCTGCGAAAATCTTCCAATAAAAAAAAGAATGCTAGCGACATAGTTGAAGACTATCGACCGATTTCCCTTTTCTCCAATATAGGGAAAGTCTTCGAGTACATCATCAAAGAAAAACTTGGAAATTCGTACATAATCGATCCAATTTCATCCAATCAATTTGGATTTCAAAGGCATAGCTCAACTCAACAATTCTGAAGTTTCATAGTGATGTGTGTCAAAATCGAAGGGGCAAAAAGTGTACTGTTGCTATCTCACTCAACGTTGATAAGGTTTTTGACTCTGCCTTCCTTAAGGGGATACTATTCAAACTAGTGGACATTGGAATCGATCCTTTTTTTGTGAAATTGCGTAAGAGCTATTTTATAGACACAACATTTAGTGACCAGATAGACGAATCTACGTCTTCTCCGCAGCGGTATGTAGCTGAGTTCCTGAAGTGAGCGTGCTGGCCCCAATTCTCTTCAACATATTCCTACACGACTTTCCACACCTAATGCAAAATTCAACTGTCATTATTTACGCTGATGATTGTTTTATTTACTCACATGACACTTCTCCAATTCAGGTTCGGACTAATGCGGCTCTACATCTTGGCTGAATAAACGAATTCTACAAAAAATGGGGCATCAAAATTAATTCCAGCATATCCGAGGTTATTTGCATTAGAAATATATGGTGCCACAGGGTAACTCCTTGCAGCTTTCAGTCGATGGTGTAGATAACCCATTCAAAAACTACATAAAATACCAGGGAGTACATTTTGACAACTTATTTAAATTTAATAATTACGCACGAACAATACTTACGAAAGCAAAGGGTATATTTGGCATGTTCTCTAACATTTTGAACAGTAAATAACTACCCGAGAGCACGAAACTACTTCTATGTACATATATAAGGTAGATATTCGTCCCATTCTATTGTGCGGTTCTCCAATCTGGTTCACCATTTCTCCATCTGGAAATATAGGTACGGAAAGTTCTAAGGAAATGCATTAACAAATTTTACCAAAATTCGACAAAATGATTTTCGAATGCATAATCTCCCAAAAGTATAGGGTACTACCATTCTACAATTACGCAATGACACTGCAGAGAACCTCGGCACGCACGAAGTCCTGCAAAGAGAAGAAAACGTGAACTGGTCCAACTTTCCACATCTCTCACTCAGCTTCACCCTAGGCAACGCAATTGATACATATGCATTACGCAGCTTCTTTCGAAACGTTACATCTCGAACACAGAGGGACTAAGTAAATAGTTGGGAAACATTAATAATTATAAATTCTTTGTATATACTCATATACAGAAAAAAAACCTTTTATAATATTCCCAAATTCATGGTCTAATAACAGCCATTGCAAATGCAATGAACAAAATATACTGATTTAAAATGTGAATTGGTGCAAACTGTACAGGGCCCGCTATTTAATTGGGCAATTTTACCAATAAATGTAGGCAATCTCATTTTGGCAATCCATAGAGAAATTTTCCTTGAATATTTGTAGATTTATCCAATGCAGAAATGCATTGAACAAAATATACTGTTGGTGATTTAAAATGTGAATTGGTGCAAAATATACAGTGCATTTTCGAGTATATTAAAAGAAACAATATTTTGTTAAAATAGTTTTTAAAGGTACGTTTTGGACAGCTTTTTATTATTATTGCGTATTTATATATATATATATATTAATTTTAAGATTATAATCTGAACGTAAAAGAAAATCACATTTATAAGTTTTAAAAACTTACTTAAATCAAATTAACAAAATCACATAAAACTTTAATGGCTTTTGTGTATACCACATACTTTATCATTGTACTTTTAAGCGGGGATGCAGTTTTTAAGAATAACTTTCGTATGACTATTGTGTGGGATTTTACAAAATCTGAAATAATTCGGTACAAGTTTCAGAATAGAAATAAACTGTGAAAAGAGTATTAATAGATTTCTACGCGTTGGAATTCTGCAGAATACCGGAACATTAAAGTTTTTTGCGAAGCCCAAATGTCGCACAAAACACTTTCCTCCCGCATGAACTACATTTTATTTTTCTTAATATCTTTGTTTTTCTTATGGTTTCTATCTGCTCACGTCCTGTCATAACTAATACTTTTAACAACAATATTTGTTTAAAATTTAATAAACAATACAAATAATTTTTTTTTCCGCTAATTTTTCTAAACCAAAAAAAGGTAAAAAGTATTTAAGAACATGATTTGAAACAAAACGAGAATTTTGAGATGCTTTTCTAGTAGCAAAGCATGTGCAGTCAGCAGAAAAACTAGTTGATCTAGTAGCAACGCATGTGTAGTCAACAGTAAAACTAGTTTATCGTCTAATGGAAACGCACTATAACCCACGCTAACTCAGGACATTACTCATACAATTGTATACGGCGCTAACACCGACAAAGATTAGCACATTTCGAAGGTTAACTCCGTTAACCCACGCTAACCCAGAAGACTCAGGATTATTAGGTGACCCTGTTACTGAAGCTCTTCGAAGTAGTGGACATATTCTTCTGTCCTTTGAAGGCGGATGAGCCAACATCCCTGGCCAACGGCGGATCAAAATTTAAGAAACCAAAATCCAGTTTCGACACAGTGCATTCTGGTCAGCGTCTGATCCATAATGGGCGGCTGAAACATAATCATCCTGGCAGTAGGTAAAATCCAAACCACGCTGGGCTTGGTTTGCCTCTCGGCACTGTTATATTGGCAATGAAAATACATAAAGAAAATAATGAACAAAGAAACCCCCCAACTGTTGACGACCCTCGCAAACGTTATAAGGACCACGATTTAAGAATATGTACCTGGAATGTGCGAACTCTATACAGGACGGGTGCCACTTTTCAACTGGCGGATGTGCTCGGAAAATTTAAAGCTGACATCACAGCGATCCAGGAAATGCGATGGACAGGATATGGTTGCACCAGAACGAAAAACTGTCATATTTACTACAGCTTCCATGAGCGAAAGCACGAATTTGGGTGCGGAATTATCGTTGGCAAGATACTGCGACACCTAGTTTCAAGGTTCAACCCAGTGAGTGACCGCATAGCCACAATTCGCATCAAAGCGAAATATTTCAACATCTCGTTAATGTGTGTGCACGCACCGACAGAGGATACAGATGATGATGATGAGAACCAGATTGATCACTTGGTAATAGTTGGCAGGTACTCTTCTAGTGTAATGGATGTACGTGTGATTCAAGGTGCCAATATCGACTCGGATTATTACCTGGTGGCTGCGAAAATGCGCGCAAGACTGAGCAGGGTGAAAAACGTACGAAACCGAACACAGGAAAGGTAGATATTGACAAGTTACAAATACCGGAGATATCAATGTCCTATCAACAAAAGCTCTCTCTCCTACTAGGGCAAAATACCCCCTCCCGAGGACCCAAATGCGCAGTGGAAACACATCTCCCATTCTTTGGAAACCGCTGCAAGAACTGAACTTGGCTATCAAAAACCGCAGAAGGATAAGCCATGGTACGACGAAGAATGTCGCATTGCAACTGATGGCAACGAAACAGTCAGTTACAACGCGTGCTGTGAGTGAGCGGTACAAGAGGCTGAGAAGGGAGGAAAACCAACTATTTAGGCGGAAAAAATGGCAGTGGGAGCAGAGGGAGAGTGAGAAAACCGCATTATGCTGGATGAATGGTGAATCCCGAAAATTTTTCCGGAGGGTAAGAAGATCGAATAACGGGCTGCCCTTCTGCAAGGACGAGAATGGGGATCTGGTGACTGATAAGCAGTGTGTGCTCAAAATGTGGACAGACCACTTTTCAGCACTACTCCACCCAGATTCTTCCACTGAAGATTGTAGATTGTACCCCCCAACCAAGGTGAGATTGGAACGGCGATCTCCCGGCTTAAGAATTGTAAAGCAGCTGGTGCGGATTGACTACTTTTTAAGACAGGTAGCGAAGGACTGCTAGCCAACAAGCATCGACTAATATGCGGTATACGGCTGGGTGAATCTATGCTTGACGACTGGAGTCTCAGTGTATTATGTTCTGTTCGAACTGTCGCGGTATCAGTCTTTTATCCATCGCGTATAAGGTCTTGTCGAGCGTATTATGTGAAAGACTAAAGCCAATTATTGAAAACCTGATTGGACCTTATCAGTGCGGGTTTAGACCAGGCAAGTCCACGTCTGACCAAATATTCACGATTCGCCAAATCCTGGAAATGACCCACAAAAAGCAAATCGATACATACCACCGTTTTGTCGATTACAAAGCTGCTTTCGATAGCCCCATACGGAGAAAACTGAACGAAGCTATGTCTGAACTTGGGATTCCGGCAAAACTGATCCGCCTCTGTAGAATGACGCTGACCAACACCACATCAGCAGTGAACGCGGAGAAGTCCTCACTGAACCATTCTGTACCAAGCGATGACTGAGACAAGACGACACACTTTCGTTCAATCTCTTCAACATCCTAATGGAGATTAAAATGAGAAAAGCTGCAGCAAATTCGAACAAGACCATTAACACGAAAAGCCATATATTGCTGGCGTATGCTGACGACATAGACATCATTGGGCGAAATTTGCGAGAGGTTACTGGAGTGCATATCATGTTTAGTAGATGACTGATGTTACTGAAACTCATCAAACAATCGGGCATATTCTTTGGTCCTTATAAGGCGGATGAGCCAAACATACGGGCCAACGGCGGATATAAACCAAAAGAAGAAAAATTCAGGTTCGTCATATTGCATCCTAGTCAGCGTCTGATCCATAATGGGCGGCTGCAATCATATATCCTGAATGTAGGTAAAATGTAAAAACCAGGTGGACTGGGTTTGCCTCCCGCTACCGTTCATAATGGCAGTGAATATACAGAAACGAAAAAGAAACATAAACAACCCCTATTTGTTGACGACCCCCGCAAACATTATAAGGACTACGATTTACGGATATACACTTGGAACGTAAGAACTTTATATAGATCCGGTGCAAGTATCCAACTGGCATATGTCCTCGAAAATTATAAGGCTGACATTACCGCTATCCAGGAAATGCGATGGACAGGACATGGCTGCACAAGAAAAAGACACTGCAATATATACTACAGTTGCCATGAAAAAAACATGAATTTGGTTGCCGATTTGTAGTTGACAAAAGACTGCGACATCTAGTCTTTAGGTTCAATCCTGTGAGTGAACGTATTGCCACAATCCGCATAAAAGCGAAATATATTTATATTTCCCTCATTTGTGTGCATGCCCCGAGAGAAGAGAAAGATGACGATGCCAAAGACATATTCTATGAGCTTCTAGAGGAAACGTATGACCGCTGCCGTGACATTAAGATTGTACTAGGAGATTTTGATGCCAAAGTAGGAAGCGAGAATGTGTTGCATCCAACTATTGGCATTTTCAGTCTACATGCTGACAGTTCCGACAACGGTATGAGATTGATTGACTTTGCCGCGGCAAAAAGCAAGGTCATTAGTGGTACAAGATTCCAGCATAAAGACATCCACAAGGCTACTTGGGTATCCCCTGATCAAAGAACGAAGAACCAAATTGATCACGTGGTAATTGATGGAAGGAACTCATCCAGTGTAATGGACGTACGAGTGATCAGAGGAGCTAACATCGATTCTGATCACTACCTGGTAAACCAGATGCAGAGGAAGCTGGGCATCGCAAAGCTGCAATTACCATTTTGTGTGAGAGAGATAGTCCAATTAGAAAAACTATTAGAGGAAAGATTGACACTATCGGCCTTATTCATAAAAAGTTGTCATAGGCTTGCTAAAGGTTTAAGAAGGTAAAGTCCAAAATTTGTATTCATAATCCAAAAATCCCTCTGTTAAGAGTTCTCTAACGTCGCCATTTTTGTTAAATGTTTAACCCTTCTTTAACGCCATTTTATCTGCATTAATACACAAATGAAATAATTTTTTTACATTTCACGCGTGCCGTACTTAAATATTTATGCGATATAAACAATTGGAATTATTTTGTGTATATTTGCAGCGTTTATAGTGTCACATTATCCTGCGAAGCAACCAAATACTTTCGTTCCAATTTTTATCATTTTTAACCAAAATGAACTTTTGTTGACATAGTGATGTATATAAAATCAAAACATTGAAACTACAACCTATTATCCGGTTTTATATTCGACTTCCCAAAACTGAAATCCAAATCAATATGATTTTTTGGCACTTCTTTCAAATTTATGAATATAGCAAATACTAATTGATCTTTTTATTGAATAGTTCATTCCATTAATGTTTAAAATTTTGGAAAAATTAATTGACGCAATTCAATAAAAAAAATTTAATTCGGTCTATCGGTTATTGTTCATCTTGTTTTTACAACACAAGCACTATGAGAATACATAAAACAGGGTTGTCAGTCAATTATCTGTTCCGTAGTTAAAATACTCATTATGAATACGGTTCTAATAAAACCTTCGTCAAATCTTAAAGCTTTCAATAACTGATTAATGCTTTAGAGCTAATTTAATGATTTTTTATGAATAAGGCCGTATGTCTTTAAAGTTATAGCAAGGTAGATATCACTTTATGGGAAAGAAGATACCGAAATCATTCAAATTTACTATAAAAGAATCCTTGTACATACATACACTGCTTGTTTTGATATGTGCTTCAAAAATTATAGCATATACGACCAATAACAGTCATTCATTTGTGGTAAAGAGAAATTTCTTGTTCAATGGGATATTTTCTAGATGGAGCTGAATGCAATAATTACAACGTTTGATCCCAAAAAAATATACCTTGCAAGATGTATTTAGAACAGGTGCTAACAATAAGTGTGATAGGCAACATCAATAGAGATTTTGTTTTTGTTTTGTGGTCCGTTGATCTCAAATTCAACACAAGCGAACACCAAAAATAACAGTAAACAAAAAGACACATAATCAAAATAAAAGAAATTGGACTTGAAAGTGGGGAACACAACGACATAAAAAAAAGTTAGTTGTTCGAATAGCACAACATGGAAAATGATACTTTTTTGTATGTATCAAATTTCCCACAGTGTTGAATAAACGTCAATGAAAGTTACGAGAAACTTCAATGAGAGTTACAAAACGACAACACAGCACCTAGTGGTAGTACTTGACAACGCCTGTGCGATATCTACTTATTTCCTATATCTATGCCTTGTATTTCTACCATGATACACAGAAAAAATAACCATTGGTAATATTGCTGGTTTGGGTTTGGTGATATTTTTGTGTAGGTGGTATTATTGGCTAATACCCCAGATACACATGTAGTATACATACCATACTAGCATTGTATACCACATGTGTGTCAACCTTTACCACCATTAAACCAGTGTACTAATTGGTATGTATACTACGCTCATGTACGTAGTATAAATGTGGTATTGTATTGAACACACCTAAAAATAAAAAAAATTCCAAACACTTCCCAAAATAAAAATTAATTTTGAAACATTTGATCAGCTGTCATTTGTAAATTAATTAAAATGTCTAATGGCCAGTTTTTTAGAGCGAGTTTAAACCGCGGATTACTAAAACTGAGATTAGATTTAATCTTAGTTTCACTGTAATTCTGTTTTCCAGTGCGCAGTTAAATACATCACAATTTTTTTACTCTGTCAAGGCAACCTTGTGCAAATGTCAAATATATCAACAGTTGTTTGTTGTTATTTGTCTTTTGTTTTGTTTTTTGTTTTGGTAATTGTTCTATGTGGTTGCAACGTCTTTTCTTCAACTGAGGTAAGTAATTTGCATTAATATAAATTCATTTGAAATTGGTGTAATAAAATATAACAAATTGAAGTGATTTGTCCGGGTCATTATTGTGCGTTGTTTTCTTGTAACCTCATAACTAAATTCTTCGCACATTTCTTCTAATGTCTTCTAGATCCGAGGTAAAACTCATTTTCAAAACTCTAAAAAATATCAACAAAATGTTTTATTGTTTACATACACAAAATTCTTCTTCTTGTTTTTCATTGCTGCTGTCAAAAGCCAACACAATCTAAATTTAGTTTAACTCGCATAAATTGGGGAGTTAAACGTAGTTTTACCCTTGACTGCAAAAATTAAAATCTAGTTTAAACGTAGTTTAACTCATATCCGAAGATGATCTCCGACTGAAAAACTGGCCATAAGACGTCCAAAAGTAATGTTCTCGGGATTGTACATAATACGAGCATACCGCAAACACATGTTTTTCTTTCGCACAAAATAAACAGTTTTATTATAATTATTCATTACAGCAATCAACAATTTTCTCTTCTTTTCTTTATTAATTTTTAATAACATATGATAACATATTTATTAAAAAAGGTGTGTGATTTTAAAATTTCATAAAGAATGTAATTACAAATGTATTCTGCAAGTGTTTTTAAGAAAAGAATACATTTATATTGGCCAGAAGTCTTTGTTGTAGAACTTTTGTAAATAGAATAGTGTATTGTGTTGCTTGTGTCTTCTTATATGCATATTGATCAATGGAAAAATGTCGAAAATGTTTTAATAAGCGAAAGGAACATGTATATCTCCTAGCCACTTAAAGAATAGAAATGTATGTCCTTTGTGAACAAAGTTGATACCAAAATGCTTGATACTTTTATCTAATGATTAATAAATTTCTTCACGGGGAACGTGACTGGAGTCTACGGTAGTGACAATCATAGATAAAGTAAACAAATAGATGAACCACAAGTGTTGGGAAAATTTTAGTGTAATGGGTAATTTTCTAGATGTCGTTGAAAGCAATAAATGGGATATTTTTTGTTCCAAACAAAGTCAAAAAATATGACATTAAAATTCTAAAATTGCATATCAAAAGAAAAAAATACTTTCAATAAAAATATCACTTCGAAACAAGAATACAGCACCTTACTTAACGTAGAATATCTCATGGCAATCGAATTGCAAAGCCAGGACAATACCGACTAAGTCATAATAAATTGGTTCTTCCTCCGGTTCAGCTACCATTCCTTATTGAGAGTCCTCAAACACTCTAACGGTTTTGGCATCTGCGACCACAGAAGTTGATACAGTTTCTGCGCGGGGAAGTTTTAAGATTAAAAAGGCGTTCCGGAATGTTCATCTTTGGGCGGTGTTACGGGTTTTCACTTACAGATATACCAACACCTTTGAAATTGATTTTTATATAAGAAACAAATGCTATTATATAAAATCATTTAAATTTTGTCACATTTTCCTTGTTTAAATAACTTTAAGAAAAATTTCCCACAATTTTGAATAAACGTCAATGAGAATTATGGGAAACTTCAGTGAAAGTGACACTAGAACAGGACAGCACCTAGTGAACAAAGTTGACAATGGGCGCGCTATATCTATTATTTCCTTTATCTATGGTGACAATCGAGAGCTGCTCCTAAATTATTCGTAATTATAATACTATCACTTGGTTAAATTTTATTATTGTAAACAACAACTGAGTATGCAATAAATACTTCTTTAATTGAAAACAAAAACAAAATTTGTTTCGGTAAATATGAAAAAATGGGCTAAACATTTGGTAAGATTGTACATTAAAATGAATCTAATTCACCTTCAATAAATTATGTACATTGCCCTTTTTGCATTGGGTAAATCTACAAATATGCAAGGCAAATTTTCATATTGTTGGTGAACGTAAAATTGCCTATGTTTATACGTAATTCACAGTGGATTGGCTGATATCACTGGTTTTTTTTCTGTGTATGCAGTTTGCGTAAAAATCAGGCTGTTTTTTTATTCCATTAAGCTATCGGCACTTACGACTTTATAAATAAAAGGATCCACACTTAATACCATAGATAAAGGAATTAACTAGATATCGCACATGCCTTGGGAATTTTCTTGTTCAATGGGATATTTTCTACATGGAGCTGGATGCAATAATTACAACGTTTGATCCCAAACAAAATACACCTTGCAATATGTATTTAGAACAGGTGCTAACAATAGGTATGGTAGGCAACATCAACAGGGATTTTGTTTTTGTTTTGTGGTCCGTTGCTCTCAAATCCAACACAAACGAACACCAACAATAACAGTAAACAAAAAGATGCAATCAAAATAACAAAATTTTTATTTGAAAGTGGGGAACACAACGACATGAAAAAAACTAAATTAGTTGTTTGAATAGCACAACCTGGAAAATGACTCTATTTTTGTACTGAAAAAATGTCCCACACTGTTGAATAAACGTCAGTGAATGTTATGAGAAACGTCAATGAAAGTTACAAAACGACAACACAGCACCTAGTGACAGTACTTGACAATGTCTGTGGGACATCTACTTATTTCCTTTATCTATGCTATGCTTAATACATGGTACAATAATATCTTCATGGTAATAGCTGCGCGCGTTGTTGTTGTTGTAGGCAGCAACAACAGGCATTTTGTTTTTGTTCTATTCGCTTCAGCTGTGAAACTCTACACAAATACATACCAACAACACAAGAATGCCAAAGAGAACAAAAACAAAATACATGTGAGTGTGACAGCCGAAGCGAAGAACCTCATGAAAAAAATTAAAACAGCTGTTCTTACGACTTTACCATGAACATGTTATTGTACCATGACCTAATACCATAGATAAAGGAAATAAGTAGATATCGCACAGGCGTTGTCAAGTACTGCCACTAGGTGCTGTGTTGTCGTTTTGTAGCTTTCATTGACGTTTCTCATAACATTCACTGACGTTTATTCAACAGTGTGGGACATTTTTTCAATACAAAATAGAATAATTTTTCAGGTTGTACTATTCGAACAACTAATTTAGTTTTTTTCATGTCGTTGTGTTCCCCACTTTCTAATTCAAATGCATTCTGTTTATGTACTTTTTTGGTGTACTGTTATTGTTGGTATTCGTTTGTGTTGTCTTGTACAGCATCGGCCCACTAAACAAAACAAAATGCCTTTTGATGTTGCCTACAACACCTACTGCTATCACCTGTTCTAAATACATCCCGCAAGGTATATTTCATTTGGGATCAAATGCTATCATTATTGCCTTCAGCTCCATCTTGAAAATATCCCATTGAACAAAAAATTTCCCAGGGCATGTATTAAGCACAGATAAAGGAAATAACTAGATATCGCACATGGCGTAGGAAATTTATTGTTCAATGGGATATTTTCTAGATGGAGCTGAATGCAATAATTACAACGTTTGATCCCAAACAAAATATACCTTGCAAGATGTATTTAGAAAAGGTGCTAACAAAAGGTGTGGTAGGCAACATCAACAGGGATATTGTTTTGTTTAGTGTGCCGATACTGTACAGGTCAACATAAACGAATACCAACAATAACAGTACACCAAACAAGCACATAACCAAAATGCATTTGAATTAGAAAGTGGGGAACACAACGACATGAAAAAAACTAAGTTAGTTGTTCGAATAGCACTACCTGGAAAATGATTCTATTTTTGTATTGAAAAATATCCCACACTGTTGAATAAACGTCAGTGAATGTTATGAGAAACGTCAATGAAAGTTACAAAACGACAACACAGCATCTAGTGGCAGTACTTGACAACGCCTGTGGGTTATCTAATTATTTCCTTTATCTATGCTTAATACTACAAAATGTGGCAACATTTGCTGTAATGGGTGAAAAAAAGTGCGATACTACAACAAACGTGTGTGCCAAAACAGCCAGCCAGTGCCAAAACAGCATGGTTGCAGCAGATGTTATTGTATTTGTAAGCAGCAACAACACAATACAAGAATAAAAAAAAGGATAAAAACAAGATACATATGATTTTGAGAAGTGAAACGAAAAATTACATGGACAAAATATCTTCAGCTGTTTAAACGACTATAGCTAATAGATAATTTTACCATGATCAGTATGTTTAACATTTACCGAGCGTTGTTATGAACAATTTAATTCCAATTTTGTTTTCAAATGTTGATATTTTTGGAGTTTTGAAAATAAGTTTTTCCCCGGATCTAGAAGACATTAGTGACCAAGAAATGTGCGAAGAATTTTTTTATGAGGTTTAAAGAAAACAAATCACTTCAATTTGCTTGGCGATAATGACTTCTATGTTAGATTCCGTCTAACAAAAGCATCTGCTTATGCAGTTCTTGAATTGATTGGGCCACATATAAAAAACATATAAAAAAGAAGCTACAACCACATAGAACAAACAAAAAATAAAAGACAAATAATAACAAACAACTGTTGATATATTTGACATTTGCACAAGGTTGCCATGACAGAGTAAAACAATTGTGATGTATTTAACTGTGCACTGAAAAAGAGAATGGACAGTTAAACTAAGATTAAATCTAATCTCAGTTTTAGTAATCCGCGGTTTAAACTCGCTCTGAAAAACTGGCCAATAATATAGCTTAGCTGTCCCGTACAAATTAAGCTATAGTCAACTTTAGCGGGGTAAAAAACAGATTTAATATATCACAGAATCGAGTTGATTAAAATCATAGATTAACATTCCGTAAGTTTATAGGACTATACTTGTAGAACATTCGATATGTATGTACATATATTTTAGAAAGTATTGGACAATTATAAGTACACAGAAAAAATAAACGTAGGTAATATTTGAAACAAGAGACCACGTCATTATTACCAAAATCGAAAGTGCCAAACACACTACTAACAAAAATGCATAATTTGCATAAACATATTGGCAACTTTACTTTCTTGTTTGAAGCAATGTTTGGTTTTTTTTATCTATTTCATTTCAGATGGACGTCTGTCTGCGTTGGAAATCACTAAAGGTGATAAAGCACGCGGGAGTCTACCCACTGCTTCTGGGCTGCTGATTTAATCGAATTAATCAACAATGAACAGATTGTGCGTATGATTTCATCTCTCAATGGAGGTATTTATAAATTCGATGGTGAATCGATCGATCCGCGAAATTTCCGCTGACGTGGTTAAAATCGTTTGGTTTTCAAACTCTTTTGAAGACCATCAGATTTATCTGACGACAGCTGTTGACATTGACAATTTTTTTCAGATTCTGCGCTGCCGGCCTTCCGGTCGATCTTCGGGATTTCCGCCTCTGGGATGGGTCCGACACCGCCTTCGCGGCTGCGGCATTGTATATTGGTGTTATAAGCTTTCTGCGTGGCGGGCCTTTGGTCGGGCTTAGGAATTTTCTCCTCTGTGGTGTGTCCAATACCGGCTTCGGCATAGTATTTTTGTGTTATAAAGCTTTCTGCACTGCACGGCTTATAGACGTCGCACAAGAAAAAATAATGCCACCTCTGAATTCGTGAAACGAATAGCTTTCGTTATCCACAATTGGGCATTCGCTAGTATATATAGGTTTGGCGTTTTTTTGACCCTGTGGACCACGTGAGCGTCCGATAGCTAATTTTTGCATTCTTGATTTTTTTGGCTTATGTCCAGCACAGCCCAACCTCTCGTAATAGCACCAAATTACTACATTGGATACCACTTGTTATCCAAAGAAAAGTTGAAATTTTTTTTATCACCAGCGGCCCATATTTCACGGATTACGGACCCCCAAAGTTTGAACACATAACCTTCAATATATTCTACATTTTCGGACGGACCGGAACAATATGGGTATCGTTGGCGACTAGGTGGAATATAAATTTACCGATTTTCAAAAAGGTCTACCACACGGTACGAGCAACGTTGGTCCCATTTTCTCACATTCTTTACTATTTTTTTAATTGTTTTTTTTTTAAGATTTATCCGATATCTCGATAACTAAGCAAGTTATCGAAACATTTCATTTAATATTTTTTAATTATTTTGACCTGTATTATCAGTGTGGCCAAATTTAAAAAATTGTTGCAACTAAAATGGTTCCAAAATAATGCTAAAAAATTACACATTTTTTCTTTTAATGCTAAAAATTAATGCTAAAATATAAAAATGTCTTTATAATTTCTATATCCTTTATAACGTGTTTATTTTCCATAATCCGTCTCTTGTGCTAATTCATTTCAATAAAAAAATCGATTAAATAAACAACAACAAATATATTATTGAATCGAAAACTATAAGTATTAAGAACACAAAATTTCAGAATTAGTTACATCTTTTTTTGATTTTAAAAATGTTTCCAAATTGTAATTGAGATACGACATTGGAACAAAAAAAAATCTTCTAAAAATTAATTTATAGGATCAAAATGGTCAGATATTAAAACTATTTGGTAGCAGAGCTCTTTTCAAAGAACGTATAGTTCATAAAGCAACTATTGTATAGAGAACAAAATTTAGTCATGGAGTGGAATGCCAACAAATAAAACGAGTGAAGCGTTTCGTTTCTCTGCTCGCTCTCTTACTCTCTTCGTGGAATATTTCAATATACGAGCAGTTTTCTGATGATGTTATTCTGTCTAACTATAGAAATTCCAACCATATGTAAATAAAATTTCATAAAGTATGTAAAAAGTATGGAATAATCAAGTTATGACGCGGGAAAGAAATGGGTTTTAGTGAATCGCGTCGATTTTTTTGATTCTCTTGTACTAGGGTTGCCAAATTTCGGGATGTTTTTCTTCTCTTCCTGTACATCTGATTAGGTTCTGATAACAAGAGTGTAGGGTCAACACCATTACTTTCAAACATTTTATTTACTCTTTGTACATCAGACAGCAAAGGTTTCAAAAATTTTAAATGTTATAAATTCTTATCGCTGTATAAATTATTTAAAATTTTTGCTTGATGGCAATTGCGGCAATTTCAATATGAGTTTTTACGCTAGCCATTGTTAATCGACTAAAAAGAAGAATAAAATTAAAATATGCATTTGAGATTTATTAGTTTAAAAAGGGTAGAAAATGATAAATAAATATTTCAACAATGCTAAAAAAATGCCAAATGCTAAATGGAAAATTTGCGGCTACATCAAAATAAATAATGCTAAATTTAGTAGCAAAAATGCTAAAATGGTATTATACAAAACAGCGACCAACTAAAGGCAAATTTCCAAACGTAATACCCCACCCCATATCCGAACTTCGGAGGCCCCTAACTCCGAAAATATCGGTTTCCACAAACTTTTTTTTTGGAACAGACCTAGTATAGATCGGCACGTCCAATTTTTTTGCTTTTTTTTTGGTTGTAGGGATCGCTATTTTCAGTAAAAAAAGTAAAATAAAAAAATAGGGGGGAACCCCTATTTTGGGAGTTACGGGCCAAGTAGCCCTGGCAGGGACCTATGTTGCTCGTACCGTGTGGTAGAACTTTTGGAAAATCGTTAAATTTATATTGAAATTAGTCGCCCGGCCGTCCGGCCGGGCTCAGGCAGGGGAGTTAAAATTCCCTCTGTACCTGAAGTCGATGTGTGGCAAAATCCGAAAAATCACTCGATTGCTTGAAAACAAAATATTTTCTGGATATTTTTAAAAATCCGATACGTGGATAACTAAGCAGTTATCGAAAAAATGTATTTATTTATTTTTGTTTATTTCGACTCGTTTTACACAAAAAAGTTGTGAAATCGGTCCCATAACACGGCACCACACTCGTAGTATCATCCTGTATGTCCGAACTTTGGGTGCCCACAACTCCGAAAATAGGCGTTGCCCCCGATTTTTTTATTTAATTTTTTTTACTTAAAATTAAAAGTTCTATCCAATGGTAATAGTTTGGAGCCGAAGCCAGTTGCCGACCTATTCTAGGTTTAAGCCTTTTTTTTAACATTTTAGATTAAAATAACGTGTTTTAGGGCCCAAAAAAAGAAAAAAAATCGGAATTTTGGGCCCAACTGGACTTGCCCTCTAATTTCTATAAAGAGCTGATGTTTGAACGACAAAACATGTACATGTAATCTTGGTATACCTGAACGCCACTTTACGATGATTTGAGCGGTTCATATAGGCGGCGGGTATTAAATTTCGTAGCGGCGGTGGTGCGCCGATCGGGTTTGGTTGGCTTTGTCCTCTGGAGCCAAGCCGGTGATCGGGAAATAAACAAATACCGCCTATTGTTGTTGCGTGGTCATTCGAGTTCTCCGGCAAAAATTGTTGTTTAAAGTGAAAAATATTGAGGCGACGCCATGGGTATTCTAGGTCTTTCTAAATTAATAGCTGATATCTGCCCTCAGGCCATAAAGGACAGTGAAATCAAAAATTATTTTGGACGTAAAGTGGCCATAGATGCTTCCATGTGTTTGTATCAATTTTTGATAGCAGTTCGTGCGGACGGAGCACAACTTACATCGGTGGACGGTGAGGCTACATCACATTTAATGGGAATGTTTTATCGAACCATTCGTTTGCTGGAAAATGGTGTAAAGCCCGTCTATGTTTTCGATGGAAAACCACCAGATTTAAAATCTGGTGAATTGGCGAAACGTGCGGAAAGGAGAGAAGAGGCACAAAAGGCTTTACAAGTGGCAACAGAAGCCGGCAACGAGGCTGATATGGATAAATTCAATAGACGCTTGGTAAGGGTGACGAAAAATCATGCAAATGAAGCGAAAGATCTGTTGAAACTTATGGGAGTCCCGTATGTGGAAGCACCATGTGAAGCGGAAGCACAATGTGCCGCATTGGTAAAATCGGGCAAAGTGTATGCCACTGCTACTGAGGATATGGATGCTTTGACTTTCGGTTCTTCTGTTTTGTTGCGCCATCTCACTTTTAGTGAAGCGAGAAAGATGCCCGTCAAGGAATTTCATCACAGCAAAGTTCTAGAAGGTTTGGGTCTTACCAGCAAGGAGTTCATTGATTTATGTATACTCTTGGGTTGTGATTATTGCGACAGTATTAAGGGAGTGGGCCCCAAAAGAGCTGTAGAATTGATTGATTCGTATCGAGATATTGAAACTATATTGAAAAACATCGATAAGCAAAAGTATGCTGTGCCAGAGGCATGGAACTATGAAGTCGCCAGGGAGTTGTTTGTCAATCCTGAAGTCGAAGATCCTACAACATTCGATGTAAGTGTTAAACTTAAATAAACATTTTCTGCAAATGATTAATTTAATTTCGAATTTAGCTCAAATGGACGGAACCTGACGAAGAGGGATTAGTGAAATACCTTTGCGGAGATCGTCAGTTTAATGAAGATCGCGTCAGATCCGGTGCCAGAAAGATTTTAAAATCGAAACAGTCCCAGACACAGGGGCGTTTGGATAGCTTCTTTAAAGTCATACCTTCTACCAATAACACACCCAAACGTAAAGCAGTAGATGACAAAAAGAATGCAAACCAAAAGAAAACTAAAGCTGGCGGTGCCAGCAACCGTGGAAGACGACCAAAATAACTAAACTCACAATACAATGCAAAACAAAAAAACATCCGACACAGGTTCACAACTTTATTTACTTGTTTTACATTTCGCATTGTTACTTGGAATTAAAAAAAAAAACAAATACATTTAATTAAAGTAAATACTGCTTAGCTAAGGCTCTTAAAAAACGTGATTTTCTTATAGAAGCCGCTTCTCGCTTAATTTCATCATTGTTATTGGCATTCAATTCTAATGTGCCCATTACAGATATCTAAAAAGAGACAGGAATACAGATAAAATTCAAGTGATAAGGTTTGATTCTTACCGCTTCCAATTTTCTGCTATGTTCGCCCTTTTTGGAGTGCAAATTAATGATAAACTCCAGCAGTGTGGTATCCCATATGCAACTATAGTAGGCATCCATAGCGTCGGTGAAATTGGAACATTTCTCAGTGAGGTTTTTAAATACAATGCCATAATCGATTTCCTCTAAAAACTGCATCAAATTAATAAAATATTAAAAAAGACGGATTTTTAAATGATATAACTAAATATTGAGTTCAATATTGTAGAAAGAAGGTACCTAAATTTGTTTTAAATGAATCTGAGGCTCAAGGAAAGGTAAAACGTATTTTATAACAATCAAATAAAAACATATTTCATTTTGCAGGTGGTTAATAATTAAACTTTCTCGTTAATGTTCGATCACTTGTGTGGCTTTAGAATTCAATTAAATTACTAAACATATCTGTGGCTGGAGAGTAATATGCTTATACAAACCTGACATAATATAGTCGCTTGCATATGGCAACCCAAATTCGAAGAACATCGTATCATTTTCCGTATAATGTAATCGTCGGCTACATTACGTTGCAAAGGAATATTACAATAGTCGGTGCCAGTGATCAAGGCATTGACATAGCAACGCATCGCTGCTTCATTGTTACCTATAGCTGCCGGGGTATACAAATTAGGAAGGTTTATTTAAGATTTCGATCCGATTTATATTACGATCTTACCCAATTCAAGGTCACCTTTCATTTTAAGCCACGGTATTGTTTGCGGGTAATAGTTTAGCGCTTCCGTCAAAAGCCAGTGCAGAGTTTCACACACTGACCTTATGCTATATCCAAGAGGGCTTAAATAGTATCGAGTTTAGCGACAAATTCTATGTTTATAAAATGTTTGTTTAGCTTACTTGCTTATATTTGTCGGCCACAATTGCATGTATTCCCCGTTCAAATCATGGTTCGCATCATCTTTAAGTATATTATGCATTTTACCCAACATAGAGATGGCTAAATTGAAAAGCATTAGATGACGTATGCGTTTGAGAAAAGGCTGAAGACCCGTAGAGACTGCCAGGCAAGGAGAATTTCGTGAGCTGCCACCACCAGAGCCAGAACCACCGCCTACACTTCCTCCCCTTTTTGAGGTGTTGAGAAACATGGACAAAACTAAATCCCAGGCATCACGACATATTTTCTTCGGCCCCTTCATCTTTTCCATGTCTAAAAAAGTCGCCGCAAATGCTATTGGAAGTTCTAATTGAGGCAGTCTTTTGTCAAGCAGAACCACAGCACTCCAGTCATTTAGATTAAGTAGCATCAAAGCACAACTTTCAATGATCTTGAAATAGAAAGAGTTCTCTGTTAGCAATTTTTTTAAAGATTTACTTTACGCTGTTTACCTCAATTCTAGGTATAATGTTGTCATTATTTTGCAAGGAAGCCAAGCACTGCTTGCAGCGGTTTCCCAACGATTGTAGATCTAATGTCTTATGATTCCATTCATCCAAACATTGAGTGATTTGAATCAACAGTATCTCCCAGCTAACCAATTTTCCCAGTTTTGAAATGATTGAAGAATTGGAAAGCTCTGGTCTTTGGGTCTCAGATTTCAAGACACTCAACATAGAAACGGCTCCTATATAATCCTTAAATAAAAATATATAATAAAGTATTTTGTTGTCTTAGGGATAATATTTCCATTTACCCCTTTAGCCGTCAATTCCCTGGCTTTGCCCAATAGCACATAGGCGAAATCTTGCAGAAATCCTCGTTGCATTGACATTAACAGGGACTTAATGGGTGTGGCTATTTCCCAGCTGGGATTTACAGTCCACAAGGGCTTTGTGGGATTTGTAGCAGCTAATTTAACCAAGAGTTTCCTTACGGTATTGGCATTTGTACACGAGATCAATTGCCTCTCTAAGGAGCCAACTTCAATTCGTGTCATTTTCGACGTAAACTTCCATTCATGCAATAAAGCCAACGCTGGTTGTGGTAATTCATCCTCTTGTATTTGTTCTTCCAAGTCTTTGAGTTCCATAGCGGAGAAAAGTTGTAATTGCGCCATTTCTAGAAGCCATTGTTTATTCTGATACTTTGTAACTACATCGATTAGGTGTTGCTTTAAGGCATTACGTTCACTTAGAGAAGAATAAGGTAAGACATCCAGAATGCCCTACAAGAGAAAATAAATGAATAGCAATTTGGAATAATTAGCAAAAAAGAAGTAGTGGAAGAAGGACAAAACATGAATTGGTTATAAAGAAAAAATTGTATCTAAAACTTGTATGAAAAAACTCCAAACGTTTTCGAATATGGTCCAAACTATAGTCCAAACATTTTTGAAAAGTTCAATAAATTTTTCCGTTTGAGTTTCTTCGACATACATTTCTAACAGAAAAGTTTTGTTTTCTGTAGAAAGAATAACACACTTGCTTGTCCATCGAATTGAAGATTAGATTTGGCTGCTGATAGTTTTATCTTGAGTGTGCTAAAGTTTCTTACCTCAGTTAGAGCGGTAAAACAATTCAATTGCCCATATTTGTCAAAGTAATCAACACTAGCAAATATGTTGCCTTCTTCAAAAATGGAGCGTATCACATTGAGGGCAGAAACTTGCATTTCCAATTGACGCGACTCTTTTAGAATGCCTTGGGATACAGCCCCTTCAATGTCCAGCTCCAGTATGCGTCTGTTAACCCAAGGTATTTCTCGTGAACGATTGTCTAGCTTTAGAATTTCAACAATATCCTAAAAAGGAAACAAGTGCTAATGTTGCATTTCAATTGTTCAGTTTAAGCGAACCACAGACTTATTATTCATGAGCTTGGTCGATAACTTTTTATCTGGCTGATGAATTTGATAAAATATTACCCAAAAATTGTATTAACATGATAGTGATACGAATAACTTCGATTACATTCTTATTTGGTACCAAGAATGGGGGTAAACCGACAATAAACACCAACGATAGCTGATGTTCATGCTCATGAATGACAAGTCTGTGGTTCGCTTTAGAAAAAATTAACTTCAAACACCAAATTCAGTTTTCTTCCATTCCCTACCTTATATTGCGTCAATTGCGCCATGTTAAAGCGTTCCGTTAATGTCTGCGTCTGCACACTCAAACCGCATGCCAGTAAATATCCTTCCAATTCGTCCTCGTTAACATGACAGAATACAAACTGGGTCGTCTTCTTGCCAATCATTTCATATTCTCCTTTAGTTAAATTTAAATAACGACGGCATTCATTCACGGCATCTCGAGCCAATTGATATTGTTTAGTGTATAAATAGAAATTAACCAAATCATAGTAAATTTGTGTTCTCAATTCAGCGGCCGAGATGGGCAACATGTTATCGAATTGCTGCGTTACATTATGATCATCATTGGGATGGGGTGGTACAAAAGTGTCATAGGCAAACACATAAAATGATTCATTCGATTTGCATAGATCCTGCAAAAATTCAATGCTGGCTTGTGGCAAAATATCGGGAGCGAAGAATTGATGCATTGGTTCCAAGGGGAGAAACCTAAAAGACCAATATCGTTAGATGACAATTTGTAAAATAGTTGGTATAAAACTTACATGTTACCCATGCTGGGTCTTGCTGATTTCACAGCAATATCTTTGAGTATTTGCAGCCGTAGTACCCAGCGATGATAAAATGTTAGAGCAAATTTAGCAGCCTTTTCATTGCCATCAGGAGCTGCAAGGGAGTACACATATCATGATAGCACCGAGGTTTTGAGAACAATTAAATTGGAGTTAATTGCTTAATTGTATTTTATGATAATTTTACTTATAAAACCACAACTTCTTTGAATAGAATAGGGGCGAAGGAATTTGTCCACTGCTGTGTCGGTTCTTCCGGCAAAAGAGTATGCCAATCTCTACCTGCCGTTTGCAGATCAGGCAGTGGGCCGATATGTTCAAGGACAAGTGGAGACTTACTTCAACTTGCAGATAAGCCAGGGTCCTCTGGCCACAGGTGGACTGGAAGAGTACTAAGCAACTACTTAACTTGCCGAGAGCCAGGTTATCCACAATGATAGGAACACTTACGGGACATTGTCTTATAGGAAAACACGCCCTAAGATTGGGACATAGAAACTCCACTCTCTGTAGATGCTGCATGGAAGAGGACGAGGAAACGACGAAACACCTTCTCTTGGATTGCCCTGCTCTGGCAGGACTGAGAAGTAGGATATTCGGAACACATTTAGTTAGCACCGTAGCCCTACAGGATATAGACAAATTCATTGAAAGGGCAAATTGGCTAGACGACTATTCAATATATAGTTGCTATAGAGGAAACTGCAGGTATCACAATGGGCTTCTTTAGCCTAAGTGTGCCAGACAGCGTGCTGTGCAAATGGCCTACTTGTTTATGAGAATGCTAATAAATTCTAACAAAAGTTTTGTCTCAATATTGTGCGACTTTTAATGGGATTGGATGGTGTAGAGTATTATTATAGGTGTTCTATATTTAAATCTCCTCTGTATTGCACTCTTTTCTCTTCAAGCATCTTATAATCCTGCTGGTTCAAGTTCTATCTATATCTGTACTAATATTATAAAGAGGAAGTGTTTGTGAGCTTGTATGTGGGGTGTAATCTTCTGATCTACTAATCCGATTTTAAAATTTCTTTCGCCAGTTGAATGCTACGTTATCACTGAGTGATGTAGAATATATTTCACTTTAAAAACAATACGCATTCCTACTACAATTCAGGACGAAGTTTGTCGGGTTTTCTAGTGTTTTACTGCTCCTTTTCAGACACTTACTTATTTTGGGCTGAAATTCATTTGTCAATGGTATGATAACACTTTTGCCAAAGCTGATGGTACACAAATCTCTTAGAAGAAATAATTGTTTTGGTATAGACAGGTTTTTCTCCAAAACATCCAAATTCCATTTCAACCATGTGGCCACCTTTAAAACTAATACCTTCAAGGCAGTTTGCTTGCGAGTCAGTCGCAAACTGTCGTTGTTTGGCGGAAGGGAAGAGACTGCAACTTGTGCATTAGCATTACTGGGTGACATTGAAATAGGCTCGGGTGTAGTTAAATCGAACTGTTGTACTACCACATTGTCGGGAGTCATGGAAATAAATTGAGTCAATAGCTCCATGGCCGAAGGATCTGTAGGGAAATTCAAATCTATGTATTGATTCCTTATAAATAGTTTAGGCAACAAGTATGAATTACCTGGATTAGTTTTTTTCAAGTGTTTTGTTATTAACTCCGGGTCTAGGAGAAATTCAAACCATAAAATCGTCTCTGCTGCCAGGGGAACAGCTTTTGGCTTTAGAGGATCATCCATTATTGGAATTGTTGAAGTTCTGCTAGAGCGAGTTTTATAAAGGGGGTGTCGTTTATAAGACTGGCTTATTGATACGTGTTTATTGTAAATAAATATAACTTGGATGTACTACAACTTAATTTGTTGGTAAACTGCGGCTGGAGCTGCTGCAGTTTATCATTGAAAGTTGTATTATTCAGTGCTTTTTTAGTGTAAAATAGATCGAGTTTAGGAACAATTTTGCCCGCTTGGCAGCAGGACAGATCTTAAAATTGAAATACATGTGAAAATTGCAGTGCTGGTTTACACCATAATACTGAAATCACATAACCACTTTGTACGACCTCTGTCCGCAACAATGAGGCTATAGTTTTGCAATATGCAGGGTAAATTACTTTTCTTTTTTTATACTACAATATATTTATTTACATTCTGTTTATATTAACAACAATACAATGGCAAGGGGCACCACACAATCTTTGCTACACAATTTTTGTTTTTCCTTACACTTTCCAAAATTATTTTTTTTGTTTTGCTAGCAACTTTCTTACAACCTACCGGAAAGAGATTTCATAGCTCGTAGCTAAAGGCATTGCCATGCGAGAGGCCGTGTATATGACTGGCAGCTATATAATTTAGCAGTCATGGTTTGTGAATTGGCTAAATGGTGAATTCCAACAAAAACGATGATTCCCATAGATAAATAAAAACCATAGATGGTGAAATATAGGTGGTGTATTGTAAACTAAAAGGAAATGTTCTAGATGGCGCCGGAGTGGTGGATTTGGGCAAATTTCCCTGGAAGCAAAAACTATAGAAAAATCTATATAACCATGCTTTTTTGCCTTTTGTATTGTGAGCAAATATCGAAAGCGATATGTTTTTCTGTTACTAATATTCTATTTTCTAATTTAAACAACATTATCGAAATAAAAATTATTTTGGAGTGCTTTTTCGTCGCATCAGAGTGAAAAATTGTCGTACGGAAACAGCAGGTGCCCTCTGGTGATTAAGCAAATGAATCATCTATGGTTTTTATTTATCTATGTGATTCATTCGCTTATTCACCATTTTCACCAGAGGGCATATGCTGATTCCGTACCAAAAACGATGTACAAGTAGACAGTCAAAATTTCTCTTCACTCAAATGCCAACAAACACAACGAGTGAAACCCTAGTCATTCTCTGTTCTCTCTCTTCATTGAATATTTCAATACACGAGCAGCGTTTTGATAGGGTTATTGTATGTAACTATACAAATTCCAACCATGTTGAAGTAAAATTACATAAACTATGCAAAAAGTATGAAATAATCAAGATATAACGCGTGAGAGAAATGCATTTGAGTGAATTTCTAGCACTTTTTGGTCCTCTTTTACCAGGGTTGTCAAATTGCGCACATCTTCTGGTCGTCCAATTCTACATCGTCTTTGTCCGTACGACCATTTTTCACTCGGATGCGACGAAAAAAAAACTCAAACATTCTATTTATTTCGATTCTGTTGTTTACATTTGAAAACAAAATATAGATATTAGAAACGCATATCGCATATCGTTGACAATACAAAATGCAAGAAAGCATGGTTATAAAGTTTTTTCAATAGTTTTTCTTTCCAGGGAAATTTGCCCATATCTACCACTCCGGCGCCACTTAGAAAATTTCTCTTTACTTTCAAATCCACAACTTATCTTTCACCATCTATGGTTTTTCAGTTATCTATGTACACAGGGGAAAAAACTTGTGTAATATTACCCACATTCGTGGTCTGATGTCAGCCAATGCACTTGGCAACATAGGGGCAACTATTTAATTGGGCAATATTACCAATAAACTTAGACAAGTTTACGTTCACCGACAATATGAAAATTTGCCTTGCATATTTGAATGTTTTTCCCATATCATCCCATGAAGGGACCGGGGAGAACTTCTCACAATCACTGAGCTGTGCGCTTTCTAGTTTTCACTCACTGATTGGGACCTACAGTTTTACTCCGATTCCGAACGGTATTTTGAGAAGCTTTTTCATGGCTATACTCTCGATAGTGTCGCCCTCACTATGCGAGGTGACCGCCGCCGAAAGAAATTTTTTTTAAGGTGGTCAGAGTATGGTTCGAACCCAGGATCTCATGTACAAGACCCGCGCACACTAACCATTGCACCACCTCATGCAAAATGGGCAATATACAGAATTTATTGTAGGTGAATTAGATTAATTTTAATGTGCAATCTTACCAAATGTTTAGCCTATTTTTCATATTTACAGAAACAAAATCTGGTTTTTAATTAAAAAAGTATTTATAATGCAAAATTATAATTACGAATTACCAGGCTCCTCAAATGTAGTAGCACCTCTCATTAATCACCGCCGAAGACTCCAGTCACGTTCCTTGTGAAGAAATATATTAATTTTTAGATAGATGTATTAAACAGTTGGGTGTCAAATTTGTTCGTTTCTACAAATGACACACATTTTTATTCTTAAAGTGGCTTATTAAAACGCTTTCGGCACTTTTTCATTGATAAATATACATATCAAACACAACGCACTTTTCTACTTTCAAAAGTTTTAAAATATAGAGTTTTGGCCAATGGAAATTTATTCTTTGTTAAAAACATTTACAGAATACATTTTTACTTACATTTCTTTGTAAATTCACTAATCTATTTGAAGAAATTGAATAACAATTACTCTTGGAAAATTTGGCAAAACTCCTGTTTTGTTTTTCTTTTCACAAGTTAATGGTTACATACGCACATAGCGACAGGTTGATAGAGGTTTATATTCGTCTCGCTCTAAAACACGGTGTCTAGTCAGAATTCTGCTGTATCGTCACAGTTCAAATAAGAAACAGGGAATTTGACAACATTCATATGCAAACTCACCATTATTGTTGGTAGTGTGTTTTGCACTTTGATTCAGGCAATAATGCCACCTTTTCTTGTTTTCATACAAACAAAAATCACCAAACCCTAACTAGGCAATATTACCGATGGTTATTTTTTCTGTGTAAAGACACAAACAAAGACGATCAACAATTAGACAACCAGAAGATGTGCGCAATTTGGCAACCCTGGTAAAAGAGAACCAAAATATCTTGAATATTTCATACTTTTTGCATAGTTTATGTAATTTTATAGTTTAGGTAATATTACTTCAACATGGTTGGAATTTGAGCAATTATATACAATAAACCATCAAAAAGCTGCTCGTGTATTGAAATATTCAATGAGAGTAATAGAGAGAGACAGCAGAGAATGGCTAGGGTTTCACTCGATTTGTTTGTTGGTATTTGAGTGAAGAGAAATTTTGATTGTCTACTTGTACATACATCGTTTTTGGACCAACGATGATAGAAATACCGTAGCTGATGCATTCGCTTATTCACCAGTTTCACCAGAGGGCGCACGTTGTTTCCGCAAAGACGATATACAATTAGACGACCAGAAGATGTGCGCAACTTGGCAACCCTGGTAAAAGAGAACCAAAAAGTACTAGGAGTTCACTCTAACGCATTTCTCTCTCGCGTCATATCTTGCTTATTTCATACTTTTTGCATAGTTTATGTAATTTTACTTCAACATGGTTGGAATTTGTATAGTTATATACAATAACACTATCAAAAGCTGATCGTGTATTGAAATATTCAATGAAGAGAGTAAGAGAGAGGGCAGAGAAGTGCTAGGGTTTCACTCATTTTGTTTGTTGGCATTTGAGTGAAGAGAAATTTTGACTGTCTATTTGTACATCGTTTTTGAAATGGAAGCCAATAAAAAATTTTCCGACGCGTTGCCGCCACCAAAACTTTTTTGAAGTTCACGCCGCCGCCAATATAAATGGCTCATAGTGGTTTAAACTGTGAGCAGATTTTATATACTGGCCCGATTTGACTCACTGATGCAATTCTAAAGGTTCAGTTATTTCACAACCGTTCCAAATTTGTACAAAATGAAAAAACCAATAGCTACCAACTTAATTTTTCTGTTGTGCCGCCGTTTTCGATAATTTCGTCTAAGCACGGAGTTGCCTACTAAAATGTGAATTTAATCTCAAATTGGGTGATGTAAACGGCATATTAGAGAACAAGGTTATCGCTAAGCTGACCGCGATAAACGGCGGTGTAAATTCGCCATAACGGTTTTATAATCAATCACGAAACAAACTCCGCGCGGAACATTTTGCTCCCAGAAAAAATTAATATCTAAGTAACTAGGGAAACAAATTCAGAACAAAACCGGTCGAAGGCAAGAAAATCTATGCCTTAATCATAAATAACATTTAATTTGAAATATTTTTCCCCTTTTAGTTAGATTTTTCCACTTTATACTTTTCTGAGGAACGTGAACTTGTCTCCATTGGGAAGTATACTGATTGCACAAAGTGAATTTAAACAGCACAAAGAGTTCGTTAGTGCGAAAGAGACGAATATATTTGGTTATTTAGTGCGAACGACGGCAAGTGCGTATTTTGTTTAAGCCCATAACAGTCCCAAACAGTGTTGCCACTGCTTCATGTTTTCATGTAAGTAAGTAGGTAAGTATCATGTATGTAAGTATCATGTATGTTTCTAAGTATCATTTTATATCATATTTGGACAAATTTACTAATAGAAGTTTGAAAACAAATGTTTTTTCTTATACTTTATTTTCAAAATGTTACCAAAATGAATAAAATGTTACCATATTACCAAGCCGTTTAAATGTTACCAATTTTGGTTGGATATTACCAACCGTAGCAACCGTGGTTGCCACAACCGAATTGAGGTTGTCACGACCGAATTTAGTCCTCACAACTGAAATTTGGTTGAAGCAACCTGGTTTCATAATTGATTGGGTTGTGACAACTGAATCTTGAATTATATTCGTTCTGAATTTGGAAATAATTCGGACACAACAACCGAAATTGCAACCAAATTCGGTTGGAGTAACCGAATGTGGCATCAATTCAGGCGCAACAAGCGAATTTGGCATCAATTCGGTTGGCACAACCGAATTTGGCATCAATGCGGTTGTAATTACCGAATTTGGTATCAATACGGGCGCAATAACCGAACTAACCCTTAATTCGGATGCAACGACCGAATTCGGCGTCAATTCAGTTGTTGCGACCGAATATCTCATGAATTCTGTAGGTACAACCGAATTTCATTTTCAATTCGGTTACCACAACATAATCCTATGTATTTAAAACTTGACGTTTAAAATGATAAAAACAAATACTATATTAAAAGAAGTTTCTGTCATGGCGATATCAAGATTTTTGTGTGCTTATTAAGAAAGGTAAGTACAAAAATATTGTAATTATGGTTTTTGTATTAAATCGTCTTATTTTGCAGAAAATGTCCAAGCTGATATTAAAAGTTTTTAAACTTTTCAAGGTTGGTAATTGAAGATAGTATGGGACATGGGACTGTCCGTGGAGGTGGAAAGTTTCTGATAGCCATTCACTTGGGAGTGGCCAGAAATTATTCCTTTATTGGCCAATCCAAGCAGCTCACTACTTCCACGCAGTATGTCCTGGGCAATGGCTTTATCGGAAACATCCGTTGGTCGAAAAATTAATTTAGCAGGGAATAAAAAAACAGGCTTATTGTTTCCAAACTTTCAAACAAATTCCAGAAAAGACCGGCAACTATACGCGACGAAAAGAGAAAAAATAAACTGAAGTCGCCAGACGCTCTCTCTACCATTTCGTTTAGACGCAGGGGATTTTTTCGTCGTCGTCTGAAGCGTGTCTGGTTCTGTTTGGACTCTAAAACTTTTGCTTACTAACACCTGCAAATGCATTTGTGTAAACGTTTGTTTGACGGTCAGACGCATTTCAAAACGATTTGTCAAAATTGTCAGCCGTTATACGCAAAATTTTTGCCCGTCTGATCTTAGCTTCAGCTATTTTAAATAATTTGGCTTAAGTACTCATCAAAACAGATGATATTTCCGGCATATAACAAAGAAAATTATTGTCGATAATGCTAAAGAATAAGATGAATTTAATTTTTATTTAAAAAATAAAATATAAATTACTGTAAACAAAAATACGGCAACGTTTGACATAGTATTTTTGGCATACTACTGAAGATGCTGACAAGTCGCGGACTAATAAACGAAAATACATTCATTTGACAGCTTATAAATGAATATAACACAATGACATATCAAAACAGTCCTATTGTTTCTACTTATATGTATATCTTTGCTCGGTTGTCGGGGCCATTTGTTGTTGGTTTGTCATAAGTGAACGCTTTATGACATCTTGGGATATCTTTTAAAGCACCACCTGATTTCCATATGCTTTTGTTGTATTTAATATATTTTTTTTGGTTACGATCATCATCAATTCGTTATTGCCTCTCGTATTTATATATCGACGAGTTATACAAGTTTTTTTTGTTTTTTTTTTGATAAGGAAAATTTCATAAAATGTGTATACGAATTAAACCAATTAGGAAATAAAGCTATTTGGAACAAATACCCGTATAAATTTGCATACATTTTGTGAACTTTATAGAGAATTGAAATTTTTGAAATATTTTTATTACCCCCGATGCCTGTGTATTGTATTATGCACTTGTTTCAAAATTTCTAAAAACCGATCATTTAATATTCAAATTTTACGATCGGCCATAAAACAAACGTAAATATCTCATCTCGTTATGTACCGGTTTATTTAAGCCACCGACAAAGTCCATACCTGATCCACTCTAGTACTAATTCAGTGAATACAACAAAAAAAAAACAAACTCAAAAAATTATGTGTTTGACATTACTTGCGTTATTTCTGTTGATTTTGTGTTGGGTTTTGGCTCAATTAAACTTGCAACAGTGATTGTAAATGGGATTTGGAATTGTTGGATTTTCAAGTTAGTATACTGTTTCCAGGGGGGTTCGATGAGACAGCTGACCAACTAAGAAGTTGGAATTCTGATACAGAATCAAGTTTAAAAGGGGAATAGCGATATGTGACTGGAATAACTGGAAACAAAACACATCAACTGAGAGTATTGTTATCGAAAATTATGGTGATTATAAAGGGTTATCCATTTTGCGGTTTCAAAAGTAAACGTAAATAAAAGACATTTAAATGTGTTTTAAACTTTTATATTGACTGTTATTGTTAGCATACATTTCTGTTGTATTTAACACAATAATTTTAACACACAAAACGAAATGCCGTTGTTGTTATTTTGTTCGTTGATTTTAACCATTGCCTCTATCTGGTATTAGTAAAGCAATTCTTTTCAACATCGAAAGTAAATATCACACTAGGCCAAATGTCATAAATTTGGTGGTAAAACACTCATATTCATACATGGGTTTTTTTAATTTGCATTGGATTTTAATTTGCATTACCTTATTTAATGAGCAGACCCGCTGAACGCACAGTGGCCGCAGCTTTAAACCTGTACAAAGCATTCGACACTGTCGATCCTGCTCCAGGACAGGAGTCGGATAAATGCACGTTCGTCAACTACAACAAAGCCAACTGGCCTGGTTTTACGAACGTTATTGATGAATTCATTTGCAGCTACCCTCTTGCGCCAGACAAGGTGAGATGATCCTTAGGAATACCATACTCAAGGTTGCAAAGCGTTTTATTCCACCTGGTGGAATTCCTAATTGTAGAGACAACTACCCATCTTCTGCTGCGCGTCTAGCGGATCAGCGTGATCTCATACGCGCCAGCAACCCGGCCAATGGACAAATAATAGCACTGACGGACGAGATTAATTACTCACCAACCAGCACCGTCGTGACACATGGCTAGAACTTCTCGAACACTGAAATATGGTTTCAAAAAGACTATGGTCTACAATCTAGGATCTATCAAACGCAATTCACGGATGCCAAGAAATGCGCAACCAAATTTTGCCAACAATTTATTGCACATCCAAGCTAGAAGAATAGGACAAAGAGAGCTGTTGCTCGGAGAACTAAGAATCTCAAACGAGATATAGTACCATACTCCTTCACACCATGGAAGTCGTAGCCATAGTCTCCAAAGCTCTCGGTCCAGATAGCATATCGATGTTAATGCTAAAGAAACTCGGAAAAGTAGGGATTCCGTATCTCGTGCATACTACAACCTTTTCGGTATGCCACGTGGTCATCCGTTACATGTGGTAAACAGCTCGAGCTGTGTCACTCCTAAAACCTGATAAACTTGCTAACCTGTCGACTCTGAAAGACCATTTTCAGCGCGCCGATCACAAACATGGCTTCAGGCGCTCCGATACCACTTCGATGGCTTTTAACGAAATAACTACCCGCATCACCAATGACCTTAATCAGAGCATTCGACACTGTCGATCCTGCTCCAGGACAAGAGTCGGATAAACGCACGTTCGTCAACTACAAAAAAGCCAACTGGGATGGTTTTACGAACGTTATTGATGAATTCCTTTGACATTTGCAGCTACCCTCTTGCGCCAGACAAGGTGAGATGATTCTTAGGAATACCATACTCAAGGCTGCAAAGCGTTTTATTCCACCTGGTGGAATTCCTAATTGTAGAGACAACTACCCATCTGCTGCTGCGCGTCTTGTTATTTCAAAAACATCCCAAATGTGTACAAAACTGGCAAAACCAAGGGCCTCCAATTTAAATTATCTGTTATGCCGACATCTGTGATAATTTGTTCTCGGCACGGAGTTGCTCTAAATTGGTCTAATCTCAAACGTCAAATATTAAAGAACAATGTTATCGCTAACCCGGTCGCGATAAACTGCGGTGTAAATGCGACAGTAACCCACTATAACCCAGAAGGTTACTTATACAATTTTAATCTGTGAAAACTGAAGTTTAATTTTTAATTACATTTTAAAGTGGTGTACAATTTAATCCATCTCTGCTATTTACCAAAAAATTCAACCATGATAAAAACATACACAAAAAATCAACTGTTTGACAGACGGTCGCCGATTTAAAATTTTCCCGACGCGTTGCCGCCACCAACATTTTTTTGAAGCTCACGTCACCGCCGGTATAATTGGCTCTCACCGGTTTAAAATGTGGGCCGATTTAATCAACTGACCGATTTGACTGACTGATCCAGTTTTAAAGGTTCAGTTATTTCAAAAACACCCCAAATTTGTATAAAATTGGCAAAACCAAAAGCCGCAAGTTAAATTATCTGTTATGCCGCCGTCTTCGTAAATTTTGTCTCGGCATGGATTTGTTCAAAAATTGTATAAGAACAAAGTTGCCACCAGAAATAAAAATTTAATATCAACTTGGGTGGTGCAAACGGCAAAGATTATATAACATGGTTATCGCTAACCTGGTCGCGATAAACTGCGGTTTAATCGTTTCGGAGTAAGGCGAACTTATCCTGGTATCTTTTACAAAGTCGTCCTTAACTACTCCCCATTTTGTAAATTGTGCTTGGAGAAATATTTCCATCGTGATAAGCGTTGTCTTTTGGGATGATGACAAATGGAATGCCCAATATTAGTTTTTTGAATGCGATACGGTATCAGGATAGTAATGGAAGTTCTTGCGAAATTTTCAGGCGATATTTAGTTTTTATGAAATTGTCGTTGCCATAAGACGTACATATGTAAAGGGGTTTTCAACAGAGACGCTACAAAAGTAAATCGATAGGGACAGCAAACGACGCCATATTTTTTCCCGCTCTTTTGCCATTTCTCTTCAGTAAGGGTTGCCATTTCAGCATGGAAAGATATACGAGCCAACAACGAGTCGAAATTATTAACATTCACTACCGAAATTTGGAGAACTATATAAGCGGTACGTCCAATTTCCGAATTCTGAATTTCATTTCTGGCTGAATGGCTTCGTCAATAAGCAAAATATGCCTTATTGGTCAGACAGCAATCCACACGTAATAAATGAGTCATCATTGCATCCCGAGAAAATTACGGTTTGGTGCGGTTTATGGGCCGGCGGCGTCATTGGGCCGTACTTCTTCCGTGATGATCAAGACCGGCACATTACTGTGAATGCGAATCGCTACCGTTCAATGATAACCGAATATTTTTGGCCCCAATTGGATAATATGGACTTGGAGGACATGTGGTTTCAACAGGACGGCGCCACAAGCCACACAGCGAATGCCACAATCAATTTATTGGAATCCAAGTTTGGTGAACGTGTTATCTCACGAAATGGCCCAGTTGATTGGCCGACTCGGTCGTGCGATTTGACGCCGTTAGATTATTTCCTGCGGGGCTACGTCAAGTCTATGCCAACAAGCCAGCGACGATTGATGAACTTCGTACGAATATCGAACGTGAAATTGCAGCATTATCGGCCGATTTATGCTTGAAAACCGTCGAAAATTGGGTTCAACGTCTGGACTTCTGCAAGCGTGCCCGTGGTGGCCATGCAAAAGAAATCGAGTTCCATACATAATGGCATCGAACGTACTTTCACAGGAATAAAGAATTTCATTGATATCTAAAACCGGTTTTGTTTTATTTAAAAAAACTTTTGTAGCGCTCTTATTGAAAAACCCGATACATGTATAAAGAATAACGAAGATTTCATAAACCGAAAGTTTCGCTCACTTTTCATTTGCTTGGTACTCAGTTCTTTGCGAAAATTTCGTAGGCAAAATCAAATACAGGGTTGTTACGCCAAACTTAATTCTTACGAAAACAATTGTCTGATTATTTTTTGGGACCGGACTATTGACATTTTGATCACTTTAACAACCAAAAGTAGCACCACATGCGATAAAACAAAATGATGTGGAATTATAAATGAAATATTTGTAAATAATATTTCAAAGATAGGTGGTAACTCTCTGCTACAAAATTTTCCGTTTACAGATAAATGTGAACATTTTTTACGAACATTTCGTAAGAACCGAATACTGGGCTTAAGGTGGTAAAGATATGCTCAGGTACACCGCGATTTCGCAGATTTAACGATTTCATTTTTATAAACAGCAGATTTCTGTACGGCAAAACATATGTTTCTGAGGTTTTAATGTTGTAAACTTAGAAATCGCGTTATACCCGGTGCGCGACTCTTGTGCATGAAAATGCCGGTTTTAGTTCAACTCTGACTCCACTTCTTGTTGGTAATCGTGCGTAGTGAAAGCGACTCTATCCACACAACTCTTCTGAATCGGTATTCAACTTTAAGCCACAATAAGTGCCACTAAATTTAATATAATCAGAAAGAACGTAATTTTAATGCTGAACCCAAAGGCCTGCGTCGACAAAAACTAACGGCGGCAGCTTACGAGAAAAGCGCGGCGGCGGCTAAAACCCGCCTGTCAGCCGAAATCTGCACGGAAATGAATAATCGAGTTAGATCATGTTCAGGTATTCCGCGATTTTATTCCCATTAACAGCTGAAAGGTTGAAAGTCGCTTTAGCTGGCTTCAATTGTGTATTATTGAAACCCGAGCAAAAAACCATTTCGATTGTACAATTTTACTATAATACCGCATTCAGACCGACGTTTATCGCGGGCAGGTTAGCGATTACCTTGTTCTCTAATCTTTGCCGTTTACACCACCCAATTTGAGATTAAATTAGCATTTCAGTTGGCAACACCGTGCTTAGACCAATACCGCATCGAAACAAAATTAAATTGGCGGCTATTTATTTTGCCAGTTTTGTAAAAATTTGGGATGTTTTGAAATAACTGATCCTTTAAAAATGGATCAGTCGCTAAAATCGGGACAGTCAATATAATAGGCTCCCATTTTAAACCAATAACATCCAATTACATCGTCGGCAGTGTGTGCTTCAAAAATTTTTTGGTGGCGGCGACGCGTCGAAAATTTGTTGATCGGCTTCCGTCTGTCAAACAGTTGATTTTTTATGTATGTTTGTATTATGGTTGAATTTTTTTAGTAATTAATAGGGTTCCATCAAAATGTGCACCAGTTTAACATGAGGTTAACAATTAAACTTCAGATTACAATTGTATGAGTAATCTTCTAGGTTACTGTGGGTTAACGGAGTTAACCTTCGATGTAAATGTCGCATAACTCTGAGAGTGGCACATAACCTAGATTTACTCTTTGAGATCTAGGATATTTGTGAGAGGAATTCTAATACGTTTTCCAACGCGTCATATATCGTTAAATTCAGAACAATTTTTATTCAGAGAAGTTTTATCTGTTGAGAAAATTCCGAGTCATGTCCGTAAGTTAGATTTAAGCCATCTTAAATGTGCTTGATATTGAATACAGGTACTAGACAAGTCTCCAAGCTTTCATTTGATATACCGCTTGAGCCAACAACTCTTTAAGTACGGGAGATATGAAAGGTCAACATATTTTTGTATTAATATAAGTATGCATGCTGACAGAGTAGTCTATAATAATCAAAGACGCATCGATCTGATAAACATATTTTTAGAACACCTTAAAATATGCGTGAAATATAAACGAAACTAGTCCATAACTCTCTTGTCTATCCAGATATCGGAATATTAAATTGAACAAAATATGTTGAAGACTTGACTATTATAATCATAGAGAAATTATGTATGGAGACGCCATTATCTTTCACACTATTCGTGGTGCGGTATGTGCGACAGAGAGTTATTTGACGAAGATTGACTTAAACCAGGTGAAATTACAAAATTTGTTGACTTAAATTTTTCATATCGTTTTGATGAAAAACTGTGAGATCTCGGTCTTATGCGAATAAACCATAAACAATTCCAGAGCTCAAATCCGAGATCCAATGCGTCATTGGTGAGATACAGTCACATCTCTGTGAAAAACTTGCATTGAAACGAGTAATGGCCTGTCATCAGAGCCGTGGGGTCTATTTGACGGATATTTTATTCCATACTCAAACGGAACATGTCTTCTTTACAATCCACTAAAAAAATCACAACTATCTCAAAAACGACGTGTTTTAATTTTAAAATAAAAAAATTGCATTCTTACTGAGACACCCTTTATAATCAGTTCAAGCGTCTTAAATTCTTCGCATATTCGATTCTTTTCTTCCTTTCTTATGTTGTGCAGAATTTTATATCCCTCTACAGAAACAGTTTGATTTCGTGGTTCTGTGTGGTATTTAAGATCGTAAGCCATGTGTAAGCAATATTCCATAAATCGTATTCGTGAATGATACGGTGATATTCGAAATTTAAGAGCATCTTTATTACTTGAGGCTTCAGTAGAGACGTCATTAAATTCAGAATTTTTTACCCGCATATGTTATATCTCTAGTACGACCTTATGTCAGTTATAGCATTGGTTACCTTTAAATCGAGAGTTACCTTTATCACTCTTCCACAAATTTCCACGTAAATGGGAATCAGATCTGCGATTTGCTCATAGATATCATCCACCAGTCTTTGGGTTGTATTTCGATCTTTCTTTACATATTCAAAGCGGATTGGACGGCATAAAAACTTGGATCAAGATGTTCAATTCATCCTTATATCTTTAAACGAAGATTCAGTTGAAGATGTTGGTGAGTCAATATACAAGCGGCGCCAAAAAAAATTGCTAAGAAATCTGCAACAGATCCACTTTGTTTTTTATATTCTGAAAACCCAGATAATCCATCACAACCCCATTTATCATACATGTTTTTTTTTAATTTGAATTACTTTACGATGGCGGTCCCAAAACTAGCCGACGCAATAAAGAAAACACAAAAAAGTTGGGAAAATTTTACTTTATTTTTCAACATAATCTCCTTTTAACTCGATACACTTTTTCCAGCGGTATTCAATAGCTCAAATCTCTGTTTATAGTAAGAACTGTCAAACTCCTTAAAATAGCAATCAACCGCAGACTCCACCTTTTTATTGTTGGCAAATCTTTACCCGCCGAACCATTTTTTCAAGTTTGGAAACAGAAAATAGTCCGAGAGCGCTAAATCTGGCGAATAAGGTGCGTGATGAAGCAATTAGAACTTTTATTCATTAATTTTGTCCATCGCAATAGTGGACGTGTGAACTGGAGCATTGTCTTGATGGAACAAAACTTTCTTTTCCGCTAAACTCGGCATTTTCCCCACAATTTAATCACTTTAATGCTGCAATAAATTAGCATAACATTCGCCGTTGATGGTTTTTCCATTCTGAAGATAATCAATAAAAATTATCTCATGCGCATCCCAAAAAACAGACGCTATGACCTTCGCCTTCTTTGGACACGATTCTCCCATTCCAGCCCACTGCTTTGACTGTTGCCTTATCTCAGGTTTGCAGTGGCGGACCCATGTCTTATTCATGGTTATAAATCGATGCAAAAAGTCGGCTTTATTGCGAACTGAAACATATTCACGACGCTGTTTTGCCCTATTGAAAGCAAACGCGGCACCCATCTTGCGCCCAGCTGTCTCATCTTCAAATCTTTGGTCAATATACGATGTATAGCACTTTTTGAAACGCCTATCATTTCAGCTAGCTCACGCACCTTCAGCCGACGATCATCCAATACCACCTCAATTGGTCGACAACTGCGGTGTTCTTCTTGGCAGGTCTTACGAAGCTATGCTACCCAATATTTTACAGTCGTAAACGAAGGAGCAGACACCACTAGAGTAGATTCTAGCTCGACTTTAATATTGCTTGGACTGAGACCTTTCAAATGGAAATATTGATTTACATAACTGTGAGCAATTTTTTCCATTTTTACAAATTCGCCGAGATCCTTTAATTTTGATGGCTCATCTAAAAATACTAAACAAAAACAAAACCGGTTTTAGATACCAATGAAATTTTTTAATCCTGTGAAAGTATGTTCGATGCCATTATGTATGGAACTCGATTTCTTTTGCATGGCCACCACGGGCACGCTTGCAGAAGACCAGACGCTGAACCCAATTTTGACGGTTTTCAAGCATAAATCGGCCGATACTGCTCGTACGAAGTTCATCAATCGTCGCTGGACCATAGACTTGACGTAGTCCCACAGGAAATAATCTAACGGCGTCAAATCGCATGACCCAGGCGGCCAATGGACTGGGAGATAACACGTTCACCAAACTTGGTTTCCAATAAATTGATTGTGGCATTCGCTGTGTGGCTTGTGGCGCCATCCTGTTGGAACCACATGTCCACCAAGTCCATATTATCCAATTGGGGCCAAAAATATTCGGTTATCATTGAACGGTAGCGATTCGCATTCACAGTAATGTGCCGGTCTTGATCATCACGGAAGAAGTACGGCCCAATGACGCCGCCGGCCCATAAACCGCACCAAACTGTAATTTTTTCGGGATGCAATGATGACTCATGGATTACGTGTGGATTGCTGTCTGACCAATAAGGCATATTTTGTTTATTGACGAAGCCATTCAGCCAGAAATGAGCCTCATCGCTGAAGATGATTTTCCGATGAAAATCCGAATCATTTTCAAGTTGTTGCTCAGCCTAATTCACGAACATACGACGCTTATGGTGGTCAAGTGGCTTCAGTTCTTGCGTCAATTTGATCTTGTAAGGATGTAGACCAAGATCTTGTCGCAAAATTCGCCTCAACGACGTCACAGAGATGCCCAACGCTTGAGAACGACGTGTGAGAGACACATTTGGGCTTTCTTGAACTGAAGCCTCAGCGGCAGCAATATTCTCGACACTACGGGCACTTCTTTGTCTCACTGGCATGGGAACATTTTGTACTGTGCCTGTGGATTAAAATTTTTCCACTAAACGCTCAATTGTTGATCTGGTAGGACGATTATGACGACCATAAATTGGACGTAGCGCTCTTAAAGTTGAGGCCACTGACTCCAAATTTCGGTAGTAAATTTTAATAATTTCGACTCGTTGTTGGCTCGTATATCTTTCCATGATGAAATGGCAAACCTTACTGAAGAGAAATCAAAGACGATTTACAATTAGACGACCAGAAGATGTGCGCAACTTGGAAACCCTGGTAAAAGAGAACCAAAAAGTGTTAGGAGTTCACTCAAAACGCATTTCTCTCTCGCGTCATATCTGGCTTATTTCATACTTTTTGCATAGTTTATGTAATTTTACTTCAACATGGTTGGAATTTGTATAGTTACATACAATAACACTATCAAAATGCTGCTCGTGTATTGAAATATTCAATGAAGAGAGTAACAGAGAGAGTAGAGAAGTACTAGGGTTTCACCCGTTTTGTTTGTTGGCATTTGAGTGAAGAGAAATTTTGACTGTCTATTTGTACATCGTTTTGGAGAAATGTCAAAAGAGCGGGAAAAAACATGGCGTCGTTTGCTGTCCCTATCGATTTACTTTTGTAGCGTCTCTGTTGAAAAACCCTTTATATCGAGGTTTGTGGCTTCGATAGGTATTGCATCGTAATACTTTTAAATCCATAAACCAGTACTGTACAAAATATTTGAAAAGCAAAACTGCCCATATGATCCATCACAGCGCCATTTATAATACATGTTAATTTGCGTTGGATTTTAATTTGCATTACTTTATCTAATGCAAAAGAATTGTCGTTGTTGACAATGGCAATTAAACATTTTTCAGTTTGCATTTGCTCAGGCAAAATGAAATATAGGAATGGTTGTAATTATTTTGAATTTGTTTGCCTGCTGGTAACTCCGATTTTAAAGTATTTTATATGTCGAGGTTTGTGGCTGCGATAGGTATTGCCTCGTAGTACTGTCAAATCCATGAACCAGTACTGTATAAAATATTTGAAAACCAAAACTGCCAGGTATGAAGGGAATGCTTTGAAAATAAATACAATTACCAATGGCATTTACATACCATGATATCAATCCAATCTTTTAAATTATACTTTTTGGAAACTCTAACATACCTTAAATTTCATCATGCCAACACCGTAAATGTTGTCTATAAAAATGTTGTTGGTATTAATTTATACCAACCTCCTAAAGAAATCACAAACTTCCATACACTCACTTCTTTTTTGCCCATAAAGTCGTATCGAATGGGATGAGATCCTTTAGATAGACTTTTTATGTGTTAAATTTCGAAAATAACACAAATTGCCAAATGATTGTGATCATTGTTGTGGCGTCCGTCCATCGTGGCCCAAAAAAGTGGTTCTTCTCTTTTATTGCTTAACTGGAGCAGTCCCGTATGAGCGCCAAACAATGAACTACATGCAAGTTATATGTGCGAACCCAAAGAAATGAGCACATCCTCATTCCAAGAGAACAATGTGATTGCTATCCTGCAACAGGTTTTTGTGTGTGTGGTGCGGGATTTTGGGAATGTTTTGTGTAGTTTGTTGGAAGAAGTTGGAACACCAGTTTTAAGACAAATTGTGTGATTTATGGACTTTTATGACGATCTTTTTTTATTGGGATGTCATGAAATTTATGGCATATTTCGTAATACCAAAAATGTAAAGGGTCAGTGAGAGTTTAACATCGAAATCAGTTATAAGTATTTTGATTTAGGAATATGAACAACTCTACCGATTCGATTTTTTGTTGTTGAATAACAGTATCGAGATGATTTTTAAATTTATTTTGGAAGTTTTGGCTTACAGATAAGTCAATCTAATGATACCTACTCCTTCAGATCATGAAAGTAAATCTAAATCTAATAGTGACTAGTGTGAAAACACACCGCAGTGGCTTAACGGGCTAGACGCTGCAGAAGATGATGCTTCACAAATATCGAAACGATCGTCCAGCGAATGTGAGTTCGAATCTTACCCGCGGCATTTACATTTTTTTCACTAACCGGAGAAAACATGATCTCTTAGCCTAAAGGAAATTACAAGAAGGAGTGTTGGTTTTGTTACACTGCTAGTTTAACAGCTCGCTTAATTCGTATGGGAAGTGCCGCTTATGGCCAGTTTTTCACTCAGTGGTGATATTCATTTCTTAGTTAAATTGTGGTTAAACATCGAATTTCGTTTTTCAGTCAATGGTTATCAATGATTTAACCACCCAATGTTGATTGGTTAACTTGTAGTCAGGCCCATATGATTTTGACAATCACATTACTGACTGTCAAAATGAGAATTGTAAGATTGCATAAAATACATGTTTCTGTTTTGAGTATTTGTACATATACTTTGAGCCTAGATCGTTAAATTGTTGCGGCAACATTATTTTTTACACATTTTTGATAAAATGACTTCGATTTTATGCATTTACTTCTTATTTTACATAATTCCATTTGGTTGCTCCTCTTTGTTGTTTTGGTATTTAGTCCAACACAGATGTTTTGTCCAATAAGAATATAAGGGTTGTCATAATCGTTAACAATATGATGGCCTACTTTAACTTGCCACTGAAAAACAAAATTCAAAGTTAACTTCTAATTATCTTTAAATTACGATTAAGTAATCCAATAGTTAACTACCCACTTAAAAACTGACCATTAAGGTGTTGACACACTGTCCTATCAAATCCAATGATTTGCGTTGTATCTGTCAAAATCAGTATATCTTTACCTGAATTTAGAAAGGACGTGACTAAAAATTTTTTGAAATAGCGTTTTTTTCATATTCGTATAGAAAAACATTATTTTAGTTTTTTCCTCATCCTGTACAATTTTTAAAATGTTAGTTACGTCCTGTCTAAATTAAGGTAACGATATGTATGTAGAAAGCAGTAGTCTTGACAGATCCAAAGACTAAATCTGATAGTGAGGCATGGTCTTAGGGGAAATTCATACGATAATACAGAAAATCAATTTGAAACTCGACTAAGTGTCAAAAAAAAACTTGTTTCACATGAAATAACATGATATTAGACTGAAACACACCGGATCAGCAAAAACGATTTATTTCGATTCATGAAGCAACAACACATTATTTCTTCTCAGCCAAAACATATCAAAAGATGGGAAACAAAAAACATTTTCAATAAATTTTCTTGCCTCATAAGTAGAGTGTCCAAAACCGAAACTAATGTGAAACCGGTTACGCGGGACTTTTATTGTTAACCTTTGGCTGTTAACCGTGCATGTTTATTTAAGATCAGAACTTTCGAACAAATCGAAAATCAGCTATTTTGCATCAGTGAACCGTTTCCCGCAAATTGTGTTAAATGTCTAAAAAAATTTATAAGAAACATAATTTTAAAATTTGAATGCAATTCTCGAAATATTTACACGCTGAAAAAAAAACATACTTGAATATGTTTCCACTTCATTATAATATCATTACAAACTACCATATATAAGTTTTGAAAATATTCCACTTATTATTATACATATGTTCCCCGGAAAATATTGTAATGTTTGAGCATATTTGATTGTTTTCCAATTTCAATTAAAGCATGGTATTTATGCATTTTCGTTGCCATAAGAAGTACGTGTACGAAAAATTATGAGAATTTCATGAACCGAAAAGTTCGCTCCCTTTTGTTTTGCTTGGTACTCAGCTCTTTGCGAAAATTTCGTAGGAAATTCAATTATAGAGTAGTTAAGCCAAAATTACTCCGTACGAAAAAAATCGTCTGATAATTGTTTGGGACCGGAATTTTGTCATTTCGATAATTTTACGACTAATAACCAAAAGTAACACCACGTGCGTTAAAAAAAATGATGTACATAGAGGTATTATAAATGAATTATTAGCAAGATAGAAATATTTGCAAGATAGGTGGTAACTCTCCGCAACAACATTTTACGTTTAGAGATAAATAACAAAATTTCTTACGAAAATGTTCCAAGAACTCCAATAAACCATATGTTTGTTTATTGGTGACTAGCAACGTTAAACCTGTTGTCTCTTTCTCACTTATGTAAAGTATATATCTTCTCTGCAACTACACATAAATACATACTACGAAATACATACTACGAACTACAACATTGGCTTTGATAGATCCGCGTGGTTGCTATTAAAACCGTTTCGTTGGTTCAGTGCTTTTTGCTGTGCCGTGTGCACGATGTATTCGAGAAGGAAATTTGAATTTCATCTGTGCGCCGTTTGTTTTTGTGCAGTGTAAAAGGATATCGTGCGTGCAAGTCGAGGGTTCTGTGACACGAAACAATATCTTCAAAATTAAACACAGTTAAATATTGGAAAATATCGCATTATCTCACACACAACTAGATTAAAAAATTCTGTCAGTGTAAATGATTGTTATCTTTACGTCCGTGATGTTACCAATTGAATGCACCTCTTCATGTGTGCGAGTTTTACAACCGTGTTAAAATACTTAGAACAATTCGATTGACTTCTTCCTTCCTAAATTTAAAAGAAAATACACTCGATAAAAATCAAGCATCGGTGCGCGGTCCGAAATGTCAAACCAAATACACAAAGAGGAGTTCTAAAGAAGGACCTCTGAAGTTAATAAAACGTTTGACATACAACTATTTTAGCAGGAAAATCAGATCTGTACCAAAATTTCAGCAACGGTAAAGCCTTATGCGCTGAGTTGAAAAATAAGTTTCTTTTTCCGCGCTAGGTCCAACTTCTTGAGATATAGGCCTTCAACGCTTGAGTATATAATCGGTCATATCTCAGGTATTTATCATCGAATCTGCTTGAAATATGTATCATTACAAAGCCCTTGTGAAACTCTATAACCCTGTACATAAATATATTTCCTTTTATTAACCCATTGAGGGCTCATTTAAAAAATGTTTTTGAACCTCACTTTTTTGGTTTAATCAACTTGTTATTGTTGTCTTTTGGTGTTGTTGTTGTTGTTGTCTTGTGTTGTTGTCTTTTATTTCTGTTGTCCTTTGTTGTAGTTTTTACACACCAAAATAAAAAAAATATTTCTAAAAAATCGCGCGTGATTTTGTCACACATTGACTTAAGGTACAGAGGGAATATAAATTAAACGATTTTCAAAAAGGTCTACCACACGGTACGAGCAACATACACATGTCCCTGCGAGGGCTAGTGTCCATTTTCTAACATTCTTTACTTTTTCTTTAATTTTGTTTTTTTTTTAAAAAAATATAAGTTCCGGACAAATTTCTCCAGCGTATTCCTTGGCTCATTTTATGAAGAAAGGTTCACTAGGACCATGTCCGAAAATGCAAGGGTGCGAAATGGCAGCGGGTTCAACATTTTCGGATTGGCGGTCGGAGGGTAGTAGGGTAAAGTTGCTAACTTCTGAGCCAGTGGTCGGATAACTTTGGAACGGTAAGACCTCTGGGCTTCGTTTAGGTCATTTTGGAAAGGTAAGAGGTATGGCTATATTTCAACAGAGAGAAATATCATAAGTTACCTGCCATCTGGCTGAGCAAATTGAGGTTATGTGGATTTTTTCCCCATTTTTTTCCGAAAGCTCTGTATCTCGGCGATTTGACTTTTTTCTACTTTTTTTATTGATTCTGAAAGGCCTCTTAAATCCGACAACTGGACTGAAGACTTCTCTACATCGGTGTCTAGTAAAAAATAAGCATACTAGGACATTTTTGTGAAAAAAAAAATTTCTCAAAAATGTGAGATTAAAAAAAGGTTTTTTATTGGCCCTCAATGGGTTAATAAGAACAAATATTTTTATATACACACTTACAGATTCTAAAAGGAGCCTTTTAAGGAAATTTATTTCATCAGGAGCGGATAATAAATGGCATCGGATAAATACATTCAAGCTTTGGAGACATATATTTCGGAAAATATGGACTTCCGCAAACTTCTTTTTTTTAATCAGCATTAAATGCTCTATCAGGCAAACAGAAATGAAAAAAATCCAAATTTGCTCCAAAAATTTAAATGCAAAGAGGCAAGTTTGGCAACCATTTGCAAATTGAAAAATTCGAAACTGTTTTGTACCTGCAACGCATCTTTTTGTTGGTACACACATTCCTCTAAACATAGTATACCTTTTTACCTAATGTTTTCTGTGTATACACTCTTTTTATATATTCGTGTTAGACCGAGCTTTTTCGTGCGTTCGAGCGCGTGCGTGTTTGAAATTCCTAAGTTCGTGCTCATGCGGGTCGTGCCTTTCCCAAAATTTAGTCGTGCGTGCCTGAGCGTGTTTGTTAATATCATCTTCGTGCTTGTGTGCCCGGTCGTGCCTAGAAAATTAGGCACGCGCCCATCTCTAGTTCAGTGTAACTACGAGGCTGATCAGTAAGTCTGTGACTTTTTGAATGAAACACAGTTTTTTTTGCAAAAAAAAATTATTTTTCAACATAATATCCTTTTAGCTCAATATACTTTCCAAAAAATAGGATTTTTGGAGGTCCATAAAATAGGCATTGGTTTGATCAATAATTTCATCGTTGGAGCTAAATCTCTTTGCACCGAGCCATTTCTTTAGGTTTGGAAATAGGAAATAGTCACTGGGGCTAAATCCGGAGAATATGGCGGATGAGGTACCAATTCGTAGCCCAATTTAAACAACTCCAAACAATCCTTTGAAGTTGTCACACGATTACGTTTATGGTCAATTGAGAACAAACGCGGCACCCATCTTGCAGACAGCTTTCTTAAACCCAACTGATCATTTAAAATCAAAACCACACTGCCATATGAAATGCCTATGGCATCAACAATCTCACGCACTTTTACTCTTCGATCGGCCAACACCATATCGTAGATTTTGTCGACATTTTCGGGTGTATTGACCTCAATTGGCCGTCCAGAATGTTCAGCGTCATTTGTACTTGAGCGACCGCAACGAAAGTCGGTAAACCACTTTTTCTACCATTGAAATCGATGGTGCAGGGTCCCCATAGTATTTATCAAGGTTTTCCTTGGTTTAATTGACGGGGTTTTCCGCAAAAAATAATGTTTAACGAGCACACGGAATTCCCTTTCTTCCATTTATAAAACAATATACGAGGTTGTATGTTTTGAACAGCTGTTAAATTCAAAGTAAATGACGGAACTTGCTCAAAATTTGACAGTAGTCTATTAACAGGTGGTACTTGATGGGAGCAGTGTTACATTTCATATAACTACGAGGGAAGTTCGAAAGATTTATTGATCCGCCTCGTATGTAACTACTCATATATACATAAGTATATTTGTTTGCACAAAATTGTCGAGCACCTCGCACAAGTATCTCAAGTAGTGTTTCCAGCAAAAGTGATTGTGTCACAGCCATGGGAATTGCATGCAGTAGGTGAACATCGCCGGGTATGGATGGCGTCATCCCAAGGCGGCCAATATTCAAAAAGCAGATGCAAGTTCTTGATTGTATCTACTTTTTGCAGGTAACTATTTTCGGTATTCCATCAATACAAAAGAAGTGCCTACAACAACATTGATCTACAGGATTTACATAAACACAAGTGCAGCGATAAGATGGTCATGTCCTCAATCTTGCAGTCTTAAATTTGTGAATATTCATGTAATAATTTACAACTAAATATATTTCAAATAAATCAAAAAATAAACTACAATAGTTACAACTATATGAAATATTATAATTCTCATGAAACATAATATTAAAAAAAATAAATAAATGGTCTCCCGTTACATCTCATGAAGGGATTAGGGAGAGATTCTCACTACCAGTGAGCTGTGCGCGTTCTAGTTTTGCACTCACTGATTGGGACTTACAGTTTTGCAGCGGTTCCATGGCTAAATACTCGATAGTATCGCCGGCACTATGCAAGGTGACCGCCGCCGAAAAATATTTAAGGTGGTCAGAGCAGGGATCGAACCCAGGATCTCAAGTACAAGAGGCACGCACACTACCCACTGCACCACAGACGGTCACATAATACCCCTCTAGATAGACCAACTATGACACTATGCTATTCACGCTGAGAAATCTGTATTTTTTATATTTGGTATGCAAGTACAACGTGTTGGTTCCTTGTCGCAAATATAGTATACTTGTGCCCAAACACATTGTGTTTGCTATTAGATATTACATGTTGGACACATAATGATTAATAGGTTATAATAGTTGTTTTGTGACCCAAATGTTCGTTTGTTTGTTAACAACTGCTGAAAACAAAAACGTGACAGACAACAAAGAAACCAAAAAGCAGCAGATCTTAAATTCATGAAAACAATGATTGTAAACATACACGCTGAAAAATTTGTCGATTATTGTTGTTTGGGTGCAAATATAACGTGTTTGTAGCTTGTCGTGAATATAGTATGCTTGTGTCCAAACACATTGTGTTTGCTATTAGATATTACATGTTGGACACATAATGATTAATAGGTTATAATAGTTGTTTTTGTGACCCAAATGTGGCTTTGTTTGTTGAAAACTGCAGAAAACAAAAACGTGACAGACAACAAAGAAACAAAAAAGCAGCAGATCTTAAATTCATGAAAACAATGCCTGTAAACATACACACTGAAAAATTGGTCGATTATTGTTGTTTGGGTGCAAATATAACGTGTTTGTAGCTTGTCGCAAATATATTTTCCTTGTGTCCAAACACATTGTGTTTCCTATTGAATATAACATGTTTGGGACACAATGTGGGGATTGGGGATTTGTGACCTAGACGTGGCTTTGTTTGTTGAAAACTGCTGAAAATAAAAACGTGACAGACAACAAAGAAACAAAAAAGCAGCAGATCTTATATTCATGAAAACAATGATTGTAAACATACACGCTGAAAAATTTGTCGATTATTGTTGTTTGGGTGCAAATATAACGTGTTTGTAGCTTGTCGCGAATATAGTAACTTGTGCTCAAACACATTGTGTTTGCTATTAGATATTAGAATGATTGATAGGTTATAATAGGTAGTTTTGTGACCCAAATGTGGCTTTGTTTGTTGAAACTGCAGAAAAGAAAAGACAACAAAGAAACAAAAAAGCAGCAGATCTTAAATTCATGAAAACAATGCCGGTAAACATACACGCTGAAAAATTTGTCGATTTTTGTTGTTTGGGTGCAAATATAACGTGTTTGTAGCTTGTAATATATAACACAAACACATTGTGTTTTTTATTGAATGTAACATGTTTGGAACACAATGATTAATAGGTTACAATATTCGTATTTGTGACCTAGACGTGGCTTTGTTTGTTGAAAACTGCTGAAAATAAAAACATTCCAGTCAATAAAGAAACAAAAGGCAGCAGATCCTCAATACACGAAACCAATTCTTGCAAACATGTACATGGTTCATGCAATATGTAGCTGGGGCTGTTTTTCCAGCGTGTGCGATGTACACACTGGATATTTTTGCAGATTGCTGGACTAAATAGGACGGCGATTCTGGACCATATATCCCAAACAAATTAAGAGGGTTGTTAAACTATTATGAATAAAAAAACACGCTTTTGACTTTAGTTTTGCTGTTTTTTGTTATTGTGAATAGTGCCTCAGTTGAGTGTTCGCTGAATAATACCAAAACTTTCATTATAACCCTCGTATAGCGAATTTTCGTTTAATGTGCTGGCTGAAATCAACGAAAACAGGTGTTTTTTTCGAGGTGATGTTCTAAACGTTTTTTAAAGAGTGAAATCACTCCAAAATCAGTATGCATAGTTTTTGACACCAAACGGGCCGCTCAGATCCGAAACACAATAACAACAGTGATCATTTTTATTATTTATGTGTGTTAATTAACTCGATGTATCGAACAGATTCACTATGAACACCGATCAATTGATTGTATCGAAATCAGTAAAACGAAAATCCCCTTTTGATCTGTGAAGATTAAAATGCTTGAAATGAAATGTTAACAAATATTTTGGGGTCGGCGAAACGGTTAAGTTTCGTGTTGAACACTCCGGATTACCATGATCACTAGGGGAGACAAAACACGCGCGCTCTTAAAATTATGCAAATTTTGCATAATGAACTAAGTTAATTATTTTCAAGCTGATACATTCCAGTCTAAAACTAAAACGTTGCTTATCATAGAATAGCTAAAATAAAAATCCAATAATGAAATGTTAATTTCTAGCACAGGAGACACAAATGAAGTAATAAAACAAATCTAATAAAGCGATTTTTTTGTTGTAAATTTTGAAAAATAAAAATCTTTTTTTTTATTTTTTTAATCTAGAAATTTTGTATTAGCGCGGATGTCTGTCTAAGCAGCTAGAAGATGATGATGGAATCGCTAGAATTATTCAAAGTCGACAACAAAATTGTGAACTAAAACTAATTAAGAATGAAATTAATAATTATTGTTTTTCAAATAGTAATAAACGCCATCATCACTCTCTGCAGAGATAACCTTAAGGTCTGTTATTTAGAGCTCTGATGCTGATAATTTTAAATACGAAACTGTAATCATTCATACAATAATTTAAAGTGATGTTTAGGAATTTTTGAGAAGAAACAACAAAGTCAAAAAATCATCCAAGGTGATGTGGGCTTTACGCAATTTCCAAAAAAAAAACAAAAATAAATTGTTGCCAAGTTTCAAAGATCATCATTAGTTTAAGCATAGCACATTAATAACGACAATAACTAAATAATATACATATATGTATAAACAAATTTATATGTTAGAATGTATATTACATAAATTTTGTAGAAAAGAAAATTGTCACTAATATGCCATAAATTAACAAAATTCATTGCTATTGCTAAATCCAGCAGCAAAATGTTTATAGAGCACAATATTTTTGACCGACCATTTAGGTGTTTTTTATCCTAATATTTTGTTAATATATTTCTTATATATTTTATTTTATTTTTTTTTTGTTGTAGAAGACATCACCGACAATTCGTGGCGACAATATATGTTGTGGGGAAATATTTTTGAAACTTGCACAGTGGAATTGCCACTTAATATATTTTTCAATTGCTACACGCTGAAAAATCTGTTTTGTTGTTGTTTGTGTGCAAATATAAAGCGTGTTTGGAGCCTGTCGCAAATATAATATACTTGTATCCAAATACATTGTGTTTCCTAATCAATATTACATGTTTGAGAGACAATGATTAATATGTTATAATAGATGTGTTTGCGATCCACATATATTTATGTTTGTGATACAAATACAGCTGTGTTTGTAGCACTCAAAAACGATGTACAAGTAGAGAAGAAAAAACCACCGCAATTTGGCAACCCTAGTAGAAGAGAACCAAAAAAGTCGTCGCGATTCACTCAAACGCATGTCTTTGCCGCGTCATAACTTGATTATTTCATACTTTTTACATACTTTATGTAATTTTATTTAAATATGGTTGGAATTTCTATAGTTAGATACAATAAAATCATCAGAAAACTGCTCGTGTTTTGAAATATTCAACGAAGAGAGTAATAGAGTGAGCAGAGAAACGTCGCGATTCACTCGTTTTCTTTGTTGGCATTCCACTCCACGAGTACATTTTCTTCTGTATACCATAGTTGGTTTATGTTGCACTGTCTATGCTCTCTCGAGAGCAAGAGAATGAAAGAGGGACAACAAGAGACTCATCATGATTGAAATATGAGGTTGTGTTATGATTAGTCAAATTTTAACTAATATGTTTGTTTAATTAGTAAATACTTAACAGATTTCAAGAAATTCGATATAAATACAGTTTGACCACATACTAATTTTGTTAATTAAATGAAAAGTTGTTTGTACAATTAAAGAAGGAAAGAAAAAAGTAGAAAAATCATCTGAATTTGACAGATCTCTGTATTACTAATACATACATAATCCTCCTGCTATCACCTGATTAATTTCATCATGGACTCTATCTTGTAATATCAAGTTCAGACGGCTGGCTTTTTTCGTGTTTCGTTCTCTCATTCGTGTTTGGCCCCCAATCATGTTTGAAACATCATGGTTCGCCATACACAATTTTGAGAGCGAACCATCTCGTTTCAATTCGAAACATCTTACCAAACATGAATAATTTACTACCATCTCTAATTTATTTAGTACGCTATCGCTTTTTTATCTGAACTAGTTGTCAGAATAAGCAAAACAAAGCAAAAAATAAATAAACATAGAGCGAAAGTGAAGTTTGTGTTTAAATATAAATAAAAAGCAAAGCCTTGATTGTTAACACAAATAAAACATTTATATAAATCATAAAAGTAACAAAAAAGTAAATCACAACTGTCAACAGAAACACGAATGCGTCTTGTGAACAGGGCGATTCACAATCATGGTTGAGTAAACGAAACAAGTGTTTCACATCACCGTCTGAATTAGCTATAAGTGTGTTCTGTATTTTTGCATTATTCTCTCAGTCAGTGAAAAAAGAATAAACGAAGACTCAGGCGCTTAAATGGTTTGAGATGTTACTTTGGTTTTTGTGTATGTATTTTGTATATATGTACTTATGTGTGCTACCAAAGTGAGAAATGATTTTGAGGAAAGAAACTGGACAGGGCAACATCGTGAAGCCCTTTTTCTGCCCGAGCATCTACTGAAGTAATCGGAATCAGTGTTGCCAGTTTAGGGGATTTATCCCCTAATTGGGGATTTTTTTCCAAAACAGGGGATTGTTTTTTGGTTTGGGGATCTGGGGATTTTTTGGGAATGAAAATTTAAGCTGCATTAAAAGCGCATCTTTTGTATCATTCCTTGAAAGTTTTGATCAGGTACTACCTAAATCAAAGCAAGCATAAACACACATATAATATTTGGCATAGAGTAAATCTTACTAGAGAGAATATTTAACTCATCTGACGTTTCCTTTCACACTCTTCGTGATGAAGTCGATGTGATAGAGAGATGTTTGACGAAAAGTGACATACACCAGGTGGAATTACAATAACCTCTGACTTTAATTTTTCATGTCGTTTTGGTGAAAACTGTGAAATTAAAATGTGTTTTACACTTCTTTATAGACTGTTATTGTTTGCATACATTTGTGTTGTATTTAACACAATAATTTTGGCACACAAAACGAAATGCCGTTGTTGTTATTTCGTTGGTTGTTTTGAACCATTGCCTCTATCTGGTATTATTGAAGCAATTCTTTTCAACATCCAGAATTTTTTGCTGGATAAATTTGCTGAGAGAATAAATTTGCTGAGTACTTGTCATTTCCTGAAAATATCAAATTGTTTTACTGGCAAGGCTGTACGTGACGATAACAATAAAACAAGTAAAAAATAAACAGCAGACAGTTTCCGAGGCCTTCGGCCACGGACTGTCCCTGCAGGCTGTGTCAGAGACACGGCCATTAAGTTTAACGTAGAATACGCCATCCGATAAGACAGAAAACATATATAACAATAAAGGATAAATGATAAACGTCAACTGTCAGCTGCTGTCAAACAGCATCAAGCAGCATTGTTATTTTGCTTACTTGGCAGCACTTTCATTTAACATAAAAATGTATGAATTAATTTTTTCATATATTTTTTATAATTATATATCCATGTTAAATTCAAATTCACATTTAGCATTTTGTTCCACTTAAATACATAAGTAAATATACGAAATTTCAATTTATCATCAATCAAAACAACAGCCGAAGGTTTGTGTCCACACTGAAACAGCAGCATAGTTTGTGTTCACGCTACAAACTCAAACACTCAACCAAACACCGCACATATGTTTGAGTGTATGTGTTTAAACAATTTTCATTTGAGAAATTTAAATATTAGGAAGATATCAACCAATATGAAATGTATATCAAACGAAAGATAACATCTTCATTTACCTACAAAAAAATTTTTAAAAAAAGTTATCTCGCCGTTTCCTCATAATCAATGAAATAAAGATTACAACAATAACAATCTGACATGACTCCCTATACCGTAAGGTAAGACGTATTCTACGCCAAAAACATTTTTGATATTTGGTGTTACTAAAAAGAATAGAAGAAGTGGATAAGAAATAACGACAAATTCTAAAACTATGTACGAAACAAATAATTAAGTAGATGAATCTGAAGATTATGAGACTGAAGTATTTGACATATATAGTATTTGACGATCCTGATCGGAATGGCGGATCATTTGTGACATATAATATAAAAAAAAACACAAGTAATTAATACACGCGTTTTACATGAACTAGATTTGTATATATCGTCGTACCGGAGTTATCTGCACGTATATCATAAAATCCAAAAAATTTAGATAAGAACACTTTCTATGGTAATTTTTCAAGATCTATCAATCTGTCTAGTCCCCAGGTCGCTGCCTCTTACAGATTATGAAATATTTAGGCGTTTTATAATTGTATATCCATAAAAACAAAACATAAAACGCGTTATATGAAATTTGCGAATTCAAAAATTGTTACGTTATCTCCACGTATGTATGTGCAAATAAAAAATTATTTTAAAGACTTTATTATATGTAAATTTAAAAAAAAAACTGAATTCTAATCATAAACTTAATTAATTTTTCAATTTCAATACTCCATAGAACAATAATTGTTATGAACTAAAATATTTATAAAAATCAAAATATAAAGACAAATTCATATCACTCGAACACAAGTTCTGCTTATGAAAATTCGGCTAAATATCAATAATTAAAAAATAAAAAAGCAAAAAATTTTTAGTACTACTGGTTCATATCTTTCCCAAAGCACAGTAACGTCAATAATACTAAATACCTACTGAGGGTTAATTTCGAATAATAAAACAAATGAAATAGCAAAAATATAAATACGAATCTTAGTGGTTTTAAAAAACAAACGTAAAAGTAAGCATTTTTTAACATGTTTCTTTTAGTTCATTGCCATGTATATCCCACATTTTGAACAATTTATCACAAAAAGTAGGGTATACGATTAAATGATAAACTTTTTCTGAAGGAAAAAATTGTCATAACTCGAAACATTTTCTCCATGACCATTGATATTATTCCGTATACCAATGAAGAATCCCCACCATTATATCAAAAAAAAAATATTGGACCACTTTTATCATACCATTTTATTGATATACCTTTCTGAAACTTTAAATTCAATTTCCCAAAAAAATTTTTTTGGATGTACGTGTAGATAACTCCGGTACGACGATATGTAAGTATATTGTTTTTGTACCAACGCATAGTGATAACCAACGCATAGTTGACACCTTCCTTCTGAAGACAAAAACGTGAGAGACAACAAAGAAAGGAGAAACCACAGAGCAGCAGATTCAAAACAAAACAAATAATGCAATCCATGCAAGTAAATGTAAAAATCATTTAAATCTTTTAATTTTTTGTATTAATTATTTATATAAGTAAATGTGGATACATATTGATAAAATTAATTATAATAAATACAGAAAGAATAATTTGTTTCTAAATATTATTAGGTTTGAGAGAAAATACGCATATGTTTCCACGTAAATACATATATGGAAGTTTTGGGGGAAACACGCGAATGCTTCCACACAAGTATTTGGATGTTTCGGATGAAGCACGTGTATGTTTCCACGTAAAAGCATACATATTTGTCAGTAAACATGCTTATGTTTGCATTTAAATACACCTGAGTTTGGGACTTGCAGATATATAAATGTTTGATGTGTGTTTCAAAATATGGTTACTGCAGAATATGTTTGGGAGAATATGTTACAGAGATCGTTTTTTTCAGCGTGTGGCCGTCGGTGGTGCAATGGTTAGACTGCGCGGCTCTTGTACATGAGAACGTGGGTTCAACCCGTGCTCTGTCCACCTTGCAATTCTTTCGCTAACGGTCATCTCGCTTAGTGACGGCAACACTATCCAGTATTTAGCAATGGCAACAACTGTTCGGAACCGGTGTATAACTATAGGTCCCAATCAGTGAGTGTAAAACTAGAAGCACACAGCTCACTGATTGCGACAAGCTCTCCCCAATCCCTTCATGGGATATAATAGGAAACAATTTTTTTTTATATGCACCAAAATTAGCACTGTACACTAGGGACATGATTTTTTTGTAACACTATATTTACATGGCAGTACGTTATGGGAAATGCTATAAAAATTTTTGGAATAATTGACTTTCAGGTTGAGTAGGTACTGAGAGATTTTCGATCGGTACCAATTCGCATATGTAAATTGCATATAAAGTTGGTATACATGTAGTATATGATAGATGATCTTGGCAACGGTATCAATTCAGACACATTGAGTAGGAATGTGATGATGAACTTGTCACGGAGTTCGAAACTAGTCATGTCAGTGAGCGAGCTTTTCTGAATTATCTTTTGTTCCAACGAAAATTAACAATATTTCAAGTAGAAAAATGTATCAGTCCTAGAAACCTTGAAGTATGAAATTGTCATAACTATATTAACATTCAAAACTAATGAAATAAATTCGTTCATAAATGAAAAAGTATTCTTGGTTAATTTTGTAACAAAAATCTTCGCCGTGAAATCGATCAAAGTTTTCGGATTTTAGAATAGTAGCACTTTTTGCAATGTTCTAGAAAGTTTTCAATATTTATTTAATTCTTATAACACTATTCTCCAAACCACTGTGCCAAACACAACTAGCAGCATAAAGTCACGCTGTGATGACAATAAATATTGCAGACTAAATGTCAAACATTAGAAAGAAATGAAACCCAGAGATTTTCACGCACATCAGCCACACAAACAACAACAGACGTAAATGTTTTCCAAAATTTCCGTGTTGCGCCCACCTCAATTTTGTTTGTCGGTTGTTTGGTCGTTGTGACACCAACGTGTATGTGAAGTGTGATGTGTGGATGTTACTAAAACTTAAAATTCCTTTAAAATAAATGGCATGGATTACAAAGAGAACAGAAGAAGATGAATACAAAGAAACGAATCTCTTGCTCCTAGATGGCCCATTTTGAATTGTATCTTAATTCTTTGGATGTTTTTTAAGTGGACAACGGTTAAGTATTAAAATTAATTTTCTTTCTAAAAAGCTACAAAAAAAACAACTGAACACTTTGGTATAAATGGAGATAGTTTCAAAATTGTTTCCAAATCCGCCAGCAAAGCGCCACCGAAAACAACAACAACGCGTAAGAAAACATATAACAACAACAAAACTGTCTCGGTGTCTATAGAACTTTGTTGAAAGACAAAAAAACCTAATTTTCAGATTTTTTCTAAAATGTTTTAGTTCTTTCGTAGTAACAGTGGCTCAAAGTTATGAGGACTTCCTTTCGTGCAGCAAAAGTTTATCGTTTGTTCTGGGCAACATCTTAAGGTCACATTCGACTATCAGTGGAAATAGAACGATTCGCGGGGAGACGGAAATAGAGAAATGCTCCAATTGAAAGAAGTCGTGTATGACCAGTCTGTTTTCGATTTACACTATCAGTTTTGGAGAATGAAAACACTGCTTGCAAAGTGGAAATTCGATTATGACAATCTCTAATTCGGTTGTGACAACCTCCAAATTCGGTTGTGACAACCTCTAATACGATTATGCTTACCTCTGATTCGGTTGTGACAACCTCTAATACGATTATGCGAACCTCTGATTCGGTTGTGACAACCTCTAATTCGGCTGTGACAACCTCTAATTCGGTTGACACAACTAAAGGCCTGCAGCGTTCCATTCATTTTACTTACACAAACAGATAAAACAAGTAAGAACCTGATATTACGGTACAAATACAACAAAGAGTAGAACACAACATGTACTCATGCGTTTGGTATCATCTCTTTCTCTAGCTCTCATTGTAGTGGAACCTTTTTTTCTCTTTATCTGTTCCACTCAGTGAAGTAACTGCTATACCTCTTTTTTAAATGCATATATCCATTTGATATGGATATTCCAGATCGTACGCTTTGCGTTGATGCTGTTCTCTTACTTTTTCCATTCTTTTTACAAAAAGTGATGGTGTAAGTTTTATCTGTGGCAAATTTTAAGAAAAAAGAAAACAAAAATGCCGGAGGTAAGTAAACACACGCTCTCCTCATATTCCAAGCACAGATAACAAGAATATCGATATACCTGTTTGTTGTGTATGTATTCATACAAGTATTATTGATACTTGGTACTTTCACTCTCTCATACCTATTCCATAGATATCGAAAAAAGAAATAATTCATACGCACTCAATCCAAAGAGAGCGAAACAGATACAAGCAGAAATAAGAAAAATTAACAACAAACAACAATTGTGTTTGGATGGTTCTTTGCAGACCTTTTGTCACAACTTCTAATGATGTTGTTAAAAATAAATAAATGGTTTCCCATTACATCCCATGAAGGGACAGGGGAGAACTTCTCACAATCACTGAGCTGTGCGCTTTCCAGTTTTCACTCACTGATTGGAACCTACAGTTTTAAACCGATTCCGAACGGTATTTTGAGAAGCTTTTTCATGGCTATATACTCGATAGTGTCGCCGTCACTATGCGAGCAGACCGCAGCCGAAAGAAATTTTAAAGTGGTCAGAGCAGGGTTCGAACCCAGGATCTCATGTACAAGAACCCCGCACACTAACCATTGCACCACCGACGATTGAGTAATGTTGTTGATATAACCTCTAATTCGGTTGTGACAACCTCTAATACGATTATGAGAACCTCTGGTTCGGTTGTGAAAACCTCTAATTCGGTTGGGACAACCTCTAATTCGGTACTGGCAACCTATAATTCGGCTCCTAAAACCTCTAATTCTGTTGTGACAACTTCTAATGCGGTTGTGAAAACCTCTAATTCGGCTGTGACAACCTATAATTCGGCTGTGACAATCTCTAATTCGAAACCGGCATCCTTTAATTCGACTCTGACAACCTCAAATTCATTTGTAAGATCCTCTGATTCGTTTGGGTCAACCTCTAATTCGGATGTGGTAACGTCTAGTTCGGCTGTGACAATCTCTAATTCAGTTGAGATCATCTCTGATTCGGCTGTGATAACATCTAGTGTAGGTAACAACCTCTAAATTGGGTTACGGCTATTTCTCAACCGAATTTTTTCGGTGAGTGTAGTTAATGGCTCTTCTATGCATTACAAATTGTTTCGTTTCAACTATAAAGTATATACAGGGTGGAGAGCGGTAACTTGATTTTTGCACTGCAGGCTGTGGCGGCACTGTTGGTCGAAGAGAGTGGAGAGTGTGCGTGGCTTATAGTGGCTGATGGGAGATATGTTTTCGTCTACCTTTCAGTTGCCATCATGCATTGGACACGTGAGGAGAGGTCTTTTTGTGTTGAAGCGTATTTTTCAAATGCGCACTCGATCATTGCGCAGGTGTTGCTGGAAGTGTTCCTTTGGGGTTACCTGAAGTCGAAGGTGTATATCAACCGTCCCAGCACCTTGGAAGACCTAATTAACAATATTGTTACGAATTTCCTTATTCGTCCTTTTTGCGTTGTTGTATTCCCAATAATAAAACAAGGTTCGTTTTCAATTACGATAATTACAACGGAATGACTTCCTTTTATTTTACTTATATAGTACAACAGTTTACTTTATTTACACTACTTTAATAAGTCTTATATTTTACTATCAAATCGCTTTGCGTACTTTTCGGCGGTAAATCACAAACTGAACTCTCCATTCCAAAGACCTCCGCTACTTATACCAACTCACCATACTCATATGTAGTTATATCTAGCGAATTCGAGAACCTTCTAGTCGTTGTTGTTGTGTTAGTTATCTTTGTAGAATCATCTCGAATGGTGGAGAGTTATCTTAACTGAGGCGAATTCATGCTACTGGTTTAGCGAGGTGGTACGTTGTTACAATGCATACTTTCAGGCGCAGCACTAACAGCCTGTTATTTACATAATGTTAGTAGAGTCATTAAGAGCAAGCAAAAGCTTTATCTTATTCGTAACAATATTGAGGCTGACATTGGCAGAAGACCAGTCGACATGCTTGTTAGAGTTCATGAAAACTTCAGAAAACGAATGCAGCAGTGTGTGAATAGCGGAGTTCGGCATTTGCCAGATATACTATTTAAAACCATGTAATTTAAAAACTCCCTTACTGTCCAATATAATTAAAATATAAAATAAAATTTTCTAAGGTTCATAATTTTTTTATTTCATTCCCAACTAAGCAAATTACCGCGCTCCACCCTGTACAACCATACCTCTTTTTTGACATAAGGTGTATAACAAGATGTCATCGAATTGATGACAAGTTACCATCAAACTTATTTAAATATGCGATGAAATATACATGAAACGGCTGTGATTAACTAATTCACTTAAATGTGTCGGAGGTTGCAAAATGGAGAAATGTTACCTCAAATGTATGAAGCAACTAAACCTCACCTAAACGTGTAAAATAACAAATCATAAAATTTAAGATAAATGTTCATCAGGCTTATGAAAACTTTTGATTTATTAAATTAACTATGTCATGGGTCGTACAAAGATTAAAAGCTTAATAAAATCAATGAAGCAATTCATCAATTGTTAATCCTTTTTTTTAAATTTCACTTTAAACATTTGAGGATGACATTCCTAACATTAACCGAGTATATGTGATCGATTATTGCAGTATTTTCAAATATCATGAAGATTTAGATTGAGTGCCTTTTATAATTTCCTCGAGCCACTGTCGAGTGTAAGTGAGGAAGTCAGTCAGTCGTTGGTGGAACATATTTAATGGTTCCACAAGTTTTTTTGTGCTAAATGTTGAGTAAGTTGTCTGTGGAGGTGTTGATGAAGATTTGAATCTTGTTGTTGTACAGATACCACGAGTATCGTGACGTTTTGACACTCTTCGTTCGCCCATTCCACTGGTCGTCTGTCTATCTGTCTTCACCATTCTTTCAATGCAGTGAATACGTCGGCCGTTTAAAAAAAAAACAACAACATTAATTTTAGAATTTCAAAACTTTTTTCTTTATTCCAAAATAAAATTTGAAAACAAAAACAAAACAATATTGAAAAGTTGTTTTTCCTTGTGTGTGGGTTTTTAATGTTGTATAAAGTGTTAAATATTATTATTATTATTGCTGTTGTTGTTGTGCTTTGTTGTCATCTTAATTTTATATAAATAACAACAAAATTCACAATTTATAGAGATTTTAGATTTTCATTACTTTTTCTTGGTTGAGAAAACATTTCAAATATTTTATTAGAAAGGAAAAGTGCTCTAAATTGGGGTCTACAAATGTTACGTGAATTAGCTCCTCTGTCTCCGGCTGTTATAAATACAAAAATTAGATGTGACAAATTTTATTTGTTTGATTGTTGCTAGCAGAGGAATTTTCCATTTTTATAATAGGGAAATTAAAGAAAATATTTTCGTTTATAGAAAAGATGAGTGGATATTTAATTTGGGGGGGGGGGGGTTTGTGAAGAAAATTTCTGAAGAACAAATTCATTCAGACAGAAAATATAATTTATAGAATTTTGTTAGGGTAAATTTCGAAGAACAAATCTGTATAAATTCAGAAAAATCTGGTTAAGTTCAGAAGAACAAATTCATTCAACTGAAATTCATAAATAAACAAAATTTGTAAGGGTTGCACCCTAGCCGACACTAATCTTTCTAAGCCCATAGATGCGCTTCAACACACTGCTGGTAGCTACACAGGTGAAGACTCTTTTCGGTGTCTGAAGACTCTTTTCGATGACACCTTTATCATAGTAAAGCAGCATTAGCCACTTTACGCCGTTGTCTAACAAAAGACGTGGGTAATTGAACTGACTGTGGCGGTGGAACGTTTCTGATAGCCATCCATTTGTTAGTGGCCAGGAACGGTGCCTTCATAGAGCACTCCAAGCAGCTCAGTACTTCCTAGAAGTATGCACCGGACAATGGCTTTATCGGAACCCTCTATTAGCTAGCTAGAGTGACAAGGCGAAACACATGACCATCGTAATTGGTTACGCGATCACTGACGCGTCTCAGGTTTAATAGGTAACCCTGTCACTGAAGCTCTTCGAACTAGTGGACATATTCTTTTTCCCTTTGAAGGCGGACGAGCCAACACTACTGATCAACTGTGGATTGAAGGTAAGGAAACAAAAATCCAGTTTCGACACACTGAATTCTGGTCCGCATCTGATCCATAATGGACAGCTGAAACATAATCACCCAGGCACTAGGTAAAATACTAAACCACGGTGGACTGGGCTCCGTTATATTGTCAATGAAAATACAAAATGAAAATGATAAACATAAAACCCTCATATTTGTTGACGAACCCCGCAAACGTTATAAGGACCACGATTTACGGAATTTTCAACACTATACAGATCCGGTGCACTGCCACTATCCAACAGACAGATGTCACCGAGAGTTATAAGGCTGGCATTAATGCTACCTTGGAGATGTGATGAGGAGGACATGGCTGTACAAGGAAGAATAACTGTGACACATACTACAGCTGCCATGAGGAAGAGCATGAATTTGGTTGCGGATTTGTAGTTGGCAAAAGACTGTGACATCTAGTCACACGGCTCAACCCCTTGAGTGAACGTATAGCCACTCTCCACATAAAAGCGAAATATTATAACGACGGAAGAAAAATACGACACCAAGGACATGTCTATGAGCGCCTAGAAGAAACATACGACCGCTGCTCTATCCATGACATTAATATTGTTCTAGTTGATTCTAATGCTAAAGTCGGCAGGGAAAATGTCTTTGAACCAACCATCGGTAAATTCAGTCTACACGCCATCACTTCCGATAACGGAATGAGACCGTTAGATTTGGCCGCGGCGAAAACGTGGTTGTCAGCAGTACGAGATTTCAACATAAAGACATCCATTGGGCTAATTGGATATCCCCTGATCAACTGACGAAGAACCAGTTTGATCACGTTGTAATTGATGGAAAACATAATACTTGTGTAATGGACGCACGAGTGAATCGAGGATCTAAAATCGATTCGGGTCACTACTGGGTTGGTGCAAAAGTTGGCACAAGGTTAAGCAGAGCGAAAATCGTACGAAACAAGAGATATAGAAAGCTGGACATCGGATAGCTGCAATTACCAGAGATAGCCACGGCCTATACAGACAAACTCACTCAAATACTGGCGTTGAAAGCACCCTCCGCCTCATGATCCTGATGTGCAGTAGAAGCACATTTCCCACTGTATGAAAACTGCTGCAGAAACTGAACTTGGTTATCAAAACCCGATTAAAGATAAACCATCGTACGATGATGAGGCAAGTGATGAGAATAACGCTGCACGTATGGCAATGCTTCAGTCAGTTGCAACGCTAGCCGTGACAGGGCTGTATAATAGGCTGTTCCAAAGTTTTGCAAATTTTGGAAACGTCAAAAAACACACTCGGATTTCGATTTTTGGGACTTTTCTGAGTTTAGAACCTATTTTTTCCAATGTTTTGGATTTAAAAAAAACTGTCGCCGGAGCCAATTTCGATTTCATGTCTGTTTCGTGGAGATTTGAATTTAGACTTTCACTTAACAAATCATAACTTTGAAGAGGCTTCTTTCTAATTTAGATGAGGATGTTGAGCAAATACAGGACGATGGCGTTGACTGCCCCCTCCGAGCCAAAATGAGGGAAGAACTGCAGAACAAAAAAGCCGATGGAGCTGATGGACTACCGGCTGAGTTGTTGAAGGCTGGCGTCTATGAGTTGGAAAGGTGCATGCATCACCACATATGCAAAATCTGGCTAGACGAATGCATGCCAGACGATTGGAGTCTTATACGCTGAAAAATCTGTCTTTTGTTGTTGTTTGGATGCAAATATAACGTGTTTGTAGCAAACACACTGTGTTTGCTATTCAATATAATATGTTTGAGGAATAATAATGAATAGGCGATAATATATGGTATTGAGACTCAAATGTGGTTTGATTTGTTGAAAACCGCTAAAACCAAAAACGAGACAGACAACAATGAAACAAAAAGGCAGCAAAACTTCAATTCATGAAAACAAACTTCCAAACATGTACATATTTCCTGCCTTCGATAGCCCGATACGGGAAAAACTGTACCAAGCTATGTCGGAGCTTGGTATTCCTGCCAAGATGACACGCCTTTTTTTAAAATGAGACTGACCGACACGAAATTCTCATTAAAGATTGGTAAAGATCTCACCAAACAATGTAGTACGAGACGAAGCGCAAGGAAGGGCGTCACCCTATCGTGCGATCTCTTCAACAAATTAATTGAAATCATCGTGAAAGCTGCAATCAATACGAATGAAAGTATCGGCAGCAAAAGTCACATGCGGCTTGTGTATGCTGATGATTTAGACATCATTGGGCGAAATCTGCGAGAAGTTCCTGCAGTAGTTACGAGAATTGAGAAGCAAACAGCAAAAGAGGGTTTGGCAGTAATCGACAAAAAAATAAAAAGACAAAATTAATGGTTTTGACAAGTAAAATATCCACCCGATCGGATGAAAGGGAAAACGTTGATAACCGTTTTAAGCCGAGGTAGTGGACCAATTTATTTACCTCGGATCTTCCGTAAACAGAAGCAATAACGTCGTTCTAAGAATCAAACGGTTAATTGTGCTTACAAACGGGTGCTATTTCGGGCTAAGCAAGCACTTCAGAGATAAGACTGTCTCTCGAGACTTTCTCTCTCAGTCTATCCTACATGCTGTCTTGTGTTGTGATCCATTTCCATTGGTTTGGCTTTGTTCTTTTCGGCAGAATTTATGGACCTCATTCTTCCTTATGTAAGATTCAATTTTCTCAATCTCGCGCTTTCTCCACAACCGTTTTCTCTTCCTAAACAAATGAGTTTCGTCTCTCTTCTTCTTCTTATACCGCTCAGTCGCGTCACGCGTTGCAACTGACTGAAGCATTGCCTGGCGTGCGGCGTTCTTTTCATCACTTGCCATGCAATATTCTCCACCGTAGCATGGTTTGACTTTAAGCGGGTTTTCATGATCAAGGACGGTGTCTGCAGCAATGTTCATAGAGTGGGCATGTAATTCCACTGCGCTTCAGGATCATGAGGTGGGTGTATGTTCTGCGACAGTATCTGAATGAGCTTCTCTGCATAGGCCGTAGCTATCTCTGATAATTGCAACTTTCCGAAGTACAGGTTTTTATATGTCTAGATTACGACTTTCGCTCTGCTTAACCTTGTGTGAACCTGTGCTGCAACCAGATATTATCTCCTCGAATCACACGTACGTCCATGACACTAGCAGAGTGCCTTCCATCAATTACGAGGTGATCAAATAGGCCCCCTCTTTCACAAAGCTTCAGTGACAGGGTCACCTATTTAACTCGAGACGCATCAGTGATCGCATAACCAATCAGGCTGCTCATTCGTTTCGCCTTCTCACTCTAGCTTGCTAACGGAGTGTTCCGATAAAGTCATTGCCCGAAACATATTTCTAGGAACTAGCGAACGGCTTGGACTGCCCTATGAAGGAATCATTTATGGTCACTCCCAAATGAGTGGCTATCAGAAACTTTCTATATCCACAGTCAGTCCCATGTCCCCATATGATCCCTTATGTATGTAATTTTTATTACTATGCAGTTACGGCATCGTACAGTAATGTAAGGCAAACGCGTGCATTTTGTGATTTTGTATTCCGTTTATTGGTAGAATATAACCACTTCAAATAGGAGCGTTTGTATTGGCTAGGAAATGTCACACGAAAGGAACTAGCTTCGCCACTAGAGTGAATTTGTTCGTCGCATTAACAAATATTTTTTCGAAGGTGATAGATCTGTGATAAATATGTTACATAACTACAATGAATATGTATCGTTGCTGCGATGAACATGTTACATTGTTGCGATTAATATATTTGCTTTACAAACGACTTGTTAATATGAGTTCAATTAATGTGTCGTAAGATGGCAACAGTAGCGTCCATATATAACACGGATCTCTTCTATCACAAGATTTTCTATGCAGGCAAGTAGTGGCATCATCAGCTAAGACATTCTTTCCGATGGATCACCAGTTTCTGTAGTCACCGAAAAGACTGTAGCAATCTACGTTAACGTGTGAGAACAACGCTTATTTTATATGATGGACTGGAAGAGCTTATTTTCAGGGTCTATAAGGTATTTCAGCGCCTTCATAATTGCTCCAAACTAGATGGTAAGATTAGATTTGCTGTATATTCTCGTGAACTGGATCTAGACCAAACACAAGGTTCAGGCAAATATCAGGGCAGTAGGAGTTGCACTATGACTGGAACAAAACGTTATTATTACGTTTTCTATCAACATTTACTCCGAAAGTCTGGCTGCTATAAAATCTGACTTCAATTGTCCACTAATACCGCGAAATTCTAAGTTTTTTCCGTGGCCACTAGTATGAAGAATCGCAGTGGGTAAAAAGCCCATTCAAATCTGGATTCTTTGAATTTTCCACGCTAGACTTGAATGACTCAGTCCACTAATGGTGTGCTTGGTCTGATAATTTTTAACCGCTTGCCTCGGCCCTCATTCTTTTCTTGGTACTTTCATCGTACATCCAGCAGAATACAATTAACTACACTAAACTCTTTCCTATAGGAAAGAGATACTAACAGGTCAATGGGAATTTATCAAATCCCAATTTTTCAATATCTGACATTTTGTAATATTAATTTTCGTTTTTTTCAATATCAATTTGTGTTTTCCCAATATAAATTTTAATTTCACAACGCTTTATAAATTTCGCGGCAAACACAAAATTATTTCTGGATCCTTTGTGAAATATCAAACGTTGACATTTCTCATTTGACATTCGCATTGTGATATGACAGCGCCATTTCAAGTCTCTTTGCGACAACAAAAATGCTACTTAGACAAGCTTCAGTAGTAATATTCGTCTTCGTCATCATCAACATTAACATCAGTTGTTTTGGAATTTAATTTGTATAAATAATATCGATGTGTTTGACAGTTAGCACTTTATCATTGTGATCACACAAGTGTCAAAATTTGACAAATGCCATTGACAGCTGCATTTGTTATGTATGGGAGAGAGAACCTTTGTTGAGCGTCAGGCATCGATAAATACTTTGAGCAGCGTAATTATAGGAACACAATTGGGTATACGAGTATATTTGTAATGGGATAATTCAAAATCAGTGTCGTCCGCCGATGCGTGTTTCGAACAGATTTTATTATATTTCTCTGGCAGAGAAGATGTTTTTTGACATGCAATTTTTATAAATTTTTTGTAAAAATACGCAGTGCTACCAACATTTAACTACCAAAATCAAGGAGAATTTTCACAAGTAAATCGAAACTTCGAGCAAGACATAGGTTTTGAATTCCTTTTTCTAAAATATACAATTATATTCGAGGGTTGCTTTTTATATTTCTGGTATAATTGTGAAACATAAATATTTTCAAAATATTCTTCATGAAGATTAATTAATACGCTGTTGTATGTGATTGAACCAATTTCCCAAGCACTTTTGCCACTCCGAATGAAGTAGCTCCAAAACAAGTGTTTTGAACGCATCAACTGCTCCTTAAGGTGTCAACATAGGTTGACCACGCAATTTGGTTTTAGTGTGCGGGAACAAAAAAAAAATAAATCATTAGGCTGATTTGGAAACAGTGCTGTGAGGCGGATGACCCATAAAATCACTGTTTTTCTGGTCAAATATGCACTTGTTTAAGAAGATGTGTGAGAGCTAGCTAGTGAATAATTATTCTTTAGGATAAGGATTCTTCTTTCAGAGTTCGTTCTCCTTAGTTCACCAACAAGTTTTGGTAAATAAATGGTTGTACACCATTTAGAATTGACCGTGCTACGGTGCTCCAATGGAACTGTTGCCACATGACCAGTTATGCCGAAGAAACAGGCCAGTATTTTCTTTGAAGTGCCTCGTGCCCGAACAACTTTTGTTGTATTCAGTTTACAAATCTACTATTTCGATGGCCAAAATTAATTAATTAAAATTCTAATTGCTTCATCACCCACCTTATTCTGCAGATTTAGTTCCCTCGGCCTGTTTTCTAATTCCAAACTTGAAAAAATTACTCGGTGGTAAAATATTTGCCAACAATGAAAAGGTGGAGTCTGCGGTTGATTGTTATTTTAAGGAGTTTGACAGGGTATCGAAGTTATTGAATATCGCTGGAAAAAGTGTATCGAGCTAAAAGGAGATTATGTTGAAAAATAAAGAAAATTTTCCCAACTTTTTTGAGTCTTCTTTGATAGGTCAGCTAGTTTTGGAACCGCCCTCGTATTTCAGTTCAAGTAGTGTCAAGGGAAACACACAACATAAGTAAAGAGTTTTTCAACAGAGACGCTACAAAAGTAAATCGATAGGGACAGCAAACGACGCCATATTTTTTCCCGCTCTTTTGACATTTCTCTTCAGTAAGGTTTGCCATTTCATCATGGAAAGATATACGAGCCAACAACGAGTCGAAATTATTAAAATTTACTACCGAAATTTGGAGTCAGTGGTCTCAACTTTAAGCGGCCAACTTTAAGAGGCCTCAACAATCAGCGATGAGGCTCATTTCTGGCTGAAGGGCTTCGTCAATAAGCAAAATATGCGTTATTGGTCAGACAGCAATCCACACGTAATCCATGAGTCATCATTGCATCCCGAAAAAATTACGGTTTGGTGCGGTTTATGGGCCGGCGGCGTCATTGGGCCGTACTTCTTCCGTGATGATCAAGACCGGCACATTACAGTGAATGCGAATCGCTACCGTTCAATGATAACCGAATATTTTTGGCCCCAATTGGATAATATGGATTTGGAGGACATGTGGTTCCAACAGGACGGCGACACAAGCCACACACCGAATGCCCCAATCAATTTATGGGAAACCAAGTTTGGAGAACGTGTTATCTCAAGAAATGGCCCAGTCGATTGGCCGCCTCGGTCGTGCGATTTGACGCCGTTAGATTATTTCCCGTGGGGCTACGTCAAGTCTATGGTCTATTCCAACAAGCCAGCGACGATTAATGAACTTCGTACGAATATCGAACGTAAAATTGCAGCAGTATCGGCCGATTTATGCTTGAAAACCGTCGAATATTGGGTTCAGCGTCTGGACTTCTGCAAGCGTGCCCGTGGTGGCCATGCAAAAGAAATCGAGTTCCATACACAATGGCATCGAATAAAGATTTTCATTGGTATCTAAAACCGGTTTTGTTTTATTTAAAAACTTTTGTAGCGCTCTTATTGAAAAACCCTATATAAAGTTCCGAAATTCATATGCGGATAAAATAAAAGATAAACGAGGCAAGAGCATACCAGTCCAAGTATGAAACGAATCAAGTGCTTCGATACCTTCGCGATTAGTCCCCGCAGTCCCGATTGGCCTCTGCAGTCTAACAGGGGACAATATCAGTGATGGAACTAGGAAAATCTAATTACAAATTGTTTACATTTTCACCACATTTCCCATCACTGTTGACAACAACAATATCAAATAACAAGAAATTTATTTTAGTAGCACATCAGCTTTCATCTATGTAGGGTTATGACTAGTGTATTCAAAACACCGGGTTTTCAAAAATGTCGGTTTTCGGTTTCTTCGAATATACCGATTTTAGCGAAATCGGGGTTCGGTTAAACCGATCTGTATAAATCGGTTAATAACCGGTTTCGGTTTTTTTATGACAAAATGGTAAACTATGCCTTTTGTAAACGTCGTTTATTTTTAATTCAGTCTTTTTGAATTTTGAGATTGACTACCGAGCAGATAGTCATGAAATAGCATGTCAAAATACCGCTCGGAACCCCTGTAAAACTGCAGGTCCCAATCGGAGTGTCATGTAATGTGATGGGAAACTAAAGTGTGGGCCATGTATAATTTGGAATTTAATTTCGCTTTAACAAAATACTACTATAGACACAGTACCTCATTCGACCAACACAATTTGTAAATACATTGTCCATTGTTTGGGCCTCTATTTCGATTTTTAAGGGTTCAGAGAAATCGGGATTGTGTGCATAACACCTATCTTTCACGGCGCTGCAGAGATAATAGTCTAACGGGTTCAAACCGCAGCTGCGAGGCGGCTAATGGCCTTCGCAGTTTCGGCTGATTATGCTGTTTTCGAACACAGTGCGCAAACGATCCATTGTAGCATTACTTCGCCCATGTCATCCTCTTCAAATTTTTGGAACAATTGCTTGCTCATATTCGATGAAAAATGGACCTATGATGCCGCCATGGCAAAAAGCGGTCCAAACAGACACTCGTTGTCGATGCATCGCCTTCTCCTCGTAGACGTGTGGATTTTCCGAGCCTCAAATGTGACAATTTTGTTCGTTTACGTAGCTCCGAGGTGAAAATGACCTTAATCGGAAAATATTATTTTTCGGTAAAAACAAAACTGGAAAACCATCGCATGGCCACGACGCTTCGCTCCTTGGACTATTTTAATTTAAGTCTTCGTATCGTGGTCTTTATGCAAAATTCTGCTCAAAGAAGTGCAACAGATGATCAATTGCTGCCAACGGCGGCGAGTTGATGGTTGTTCCAGCACACTTTCAGCTACAGTGGCAATATTTTCCACTGGAAGAGTACCTAGACAAGTTCTTTTGTTCAATAAGGACCCGGATTGACAAACTGGCTTCACAAATTGATGGAACTTCATTTCTGTCGAATTTTTTTGTAGATTTCGTACAGTTTGAGCTGAAGGCTCGGAAATATTGATGAAAGTTTTTAATATATTCCAATTTTCGTAAATTTCTAACCTTTTTCTAATAACATGTCACTTAATAACTGTCAAATTTTGACTGCCCCAGTTAGGCAAAGTCATCGTTGAGTAAATATTCCTTTGGGCGTTTTGTACTTCTTTCGGGATAGTGAATACTGTTTATTATTTTATGCATATGCATACAATATTATGCATCATTCGTTCCGGAACTATCATCTAAATCGGAGTTGGCAGATATGACTTCTATAGCCTTGGACAACTTATATCAGACAACTATCGGCGAAATAATTATTTAGCAAAGTCTTTCGTGTCTGTCTGATGGGGTTAGTAACCATAGATTTGTAATTCTGCATTGTTATATCAGCTGTGTAAAAACCGAAAAAACCGGTTAATTGAATCGATTTCGAAAATAACACTTTTTAAAAAACACTTTGTTCTTGACGATAAAACCGTAAGACATTTTGAAAGTGAGTAGCTTGATGCTACTCCCTACTATTTATACGAGTTCTATTTCTCGCCGCTTGGTTATCTAGGTGGCCATTGGTGGTACAATGGCTAGTGTGCGCGGCTCTTTCTATCCCGGCTCTGACCACCTTACATTTCTTTCGACGACGGTCACCTCGGTTAGTGATGGCGACACTATCGAGTACTTAGCCATGGAACCGGTGTAAAACTGTAGGTCCGCATCAGTGAATGAAAATTTAGAAAGCGCACAGGTCACTGGTTGTGAGAAGCATGGGATGTAATGGGAAACGGGATTTTTAGGTTCTCCAGACGGTTCCACCCGTTTCCAGAACCTGTTTCTCGTTCAGTCGTTATCTGTTCGTTGACGTTATATCGGTATTGTTATCTTTCGGACATGTATAATATAGATAGTATTTTTCTCGAATAGTGGAGATTTCAACCGAATATAATCGGCTGTGCAGCTTATTCACTAAACTGGCTTGGCGAGCTGGTATGCCGCTGCAGAAGCATACCTTCAGGCGCCACACTAATCGCCCGGTTATGATGTCATATAAGTAAATCACTAAGATCATTTTGACATTAATGTAACATGAATCGTATTAATTTAGATATTATGCATAATTAAGGTTTTAACTCAATCGTAACAGTATTTATCAAGTCATTTCTAGGTTTCGGTGCTGGATTTTTATAGAAAATATATCTAATTCACTTTTTTTAAATTAAAAAAAAAAATCGCGAAGTTGTCTGATTACAATGGGTATCTAAAACAAACCCAATGATGCAGCTTTCTTAAAACTTTTCCAGTTGTCTATTAACAGATGCTAGTTGACAGGAGCAGTAATGATTTTGAGTTAGCTACGAGGGAAATTCAAAAAGTCATAGAAATTTTAAAACCGATTGAAAATGGGACAAAATGAGTCTAAATGGTCATTAACAATGGCCTACTTGACCGTTATCATCTTCAAAAAGTTATGGAAAAAACGTAAAGGTCCAGTAAACATTTTAAAAAAAATTAGAAAGATACTCGTATAGCAACAAAAAAAAAAAAACAAAGAGTAATGTCATATAGACCTGCCATTCTTCTCATCTGACATTTCCTTTCACACTATTCGTAGTGCGGTTGGTGCGATAGAGAGTTATTTGACGTAAATCGACTTACATTAGGTGGAATTACAAAAATTGTTGACTTATATTTTTCAAGTCATTTTGATGAAAATCTGTGAAATTTAAACGTATTTGTGGTGTATTTACACAAAAATTTCAACGCACAAAACGAGATGCCGTTGCTGATTTAATGTTGCTTGGTTTGATCCATTGCTCCTATCTGGTATTATTAAAGCAATACTTACCAACACCCAACCGCCCATCTGCAACACACCAAATGTCATCAATTTACTGAGAGAGTTGGCTGTTCTATACGTCATTACTGTATGCAAAAACTTTCTTTCTTTCTTACTTTCTTTTTTCTTACATCTGCTTTAACTTTAGATGTAATATTGTTAAAATAAATAAAGCAATATTTAGCGCACTGAAATAATTGTTTTTGTTTTGTTATAATCAGAGCGATGACAAAAAGTATTGAATAGTATAGAGACACTCCGCTCTCACGTAGAGTGTCTGAGTAGACGAGCATAAACGAGTTTTATTTTCTTTATAGAAGATTTCAATTTAAATGCGCCATTTCGACAATCTTATTACATAAAACAATACAAACAGCATAAATGTTTCAAAAGGCATCAATGTTTCACATCAAAATTATGAATGGACCAAGTTATGACAAAAAGAGAGTAATGCGATTTGAATCATTCTCCAGATGTTGACAGTGCTTTTGAGTTATACAATTCGTTCCATGAGTTCTCTGTACTATTCAATACTCTGGCTACGACGACCTGCTTGTTTGTTCCAATACATAATACAATCATACATATTTTCACTCAGAGACTATTGTTGTATAACAACCACGTATGTGATGCTAACGCTGTGTGTTGTTTGCATGTGTTCACTTTGATAGATTGCCCTACCAGTGCCTATAGATGTTAACACATCCAGATCATCGGGTGAGTGTTTGCGAGGGAGAACTGTGTGAGAAGTTACTGCGGTAAGTTCGAGAAACGAGGACACGATAACGTGAGTGGTTTCAACTAGAGGTGTGCGCGTGAGTAAATTTTCAGTCACATTCATGTACCTGATTTACTGCAAAATTTACTAATAATATTATTCTTGACATATATGGCAACACCACCGCCACATCCAACCGTACGATCAGCTCTAAATATTTTGTATCCATGTAGAGATATAAGACTATCTGGGGTTGACCTATCTAACCATGTCTCAGAAACACAAATAATGTCCACATTCGAGTCCTGAAAAGTCCATGTAAATTCCTCGATTTTAGGCTTTAAACTTTGTGCATTTAAATGGCAAATTTGTATGCCTATCCTCTGCTTAGCAAGAATTTTTTCCATATTACATGTAACATCCTTGGAATTTACAAGCAATACTTTCCAACACCCAACCGTCCATCTGCAACACACCAAATGTCATCAATTTACTGAGAGAGTTGGCTATTCTATACGTCATTACTGTATGCAAAAACTTTCATTCTTTCTTACTTTCTTTTTGCTTACATCTGCTTTAACTTTAGATGTAATATTGTTAAAATAAATAAAGCAATATTTAGCTCACTGAAATAATTGTTTTTGTTTTGTTATAATCAGAGCGATGACAAAAAGTATTGAATAGTATATAGACACTCCGCTCTCACGTAGAGTGTCTGAGTAGACGAGCATAAACGAGTTTTATTTTCTTTATAGAAGATTTCAATATAAATGCGCCATTTCGACAATCTTATTACATAAAACAATACAAACAGCATAAATGTTTCAAAAGGCATCAATGTTTCACATCAAAATTATGAATGAACCAAGTTATGACAAAAAGAGTGTAATGCGATTTGAATCATTCTCCAGATGTTGACAGTGCTTTTGAGTTATACAATTCGTTCCATGAGTTCTCTATACTATTCAATACTCTGGCTACGACGACCTGCTTGTTTGTTCCAATACATAATACAATCATACATATTTTCAGGCAGAGTCTATTCTTATACAACAACTACGTATATGATGCTAACGCTGTGTGTTGTTTGCATGTGTTCACTTTGATAGACTGCCCTACCAGTGCCTATAGATGTTAACACATCCAAAACATCGGGTGAGTGTTTGCGAGGGAGAACTGTGTGAGAAGTTACTGCGGTAAGTTCGAGAAACGAGGACATGATAACGTGAATGGTTTCAACTAGAGGTGTGCGTGCGCGTGAGTAAATTTTCAGTCACATTCATGTACGACCACGAGATCAGCAAATTGACACGCACGACCACTCACGACATTTTAATACCAAACGTTATTTACTCAATCGTTCCTATTTTGTACAAATTTATTATTAAACACTAATTCGTTTCTTAAAAGACTGGTAAGTACATTCGTATGTGTATCCTGGTAAAAACAAAAAAAACATTTTTACAAACACACTGGAAGAATTTTGGAGACGAAAATCTAAAATTGTGTTGATTTTGTTGTTCATACTTCAAAACGTGATTCGTGAGTGTGATTCGGGGGAGTATAATTCATGAGCGTGAAAAGCAAAAATTTCAGTTACATAAGATCACACACACGATTGAAATTTTGCATTACGTGCACTCACAATCACGTGATTGAAGTTAACGTTAGTCACGATCACACCTCTAGTTTCCACAAGCAGAGCCTCCAACCAAATGCAGGAAAAGGTGAAAATATTCTCACCAGAAATTCAAAATCTTTTAAATTACTCCAAATTTGATCAAAGTCGGTTAACTTTTATTTTTGATCTGGAGCACGCAAATTGTTAGCTCTCTATTATATTTGATTGCCAGCGATTGTTTGAGTCGTAGACGCTCGCGACGATGATTGTGTTCCTACACTAATACGCACAAGTACATGTACACATGAGGTTAGTAGTAGGGAAAAATACATTTTTCTTCGACTATTTAAATATTGATCAAGTACCTGGTATGTGTGTGTCTTTCTTTCTTTATTTATATTTTTTATTTTATTTCGAAAAAATAAATGTGTACTTAACATTTTTTGGGATGATTGACACAAGTGTTACAATTTCAACAGTTTTAGCCATTATTCATCATGTACGTAGCCGCACAATACCTTCGAAATGAGGCTACACGTTTTATATATGTATATTATCCGTGCGATACGATATCTAGCTCTTAACGACAATTCAAATACTTTTTTAAAATACAGTGATATTAACATCATTTCCAATGAAATATTTTATCGACATCTTAGTTTATAAAACCTGAACAATTTAGGGCTGTATTCATAATATGCGATATGATATCGATTATTAAACGTTTCATATGTTTTATGAATACGCGCTTTACTTTTCAAAATTTGTTAAGAACACCCCGGTTTGTCAGTTTTAAATACTCCAACAGATATTCTATAGTTTGCCTGCAGTTCTGAGGCTCTAATCAAAAACATTAATGACATATGCTATATACTGAGTCAGTTCAACCCAATGAGCAGCAGCAGCAGCAGCAAATTGCAAATAGCAACAGTATTATCATTTTGCAATTTGACTGCACTCGGGCAAAAGTGATTATTTAAATAATTCTGGTTGTTGTTGCTGGTTTGCGTTTTTGCTTTAATGGGTCAATAGTTTAAATATTTTAATATTTATAATCTCTCCTGATGATAACATTATTCCATAATAACAGCAAACTATGCATGTGTGCAGTTTACTAAAATCTAAGGCAACTCTAATGATATTCCCCTAATACGTGTGTAAAGAGTAGAACGCAAAAGTAATCGTCAAATCGTTACAATTGCCTATGTGCTTGAGTGCTCTCATGATTATAATTAGGATATTGTGCTTTGTACTATAAATAATGCTAGAGTCCATCAAGGTCCGTACTAAGATCAATATTTCAGGCAAAGTTGTATAAAAAATCCATACCAAAGAAAAATTACTGCGAAATATCGACGAAATATTTGTGTCAGTGTAGTTGGGGTGCAATAATTATTGTGCGCGACTCTTGTAAGAAAAGGATGGGGCATGGTACAATAATATGTTCATGGTAAAGTCGTTAGAACAGCTGATTTGAATTTTTTCATGGCATTATTCGCTTTAGTTGTCAAACTCATATGTATTTTGTTTTTGTACTTTATTGTATTCTTGTGTTGTTGGTATACATCTGTATAGAGTCTGACAACTGAAGCGAATAAAACAAAAACAAAATACCTGTTGTTGCTGTCTACAACTACAACAACTCGAGCTGCTATTACCATGTATGTATATATTATTGTACCATGGGATGGGCCATGTATAATTTGGAATTTAATTTCACTTTAAAAAAATGCCTATTAACATTTTTTCAAAATTATAGTTTTTCTGATAAGGCCCATCATTGACAATTATGAACGAATTACAACATCGTTCAAATGACTTCCACAACCTGCTTTACAGTACATACCTCTTTCGATGTACCCAATTTTCCACGTACAATTTCGATTGCTGGGGCCTCTATGTCGTGAACGACAGCGTTTTAAGGCCTCAATGGACTCGGAATTGTTTGTGTAACACCTACCTTTTACGGCGCCCCAGAAATAATAGTCTAGTAGGTTCAAATCGCAGCTGCGAGACAACCGATGGACCTCAGAGTTTCGGCTAATTATGCAGTTTTCGATCACAGTGCGCAAAAGACCGATTGTAACTTTGGCTATGAGACACGTCTCGTCGTCCTTTTGAAACCATACGTCGTCCGTGTCATCCTCTTTGAGGTTTGGAACAAAAAGTCGCTGAGGATTGCACGGTAACGCTCGCCATTGATGTAACGGCGGCTCCTTGCTCATTTTCGAAGAAACATTGGCCTATAATGCCGCCATGCCAAAAACCGTAGCAAGCAGTCAATGGATGTCCTAGCCAATGTGTGCATTTTCCGAGGACCAAATGCGGCAATATTTTCCTGCATTCAGTTTCTATGAAATTTTTGTGCCATATGAAGAAAAATAACGAAAATTTCATGAACCGAGAATTTCGCTCACTTTTCATTTGCTTGATACTCAGTTCTTTGCGAAAATATCTGAGGCAAAATCAATTGTTTGATAATTGTTTGGGGCCGGAATTTTGGCATTTCGATAATTTTAACAACCAAACGTAACACCACATGCGTTAAAAATAATATAGAATGCGTAGTGGAATTATACTTTTATTGACCATATTACAACCTCATGAGGTCAGACGTCTTACACATATTAATTAAACAAACAAATTAAACAAATTTCAACATATTCTTCCAACTGGCTCTATCCTTCGCCTTTTCTTGCCAGTTGGTAACACCAAGGATGCGGAGGGATTCTTCTGCCTGGTTATACGTTATCAAAAACCTTTCGCGCTGGCTCATCTTCATCCATTCTGATAACATGGCCTAGCCAACGCAATTGGCCGGCCCACTTTGATTCGTCTAGCTAGTATTTCCACGTCAGAATAGAGATTATATAGCTCTGCGTTCCAGTGACGTCGGTACTCACCGTTTTCCCTAACAGGACCATATATTTTACGGAGATGTTTTCTCTCGAAAACTCCCAGGTGTTTTCATCCGCTTGCGATATGACCCATGTTTCGGAGCCATATGTCAAGACAGGTAAAATGAGAGTCTGATATAGCTGGACTTTTGTCCGTCGAGAGATGGCTTTATTCCTAAACTGCTTGCTGAGCCCAAAATAACATCCATTTGCAAGCACAATTCTCCTATCTATCTCCAGGCTGACGTTGTTGCCCTTGTTCACGGCGGATCCAAGGTAGACAAATTCATCTACCACTTCAAAATTAAATCGGTTGTCAACGTTCAAGTGCGGACCAAGTCGAGAGGTTTCTCTAGTCGTTGAGACCATCAATTTTGTCTTGCCCTCATTAACAGCAAGACCCACCTTCGCTGATTCCTTTTCGATTCTTGAAAATACTGCAGTAACCTCTCTCAAATTTCGCCCAATTATGTCTATGTCGTCAGCATACGCCAGCAACATATGGCTTTTCGTGTTAATGGCCTTGTTCGTATTTACTGCAGCCTTTCTCATTATTATCTCCATTAAGAACTTGAAGAGATTGCACGAAAGTGTGTCGCCTTGTCTAAGTCCTTGCTTGGTACAGAATGGTTCAGTGAGGTCTTTTATCATGTTCACTGCTGATTTGGTGTTGGTCAGCGTCATTCTACAGAGGCGAATCAGTTTAGCCGGAATACCAAGTTCAGACATAGCTTCGTACAGTTTTCCCCGTATGGGGCTATCGAAAGCAGCTTTGCAATCGTCAAAACGGTAATATGTATCGCTTTGCTTTTCGTGTGTCTTTTCCAGGATTTGGTGTAGCGTGAATATTTGGTCAGTCGTGGTCTTGCCTGGTCGAAAACCACACTGATAACGCCCAACCAGATTTTCAATAATTGGCTTTAGTCTTTCATTTAATAAGCTCGACAAATCTTATACGCGATGGATAAAAGACTGAGACCGCGATAGTTGGAACAGACATACGGATCACCCTTTTTGAATACAGGGCATAATACACTGAGACTCCAATCGTCGGACATAGATTCCCCCAGCCATATACCGCATATCAGTTGATGCATGTGGGCTATCAGTCCTTCGCCACCTGCCTTAAAAAGTTCAGCGGGTAGGGCATCCGCACCAGCGGCTTTATTATTCTTCAGACGGGAGATCGCCGTTCTAATATCGTCTAGGTTGGTCCCCCCCCCCCCACTAATCTCTACTATCTTCCACTATCGTTACCTCCTGATCTTCAGTGGAAGAATAGTGCTGAAAAGTGCACTATTTGAGCACACACTGCTTCTCAGTCACTAGATTCCCATTCTCGTCCTTGCAGGAGGGCAGCCCATTATTAGGCCCGTTATTCGATCTTCTTACCTCTCTCTCTGCTCCCACTGGAATTATACATAGGATTATTTGCAAGGCAAGTCCAAGATAGATGGTAACTCTCCGCAACAACATTTTCCGTTTGGAGATAATTAATTAAGTCCTAGATCAGTATACTAAAACACTGGGAAGGCATACCCCTCTTGGGTTCCACCACTTAATGTAATTACTTTTTAAAAGCCAACAAAATTTCCTATAGCACTGCATCATTGCGTTTTCCAACGGATATACATCGTCATAGAAAAAAATTGCGGAAAATAGCGGTTCGAAAACTCGAACAGTGGCTCAAAATCGGTTAGGAACAACAAAGCCGATCGCTGGTGCTGATGGACTACAGGCTGAGCTGATTAAGGCTAGTGGCTATGAGTTGGAAAGGTGTATGCATCAGCTCATATGCAAAATCTAGCTAGACGGATGCATGCTCGACGATTGGAGCTTTAGCATACTGTGTCCTGTTTGCCAAATACTGTATTAAAGAATAATGCCAGTGTGGTTTATTATTTTGAACGTAATTACATACATAATTTCTTACTTACGTCAAACATTGCAGAGAGGTCAAGGGTCTTACAAAATGGGGATAACATGTTTCTGCAACCGGCTCGATCTTCAGCTTTTCTCCTCCCGTTGGTAATACCAAGGTATGGCAGGCAATATTCGCCTTGGTCTTTCCAGCGAGATATTGGTCGTCCTATTTTTCAATGTCATTGGAGGATGTCTTCGAATTCCTTTCGCACTGGTTGATTCTGATCCATTCTACTGACAAAGCCTAGCCTGCGTAAACGCGGTATTTTGACACGCCTTAGTTATGCGTTTAGAGCTCGCTTTTCCCACGATGATCTCAATTAGTGTGTTGAAGAGATCGCGTGAGTGGGGGCGATACGCTTCGTCTCGTACTAAATTGTCTGATGAGATCTTTACCAATTTGTCAGTCTCAATTTAAAAAGGCTTGGAAAGGCTTGGCACGAATCCCAAGCTCCAACATAGCTTGGTACATTCTTTCCCGAATCGGGGAAACGAATGCAGCCTTATCATATACAAAGAGGTAGCAGGTGCCGATTTGATTTCGTGGATTTTCTCTAGGGTTTGTCGAATATGAATAAATGGTCGGTAGTAGACTTTCCAGACCTAAAGCCACACTGATAATGTCTGATCGGGTGTTTAACAAACGGCTTTAGTCTTTCACACATTATGCTCGAGAGGACCTTGTATGCAAAGGGTAAAAGGCTTATTCTATTATATTTTTTCACCTTTTTTGACAACAGGACACAGTATGCTAAGACTCCAAGCGTCGGTCATGTATTCCTCCAGCCAAACTTTGTGTATGAGCTGATCCATACACCTTTCCAACTCATAGCCGCCAGCTATAAACAGCTCAGCCGGTAGACCATCAGCACCAGGGGCTTTGGTGTATTAAGCTGGGATATTGCTGTTATAACTTGGCATTGGCTAGGAGGGGGCAGTCGACTTAGTATCTTCTCAAACCCCTCATCTTCTGGGACAAGTAAAACAGAGAAGTGATCTCTGCAAATTCCCAAAAAATTCTGCAACATCTTTGACAAGATTCCCGTCCTTATCTCTACAAAGGGAGGACATAGTCCACTTCCGTTTGGTTGGCCTTTTACATGTCGGTAGAATTTACGGGCTTCTTTCTTCCTGCTGTAAGATGCAATTTGCTCACTCTCGCATATTCTCCATAACCGTGTTTTCTTCTTAAACAAACTGGTTTCCTCGCTCCTCTTCTCCTTATACAGCTCTGTCGCGGCTCGGGTTGCAACTGACTGAATCATTGCCATACGTGCAGTGTTCGTTTCGGTGACGCGTCATAAGGCCCATGGACATAACGCCCAAGGAAATAAAGTCCGTGGACGTTATGTCACACCTAAGATGGACATAAAGTCCATGACCGGTGTGACACAAAGCCCATAGGCTTTATGTCCATTTTAGGTACGACAGAACGCACATGGGCTGTATGTCCATTTTAGGTGTGACATAACGCCCATGGGCGTTATGACGCGTCACCGTTCATTTCATTGCATGCCATGCGACACTCTTCATCGCTTGTCGCTTTGTCTTTAATCGGGTTTTTATAACCATGTACGATCGCTTCAGGATCGTGAGGCGAAGATGTATTTCACGCCAGTATCTGAGTGGTCGTCGGTGGTGCAATGGTAGTATGCTGCTCGATCCCTGCTCTGACCACATTAAATTTCTTTCGACGGCGGTCACCTCGTTTAGTGACGGCGTGAAAAAACTTATCAAAATACCGTTCGGAACGGCTCACTGTTTTGTGAGAAGCTCTTCCTAATCCCTTCGTGGAATGTTATGGGACACCAGTTTTTTTTAGTTTTGTCATTAGTTTTATCACAGTTCGTGAGTTTTTGATTGGGATTTCAGCGCGTGTCGTGTGCCTAAGTCATGTGTTTTGTGTACGTCATGACTCTTGATCAGCATACAAAAAGTGCAGAGTCGAAAGTTTAGGGGACTCTTTCAATGCTGCTTCTAAGATAATGTTTAATCAGTCACATCACTATGCGTTCAATGTTGACTGGCTGTCTGTTTAGCTGTCTGTTTTGTCTGTTCGTTAACATTAACATTATTCCTAATTGGCCTTACGCATACGATTTGTATTATCAATGAACCTTATAGTAAATTTGTTACGAAATTCTATGCAAATGATTCAAGCAGCCCGGCTAAAGTGTAAAAATTGGCATAATTTTGCATTAAGTTTTATTGCGGAATTCTCACTCAGTCGTCGTATGTATTATTTTGATGGGGTTATGATCTTTGTTCGCATTAAATGAAGTTTTGATTTGAATGTGATATTATGTGTTTTAATGGAGAATATTTTTGTTTAGTGTAAGTATGAATTATGTCAGCTCAACAAAATATTTGCTATTCTTTTGTTAAGAGTTTTGAAATATTAGACCGGAATTTCTGTTTTCTAAAATATTTCGAAAAAATTTAAATATCATTCAGACAAATTTCTATTATTTGTATTACCTTCCACAGAAATATTCTAAAGCGCAGAAATAATAAAATATATACTAGCAACAGCTGCTGCCGTGTCTGAGAGTCGTCATCATTTCGGAAATTTACTGCCACTGAATTTCAATAAATTTAAAAAATTACTGCTTAAGACATTTGAAATATTAGGTGTGTGGTTAAATGCGAAACCTCAAGAGAACTGACAGTTTATATGAATATCTTGTGAACGAACGGTGCCATAAAGATTGGGGTCAATACAAACATTTTCAGCACAAAATACAAAATTTTGCGACACGAAAAATGTGGTGAGCTCAGGTATCTGCTTGCGTAAACTTTTGATCATAGGTTTTATTGTAATCCAACTTGGTTGGTTGGTTGGTTGAAAAGACTGCCAGAGAGAGCACGCTATCAAGCACACTTAGGCTAAAGAAGCCCATTGTGATACCTGCAATTTCCTCCATAGCAACTATTGACTAGTCGTCCAGCCAATTTGCGCTTTCAATAAATTTGTCTAACTAGATGTGTTCCGAATATCCTACTTCTCAGTCCTGCCAGAGCAGGGCACTACAAGAGAAGGTGTTTCGTCATTTCCTCGTCCTCTTCCATGCAGCATCTACAGAGAGTAGAGTTTCTATGTCCCAATGTTAGGGCGTGTTTTCCTACAAGACAATGTCCCGTCAGTGTTCCTATCATTGTGGATAACCTGCCTCTCGGCAAGTTAAGTAGTTGCCTAGTCCTCTTCCTGTCCACCTGTGGCCAGAGGACCCTGGCTTGTTTGCAAGTTGAAGTAAGTCTCCACTTGTCCATGAACATATTAACGGCCCACTGCCTGATCAGCAAACGGCAGGTAGAGATTGGCATACTAACACCTTCTTTTGTCGGAAGAACCTGTGCCGTAGTACCCTGTCTAGCTAACGCATCCGCTACGCAATTGCCTAGAATGTCGCTGTGTCCCTGTACCCAGATGAGCCTGATGTCGAAATACTCTGCCATCACCCTAAGTGATGAGTGGCATTCTTTCACCGTCAGGGACGTGGCAAACATGGCTTCCAGGGATTTTATGGCAGCCTGGCTGTCTGTGTAGATACATATTCTCCGGAGGGTTGTGACACTACTTTTCAGGAGTTCAGCAACCTACAGTATGGCGGTAATTTCCGCCTGAAATACACTACAGTGATCCGGCAGCTTGAAGGAGATATTTATATTTAAGTCCGGTGAATGGACCCCGTAGTCTACTTGCTCGTCCAACTTTGATCCATCTGTGAAAGATCTGTTACTACTGGTACCCCCTTCCTGTGACTTTGCCCAGGTATTTCTGTTCGGAATAGAAGTCCTTAGATTTGCCGCCTGTAGAAGGTAGGGGATACAGTAGTCCGTTTTTACGGGAATAGAGTTGATCCGGTGTAGTAATTCAGCGTGTCCGGAATGCCCCGATATCAAAACGCCACAATCTGTGGTTCTCACCAGGGATGTCTCTGGTTCTCACCAGGGATGTAGCGGCTGACGATTCGACCATGATATCAGGAGTATGGATGTTCAGGATAGCACTAAGTGCAGTACCTGACATCGTGGCCATTGCCCCACTAACGCTAATCAGTGCTGATCTTTGAATTTTCATCAAGGATTTCAGAATATATTTCTTTTGGAGGGACCTCCACCAAACTACGATGCCATAGAGAAGTATTGGTCTGACTATTGCCGTATAAATCCACATGGTGATCTTAGGAGACATGATCTTAGGAGACTTATGGTATAAACAAATGTGCATAACTGAAAGTATATAAAAATTTTAACAATTTTCTTTTTAAATCGAAAAAACAAATCGGACAGACAATTTAAATCCCTTAAAACAAATCAAAAGTCATTGAAATCTGATGACTCAATAAGATGTTATGTTTAGTTGGGTACTCGTGTACTGCCGCCTTGGTTACCCCATTTTACAATATGAATTTGTTGTAGACGACCCTTAAAGTCGGGGAAAATTAAAAATAGGGAAAAGTAAATTTTATAAGGTATTAATCAAGATGTATCTATTACAGGTGGAAGCGTTAGAGCAACTAATTTAAATTTTTTCTTGTCGTTGTAGTTCGGCCTTGTCAAAAGTTGTTTATAGCAATTATAGACAAAGTAAACTAATAGATGAAGCACAAGTGTTGGTAAAATTTTAGTGTAATGGGTAATTTTCTAGATGGTGTTGAAGGCAATAAGTGGGATTTTTTTGTTCCCAAAATAAATTCAAAAAATATGACATAAAAATTCTAAAATTTCATATCAACATTTCATTTCAACAAAAATATCACTTCGAAACAAGAAAACAACACGTTACTTAGGGTGGTATTCTAAAAGTCCCGAATGTGATCGTAAACGCAGAAGCCAACGCGAACGCCAAAGTCAAAAAATTGTAGTTTATATATCACTGCGCGCTTGCGTTTGTTTACGAAAGGTGTCACTGACATGTGCGGTTTATAGAGTTGCCAAACTAAAATAAACAATTATAGATCAGAAAAGTTACTTGAGTGAAATGCTCAGAATGAAAAGGATTAATTTACCTCTAGTTCAGTAGATCAACAGATTTTAAGATTGCAATATATTAAATACTGTAAATACCAACAATATTCACATAAAATGTGTAAAAAATCTGTTATTTTGGGGTTCAATTTCTAATAAATTTCCCCATCTATATTAAATTAGTTGCCATTTGGGGGTATGTATTGATTCTTTTGCTTATTATTGTCAACATCAACTGATGTCTATAATTTTTAATTATAATTATAATAGTTTTGCAACGCATTTTTTACTTGAACGTTCCATTTCTAATTTTATTATTGTGAATAAGAATTTCAGAGCGTTAACAGTATAATTTTGAATTATTAAAAAAAAAAGCTTGAGCTCTATCCGTCGAATGCATTTCAGCCAAAATTGGCAACTACTTATAAGCAATGAAATGCAAAATAGTACCATCTGCCTATCGACATTTTCTTTAAATTTGTAATTTCTTCAGCTAACGCGAAGAACTGTGGCGTGTTCAATTTGACAGCTGAAGTGGTCAAAACATTGCACTGCGTTTTATAAACTACCCATTAAATAACGTAACTCAACGCACATAGTCACCGAACAGCTGTAACGTTTTATGAACTACCAAAACGACAAAAGTAACGTGAAGTGATTGATTCACGACTTATGGCCATCGAATTGCAAAGCCATGTCACCACCGACTATGTCCTAATAAAATGGTTCTTCCTCCGGTTCAGCTACCATTCCTTGTTGAGAGTCCTTAGAGACTCTAACGGTTTGGCATCTGCGACCACAGAAGTTGCTACAGTTTTTTCCCGGGGAAGTTGTTAGATTAAAAAAGCGTTCCGGAATGTTCATCTTGGGCGGTCTTATAGGTTTTCTCTTCTTGGTATCCCAACACCGACCTCATGGCTTTGAAATAGTTTTTTTTATAAAGGGTCCGCCAAATAACTTTATTTTTTTAAAAATGCTATAAAAAAAAACTACTGAATATTTTCTCAAATTTCTTTTTTTATTTGAAAGTACAATCCTTCCGGTTAATAATGGAAAATAATTTCATTCAAATGGCTGCCTCGGCTGGCCATGCAGTAGCCTACACGATCGGTCCAATTTTTAAGCACATTATCGATTGTGTGCGGCTGTATTTCACCAATGCCTTCACGAATATTGTCCTTTAAAGCGTCAACAAAAACAAGCAAAATTGTCGCATTTGGGGCACAGAAAACCCGCACGCATACATTGAAAAGCCGATGCAACCAAAACGAGGCACTGTTTGGTGCGGATTTTGGTCCAGAGGCATAATTGGGCCATTTTTCTTCCAAAATGAGCAAGGAGTGGCCGTAACAGTCAATGGCGATCGTTATCGGGCCATGTTGAACGAATTTTTGTTCACAAAAATTGAAGAGGAGGATATTGGCAACATTTGGTTTCAACAGGACGGCGCTACGTGCCACAAAGCCGAATCTACACTCGATGTTTTGAGCCCTGTTTTTGGAGATCGCATTATCAGCCGCAGAGCTGATGTCGTTTGGCCACCTCGGAGCTGCGATTTGACACCGTTGGACTATTATTTGTGGGGTGCCCTCAAAGATAAGTGTTACGCCGACAAGCCAGAGACAATTGACGCTTTAAAGGACAATATTCGTGAGGCCATTGGTGAAATACAGCTGCACACAATCGATAATGTGCTTAAAAATTGGACCGATCGTATAGGCTACTGCATGGCCAGCCGAGGCAGCCACTTGAATGAAATTATTTTCCATTATTAACCGGAAGGATTGTACTTTCAAATAAAAAAAGAAATTTGCGAAAATATTCAGTAGTTTTTTTTTTATAGCATTTTGAAAAAAAAAGTTATTTGGCGGACCCGTTATAAGAAACAAATGCTATTATATAAAATATTTTAAATTTTGTCACATTTTCCCCTTGGGTAAATTACTTTTACAAATAAGCCACAATTTAGAATAAACGTCAATGAGAATTGTGAGAAACTTCAGTGAAAGTGACAGTAGTACGGGACAGCACCTACTGAACAAAGTTGACAATGGGCGCGCTATATCTATTATTTCCTTTATCTATGACATAGAATAACACATACGTAGATAAACTTATTCTCTCATCTGACGTTTCATTTCACACTCTTCATCGTAGGTTTGTGGAAATGAGAGCAATTAAATTTAAAATTACCTTACACCAGGTGGAGTTACAAAATGAAATTCGGTTGTTGTTCCTATGTTGATCGCTGTATACTATTGCCACTATCTGGTATTATAGAACCCATATTTCTACCATCCAATGTTTACTTTCCATCGTACCTACGACGTTTAATTTATTGAGCGAATAAAACCTTCTATGGTATGTGTTATTCTATGATCTATGATAGCAATTTTCAAGATGTATTTAGTGCAGGTGGATGCGTGACAACAGCTAATTTAATTTATTCTAGTCGTTGTTGTTGTAACAGATTGTCTGTTTCCACTCGTTCGTCCCTGGAAGATATAAAAAAAAACAAAATTAAGTGTAATTCCCCTATGTGTCATTGGAGGTAGCGGTGGGGAGCTGGTGAAATTGTGCCACCTCCAAGGGTCTGCCTCATAGGTCCTCTGGGCGCAAGTCAGTAGGCCTATCAGGACAGTTAAAAATGTGAATAGTGTCATGAGGGCTTTGTAGGCAGTGTGGGCACTGATCTAAGGTGCCTGGGATTATTCTTGATCTGTATGAGTTCAGAATAGAACTCCAACCAGATCTACGCTGGGCCAGAATAGTTCTGGTGTGCCTGGGCAGAAGCCTATCATTATTCGAAATCGCGGGTGGGTGTTCATTAAGGACCCTGTTGCAAGAGTAACCATTTATGTCCTCTGACACCGCCGTGTTATGCAACAATTTCTGAGCTACTGCTATCGACAGTCTGTTGACGTCAGATGGCATGACGTCTTGGATGTCCACACAGTAGCGCCTGATGTCCTTCCGGATGGGATGAGGAGGTGGATCCTGCATCAATGACTGGGATGTCTGGGCAGAAGACAAGCCATAAGAAACTGTCTCGTCAACAACACATTATGTTGTTGCACTGACAGTAACTTGGTCTCCTCATGTAAATGATCCACGTTCGTCATTTGTGTGCATCCGGTTGCGATTCGTTGTGCACTATTTTGGAGACTCTGCAGACCTTTCCATTGGGTATCACTTAAGTAAGAGGACTAGACCGGGGTGGCATAGTTAAAGACCGAGCGACTTATAGCTTTATAAGTCACTACAATTGTCTCCTTCTCCTTGCCCCAAGTTGTCCCTGCAATGACATTTAGGACCTTGTTGCGGGTGTGGACTTTTCTTCTAATGTAATCCGTATGATTAGAGAAAGTAAGGAGATTATCGAAAATAACTCCGAGTATTTTCGGGTTACGGACTGTGTGTATATACCCCCCATTGACAGAGATGTCGAGCTCTCTCTTTACTTCTTTGGTCCAAGAAGTGGAAAGGGTCACAGAAGACTTCGACGGAGATAACTGTAAATTTCGTTCCTGCAGAAAGCTAGTAAGGGCGGCTAGATAGCTGTTAATCCTAGCACTTATGTCGTCTACATTTACGCCCGAGGAGATGATAGTACAATCATCGCGGTACGACACAATACTAACTCCTTGGGGGTGCATGAAGATTCGCAATATAAATGTTGCGATAACGGGAATTCTGGCCCCTGAACACTAAAACTGCCTGCCTTCCAGTGAGGTAGCTGCCAAGCCAGCTCTTGGTAGTGTTTGGGAGAGACGAGTTCAAGATGTCCTGGAGCAGGATCGAGTGATCAACAGTGTCGAAAGCTTTAGACAGGTCTAAAGCTGCGACCACTGTGCGTTGAGCGGGTCTGCTCTGATTGAGGCCATTGGTGATGTGGGTAGTTATCTCATTTAACGCCGTCAAAGTGCTATGCGCTTGCCTGAAGCCATGTTGGAGATTGGCGAGCTGAAAATGCTCTTTAAGTCGTTGTGGTTGTTGCTGACAATTACAACAATGCCTCTTTCTATAACCTGAAATAGATATATCTTGGCGATTTCGATCAGCTGAGTTTGACAAGGTCGGACCGTGATATAAAACAAAATGCCTACTTGTTATACCTTATTTAGTTTGCCAATATTTTATTATATTTATTATCTTTGCTTCAGTAAGATTTTCCTTCAAAGAACACCATCTAGCCCTCCATATGATATTTAAATCATTCTACATGAAATGCCTTAAATACAACACCCTGTACTAAAAATTAACAAAATATGCAATTTTGTCACGCGATAAATTTCAAACCATAGCGAATATCGATGTTGTCCAGGATGATTTTTAGGTTCTAGGCCGATGATTTTTGACCGCTATTTCGGTTTGGTTGACATTTGTCAGTTTGTATTTGACAGTTGTCGATAACAATTTATTATGGAGCATCTAACGCGCCAACAATGTGTTGAAGTTATTAAAACATTTTATCTTGAGAGTTTAAGTAGAAAATGCGACCATAACTGTTCGATTGAAAATAATTTATTAGAATGAATACAGAAACATTCCTTGTTGACAATAAATGAAAACATCAAACAACTACTTTGGTCTCTGTTTGATTGCTACAGTAGATTATCAAATACACTCTCTAAAAATGTGTCTGTTTTAATTGTTTGCATGCAAATATAACGTGTTTATAGCTTGTCGCAAATATATTATACCTGTATCTTGTATCCACGTTGTGTTCCTATTCAATATAACATGTTTGGGACACAATGCTTATTAGCTTATAATATACATATGTATTTGTGACCCAAAAGTGGTTTTGTTTGTTGAAAACTGCTGAAAACACTGGTGTCCGTCACAATAGAGAAACAAAAAGCCAAAAAGCAGCAGATCTTCAATTCACGAAATCAATGATTACAAATATGTACATGGTTCCTGCAATATGTTGCTGGGGCCGTTATTTTTCAGCCTGCAGCCTATTGGACCACCTGCCATAAAAATTACATAACCAGAGTACGACTTTCGATCGAAGGAATCGCCTCCCCAAAGAAAGTCTGTATCTCAATTTACCTTCAGTGTTCTTGGTAAAATTATGTGTGTTCGCTGCTTTTAAGTATTCCTCGTGCGGATGTGAGTTAAACTGACTTAACTTGGATACCACATGAGTTATATCCGGTCTCGAAATTACAGCTAAATACTTCAAGGCACCAATTAGACTCGGTCAGATCTTAGCCTTTCCGCATTTATGCAGCACTGTGCAACTTGCCCAAGGAGTTGACGTTGGCTTGCAATTTGCTATTTCCCAGCGCTTGAGCAATTCTTCCATGCAACGCTGCTGATGGATGGTTATATCTCCATTGTCTCCCACGGCGATGGGAAATGGATTTCCCAGGGTAACCCAATCACACTTTTGATCAATAATGTGCAAAAATTTGGAAAAAATGTGTATATCTCGGAAAGGGAGAGTCCAATCAGAAACTAAATAATTTTTGACGGTTTCTAGGGGTTTTTCGTAACGAAGAATTTTTTTTCATAAACTCGTCAAAATAAGAAATCACTAAAATAAAAAAATGGCTTAAACTCGGAAACGGTACGTCCAATCGCAAAAATATTTTGTTTGCCTTCAGACGAGACTTTAACCTATGGAAGGAAGTCTTGAATACGGCACAATTTTTTTTAAATCGTCAATCGAAAAAATTACTAATTTTTAATGGTTTCTATCGCTGCAAGAATTGTTTCTTCCAAAATTAACCAATGGGTGTATTTAATACGGTATCACTTATTTTTTAAAAAGATCCATAAAACGTATGATTTAGCGATTTTTTATAAGAAATATTTTAGTTTAACGAATTTTTTTTAAAAACAAGTGAAGCCGAATAAAATACATCCATTGGTTAAAGCTTCAGGTGAAGGTAACAATTTTTTTTGTTTCTGCGGTTGGACGCACCGTTTCCGAGTTACAGCTAATTTTTTATTTTAGCAATTTTCTTTTTTTTTTGACGATTTCTTTTAAAAAAAAGTCGTCCATACGAATTGGACCAAATTATGAAAAAACTATTAGAAATTGGTTATTTTTCGATTGAACGCTTCGTTTCCGAAATATATGTAGACACAATGGCGTTTTAGCAATTTTTTAATCGAAAAATGTTAATTTTAGCCATTTGTTTTTAAAACAGTGATGCCGAAGTGGCCGCCGGTGGTGCAATGGTTAGTGCGGCTCTTGTACATGAGATGCTGGGTTCGAACCCTGCTCTGACCACCTTCAAAAAAATTTTCTTTCACCGGCGGTCACCTCGCATAGTGACGGCGACACTATCGAGTATATAGCCATGAAAAAGCTTCTCAAAATACCGTTGGGAATCGGTGTAAAACTGTAGGTCCCAATCATTGAGTGAAAACTGGAAAGCGCACAGCTCAGTGATTGTGAGAAATTCTCTCCGGTCCCTTCATGGGATGTAATGGGAAACCATTTGTTTATTTATTTATTTTATGCCGTATGAAAGACAGCAGTTGGTTACAGCCTAGCTCAGAGGTAAACAATATATTAGCTTTGGGATTGGACTCACAGTTTCCGAGTTATAGCCGTTTTTTATTTTAGCAATTTTCTTATTTTGGCGATGTTATGGAAAACCCTTAGAAACCCCCAAAAATTAGTTATATTTTCGATTCGCAGCTCCGTTTCCAAAATATATAGACAATTTGTGTAATTTTTTCAAATTTTTGATCAAAAATGGGATGGGCAAAGGTTACAGGCCGCTTATCTATTCCCCATGTGTAATCGGGAATCATGCTAGGTAATTCCCCATGGTCGTGGGAAACTACCTATTATTTTCCCCACTACCCTGTGGGTAACCGTGATGTATGTATAATTCCCAATTGTCGTGTTGGGTTATTCCTCATTCCTCACGACAATAACCCATTACGAACCCAAATGCGAACCCTGGTTACAAATAATAATAATTTTATTTGTATTTAAATATAAAATAAAAAATTATTTATTTTTTTTATTTTGTTTGGGATGTGGCATCAACAAATGGATGTTGCAGCCATTAAATTCTACTAATTAGTTGAGCATGCGAATATATTGTTTGGTACAACCGAATTAGTTTTTACATTTTCGTTCCAGATAGAGAGACAGACAGACTGTTTGGGTCAGGGTAAATAGCACGGTTAACAGAATACAAAAAATGGTTTCCCATTACATCCCATACTGGGATTGGGGAGAGGCTCTCACAACCAGCTCCGAGTTTACAGTTTTACACCGGTTTCGAACGGTATTTTGAGAAGCTGTGTTGCATGGTTAAATACTCGATTGCAGGGATCGAACCCATGTTCTCTTGTACAGGAGCAGCGCACACTGTCGTTGAACCACCGACGGCCCCGCAGTTAACAACGGAGGAATTTAAAAAAAATTATGAAAATCTGCAATTATTGAATAGCTCAACCGATTTTAAAATTACAGAGACTTGACTAAATGTTGTCAAATGCAGGTTAAGTCAGGCAGAAGAGGCTTTCACTATTGGCACAATTAGTGCAATGAGAGCCGTTATGATTCCGTTATGATATTCCGTGGCTATCATTGAATCTGTAAATTAACGTGGTGCGATTAAGGGGCGTTTAAACCATATGATACCCTATACCGATATTCCAGGACGTGGCTGTAGTAGAAGCCTACATTAGTCAATGGTGATCCAATTACTGTTGTACAAAAGGTTCCAAGATGTTCGACGCTCTCGTCCTCCTTTTCACCCTCACAGCTTTTCCAGTAATCATGCGTTGAGATTGTAAGACCTGCATATTAAACAATGTCTAGTGGTCACAGCCACTAGCGTCGAGATATCCTGTCAAGAACTGTCTATAAAGTATAGCATACACGCTGAAAAGTAACGGCCCCGGCAACATACTGCAGGAACCATGTACAATTAGACCATTTCACAAAAAACAGTTTTTGCGAAATGTCAATGGGATAATATATTTTCTAATTCTAATTCAAAAAACAAAAAAATTGGTATATAAAACTTGAAAATTGATCGACGTTTAGGGGTCGCGCAAAATCGTTTAACGTTTTTGGCTGCAAAAAGGTTTGGTTCAAAAATCCTGATTTACTTATAAGACTAAAAGTTTTGATATGCTTGACCGATTTTGATCAGAAGAGACTTGCCTGAAAGGTGATAATATTTCACACATTTTCTGTGAAGACATTAAAACATTTTTGACAGTAGTTTGATTTCAATAACCTTCCAAACCTAATAATTTTTAAATTTTTCTTCAAAATTTACCTACTTTCGTCCATTTAAAAAAATTTTTTTTTTTAGTTTTGGCTCTAAGTTTTGTGTATATTTAAATGCACTATTAACGAACGCTTCTGAACGATACTATTGATGTATGACAGTTCCATTCAAATGACATATAACGACAAAAGCAGCCTTGCTAAGAGTATTTCCATATTTTATTTCATATAAAAGCCTCTCTATAACCTCTCTTTCTGTTGGAATTTTGCGTAAATAAAGGACATTCCTGGGCTCTGCAAAAAATTTAAGTAATTATTTGTGATATGAAAGGTTATTTAAATTCACCTATAATCCAGGATTGACAACTCTTTTCCTTATTCATTAGTAGTGCTTAATATTTATAACTTAATAATGAATTAAGGTAAAATACGAACAAATAAAAATTGAAGAATGTTAACAAAAGAAAATTAACAAAAATTTGCCTTCAAAAACTGCTGTCAACACAACCTGAAATAGATAAAGGGGTTTTCAAAAGAGACGCTACAAAAGTAAATCGATAGGGACAGCAAACGACGCCATATTTTTTCCCGCTCTTTTGACATTTCTCTTCAGTAAGGTTTGCCATTTTTACCAAAATTTGCCTTCAAAAACTGCTGTCAACACAACCTGAAATAGATAAAGGGTTTTTCAACAGAGGCGCTACAAAAGTAAATCGATAGGGACAGCAAACGACGCCATATTTTTTCCCGCTCTTTTGACATTTCTTTTCAGTAAGGTTTGCGAGATATACGAGCCAACAACGAGTCGAAATTATTAAAATTTACTACCGAAATTTGGAGTCAGTGGCCTCAACTTTAAGAGCGCTACGTCCAATTTATGGTCGTCATAATCGTCCTACCAGATCAACAATTGAGCGTCTAGTGGAAAAATTTGAATCCACAGGCACAGTACAAAATGTTCCCGTGCCAGTGAGACAAAGAAGTGCCCGTAGTGTCGAGAATATTGCTGCCGCTGAGGCTTCGGTTCAAGAAACCCCAAATATGTCTCTCACACGTCGTTCTCAAGCGTTGGGCATCTCTGTGACGTCGTTGAGGCGAATTTTGCGAAAAGATCTTGGCCTGCATCCTTACAAGATCAAATTGACGCAAGAACTGAAGCCGCTTGACCACCATAAGCGTCTTATGTTCGTGAATTGGGCTGAGCAACAACTTGAAAATGATTCGGATTTTCATCGGAAAATCATTTTCAGCGATGAGGCTCATTTCTGGCTGAATGGCTTCGTCAATAAGCAAAATATGCGTTATTGGTCGGAGAGCAATCCACACGTAATCCATGAGTCATTATTGCATCCCGAAAACATTACGGTTTGGTGCGGTTTATGGGCCGGCGGCGTCATTGCGTCATTACTGTGAATTACTCCAAATTTCGGTAGTAAATTTTAATAATTTCGACTCGTTGTTGGCTCGTATATCTCGCAAACCTTACTGAAGAGAAATGTCAAAAGAGCGGGAAAAAATATGGCGTCGGTTGCTGTCCCTATCGATTTACTTTTGTACCGTCTCTGTTGAAAAACCCTTTATGTCTGGCGGTGATGACGCTTCATCCCAGTCAATGCGCAAATTCTACGAGCTGTTTATATTTTATTAGCATTATAACAATCTTAAGATACCATTCCAATAGCATCATAACAATCTACAGATTCCAACGCGTCCAGTGATACCAAATACTTATTGGAAGAACTATTCTTAAGTCCAAATTAGATTGGTTGAAATTATTTGCACAATAACTTACTTTCACGATTTCCGTCTGTTCGCCATGTATGGGTATTTTAATTTGTCTGAAATTCTAATACTTTTTTCTCTTTCCCCACTAATGTTCACAACAACTTATAATGCATGGGCAATTCTTCTACATATTGTTACTCCATTTAAATTTTTTTGAAAATTTAGGCGACAAACTTCATGAAGTATTAGGGTCTGTGGTAAATTGCAAATACCCATGTATGGTGTACATGCGGGTGGAATGACCCTGTACATATTATGGCTTATATTTCATATTTCTGGGTGAACAAAAGATTTGCGTCATTATGTCCCACAGTACACAAATTTACAGGGTTAAGATATATGATCTGGTACACTAAAACTATAAAAATAAATAATTCATCCATTGAAAATTTAAATATTTTATTTTCAGTGTTTGATATCCCCTGCGTAGTCTCCCTAATCACCCCAACTGTCACCACTATCGTAACCAATCATAATCTCTATTCGCTTCATAAATTTTAATTAAATTTTATACAGAAAGAAAAAAACTACTTTAAATCCATTAAAAACAGGTGGAGGTGGGTTTTCGATCCTCGTAACTAAGACCACAACGTCGACATTTTTGTTGATTTCTCTGCTCACAAAACAACTCAAAACTATTTGAAATATCCCGAAGCATACAAATTGATAATGAAATGATAGAAAAAAAATCAATATGTTATTTTCTTGTTCACATAAATTTACATAAAATAACAATTAAATTCGACTAAACTAACCGAACACAGACAGATGATGGACGGACTGATCCTCTGGGACATTGAAAATTTACATAAAATGAAATCCATCCAAAAAAGAAAAACAAAGCCTATCTCTATGGACTTTTCCTTTGAAGGTGCCTCATAAATTTCAATTATAAAAATTGTAAACCCTAATCCCCAAAGTAAATATGAAGGGAACCCACCACCACATCGACTACGACAAGTGTGTTACGGTGCCGGTTCATTTACTCTTAGTTTAAACGCTCTTTCTCTCTCTCTCCCTGTTGCACTTGCGCGTTGTTCAACAATTATAAAAATGCATTAATTAGTTAGTTGGTTTCGTTTCTGCTTCAATGGCTTTTCGATCCTTTTTCCGATAATGAAATATTCTAAACTAAATGCTTGACTAAAAGTTGTATTCGATGTAGTACTCCTACACTGAGAGAATTTTTTTTATCAATTCATCTTTTTCTCAAACATTTTGTTCCTATTTGTCATATGCAATGTTTCATGGATACAGTTAGATTGTTCATATACTCGACTTTTACAGATAACCGGGTTTCGAGTTATACGAAATTAAAATATTTATTAAACCCAACAACATAACACTTTTTAAACCGGGTTTTCAAAAAAAAAGAAAAAAAAACATATATAACAATAAATTCATTTGCTTATATTATTTATCATTTATTGTTATATATGTTTTCTGTCTTATCGGATGGCGTATTCTACGTTAAACTTAATGGCCGTGTCTCTGACACAGCCTGCAGGGACAGTCCGTGGCCGAAGGCCTCGGACAACTGTCTGCTGTAATTTTTATATTTACCAACGGCATTTGATTCAAGTCCATTTAAAAAAAAAATATTATGTTCAATTTTTTTAAACTTAATTTAATTTATGTATTTTAATTAATATTTTTATTGAAATAAGTTCTGCGAATGTTGAACTAATATTAATAAAGGTTTACCTTATCGAGTCTTCGCATTAGCATTCGAGCGTTGTGTGAAAGCTTTACGCTTTACAATTCAAAATTAATGTTACAACAGCTTTATTGAAGCTTTCGCAAAAAAGCTTTATTACGTTAGCTTACTGTTTGTTTCACTTTTTACTAGATACATGTTGCCAAGCAACATTAGCTTGCTGTTCGTTTCACTTTTTACTAGATACATGTTCCTAAGCAATGTTGAGCAACCAAAAACACTCAACCAAACACCACACATATGTTTGAGTGTATGTGTTTAAACGATTTTCATTTGAGAAATTAAAATACTAGAAATATATCAACCAATATGAAATGTATATCAAACGAAAGATAACATCTTCATTTACCTACAAAAAAAAATTTTAAAAAAATGCATCTAGCCGTTTCCTCAAATTCAATGAAATAAAGATTACAACAATAAAAACCTGACATGACTCCTCATACCGTAAGGTAAGACGTATTCTACGTCAAAAATAACATGAGGTGTCAGGGGACATCTGGTTGGAACGAAGTTCCTTTCGCTATATATTACGATATGTACTAGTTAGTTCCAAGACGCCTTAGGCGCCCGTTGTAAAATACGATAATTTAAATGGATCTTTAAGAAAAGATACTTTTGTAAAATGACGAACTTCTTTTAAGAATTTTTTTTATAGAATGTATATTTTTTTAAAAAGTATGTATAGGTCTTTTTGTATAAATATGCATTATATTTTCCCAAAAAGGTCCTTTTTTTAAAGAGAGGTACTTCTTTTATTAAAAGCTAATGTTTGTTTTAAGAAAGGTACTATTTTTAAGAAGAAGTACTTTATGTAAGAAAAGGCCTTAAGAGTATGAATTGTTTTTCAAAGAAGTTCTTTTTTAAGAACATGTACTTTTTAGGTAAGGTTATTTTTTAGGAATGGGTTATCTTTTGTAAAAAATTACTTATTTTCAGAAAGGCTGCTTATCTCAAGAAAAGAGAAGAAACGGTATTAATTTATTTTTAAGAAAAGGTACTTTTACTAAAAGGAATTTTTTTAAGAAAATGTATTTTTTTAAGAGAAGTTCTTTAGGCGTAAGAAACGGCAGTGGAGAAAGCGCGAGAGTGAGAAAATTGAGTCATACAGAAGGAAGAACGAAGCCCGAAAATTCTATCAAAAAGTCAAAAACGGAACTAATAGACATGGTTCAGGGCCCCCCCTTCTGTAAAGACAAGGACGGAAATCTCATCGCAGATGTGCAGAGTATGTTGGGAATATGGAGAGATCATTTCTCTGCGCTATTGGTACCTGAGGTATCCAATGACGAGACAATCGATCTAAATTTGGACGACGACGTCGATTGGCCCCCTCATAACCAAGACGAGGTCAGAACAGCTGTTGCCCGGCTTAAGAACAACAAAGCCGCAAGAGCCGATGGATTACCGACGGAGCTGTTTAAGGCTGGCGGCGATGAGCTGAAAAAAATCAGTTAGATGAATGCAAGTCCGGCGATTGGAATCTCAGTGTCGTATTTAAAAAAGGTGACCCGAGACTAATCCTTTTATCCATAGCATATAAGGTTCTATCAAGCATAATGTGCGAAAGACAAAAACCGATTATCGCTGACCTGATTGGACCATACCAGTGTGGCTTTAGACCTGGAAAATCGACAACGGACCAGATTTTCACGCTACGCCAAATCCTGGAGAAGACCCACGAAAAACAAATCGACACCTATCATCTATTTGTCGATTATAAGGCGGCCTTCGATATCCCGATACGGGGGAAACTCTACGAAGCAATGTCTGAGCTTGGTACTCCTGCAAAACTCATACGCCTTTGCAGGATGACCCTGACGAACAGCAAATCCGGAGTAAAAGTTGTTAAGGATCTTACCGATCCTTTTGAAACTAAGCGAGGCCTCAGACAAGGTGACACCCTATCGTGTGATCTCTTTAACATCTTAATAGAGATTATTCTGAGAAAAGCTGCTGTCAACATGAATAAAACCATCAGCAGCAAAAGTCACATGCTGCTCGCGGATGCTGATGATATAGATATCATTGGACGCACAGTTAGAGAAGTTACTGCGGTGTTTTCGAGAATTGAGAAGTAGCCAGGAAAAGTGGGGCTGACGGTAAATGAGGACAAGACAAAATTAATGGTTTCAACCAGCAGGGCCTCCACGCGATTAGACCAAAACGTGAACGTTGACAACCGTTATAATTTCGAGGTAGTAGACGAATTTATATACCTCGGATCTGCCGTAAACAAAAACAACAACGTCAGCCTTGAGATCAAGCGGAGAATTGTGTTTGCGAATATATGTTATTTTGGGCTAAGCAAGCACTTTAGAGATAAAGCCCTCTCTCGAGTAACAAATTCCAATTATACCAGACTCTCATACAACCTCTCTTGCTTATTTATTTAAGAAAATTTTCTTGTTTAAACTTCTTTCACTTTGGCATTTCTAAATTTACTTTTTATGGGGTTCAAAAACGACAATATATACTAAATATTTGTTACAGGCTCCATCCAGGAAACTTCCCCTTAAGAAATTTTCCAACATATGTGAGACATCTAGTTAATTTCTTTGTCTATGATCCAAGCCGTTAGTCGAGACACAAACCAAAGCAAAAGTACCCAATATTGTTGATAATAGTGGGTTGTAGCATAATAGTGTTAAACAAAAGTTGTTTAATTTTTTTTTCATTTAACCCTCATCCCGCAACGTGCGATAAGGAGCTTCGTTCCAAAAACAAATACAATTTTACATGTTGAGAAAAGTTTTCATTTCGGTTCAAGATATTCTATTTACCGTTATTGATATAAAAACTGCAGAGCTTGCCAAATATTTCGCCACGGCGAAGCATTAATGAGGAAGGGAGAAGAGGATAGGGTGCTCATTTGTGTGAACAGGCGTATGTTTACCTATCCACACGCGCCAGACACATACATGCTCAGAAGACCGTTTGCCGAGTTTTTACGCAGTAAAGTGACACATGAGCCGAGCCAGCGAAAAAAAACGCTCGTCGGTTGAGCGAAGAGCAAGCCAGAGAGAATGAAATATGAGGGGGTTTTCTCGACAGTTTCACATCGTGTGGAACGAGTGGGTTTTTTTCTGACAACCAGCACGAGAGAGACCAATTATGACAAGCACTGAAAAAGTGTCAAAATATACTTTATATATTAAATTGTAACCCTGATTAAATCAACCAAAAAGGATGTACAGGTAGAGAAGATAAAAACCCCGCAATTTGGCAACCCTAGTAGAAGAGAACCAAAAAAGTCGGCGCGATTCACTCAAAACACATTTCTTTCCCGCGTCAAAACTTGATAATTTCATACTTTTTACATACTTTATGTAATTTTATTTAAATTTTGTTAGAATGTCTTTAGTTAGATAGAATAACATCATCAGAAAACTGCTCGTGTATTGAAATATTCAATGAAGAGAGTAAGAGAGCGAGCAGAGAAACGACACGCTTCACTCGTTTTCTTTGTTGGCATTCCACTCCATGAGTAAATTTTCTTCTCTATACCATAGTTGCTTTATGAACCAACCTTGGTTACAGCAATATAAAGCAGACTAAACAAATTTAACCTCTCCCACTACGAAATACCACAAAACAGTATGTACCTTTGCGATGACTGCCCTGCTGTCATAGGCCAAATGCAAATAGCAACAATACTATACTCAGCATGTCGTAGTGCCATGTCTTCCGAAGTTTAGTTTCTATCCAATTTGTCGTCACTTTGTCAATGCTGATACAATTAATTCAATAAAATATCTCAATAAATTTAAATTTTTATCTCATTTTGAAGATTATTTCCACAACGAAGCCGCCAATAATTTATCTAATTTTAAATATCAAAGAAACTTAACGATTGTAAAAGTAATTTGACGTGTTATTTAACCCTTTGACGACCATACGTTTTCGGCCGGCACTACTGATTATTTAGCCATGAAAAAGTTTTGCAAAATACCATTCGGAACCGGTGAAAAACTGCCGGTGACCTGAATACTGTAAAGCACAACTGTGAGCAGCTCACCCCAATCCCTTCATGGAATGTAATGAGAAACCCTTTTTCTTAACACTAAAAGTCAACAAATTATCAAATTTGAAACGTGGGGTAAATAATGTTCGGTATTCGTGAGTGGTCGTGCGTGATTTATTTTATTTTTCTTGTCTCGTGTGCGTGCATGTTCGTAACTGGTTGAAAAATTGTCGTGCGTGATCATGAGTGATATTTGATTTGACCTCGTGAGCGTTCGTGATCAAGAGTGACCCATTATTTTACCCATACCCTGGGGGCAATAGGTAAACGTTCATTACCTATTCCCCACGACGATGTGCATGGGTTACATATGGGGGATAACAGAAAAATTCGGTTGGGACAGCCGAATTAGCCGTAACCGAATTAAGAAGATGTCACAACCGAATTAGAGGTTGGCACAACCTCATCAGAGGTTGACACAACTTCATTAGAGGTTGACACAACATCACTAGAGGTTGACACAACCTAATTGGAGGTTGACACAACCTCATTAGATGTTGACACAACCTCATTAGAGGTTGACTAAACCTCATTAGACGTTGTCACATCCGAATTAGAGGTTGGCACAACCTCATTAGAGGTTGTCACATCCAAATTAGAGGTTGTCACAGCCGAATTAGAGGTTGTTACAACCGAATTTATGTAGATACTGTCATAAATGAATTATAAAAGTTTTTTTTTTATTATGAAGTGATGATTTATTTTCGTGTATTTTTATAAATGAATTAAAAAGCGAGAAAATAAAGTCATATATATGGGGTAACCTATGTAAGTAGAATAATACATTTGATTTACATGCCTCTTCCAACCTTTATTGAAGTCCCGGCCATCATGTGAAACCGCACTAATTCTGACGTGTTGTATCGGTTGCTCTAGGTCCAAAGCCGTTTTGTATCCAGACTACCGCATATATATCTGCTGTTGATATCTGCTTAAATAACATCTGCAAAATAAGATGGTTTAATACAAAATATATTTTATTTACCTTTTTAAAATTATGTTTGATTATAAAATTTTAAACGTCAGATTTAAATACATAGAATTATGTTGTGGTAACCGAATTGAAAATTAATTCGGTTGTAGCTACAGAATTCATGAGAAATCCGGTTACAGCAACCGAATTGACGCCAAATTCGGTCGTTGCAACCGAATTAAGGCTAGATTCGGTTATTGCTATCGAATTGAGCCAAATTCGATAGTTACAACCGAATTGATGTCAAATTCTGTTACTACAACCGAGTTGAGGTTGGTTAAGACCAGATTCGGTTACCCCAACCGAATTAGGTACCAATTTTGGTTGTTGCATCCGAATTAATTTGAAATTCGGTTGTTTCAACCGAAATTTTAAAAAATGTATTTGACTGAGCGAATATAATAGAAGATTCAGTTGTCACAACTGAATCAATTACGAAACGAGGTTGCTTCAACCGAATTTCGGTTGTGTAAACTAAATTCGGTCGTAACAACCTCAATCCGGTTGTGGCAACCTCAATTCGGTGGTAACAGCCGAATTTACGGTTGCTACGACCTCTTTTCAAACAATTAGTTCTCTGAGTGTGCGAACTCTGCACAGTAGTATACTCTATTTGTGCTCCTAGGGTAGTTCTGCCATAGAGCATTATTGATCGTTGCATCGCTGTATAGATCCAGAGAACAGTCTGCGGTTAAAGTTTCCAACTGCAGTCTGCAGCTCTCTTAAACGTGTAAAGGGCTACCGTCATATTTTGAACTATGTCGAGTGGAATTCGGAAGCAAGAAATGTTTTATACCCATTCACGGTGCAATCTGTAATTTTGTGGTAAAATTTGCATAATCTATTACGGGAGAGTAGTAGCCTCATACCTAGACCTCTTGCTCTCTGGTATACTTTTCATGCATTGGCTACATCTATACATGGTTGCAGAGTTTTTTTGTTTAATAAAACCCCACTCGGTGAATTGAAGAGTGTTTTTATGTAGATACATATTTCTGTTAGTTCATATGTTATTCTTTTTTTTCATGGCTTCTTTTGTATTCACACCACTCTAACCTACCCCCGTATCTTGAAAATCAAGCATGTTTTATGATTATTTTTTTCTTTTCCCGCTTGTTTGCTATACGATCGTGTTTCTCAACACGCATCCATTTCTCTCTCCATCATTTTATTTAATTTCAATCTGTTTCATTTCACTTCTTTTCATTTATGTTCGTTTTCGATTATTCAGTTTTCATAAAAATTTCCTGAGATACGTCGTCTTATCTGATGAATACTTAATAGTTGTGCCCCGTCTGCACCGTCGATAAGGCAAAGCATTTACAAGAACCCGCCACACACACTGGACAGTTTGTCAGTCGGCATGCCCGTCAGTCAGCCAGTCCGTTTATGTGTCACTCATTGTAGTATTTGACATTCATTCATACATTGTACAAATGCAAACATTAAAGTTGGGAGGATCTGTGGCGGAAAGATGGTTTCATATTACCTGTCTGGAGGGCATTCGCTTTGGGGGCGATTTCTCACAATTTTGAAAAAATTTAAATCTAAATCAAAATAAAAAAGCAATATGAACCGGTTGGAGTTTGTTATTGCCATGATGCTGAAATGATTATAATTGAAAAACTGCAGCTGAAAAGTGTACGAGTAAAACAAAATTTAAAAAAAAATCATATGAGGTGCCAGGGGATACCCGGTTGGAACGAAGTTCCCTTCCCTATATATTATGTACTAGTTGGTTCCAACACGTCTAAGGTGCCCGTTGAAAAATACGATAATTTAAAAGGATCTTTAAGAAAAGATACTTTTTGTAAAATGATAAACTGTTTTTACGAATTTTTTTTTATAGAATGTATTTAAAAAAAGTATATTTTTGGGTCCTTTTTGTAAGAATGTTATGTTTTATTTTTTCCCGAAAAGATATTTTTTTAAAGATAGGTTCTTCTTTTATTAAAAGCTAATGTTTTTTTAAGAAAAGGTAATATTTTTAAGAAGAAATACTTTCTGTAAAATAAAGCCATGGGAGTATGAATTGTTTTGCAAAGTACTTTTTTTAAGAACATGTACTCTTTTAGGAAAAGGTTATTTTTTACGAAAATGTACTTATTTCCAGAAAGGCTACTTATCTCAAGAAAATAAAAGAAAAGGTATTATTTTATTTTTAAGAAAATGTACTTCTAAGAAAAGGAAGTTTTGTAAGGAAAGGTATTTTTTTAAGAGAAGGTATGTTTTTGAAGAAAATTTTTGCTTAAGAAATTAAATTTTTTTTTTAGAATTTTTCCTTTTCCAAGAATAAGTACATTTTTAAGTGTAGTTACTTATCTCAAGAAAAGTTATTTTGTTTCACAAAAAACATACTCTTTAAAGAAAAGGCAGTTTTTTAAGAAACGGCAATTTGTTGTAAGAAAATGTGATTTTTTAAGAAAAGGTACTTATTTATTAACTTATTTATAACTAAAAAGAAAACAAATGGTGTCCCTTAACATCCCATGAAGGGATTGGGGAGAGCTTCTCACAATCAGTGAGATGTGCGCTTTCTAGTTTTATACTCACTGATTGGGACCTACAGTTTTACATCGGTTCCGAACGGTATTTTGAGAAGCATTTTCATTTTCATGGCTAAGTACTCGATAGTGTCGCCATCACTAAGCGAGGTGACCGTCGTAGAAAGAAATGTAAGGTGGTCTGAGCAGGGATCGAACCCACGTTCTCATGTACAAGAGCCGCGCACACTAGCCATTGCACCACCGACGGCTAAAGACTAAAGATCGAATAAAGAAAAGATCGAATAATATAAACGAATATAAATTTGAAGACGGTACACTCTAAACGCCAATCTCATGGCAATCGTTGTTTCGTTTTTGAAACAACAACATCTATGCATTGGCTTTCGATGAAAGCATGCATAGGAAAGAAATGTTGTGAATATTGATGGTTATGGCAAAGTATTGTCGTGGATGTTTTCGCACAAGTAGGAGTTTAGACAATTCGCGCTTACTTGAGATTTTTTTATCCCTATAATGTGCGATGATATACCCAAATACTTGTGGAGAAGGGAGCTGCTGATATGCCTGGGAGGGCATTGAAATAGCTATATTCCCAACCATCCACAATAATGATCAATTTCACAATTTTTCTTTTTAAAATGTCTATTAAAATGTACTTCTTCATAGAAAAAGTACTTTTTAATAGTTATTGATCTTGAACCGGACAATTATTGAAAACATAACAACTAAAAGATCGAATAATATAAACGAATATAAAAAAAGGGTTTTAAGAAAAGGTACTTGTTGTAAGAAAATTTACTTTTTTAAGCCAAGGTACTTCTTTAAGATAAGGTAGTTTTTTTTTTAAGAAAAGGCACTTTGTTTAAGAATAAGAATCGTATTTTTTTTTTGACAAAATATGTTTGTTTTTTAAGAAAATAAACTTATTTAAGAAAATTAAATTTTTTATTGGCTTCTAAACTACAATATATACTAAATATTTGTTACAGGCTCCACCTAGAAAACTTCCCATTAAACAAGAAATTTCCCAACATGTGTTAGTCTAGACACAAACCAAAGCAAAAGTACCCAATATATTTGATAATACTGGGTTGTAACATAATAGTGTTAAAAAAAGTTGTTTATTTTTTTTCATTTTGCCGCCATCCCAAAATGTGCGATAAGGAACTTCGTTGCAATAAATGCAATCATTAAATGGGGATGCGGCGGAACATGCCAATTACAAACAAACATCTTCTGAACATCTTCTCATCATTATCATGGATATGAGGTGAACTAGTGAACAGAAAGTTTCACTCAGAAAAAAAATCATTGAGTGTTCGAACTCACGGGCGATGTGTTAACAACTTTTTGTTACACGGTACCTGTTCGATTTCTATGAACACATTAGTAAATGTTACATTTGAAAATAAAACAAAAAAGAATAGTTTTTGTGCTGAAGGCTCTTTTGCTATTGCACTTTCTTTCTTCTAGCATCGACTTTAACATTAGATGTAATAGTATTAAAATAAATAAAGCAATATTTAATTCACTGAAATAATTGTTTTTGTTTGAATGTTAAACAGAGCGACGACGGCCTGCTTGTTTGAATACTGGCGTACAACTGAATAAAAATCTATATTTAGCTCACTGAAATAATTGTTTTTTCTTCATCATAAACAGAGCGACGACAAAAAGTATTGAATAGTATAGAGAACTTATTGCACTATTTTTCCGCTCTCATGTAAAGAGTCTTCGTAGAAGAGCATAAACAAGTCTTATTCTCTTTATAGCATATTTCAATATAAATGCACCATTTCGACAATGTTGTTACATAAAACAATATAAAAACCATAAATGTTTCAAAAGGCATCAATGTTTCACATCATAATTATGAATGGACCAAGTTATGACAAAACGAGAGTAATACGTTTTGAATCATTCGCCAGATGTCGTCAGATGGCGACAACGACCTGCTTGTTTGTTCGCTGCCGCTACATCAATACCATCATACTTATTTTCAGGCAGAGACTATTGTTGTACAACAAACACGTATGCGATGGTAACGCTGTGTGTTGTTTGCATGTGTTCATTTTGATAGATTGCCCTTCCCGTGCTAGATGTTAACACATCAAAAGTACACGTTAAAGCGAAGCACTCCCATTTTTGGTTTACATCATCTCATTGGCAAAAAAAAAAGCAAAATTGCATCAATATACCTACAGCAGTACAGGGCATCCCAAGTATTCAAAATGTCACACTCTGCATAGTTTATATACCCATGTAAACCGTGGGCATATTTCTGGATCCACGTGGTCTTATGAATTACATCTATGAGGTTTGAACATTAAAATATTTATATCTAATACTATTTATTATGAGATTTTTCGCTTGAGATATTAACGAAAAAGAGGCGCAGGTGTAAAAGTGGGCGGAGCAGGCCTATTTTTGGGTTTTAATATCATGTAAGCCTCCGAAGAATTTGTGGCAAATTTCGTCATTATACCGTCTCTCTTTGGTATTCTAAAAGTGCAAAAAGCCATACTATGCGCCGCTGTAAACGTAAGTGTGGAAGAAGTGCCAAATTTTCCACTACGTGGGAAAGTGTGTACAAATATCGTGGCCTACACCCGTATGAGATTCAGCTGATACAGGAATTAAAGCCACGATACCATCATATGTGTCGTTCTTTAGCCGATTAGGCGCTAGAGTAGTCGGAAATGGAGCCGACGTTTTACCGCACAATTGAGTTCAGCGATGAGGCTCATTAGTGGCTTAACGGGTTTGTTAATAAACAAAATTGCCGCATATGAAGTGAGACCAATCCACAATTGTTCGTGTTATTCGTGACATACGGCGAGCAATGGTCGAAAAACTTACCCAAAATTTGTCGTCCAGAATGAGTTTTGTCATGTAAAGGGTTATTCAACAAAGACGCTACAAAAGTAAATCGATAGGGAGAGCAAACGACGCCATATTTTTTCCCGCTCTTTTGACATTTCTCTTCAGTAAAGTTTGCCATTTCATCATGGAAAGATATACGAGGCAACAACGAGTCGAAATTATTAAAATTTACTACCGAAATTTGGAGTCAGTGGCCTCAACTTTAAGAGCGCTACGTCCAATTTATGGTCGGCTCATTTCTGGCTGATTGGCTTCGTCAATAAGCAAAATATGCATTATTGGTCAGGCAGCAATCCACACGTAATCAATGAGTCATCATTGCATCCCGAAAAAATTACGGTTTGGTGCGGTTTATGGGCTGGCGGCGTCATTGGGCCGTACTTCTTCCGTCATGATCAAGACCGGCACATTACTGTGAATGCGAATCGCTACCGTTCAATGATAACCGAATATTTTTGGCCCCAATTGGATAATATGCACTTGGAGGACATGTGGTTCCAACAGCACGGCGCTACAAGCCACACAGCGAATGCCACAATCAATTTATTGGAAACCAAGTTTGTTGAACGTGTTATCTCACGAAATGGCCCAGTCGATTGGCCTCCTCGGTCGTGCGATTTGACGCCGTTAGATTATTTCCTGTGGGGCTACGTCAAGTCAATGGTCTATGCCAACAAGCCAGCGACGAGTGATGAACTTCGTACGAAAACCGTCGAAAATTGGGTTCAGCGTCTGAACTTCTGCAAGCGTGCCCGTGGTGGCCATGCAAAATAAATCGAGTTCCATACATAATGACATCGAACGTACTTTCTTGTAGCGCTCTTATTGAAAAACGCGATACATCCGGGCTGGCCATATGCCCGTGGAACACAAAAGAAAAACAAGTTTCCGACAATGGATTCTGGTGGAGCGGGTACACAAAAAATATAGGTGTATCAGGGTTTTGAAAGATATCGTCTGAGTTTCTTCAAGTGGGCTGAAATTTCCCCCTTTTGCACATTCTAATGTTGAATCGGCATAGGAAACCATGTTATCCTTACAGTTTAGGTATAGGATGTGTTCAACAATTTTATATAAAATTTTACCAGAAATATTTTTGTGGAATACTTTATATGGGTCTTTTTGTTCTTTTTTAGGGAAAGGGTAAAAAACACCCCTAAAACAAAGGTTAAAATGTAAAACAAAAATATTCCTCATACAATTCTAGTATACATTTCTAAACACACCAACGCTCAAAACTCAACTTGAAAGCCAAAAGTAAGTCAAAACTGAAAATCCGTTTAAGGGTTAATTTCGTACTTATTCCGAGTAGGTGCTAAAATGTCTCACAAAACTGCATTTTAGGGGGTTTGATGTGTATCGAAAAAATATTCTACGTAACATTTCACTATAAGTCGCCGAACAAAAGAAAGCAATTGATTAATATATCGTTAGCAGAAATGCAAAATCACGTAACTACAATTTTCATTTCTATTTCCAAGAGAAGAAACAATCCTCATAAAAGGGTGAGGAAATAATTTTTGGCATTCAAATTTTTAAATCTTTGCTTAAGTAAAGTCTTACCTTCAGTAAGATTCCAAAATATGCTGGCTAACTGTATTTTTTGTATTTTTTATAAGCATTTTTTCAAGTCCTTTTAACAAAATGCAAATGGTAGTTACGTCCTTTTGCATTTTAACTGACGATATATGAACAAGAGATCAGTGTAAATTTGGGTATTTAAGCAAGAATTTATTTATTACATTTTTCTTTTAGTTCTTTGTCGTTATCAAACAATGTCCATCATATGTCAGCTGTAAGAGAATGATTACTCTTCCCTTTATAGCGTTCTTCAATATGTGCACAAGTGTCATGAAATCGTTAACCATGTTCATCAGACTCTGATGCCATCGGATGCTCAAAATAATCCATATGTGTACTGTACTCCTTTATTATTATAAGTTGTACCTGATGAATTTCATTTAAAAATCGAGATAAAACTGAAATTTTGAACCCGATAATAATAATACCCTGTAAAAAAACCCTTGATCTTTTTGGTTTTTCGTTAGTTACAATTTTTTTTTGTTATAAAATTTTTTACAGTGTATTTATTTTTTTAAACGTGTCATAAAGCCTGTTAAAATATCTTTTTAATGATACCAAGATCATGGAAATCGGTTCAGCCGATTCTGAGTTATTGTAGTTTAAATGGAGCAAAATTAATTTTCCTGGGACAATGTTTATTTATTTTACCTGTAAATATAAAATGTAAGGGCAATTACTAGAAGTGACCCTACTTAAAAAATTATATAACAAAAACTAAAAAAGAACCCATTTTTATTTTTGGATATGGTATAGGTGAAGGATAAACCTTTCTAAAAAAATAATACACTGTAAAAAACCCCTTGATCTTTTTGGTTTTTTCGTTAGTTAAAATTTTTTTTAAATCGGTTCAGCCGATTCTGAGTTATTGTAGTTCAAATGGAGCTCTTTTCGACCACTTTCGCGTTTTTTCGAAAACTTTCCCACTGTGCCACGCCCAAAAAATCGCAAAACAGTCATTTCTAAAAATGAGGGTTTGTTTGTATTGATCAAATTTAGCTATGAACAAAATTTCATCGATATCTGAGGGGGTCGGGTTCAATGCATCTCGATTTTTACATGAAATTCATCACCTGTACAAGCCCACCGATCGCGAGCCGGCTGCAAGGCGCCGCAGCCACGAAACGAAAGCCATCGGCATGAAGAAAACAGAAGAAAAAAAGCAGAAGATTTCAATCGAGCAGAATTTCATTTCCATTCCGTTCCAGACTAAATTCTAACAAAATCAAATTAGAAACAAATGAAATGGCACAAAAACAGAAGATTTTTGATGGAATGAGAACAAAAAGCAGAAGATTTTGTAAAATGTAAACAAACCAAATCGTTAGCAGAAGAAAAATATTTTCTAAAATCGATTTTATTTAATTTATGTTAATTAACAATACAAAATCAGACATGATTTGTTGCTAATATGAAGAAAATAAAGTGTTATATAGAAATTAAATAAAAAATTGTTTTGTTAAATGAATATTGGCATTTTTAGTTTTATTATTTTGTCCTGCAACACGAAACAAAAGATTGTGTTGCCCTTCGGAATATAAGAATCCACTCCGGATACACGTACAAATCGAGTGCTTTGTTGGTCATTGGCCAGAAAATTAAATTGTGTGAGCTATAGGGTGAGAAAGTGCAAAACATCTTCATAAGAGTGGCCAAAAAAGCACTTGCATTTCCGGCCACCAGCAGCGAACACCACATTGTGCGACCACTCCGAGTATAAGGATCTCCTCGGGAAACATGTTATTCCGAAGGGCAACACAATCTTTTGTTTCGTGTTGCAGAACAAAATAATAAAACTAAAATTTGCCAATATTCATTTAACAAAACAATTTTTTATTTAATTTCAATATAACACTTTATTTTCCTCATATTTCAGATTTTGTATTGTTAATTAACATAAATTAAATAAAATCGATTTTAGAAAATATTTTTCTTCTTCTAACAATTTTGGTTGTTTAGATTTTGTAAAATCTTCTGCTTTTTGTTCTCATTCCATCAAAAATCTTCTGTTTTTGTGTCATTTCATTTGTTTCTAATTCTATTTTGTTACAATTCAGTCTGGAAGGGAATGGAAATGAAATTCTTCTTTCTGGTTTCCCATTACATCCCATGAAGGGACTGGGGAGAACTTCTCACAATCACTGACCTGTGCGCTTTCCAGTTTTCACTCACTGATGGGGACCTACAGTTTTACACCGATTCCGAACGGTAATTTGAGAAGATTTTTCATGGCTAGATACTCGATAGTGTCGCCGTCACTATGCGAGGTGACCGCCGCCGAAAGATTTTTTTTTTTTTTTTTGAAGGTGGTCAGAGCCGGGTTCGAACCCAGGATCTCATGTACAAGAGCCGCGCACACTAACCATTGCACCACCGACGGCCATGAAATTCTGCTCGATTGAAATCTTCTGCTTATTTTTCTTCTGTTTTCTTCAAATGCGTATGAAAGCCGCCGCTGTTTCCATCGGGTTATATCGACTTGAAGTATTACAAATAAGCCGCCGACAAATTGTACGTTGCTAACACCATTTGTCACCATTTCAGCCTACCATATGGAAAAAGAACAATTATATTTTTTTTGGATACATCTGGAAGACCAAATGTCGCCGTATTATTTGGACAAAAAAATCGCTGGTGTCAGCTTGCATATGCAACAAATTGTTGTTAAAGTTTCCTTTGGTAAAATTTTTTTCTAATATCAAAATACATGATGATAAGAACACTTTTTGAAAAAACATTGCGTTGGAAATAAAGTTTTTATAAGAAAAGTTTGGCAACCAAAAATTCCTAAAAGGAAATTTTTTCAACATAGATTTCTTTAAGAAGACTTTGGTAACAAAGATTTGTATAATCAAACTTTGCCAACAAGATTTCTATAACACTGCTTAGACAACAATAATTTCTAAAAGAAACCTGTGATAGCAAAGAAACCTGTTGACAAAAAAGTTTTCTTAAAGAAACCTTTGACAGCAAATTTATCTAATACAAACCTTTGACTGCAATGTTTTTAAATGCAACCACAGCATTTTCCAATTGTTCTCGTACAGTGCGGTCCAAAGTAGATGAATACGAGCCGAAAATTACCGAAACCCGTGGTATGTCACTAACGTTCACACGCATAACGATCTTGAAATTCCACCAATGGAACAAGAAATCAGAAAGCAGTTGCCGTCACACCAATTCAGTATTTCAGAATTCAGCATCATCCAAACCCAGTTGTCAATAATCTTATGACAAACATGGATACTTTCGTGAGACTGAGAAGACAAGCTCCACAAGATCTATAAAACTGAAACAGTCGCAACATAACTTAATATTATACAGTGACGAGCAAAATTGAAACACGGTCGTCATTTTTTGGAAATACGAGTAAATTTATATATTTTAAATATTTACTTAAAAAATTACAGCAGACAGTTGTCCGAGGCCTTCGGCCACGGACTGTCCCTGCAGGCTGTGTCAGAGACACGGCCATTAAGTTTAACGTAGAATACGCCATCCGATAAGACAGAAAACATATATAACAATAAATTCATTTGCTTATATTATTTATCATTTATTGTTATATATGTTTTCTGTCTTATCGGATGGCGTATTCTACGTTAAACTTAATGGCCGTGTCTCTGACACAGCCTGCAGGGACAGTCCGTGGCCGAAGGCCTCGGACAACTGTCTGCTGTAATTTTTATATTTACCAACGGCATTTGATTCAAGTCCGTTTAAAAAAAAAATATTATGTTCAATTTTTTTAAACTTAATTTAATTTATGTATTTTAATTAATAGTTTTATTGAAATAAGTTCTGCGAATGTTGAGAGGGCCGCCCTAATATTAAAAAAGGTTTACCTTATCGAGTCTTCGCATTAGCATTCGAGCGTTGTGTGATAGCTTTACGCTTTACAATTCAAAATTAATGTTACAACAGCTTTATTGAAGCTTTCGCAAAAAAGCTTTATTACGTTAGCTTACTGTTTGTTTCACTTTTTACTAGATACATGTTCCTAAGCAATGTTGAGCAACCAAAAACACTCAACCAAACACCACACATATGTTTGAGTGTATGTGTTTAAACAATTTTCATTTGAGAAATTAAAATACTAGAAATATATCAACCAATATGAAATGTATATCAATCGAAAGATAACATCTTCATTTACCTACAAAAAAAATTTTAAAAAAATTCATCTAGCCGTTTCCTCAAATTCAATGAAATAAAGATTACAACAATAAAAACCTGACATGACTCCTCATACCGTAAGGTAAGACGTATTCTACGTCAAAACAACAAAAAAAATAATTAACTAAATCAATTTATTGTTCTCTCGTGAATAAAAACAAAAACAGTTCTAATTCTATATTGTTACAAAGTGAACAGTAAATCTTGTAAATTTATAAAAATATTACAATTTTGCAATCGGGTGTTATGTTAATTTATTTATTTCTGATTCAATATTTTGTCCAGTATCATTTGGCTTTTTTAAGAGCTTTGTTAATGTGAACAGTACATTAGACTTTAGGTAGAGGTCGTAATTAATGAGTTTGACATACAGTGGTGTGCGATGAAATAGAGTCACACACTCGTCAAAACTTTTATTCTCTGCAAATCAGTGGTCCAAGATGTTTCATGTCAAGAAATTCAGAACCTGATTGACCGGTCCTCTGCTGAATATAATACCGTCATTTTTAATAAATGTTGTACACTACTGTTCTCCAGGTCAGTGTCAGTATTTTAAAGGCTATGTAATGACGTGTGCTATAAAATAGAGTCAATTACAAAAAAATATTTTTTTTTGAAATGGTTAATGGTAGTTTGGATTTGAATTTGAAAACAAAGTTTAGCTTCTAAATATGATTAATGTTTATTAGTAGCATTAATAAATTGTCATTATTGACGTTCCAAAATGGGCCGATGTAAATATTGCAATCATGAGCGCCAAGAAAGAATAAAAGAGAAGAATTCAGAAGCTACATACAAATTACTGACATAATTGGATGCTCAAAGAAAATGTTCGAGACCGGAATAAAATATAACCCCAATCCAGGAAACAGACGGTAAAACCCCCAAAATTACAGAACATTTGGAACCAAAAATATTGCGCCACGTAGAGTTCGACTTTTGTTACCTCTTCCGCCCTTAAAAGGCAATACGATCGGGATGATGACACCTCTACATTAAGAAGAATGCTAACTAAAAACAATTTAAAGGCAAAAAGTGTCCGAAAAGTTCCATTTCTATCCAAACGGAACGTTCAAAAAATGTTGCATTTTGCCAAGGAACATGTGAAATAGTCCGTACGCAAATGGCGAAATATGTTGAGGACAGCTGAAACTAAAGTGAGATTGGGTAATTATGATAAGAGTAATCTTCCTGTACGAAGACCTTCCAACACCGAATTCAGGCCCCAGAACACAATCCAAACAGTTAAACGTGGTAGCGGAAACATAATGGTACGGGGTTGTTACTCTTACATTGGGACAGAATCTTTATTCCAAATTGAACAGACAATGGACGCTGCATATTATACCACTGTATTAAAAAAACATCATGATGCCTTGTGCTAAATGGGAAATGCCGCTTCGATGGGTGTTTCAACATAATATCGACCCCAAACACACATTGAAGCGAGCAAAAGCTTCGATTGAAAATAATAGTGTCATAGTTTTAAGATGGTCTATGCAGTCCCCGGGCTTAAATCCTATTCAGAATTTGTGGCGGGACATTAAAGTGTCTATCAAAGGAATAAACCAATTTAATAAAGATGAGCTTATGACACTGGTACAATCGGCGTGGAAAACACGACTTGTGGAGACTTGATGACTCAATGTCAAGGCGTTGCTTAGCTGTGATAAAAAATAATAGTTATTTCATAAAGTACTGAGGTAATATAAAGGATTAATGACACAGCTATTTATTTTAGTTCAGATGATGAATCGCGATGACTCTATTTTAATTCACAGGCAAAACGGGGCATTTTGAAATATTTTGATTTATACCTAATGATTTAATTTTAAATTACGACATTAATGTTGTAAAATGTTATATCTACTTCTTAATTGAACAATTAAAAATAAAAGTTATAAACAAAATTTAATTTTTCTACATTTGTTTTTGTTTTGCAAATGTTGATTAGTGTTGACTCTATTTCATCGCACACCACTGTATGACTATGCACTTTGAATTTTACGAAGTTAACGAAATGTAAATAGCAGTAATTTGAAGTGACCAAATGAAATAAAGATACTCTGGATTTATCTGTCAACCATTACAGAAGATAAGAGTTTTATTCCGTTGAGTTACTATTCTAATTGCAATTACAAACCCCTAACGCTTTTCCGTCCATTGCTCACGTTTCATTGCTTTGGAGGTTCGACTTGGTGATTTCATAATCCGTAATCATTTTGTTCCATTACCCAAAGGAGGAACCAGGCAAGTTTTCAAACAAACAAGCTTTATACGGCGAGGCATACTATTGAAAGAGGTTGCGTAATTTCCGCTGAAATCGCATCCCAAGTTTATTTTACTCTATCCCATAGCTCCGGAAGTCACAGCTGTAAATGCTGGAAAGCATCCTGAAACGGCGGTAGATGCTGAAGAAGCACTACTGGATGACGACAGTGGCAGCATCATTGACCTATGTGGCCGCTCTGCCTGGCTCCGAGATGGGTCCATCACTAGCGAGGGTGATCACGAGTCGACCGTGATCGAGGTACCCGGAGTTGAAGATCCTCTAGATGATGAAAGTCCTCCAGATAAATCTTCATCGCAGTAAAGCACCCAGTATCAGGTGCAACGGATACAGGACCTTCGTCCTATCAACCCCAGGTAGGCCAAGATCTTGCATACTCATTACAAAGAAATTTAATGCTCTTTTATTGCAGAATTTTAGTGAAAGCGATACAACCGCCATCAACCTCTCGCAGGAAAACGGCCAGCGGGACATTTGACTAGTTTCATGGTACATGGCGCACGACCATACTGAATCACCCCCTCCGAAGTGCGTCAGGGATATTGTATCGGAGGCAAAAAGACGGAATTGTAGCGTCATTATAGGTGCCGACGCCAACGCGCACCACACAATATGGGCGAGTACCGGCACCAATGATCGAGGTGAGTCTCTTTTTAATTTCATTATAAGCGAAACCTTGTCTATATGTAACAGAGGCGAGGAACCGACCTTAATAACTTCGCTCGCGACGATGGAACGTGGACGTATTCGTCTGAAGAGTCTCTTGGGATTCTCCTGGATACCCAGGATACAACTTGTTTCGACTTTTGGTGATGAAGCACCATCAAAAACCACTCTAAATCACTGGTGCCAAGAGTTCTGTCTCGGACTCCGTTCGCTCCAGGATGAATTTCGTGAAGGTCGTCCAACTTCGGTCGTTTTGCCGTAAACCATCGTTGCTGTGCGTGAACCGATAAAGACATGTGACATACCGTGAGATTGAGGCTTCCTTGGGCATTAGTATGGCACGAATCAATAAGATATTGCTTTGGATCCCACATAATTTGACGAATGCTCAAAAAAAGGATTGTGTCGATTGGAGCAAAGAAATGTTGAAAAAATACAACCGCAGTAACTCAAATGCAGTGTATTACATTGTAACAGGTGACGAATCATAGATCTATACAGATGAGCCCGAAACAAAACAGCAATCGACCATATGGGTCTTTAAATACGAGCTAAATCCAACCAAAGTTATTCGTGGAAGAAGCACATCGAAGCAAATGATCGGGGTTTTTTGTTATAACCCGTCATGTGGCCACAGTGCCTTCAGTGGAACGTAGGGCGGTCACTTCTGAGTGGTATACCACCATCTGTTTGCCAATAGTGTTGGAAGAAATAAGGAAAAACAATGAAAGAAGACGGATCATTTTGAAACAGGACAATGCGAGCTCTCACACATCAGCTGAAAATATGGGCTATTTGAGCACTCCACATGTCGAATTGATGGATCATCCGCCGTACAGCCGTGATTTGACACCCAATGACTTCTTTTTACTGCGTGATCAAGGTTTTTCGACACCCGAACCAGCTGTTGAAGCTTTTCAAACCATGTTTTGGAGGTGTCTCAACTGCAGTGGGAAAAGTCCTTCGAAAATTGGTTTGAGTGCATGCAAAACTGTGTGTGTTTTGAAGAACAATGCAACCATTTCCAATGATATATCATTGTTTGTTTTTAATGCTGGACCCGAAATATAAATAGCAGCCTCTACTTGGTCGTCTGGTAGAAAAATAATCAGGGTTTTTTATGTCCTTTCCCCAAGAAAATTAAAAAATAAGGTGCAAAAGTAATTTGTAATGAAGTAAATGGGCTGGCCGTGGACATTTAAATTGTCAAAAAAGAAAATTGTAACTCTAGAATTGTCTTTGGATGCTAGAGAGAAGATAAACCGTAGAATAAGAACTGATAGCAATAAATGACAATTTCAAGCTAAAGCTGGACGTCTGGTCCAGTAACAAGCACGGCCATCGGAGTCAAATCAATTGATTGTAGTCTCATTAGGCAATATAACCTTAAACACACGGCGTAATTGTATTTTTATTATTTAAAACGTGTCGAATATAATACTTTACCTTCTTCCAGTCAGCCATAGTCCAGTTTCGAAGACCTGGCGAATTCTTTACGAAAATTAATATTCTTTTGTGATAAAAATGGTTTCATTTTCGTCTCTGCAGCCTTAAAGCCCAATCTTTAACGTTGATGCAGAGAATCGTGAAACCAGTACGGAAGAGCCGGTTCTTCACAAGAACCGATCAGACCGGGGCTTGCAAGAATAGAAAGGCGGGTCCAAGAACCAAAAAACGGGTTCAAAAGAACCGAAAACGGTTCCAAAAAGACCAAAAACTGATTCCACAGGAAATGAAGAACGGGTTGAAAGAACCGTAAAGCAGTTCCTGCATAAAGAGACTCGTTTAGGTACCACAAGTGTTAGCCTTTGGGCGAAGGTACGATAATGTGTATTTTGGACAGTAATTTACTGAGAACCGGAACCGGTCCAAATATCCGGTTCTTCTCGGAACCGGACTCGACTATCACTTGTCGGTAACATTTTCATTCCGTTTTATTCTCTGGATCGTCATATGACTTACATTAAACTTTTTTGCAATGTTCCGAACAAAATTATTATTTTTTAATAATTCCATGATTTCAACTACTTTAGATGCTTCCATTTTTGGTCAGCACGTGGACAATAATGAGAAAGTCGAAAAATAACAGCAAATTTATGAGCTACGTGATGGTTACATGTGAGTTTCTGTATCATTAAAGAGTTGAAGAGAGTGCAATATTGTAACATTGAAGAGAGTGCGTAATTGTAATATTGGGGTTTGTTTACATATTACGCACTTATAAACATATACAGTGGTGTGCGATGAAATAGAGTCAACACTAATCAACATTTTCAAAATAAAAACAAATGTAGAAAAATTAAATTTTGTTTATAACTTTTATTTTTAATTGTTCAATTAAGAACTAGATATAACATTTTACAACATTAATGTCGTAATTTCAAATTAAATCATTAGGTATAAATCAAAATATTTCAAAATGCCCCGTTTTGCCTGTGAATTAAAATAGAGTCATCGCGATTCATCATCTGAACTAAAATAAATAGCTGTGTCATTAATCCTTTATATTACCTCAGTACTTTATGAAATAACTATTATTTTTTATCACAGCTAAGCAACGCCTTGACATTGAGTCATCAAGTCTCCACAAGTCGTGTTTTCCACGCCGATTGTACCAGTGTCATATGCTCATCTTTATTAAATTGGTTTATTCCTTTGATAGACACTTTAATGTCCCGCCACAAATTCTGAATAGGATTTAAGCCCGGCGACTGCATAGACCATCTTAAAACTATGACACCATTATTTTCAAACGAAGCTTTTGCTCGCTTCAATGTGTGTTTGGGGTCGATATTATGTTGAAACACCCATCGAAGCGGCATTTCCCATTTAGCACAAGGCATCATGATGTTTTTTTAATACAGTGGGATAATATGCAGCGTCCATTGTCTGTTCAATTTGGAATAAAGGTTCTGTCCCAATGTAAGAGTAACAACCCCGTACCATTATGTTTCCGCTACCACGTTTAACTGTTTGGATTGTGTTCTGGGGCCTGAATTCGGTGTTGGAAGGTCTTCGTACAGGAAGATTACTCTTATCATAATTACCCAATCTCACTTTAGTTTCAGCTGTCCTCAAAACATGCTCCTTGGCAAAATGCAACATTTTTTGAACGTTCCGTTTGGATAGAAATGGAACTTTTTGGTCACTTTTTGCCTTTAAATTGTTTTTAGTTAGCATTTTTCTTAATGTAGAAGTGTCATCATCCCGATCGTATTGCCTTTTAAGGGCGGAAGAGGTAACAAAAGTCGAACTCTACGTGGCGCAATATTTTTGGTTCCAAATGTTCTGTAATTTTGGGGGTTTTACCTTCTGTTTCCTGGATTGGGGTTATATTTTATTCCGGTCTCCAACATTTTCTTTGAGCATCCAATTATGTCAGTAATTTGTATGTAGCTTCTGAATTCTTTTATCGTCTCTTTTATTCTTTCTTGGCGCTCATGATTGCAATATTTACATCGGCCCATTTTGGAACGTCAATAATGACAATTTATTAATGCTACTAATAAACATTAATCATATTTAGAAGCTAAACTTTGTTTTCAAATTCAAATCCAAACTACCATTAACCATTTCAAAAAAAAATATTTTTTTGTAATTGACTCTATTTTATAGCACCCGTCATTACATAGCCTTTAAAATACTGACACTGACCTGGAGAACAGTAGTGTACAACATTTATTAAAAATGACGGTATTATATTCAGCAGAGAACCGGTCAATCAGGTTCAGAATTTCTTGACATGAAATATCTTGGACCACTGATTTGCAGAGAATAAAAGTTTTGACGAGTGTGTGACTCTATTTCATCGCACACCACTGTAGGTATAATTGTTGTAAATTTAAGTGTTCATTACAAAAAAGAGACCATATCAAAGTAAAATTCAAAAAGATGTTTTAGGTCTAAGGTTAAAGTTTTAAACTTTCATTATGGAAAACCTGTTACAATTTTGCTCGTCACTGTATATTGTCTGTATTAAGTATATATTTATTTTTCTTATTTTTTTATTGTTCTCTCTATCGTAAACTCTAAATAATAAGTTACGTTATGCAATAATCTTGGTATGATCCCTGGATCATCTCCAATGACTTTCATCTTAACCACTAATCTTATGTATAAGTATAAAATCCATATGCGATAAAAAGCATAAATAAATCTTAAAACAAAAAACAAAAATTCAGCAGTTAAAATAATTTTCCTTTTTATTCGTTGTAGAAAATCTTTATAATCAGCTCATTTAATTATGCGACTCGTAAATTATAAACGAAATCGTTTCAGCTTTTTAAAATTAAATATTAAAATATTTTTGTTGTCTATTTCTTTCAAAGTCATAAATTTAATGTTTATTAAATAACCGAAAATACCAAAAGAAAGCTGATTTAAAACTCGCTGAAATGAAAGAAATTTCGAAATCTCTTATGATCTATATTAAAATATATTAAAATGTTGACATTTTTAGCGCAACGACCATAAAAGACCACAGGGAATTAGCGATTCCGTTTGGGCCAATATTATATATAGAAATATTTTTGTGGCGTTTTCAATAATAAAAATCTTTATATTTGTGCAAAGATTTAGTAATCTATTGAATTGTATTGTATACTAGCTGGCTCTCTTAATTAAACTTTGTATAGGAGTGACTTTCATTCATTCATAGAAAGATGTAAATCATACTAGGTAGTGATCAATGCTTTGCGGTATCTTCGGGACAAATGAGTTATTTAATCAACATCCTAAATAAAAAGTCAGACAGATATTCGAAACAAAACCCATCTAATGACATTATAGGCACAAGGTGGGTCGCTGTCAAATCCCTAAATGTAGAAAAAATCCAATGAGTGTTAGAACTCACGGGCGATGTGTTAACACCCTTTTGTTACACGGTACCTGTTCGATTTCTATGAACACATTAGTAAATGTTACACTGGAAAATAAAAAACAGCGTTCAAACATATGATGACGTTACATTTAAATAATATTAATACTTAAAATTATTTAAAGACTAGTGCAAGCACATGTGTCATTATTTTCTTGCTTAATACTTTTTGTATTATTCCCACAAAAAACAAAGAGAATGCAAAGCAACAGACACATGTAAGGGTTTTTCAATAAGAGTGCTACAAAAGTTTTTTTTAAATAAAACAAAACCGGTTTTAGATACCAATGAAATTCTTTATTCGTGTGAAAGTACGTTCGATGCCATTATATATGGAACTCGACTTCTTTTGCATGGCCACCACGGGCACGCTTGCAGAAGTCCAGACGCTGAACCCAATTTTTGACGGTTTTCAAGCATAAATCGGCCGATACTGCTGCAATTTCACGTTCGATATTCGTACGAAGTTCATCAATCGTCGCTGGCTTGTTGGCATAGACCATTGACTTGACGTAGCCCCACAGGAAATAATCTAACGGCGTCAAATCGCACGACCGAGGCGGCCAATCGGCTGGGCCATTTCGTGAGATAACACGTTCACCAAACTTGGTTTCCAATAAATTGATTGTGGCATTCGTTGTGTGGCTTGTGGCGCCGTCCTGTTGGAACCACATGTCCTCCAAGTCCATATTATCCAATTGGGGCCAAAAATATTCGGTTATTATTGAACGGTAGCGATTCGCATTCACAGTAATGTGCCGGTCTTGATCATCACGGAAGACCGTAATTTTTTCGGGATGCAATGATGACTCATGGATTACGTGTGGATTTCTGTCTGACCAATAACGCATATTTTGCTTATTGACGAAGCCATTCAGCCAGAAATGAGCCTCATCGCTGAAGATGATTTTCCGATGAAAATCCGAATCATTTTCAAAGTGTTGCTTAGCCCAATTCACGAACATACGACGCTTCTAGTGGACAAGCGGCTTCAGTTCTTGCGTTAATTTGATCTTGTAAGGATGTAGGCCAAGATCTTTTCGCAAAATTCGCCACAACGACGTCACAGAGATGCCCAACGCTTGAGAACGACGTGTGAGAGATACATTTGGGCTTTCTTGAACTGAAGCCGCAGCGGCAGCAATATTCTCGGCACTACGGGCACTTCTTTGTCTCACTGGCACGGGAAAATTTTGTCCTGTGCCTGTGGATTCAAATTTTTCCACTAGACGCTCAATTGTTGATCTGGTAGGACGATAATGACGACCATAATTTGGACGTAGCGCTCTTAAAGTTGAGGCCACTGGCTGCAAATTTCGGCAGTAAATTTTAATAATTTCGACTCGTTGTTGGCTCGTATATCTTTCCATGATGAAATGGCAAACCTTACTGAAGAGAAATGTCAAAAGAGCGGGAAAAGATATGGCGTCGTTTGCTGTCCCTATCGATTTACTTTTGTTGCGTCTCTGTTGAAAACCCCTTTATAAAGAATTTAAAAAGGCGTTCAATTATGATGACGTTTCATTTAAATAATATTAATACTTAATAACACTTAAAAATATGTAAAGACAAGTGCCATTATTTTCTTGCTAATACCTTTTATTTTATATCCACAAAAAACAAAGAGAATGCAGAGCAACAGACACATGAACATACATACATTGTTATATTCGTACATACGCTACACAAGTTCACACAATTTTCGTTGCTCTCTTGCTATCTCGTTTTTATATTCGTATAACCACGTCATTATTATCTTTACTCTGAGAGTGCTCCGCACCCACGCAAGACAACTATTCGCTGCCACTACATCAGTGTGTGTTTTTTTCGCAGTCCGAGAATCTGTGTTTCGCAGTCGGACAAATCTATGTTCTATATAGGGGTGGGTCACCCTTATCATTTAGGGGTATGAAAAATAGATGTTGGCCGATTCTGAGACCTACCCGATATGCACATAAAATTTCATACACATCGGTCCAGCCGTTTCAGAGGAGTTTAACGCCAAACAATATGTGTGATCGCAGTCGGACAAACTGTGTTTGGATGTGTTCACTTTGTGAGTTTAGTCCCTACCCGTGCCTATAGATGTTAACACATTAAAAAGTAAGAAGATTTTCCTGCGCTTATTTTTCACTGTGATAGTCGGTGGTGCTATGGTCATCATGACTGACTAATGTGCATAAGAAAATGGGGTCAGATCCGAAACTCACACCTTTTAAATTCTTCGGGTGCGGAATAGTGCAGGAATTTAAAAAAAAATGTAAATAATTCAGCCGCTTCTATAAGATCTGAAACTTCACATGGTCACAGCTGATGCAATTTGCTAAGTTGGAACTTCGGAGACCACACCGAAAACGAACAGTGGGATTCCGAAGTTGACAACCTCGGCAATCAGACAAATTTGAAGAGCTGTAAAACTTTGGATTTTGACTCTACTCCGAATATTTTGTTAGCTAAAACCTACAAAGAAGGGCTGATTTTCGCTGCGACACCGAAAATAGTTAACTTTTACTAACTTTTCAGGAGATCGAATAACGGCCTTGTTGTCAATTTCTGATCCCTACTGATATGACCTAGCCAGTGCAGCCCCGCTATTTTGATACGAATAAATAACTACTTCGACGGCGGGCTACAGATTATACACCTCCTGATTCAGTCGTCGTCTAGATCCGATATGATACAGGATTCTGCGCCATAATTCAAGACATGTTTGTCTGAGAGGCTGATATAATTTGATCTTCGTGTCTCGTGAGAGGATCTTATCTCTGAAGTTCTTGCATAGCCCGAAATAACACCAGTTTGCAAGCACAATTCTCCCTGTGATTTCCAGGCCGACGATATTGCTTCTGTTCACTGCAGATTTGAGGTAAATAAATTCGTCCATTACCTCGAAACTATAACGGTTATCAATGTTCACCCTTTCAACCAATCGGGTGCACGCTGAAAAATAACGGCCTCTCTAACATGTTCTCCCAAACATATTCTGCAGGAACCAGGTATATGTTTGGAACACTCTTCAAACATTAATATGTTTGCAAGTCCCAAACTGACTTGTGTTTAAATGTAAACAGCATCATGTTTACTGGCAAACATGTATGCTTTTCCGTGGAAACATATGCGTACTTGCCCCCTTTATTTGTTGACTCTCACGTTTTTGTTTTCGGAAGGTTTCAGCTATGCGTTGGTTATCACTATGCGTTGGTACACAAAGAATATTTTTATATACAAATCTAGTTGATGCATGCCAAGCGTTCATTTCACAAATGGTCCGCCGCACAGTGGTCCAAGACGCCAATCTAGCTGGAAAAAAGTCACAACTTCTCTTCGGAAGCAGCTAGAAGTATGAAATTTTGGAATTATGTATTTCTTATTGAAAGCATTCTTTGTACAAAAAATGGGCGTTGTAGGTAAAATGGGCGTGGCAATTTTTATGACATTTTTAAGAGTACCTATTTTGGCAATATTTTCAAGGACGACTCGAACGGAGGTTTCGGGCATCTCTTTTTAAGATAAAAGATAAAAAAATTACGTTATAGGGGAGTTTTCTCTATAAGGGAGTTCGTTATAGAGGAGTTCGACTGTAACAAATTCCCACCACCAATATGCTCCCTGGGTACCCCACTAGATTCGAATAGATATATTGCACTAATATACAAAACAACATAAGAATATAAATATATACTTCAAATAATAATCATTTATTTAAATTATTCTACATCTTCTTGTATGAAAGGATCTAAAAGTAACGAAATGACTTCATCGTCTAATAGGTCTTCATTTCGAGAGCTACGAAATGGCTTTGTTGAGAAAGATGAAATTAAAGGATCTGATGACAGAAGCAAATAATTGAAAAGATCTTCCATTGTGTTCTCTCGTGACATTTTTCTAGTGTGATGTTCGCGAATAAATCTAAAATCTTTGTTTCGAGACTCTAGTGCTTCCTCCGACATCATTCCTATCGGTAGTGCCGCATTTTGAATTATGTCTGCGCCGTGGATCAAAATTTTGTGTACACTCGATGGCATATAGTACCATTCATAGAGTTCTACGTATAGTTCCGCAGTTTCCATTGCATATTTACGGAATGCTTCCACATTATTTGCATAACCAGATGACATAGTTCTCAAAATTATTCCTAGTCTTTTTATTAAAGTTTCATTTACTCCTGTTATTTGAGAAGCTAAGGAGGGTTGTTGAAAAAATTTTCTAGCGGTATTACCGTCATTTGTGTTTCCTTCTCCCGGCTTAGGAATATCAATTAATAAATTCATTTCCGATTTCAGAGCGCTAATTATTTCTTCTTTTCTTTTCTTCTGTGAAGCTTTATCGGACTCACTACGAGCTTGCCATTTTTTAATATCACTTTTGTAAGATATATGCAATACACATTCCAGGCACCTTATCCACGCATGCAATGTCGATAAACCATATTCGTAAAGATTGGCCCTTACATTCAAGGCTTTAATTTCGTGCAGTTTATTCATAGTAGTTGGCGTTGCTCCACAAATACCACATGTTTGAGTAGAGGAATCGCTTAGAATTGAGAAAACCTTGCCATCAATCATTGTTAAATAAAACACATGTTTAACAGTAACTGTTTTATCTTCAGTGTTACAAACTGTTGACACTATTGCATTAATTTGATTTTTTATGAAATTAGTTTCATCTTGAATCAAAGATTTTGTTTCCTTTTCAAAAATCAGTTTAATTGGCCTGCAAAAACGTGTAGATGATGGACGTGGGTTTTCCCATATGATGTGGTTATCGTCCTTTAGCTGCAAAGGTACCAAGCAAATTGCAAACAAATATTGATCTGTTTTACGGGAATCATTTGAACTAAAGTTTTGCTTATAGGTTGAGTGCCCACTGCTACCGTCACATCCCCATTTATAAATCAAAGTCAATTCCGTATAATTAAATTGCTCTATGACCTCTTTTTGTAACTTCACAATTCTACATGCAGTGTGATCAACTAAGTCCTGCAGAGGCACTTCTGCTATTACATCGGATACCTTTATTCCATTACTTGGGTAGCACTTTTTTTTAGCTTCCAAAATTCTATGATAAGATGGGTATATATCCGCGTTACGGATCTTAGCACCAGTACGCATCGCATTATAACTTGCTTTTGTATATTTTCCATCGATAAACAGACGTAATGCTTCTTCATCTGTATATGGTACTGGTTCCTTAGATTGTGCATTAGCAAATTTTTTAATTTTTGTTGCTCTCGTTGGAGAGTCAATTATGTTCTTTAAAATCGCTGCAGCATTCCTCTTGCCAGATTTATAAAGGCTAACGCCAGCAGCGAAAGCTAGTTTGTCAGGTGAACATCCACTAACTAAAGCCGACACTTCCAAACGCTTTCCTCTTTCAGATTTACCTGAAAAATCTGATCGAGGTCTACCAAAATTTGACGTTGACGGTTGAAACCCTAAATCCTCTGGAATTTTAGTCACGTTTTCAGAAGGAAGGCCAAATACGCCATTTAACCAAATTTTGTTGGAGTGTTCAAAAGTTTTCTTTGATCTTTTTGCTTTTATCCATCTGTCATTGATTGAATACGTTAATCTCCGTACAGCCAACTTAACTTTATTACAATAATCTTCTGGTTTAGTTTTCTGTAACCCACTCTTAGCAAAAAAATAGCTAATGACAGCTTCTAGCCTTTTGCCTTCCATTTCGGAAATCCACACATTGTATAGTTCTCTTCGTGTAATGGGTATGTTATCTGTATATGTATATAAAAAGTTTTCCCGTCAATAATTGCAGCTAATTTTTTTTCCATAAAAAGTGGACATTACACAGATCAACAGGGCACAATTCATTTCACGGGAATCCACGGGAATCCTATTTAAAAGTTACTCTAAAAACCATAAAATGCTAAATTTTTACTACACAAAACACATATTTCCTTTTACCTATTATTTTGCACACAGAACATTTAAATTCGACATTTATTTATCATATAGCTTAAACATACCTGACATAATGCAGTGCAAAAAAAATAAAGACAAAATTTGCTCTTGTTTTATGTTACGATCAGTTCAAATATGATGCTGTCAATCAACTGGGCTTCTATAACAACAGTGATAATGCAATTGTTCATTTTCAAAACATCATAACAAAGCAAACAAGCAAAAAATAAAAAAACCTGATATACAGTTATGAACAGTGGATAGATATCTAACATTTACCAAACAAATTATGTGAACTTTGAAACATAAAAAAATTTACTTTTTTCCAGCTAGATTGGCGTCTTGGACCACTGTGCGCCGTTCCGATTTTCTCAGTAAAGGCTCGGACAGACAAAGGGCTTCACGATGTTGCCCTTTCCAATTTCTTTCCTCGAAATCGTTTCTGACTTTGGTAGCACACATATATATGAAACACATACACAAAAACCAAAGTAACATCACCAACCACAAGCCGAAGGCGTCCGAGCCTTCGTTTATCCTTTTTTCACTGATCAAGCGCTTTTGATATCCTCTGTCCGATGAAGCATTGACGACTGAATACATGAAACTAAAACGCACTACATCAGCCAAAACAAGAAATGTTGACTTCATCTGCAATTTGCACGCACATTCAGGATTAGTTATGAGTCACTGACTGAGAGACAGTACAACAAACACAGCTGTATTTGTATCACAAACATAAAAAAATACACACGTCTCTTATAACATATTAATCATTGTGTCTTAAATATGTAATATTGAATAGCAAACACAATATGTTTGGACACAAGTATATTATATTTGCACCAAGCTCAAAACACACTTTATATTTGCATCCAAACAACAACAAAAAGACGGATTTTCCAGCGGATGGATGTTCTGCTTGTCATAACAATTAATTTTGTGTTGTCCTCGTTTACTGCAAAACCCACTTTTACCGATTCCTTCCCAATTCACGAAAATACTACAGTAACTTCTCGCAGATTTCGGCCAATGATGTCTAAATCTGCAGCAAACGCGAGCAGCTTGTGACTTTTGCTGCTAATAGTTTCATTCGTCTTGACTGCAGCTTTTCTCGCGATGATGACCTCAATTAACATGTTGAAGAGATCGCATGATAGGGTAAGATCTTTACCAATCTCTACTGAGGATGTCGTGTCGGACAGTGTCTTTCTACAATGGCGTGCTAGTTTAGCAGGAATGCCAAGCTCCGACATAACTTGATACAGGTTTTCCCGAATTGGGATATCGAAGGCAGCTTTATAATCTACAAAGAGGTCGTAGTTGTTGATTTGTTTGGGGTGGGGGTTTTCCAGAATTTGTGAATATCTGGTCGATAGTTGAGAGTACCTTGTATGCGATGGACAAAAGGCTTATTCGATGACAGTTTGTATATATACTCGGGTTACCTTTTTCGAAAACAGTACACAGTATGGTAAGATTCCTATCGTAGGGCATGCATTCGTCTAACCAGATTTTGTAAATGAGCTGATGCATGCACCTTTCCAACTCATAGTAGTCATCATTAAACCGCTCAGTCGGGTTTCCTCTCTCCTCTTCTCCTTATATCGCTCTGCCGCGACACGCGTTGCATCTGACTGAAGAACTGCCATACGTGCAGCGTTCTTTTCATCAGTTGTCTTGCGATACTCTTCATCGTACCATGATTTGTCTTTAGGCAGTAACCAATTACAGTCTTTGCATCAATTTTCAAAGAGTGGGAAATGTACTTCCACTGCGCTTCCGGCTCATGAGGCGGGGGCTCGTTCTGCTCCAGTATCTGTGAGTGAGCTTCTCTGCATAGGCCGTGGCTCTCTGTGAAAAATAATCGAAATAAAGGAAAATGTTGACGAGTAAAGTCAATTTTTTTAACTGAGTTTAATTTTTTGAGTTACTAAGAAAACTAGAAATTATGCTCACACGTTCTGAGTGCGCCATTAAGCTAAAAACTATAACACTTTCCAATAGTGTTGCCAGATTGCCCGCACCAACACAAAAAATTGCATAGGCCAGAAATATAGATGTCAACCGACGTAATATTATAAAGGGCGTCTCAGTAAGATTGCAATTTTTAAATTTAGTGTCACGTTTTTGTCGAGAGAGTGCATATAATGTGTCAACTATTCGAAGAGTGGTCAACAAATTTGAAGAAACTGGGTTGGTTATGGACAGTTAGACTCCTGAGCGTCAACATACCAATCGGTCTCTTGAAAACATTGCTGCTTTAAATCAGAGTGTCGGCGAAAACCCGAAAACATCAATCTGGTATCGTTCTCAACAACTTCAAATTTCACGAAGCACTACGCAGTGAATTTTGACAAATGACCTCCCTCCACCTCGATACGTACAAAATTCAGCTTACTCAGGAGCTCAAATCAGTAGACCAATGAAAGGGCCAGCAATTCGTTCAATGGTTAATGGAGCAAAGTGAAGGCAATGGCAATTTTTAAAACATAAGTCATCTTCTCCGATGAAGCGCATTTCCATCTGAATGGCTTCGTGAATACACAAAATTGTCAAATTTGGGACTCACAAAATCCTCATGCAATCCATGAGAATCAAATGCACCCACAACGGACAACTGTCTGGTACAGATTTTGGTCACGCGACGTGATTTGGCCTCATTTTTTTGAAGATGTGGCATAAATTGCAGTGACTGTAGACGGCATTCGTTGTAGGAACATTATAACGGAGTTCTTGTGGCGTCAACGAGACGGCATTCGGTGTAGGAACATGATAACGGAGCTCTTGTGCCCTGAACTGGACGGCATGAATGTGGTCAGCAAGACGGCGCCGCCTGCGACACCGCACTTGAAACAAACGATTGATTTCCAGAGCAAATTATCTCAAGAAATTCTCTCAATTCTGGCCACCAAGATCATGCAATTTAACGTCATGCGATTTTTTTCTTTGGGTTTTGTGAAATCTCGGGTTTATGCGAATACACCAGAAACAACTTCTGAGCTCAAATCCGAGATCCAACGCGTCATCGGTGGGATACCGCCACATCTCTGTGAAAAAGTCATGTAAAATTTCATGAAAAGAGTAATGACCTGTCATCAGAGCCGTGGGGGCTCTTTTTAACGGATAGTTTATTCTATCCTTAAACGGAACAGGTATGCTTTACTTTCCAGTAAAAAAATCATAAATATCTCAACAAATACGTGTTATATTTTAAAATGAAAATGTGCATTCTTTCTGAGACACCCTTTATTAGGTGGATTTTTTTTATTCACTGTTAAACAAATTTTTCGAACACTTTGTATGGAGATCTAATCGATATTAAGAAAGCGGCAAATACAAAACACGTTTATTTTAACTTGTCTGGGGCATTCCCTCTTTTCAGCTATGATTATCCCTACTTTTCTCATTCGGCATCTGGCAACCCTAATCATATGACAAATAGTTTTGAAGATATTATTATTATATGAAAACATATTCAAAAATATATTTTTTCGGCGTGTTTATACCCCGACAACTTCTGCGATACCTTGGCTATCATTCCCATCGCTATTTTATTATTTGTTTGATCTCCATTGATCGTATATCTTTTTTGAAATTTAAATTTAAGAAAAGAAACAGATCGAGAAATTTAACTCCCGCAAGGGGGAATGGATGGAGTTTTATTTTTACTTATGTTAATATCTATAGTTTATGATCGCCTCCCATTCTGTTGTCGGTTATTTGTTTCTTAAGAGTATTATGAAAAGATATTATCGTATCGACTAAAGTGACTTTTGTAAAAAAATGAGCTTAATGACATTTGACGTCGACGACCGGCTATTCTTTCTTTGTATGCAATAGTGAGTGGTGAGTGGAGCGATGTCATTTTCCCCCAGCCTGGACTGAAACGAATTGTGGATATTTTACATTTTTAATGAACTGGAATGGTGGTGGTGATTCGTATTCTTAAGTTTTATTTATTACTGGCATAAAAAAGAAAACAATTAATTATAGATTTGATTAGTTTATGATCAGTGACAAAAGCTGAAGAGAAAATATAGAGGTCGATTGCAAAACAAATCAGATGAGCAGGTGTAAAAAATTTAGGGTGGAATTGGTTTGAATTTGCTGGGTTATGAGATCACTTTTGAATAGAGTTTTCGAAAACGAAATTATGATTATGAACGCAGATTAAGTTGTGATCTTCTTTTTGTCTCTGTTGTTCTGTAGATAATAAAAAGTCTGTTTCACTTTCTCTTTCTATGTATCTCGCATAAAGAGCATTTGGCCAACGGCTTGATTTTGGTTCAAACAAAAGTAGTTGGATTTCAATAACAAAAGTTATTCGATTGGAATAGGAAACAAAGAGCAGTTACGTATGTATATATGACAATTTTTGATAGTTTCGTAGGCTAAATCGCAATTGGGTGAAGCGATCCGTATTCTTATTTCAGATTCTTAGTTAGTTTTGAAGCCTCTTCTTTATATCCTTGAATGAATTCATCTGTTCAATTTCGCTTAATATAAGATGCAATTTTAAATTCCTCGTACCGAAATCTCCTATCCCATCAACCACCACTGCTGAGGAGTAATATTGACCATTGTCATACTAACGGTTAACTTTAACGTAACAACGTAACGTAACATTGAAGTAAACTTGGAAAATGCTGGACAAACCACTACATTCAATAAACAAAGACGACTTTAGGAAAAACGGACAGGAATGTGTTTAATAACACTATGCAACAAAGTTTTTGCGTTGGGGTGGATAATTTCCTCACCAAATGCTTGCAATTTCTGCAACGGTCGTTGTAAGTTCCAATGTTCCTTCCAGATTTTTCCGTAAAAAGTAATACCATGTGATCACAGGCTGCCACGCAAATTAGCAAGGATATTTCATAGAATATCCCAATGAGCTATTTTAAATCTTGTGTTTATGAAGTGGCCGTCGGTGGTGCAATGGTAGTGTGCGTGGCTCTTATGCATGAGAACGTGGGTTCGATCCCTGCTCTGACCACCTTAAATCTCTTTCGACGGTGGTCACCTCGCGTAGTGACGGCGACACTATCGAGTACTTAGCCATGTAAAAGCTTCTCAAAATACCGTTCGGAACTGGTGTAAAATTGTAGGTCCCAATCAGTGAGTGTAAAACTAGAAAGCAATGTAATGGGAAACCATTTTTTTTTTATTTTTTGTTTATGAATTTCCGGGAGATGGGACTGACCGTGGAAATGGGAACTTCCTGATTGTCACCCATTTGGGAGTGGTCATAAATGTTTCCTTCATAGGCCATTCCAAGCAGCTCACTACTTCCTGGCGGTATGTCCCGGACAATGGCTTTATCGGAACCCCTCGTTAGCTGGCTAGAGTGAGAACGCCATTCGAATGAGCAGCCTGATTGATTATACGATCACTGATGCGTCGTAGATTAAATAGGTGATCATGCCACTGAAGCTCTTCAAACTAGCGGACATATTGTAGTTTTTGTTTTGATTTTGCTTGGGCCCTACCATATGATTTCTCAATTTTAGTTGTTGATTAATTTTAAATTATTTTTGTTTTTAGTACTGTTAAACATTTTTGGTTCATTTGGGGAGTTGGAGTCAGAATAGGAGGAGTTGGAGTTGAAGTTAAGAATTTTACAGCATTGCGTAGTTGGCGTCGGACTTTTCAACATATTAGGAAAACCCTAGTGAAGGGGATTCTTTTTCAAGGTAGTTTTGGAAAGAAAAAATCTTTCAATATCTTCAAGAAACGCTCTCCATTTGCCGTAACAGTACTATTAGTTTGTACGAAAAATTAATGCCACATTTTCACAGCCCAAGATTAGTGCTCTTCGAAGGCAAACTCCGTTAACCCACGCTAGCACAGAAGATTGCGCATACAATTATGATATGTAAAAATTGAAGGTTAATTTTTAGCCTCATTTTAAACTGGTGTACAATTTGATGCAACACTGGTAAAATAGCAAAAACTGCAACTATAATAAAAACATAAAAATATCAACTGTTCCGCAAGCCATCAGAGAAGGACGACGACCAAAATTTGCCGATGCGCCCCGACGCCAACAAGTTTTTGAAGATAACATCGCCGCCGATAAAGTGGTCCGCATCAGCTTAAAATGTGAGCCGATTTGATCGACTGAGCCAATATTAAAGGTTCTATTTAAAATCAACACAATTTAGTATACAACTGTGTATCCGGAGTCTAAAATTTGGTGTCGACATCCTTCATCGCCAGTATGCTTTAAAGTTATTGTTTAAAAGGTTTTGTCTTTCTATCTTCTTATACAAAATTGGTAAAACACTTATAAATAGATTTTCAATTTAATATTTCGGTTTCCCTTTTATTGTATCGTAGCTACACAAGAAATCGGTTGTTTTAATGAATAAAGCGAACCACAGATCGATAACTGTGGATCGATAACTTTTTATCTGCCTGATGAATTTGAAAAAGTATTACCCAAAAATATTGTAAATAGTAATAGTGATGCGAACAACTTCGATTACATTCTTATTTGGTATCAACATGGGCGGTAGACCGACAATAAACATCAACGATAGCTGATGTTCATGCTCATGAATGGCAAGTGTGTGGTTCGCTTAAGTGTAAACAAAACAAAGCACGGAGTTACTACCTGAAATGTCAAATTATTATAAAGAAAGAGTTTATCGGTCTATTTGCGGCATAAAGCCCGACAACCCATCTTGATGAAACTGGAATAACTGTGGTTTAGAGTTGAGATGGGCACGTCGTAAGTTTTGGCTCACGCTCAAGCATACTCACGAAAGGAAGAAGGTCACATATGCTTCTCACGTTCACAGACGCTTACACGCTGAAAACTCTGTCGTTTTTTGTTGTTTGGAGGTAAATATAATATGTGTTTGGAGCTTGTCGCCCAAACGCATTGTGTTTGCTATTCAATATTACATGTTTGAGACACAATGATTAGTATGTTATAATATATGTGTTTGAGACCCAAATATATCTGTGTTTGTGATACAAATACGTTTTAGTTTCGTCAATGGTTCATGGGGCAGAGGATATCAAAAGCGCTTGATCAGTGAAAAAAGAATAAACAAAGGATCGGACAGTTAAATGCTTTGTGGTGTTGCTTTGGTTTTTGTGTATGTGTGTCGTATATATTTATGTTTGTTACCAACGTGAGACACGATTTTGAGGAAAGAGACTGTAAAGGGCATCAACATGAAGCCCATTGTCTGTCTGAGACTTTACTGCGAAAGTCGGAACAGCGGACCATTTGTGAAATATAATAAACAATATAAACAATTAACGAGGGTGACATGATGTGACATGGGGTAGCACTTTCTGTGGAAATATCCATATGTATATATACGATTGACCCATTTTAGTGTAGTAGCAATGTACTTGTTTTCAACAGAGATGTGGCCCTGTTACAAGAACCATGGACGGTAAATGATCGTATATGGGGTATCAGGTGCAATGGATACAGGACCTTCGTCCTATCACCTCCAGGCAGGCCGAGATCTTGCATATTCATTAAAAACAAATGTAATGCTCTTTTATTGCAGAATTTTAGTGATAGAGATACAACCGCCATCAGCCTCTCCCTGGAAAATGGCCAGCGGGACATCTGGCTAGTATCATCAAAGAGACGGAATTGTAGCGTCATTATAGGTGCTCACGCCAACGCGCACCAGACAATATGGGCGAGTACCGGCATCAATGATCGAGGTGAGTCTCTTTTTAATTTCATTATATATATGTAATAGAAGTGAGGAACCGACCTTCATTACGTCGGTTAGGAGGGAAGTACTAGACCTAACTATAGTACTTGGCTACGACTATGTAACTGTATCCGATTGAAGCGTACTTTCTGATCACTTATTTTCTGATCATAGATATCTACAGTTCCACATAAATATCGACCCTCTGAAAAAGGAAGTTTTTAAAAATTATAGGAAAATGGACTGGAACGCCTATCGTGGGCGCCTAAGGAAACTCTTAGGTAACCATACGAATATTGCGACTAATGTGCCAGAACTGGAAGAACTAGTTGGAAAATTTACTGATGCGTGCAGGAACGCGCTCAATGGGTCCTGTAAGACCAGTGGTTATAATGCTGCCAAGGGTAACAAAAAACCTCATTGGTGGAACGCTGAGCTTCATGATCTAAGATCATCCAACAAGGCCAAAAAGATCGGCGACAAAACGGATTGGGACGTTTACAAGATTAGTCTTGATCTATATAAAGGTGAAATCAAGAAAGCCAAACGGAAATCGTGGCGAAACTGTGAATCCATTGAGGGAACCAACCAGACTGCATGCTTAAGATGCGAGCTCGCTAAAACCCACCGTGCGCGGGGTTCTTAATGAAAGACGATGGAACGTGGAAGTATTCGTCTGAAGAGTCTCTTGGGATTCCCACTTTCCCAACGATGACAGGAGTGTCACCTAGCTTAGGAAAAGTTCGCCCAATAGTGAGCAGAAAGAATCTGATATGGGCCATTAGATGCTTTAAGCCCTATAAATCAGTCGGACCTGACGGGATAATTCCCGCGCAACTACAGGAGGCACTATACCTATCTTGTAGTTGGTTGGAGGCAATCTTCAGGGGCTGCCTTATGCTGAGAGTCATTCCTAGCATTTGGAAACAAACCAAAGTGGTTTTCGTCCCGAAAGCGGGCAAACGCTCTCATGTCAAACCAAAGGACTTTAGACCAATCAGTCTATCATCCTTTGTTCTTAAGACATTTGAAAGGTTACTGGACATTCACGTTCGTAGTAATCTTCCACATAATCTACTATCGAGTTCTCAGCATGCCTATATCAAGGCCAGGTCAACTGAGATGGCTCTCCACTCTATGGTCAGCATAATAGAAAACTCTCTTGAGAATAAGGTCTTCGCTCTAAGGACCTTCCTGGATATCGAGGGAGCCTTCAATAACATTCAACCTTCGGCGAATCTAGGAGTCGACAGCTTAGGACACGCTTAATTGGGAAGCTTCTTGTGGATAGATCCGTCAAAGCTGAATGGGGTGGTGTTACAATTGCTAGGAACGTTAACAGGGGGACACCGCAGGGAGGAGTTCTGTCTCCACTATTATGGTTAACTTCTGTCAATGAACTGCTTCGTAAATTGGACAGGGCCGAATGCCAGGTCTTTGCCTATGCCGATGATATTGCTATCATCTGTACGGGTGGAAACCACAATTTACTTAGCATTAGAACTGGACCGCTAAAAACAGACTATCAGTTAACCCACATAAAACCGAGCGTATCTTGTTCTCTCGGAAATATGCAATTACAGTTGACGGAAAAGGAGAAGTATCTGGGGATAATTCTCGACAGAAAACTTGGAAACCGAATGTGGAGGAGAGGGTGAAAAAAGCGTCTGTTGCTCTTTCCTGCTGTAAATAGGCGATAGGAAAGCGCTAAGGACTGTCTCCTAATATCACAATGTGGATTCCTACGGCAATAGTCAGACCAATACTTCTCTATGGCATTCAAAATTCAAAGATTAGCACTGATTAGCAATGGGCACGGCGTCAGGTACTGGACTTAGTGCTATCCTGAACATCTGTACTCCTGATATCATGGCCGCTACATCCCTGATGAGAATCAGAGATTGTGGCGTTTTGGTATCGGGGCATTCCGGACACACTGAATTACTACACCGGATCAACTCTATTCCTGTAAAAGCGAACTACTGTATCCCCTACCTTCTACCAGCGACAAATCTAAGGACTTCTTTTCCGAACAGGAATATCTGGGAAAAGTCACTGGAAGGGGACACCAGTAGCATCAGATTTTTCACGGACGGATCAAAGTTGGATGAGCTATGGGGTTCATTCACCGGACCTAAATGTAAATATCTCTAGTGTATTTCAGGCGGAAATTACCGCCATACTGGAGGATGCTGAACTACTGAAAAGTAGTGTCACAACCCTCCGGAGAATATGTATCTACACAGACAGCCAGGCTGCCATAAAATCCCTGGAAGCCATGTTTGCTACGTCCCTGACGGTGAAAGAATGCCACTCATCACTTAGGGTGATGGCAAAGTATTTTGACATCAGGCTCATCTGGGTACCGGGACACAGCGACATTCCTTAGACAGGGTACTAAGGCACAGATTCTGCCGGCAAAAGAAGGTGTTGGTATGCCAATCTCTACCTGCCGTTTGCAGATCAGGCAGTGGGCCGATAATATGTTCTAGGACAAGTGGAGACTTACTCCAACTTGCAATCAAGTCAGGGTCCTCTGGCCACAGGTGGACAGGAAGAGGACTAGGCAACTACTTAACTTGCCTAGAGGCAGTTTATCCACAATGATGGGAACACTTACGGGACATTGTCTTGTAGGAAAACACGCCCTAAGATTGGGACATAGAAACTCTACTCTCTGTAGATGCTACATGGAAGAGGACGAGGAAACGACGAAACACCCTCTCTTGGATTGCCCTGCTCTGGCAGGACTGAGAAGTAGGGTATTCGGAAAACATTTAGTAGGTATCACAATGGGAATCTTTAGCCTAAGTGTGCTAGACAGCGTGCTGTCTTGTAGCCTTTTCAACCAACCAATCAATCAACAGAGACTAAAAGGATATCGCACCCCCAAAATAATAGTGTCGTAAGTCCCAGAAATAGTGGTTTAGGATTTTACATTATGTGTCATTGTTTTTATGAAATTTTCAATTAGACTTCTTATAGTGTTGTAAAACCATTCCCATAAGACAGACATTACGTCATAAAAAAATTTACTAAACTTTATAAAATTCTGTCGTAGTTGAAATCTTCTAGACGCTTTTCTCAAAATAAGACTAAGAAGGCAGTTACACAGTTTCAAATATTGTTTTTGAGGTTACGACACTATTCTTCTGGGGTTGCGATATACATATATAACTCTACTATAAAACGAAGATTACAAACTTCACGGAACATTGTCTTCCGCTAGCTGTCCATTTTAGTACACTATTCTAATTCTAATTCTAATTCTAATTCTAATTCTAATTCTAATTCTAATTCTAATTCTAATTCTAATTCTAATTCTAATTCTAATTCTAATTCTAATTCTAATTCTAATTCTAATTCTAATTCTAATTCTAATTCTAATTCTAATTCTAATTCTAATTCTAATTCTTCTAGGTGTTCTATGTATGCTTCGTGTTCTACGACAATAATCCTTGTTAAATTTCGCTGCAGAAGTGTGAGAATCAACTGGACACAGTAATTTTGCTTGATTTTTAAATTTATTTCTTAAAATATCTGGCAGGAATGTCACAACGCTATACAGCAGTCTGCATTTTGGGCTTGGGACCATGTCCACCTAGTGATACCCTTTGTTGAGGGAACCATCTACCCACAACATTGGTGTTGCACTGTGTAATAGCCAAAGCCCAATATAAATAGAAAATTCTGACCACAAATCCAAGTGGTGGCTAATATTGTTAAGAACGTTTGTTACCATGGATATCGCGGTTAAGAGACATCAGACCTTGCGTCATAATGGAGAAGTAGGTACAGCGGCAACAGCCGAGGAAGACTTCTTTTAGCGGACAACACCCGACTATGGTTTTAGACTTTTGTTGTTATTGGTTGGTTTAAGGCAAACATGCAACAAGTGTTATGTGTTAAAAATATGTTGCAAGTGGATTTCTTCTAAACAAAATGGGAAAATTCTTTAAGAGATTAGCAACAACGACTAAAAGGGCAGTTACACAGTTTCACTATAATTTCAAAGACTTGTTTTAAAAAATATTAATTTAAAATTCTTAGTTTCTAAGGTAGAACATGTTTACACATAATTCCAATCTTTTTATTTTATTGATTATTTTACAACCTCATGAGGTCAGATGTCGTACACATATTAATTAAACAAATTTCAACATATTCTTCCAATTGGCTCTATCCTTCGCCTTTTCTCGCCAGTTGGTAACACGGAGGGATTCTTCTGCCTGGTCTTTCCAGTGGAGTGTTGGTCGTCCTCGTTTCCTGCTTCCATCGGGTACGTTATCGAAAACCTTTCGCGCTCACTCATCTTCGTCCATTCTGATAACATGACCTAGCCAACGCAATTGGCCTAATTTAACTCGCCTAGCTATGTCCACGTCAGAATACAGATTATATAGCTCTGCGTTCCACCGACGTCTGTACTCGCCGTTTTCTGTAACATAACCATAGATTTTACGGAAGATTTTTCTCTCGATTACTCCCAGGTATTTTTCAACCACTTGCGATATAACCCAAGTTTTGGAGCCATATGCCAGGACAGGTAAAATGAGAGTCTGGTGTAGCTGTACTTTTGCCTGTCGAGAGAGGGCTTTGTTCCTAAACTGCTTGCTGAGCCCAAAATAGCAACTGTTTGCAATCACAATTCTCCTATTTACCTCCAGGCTGACGTTGTTGTCCTTGTTCACGACGGATCTAAGGTAGGCAAATTCATCTACCACTTCAAAATTAAATCGGTTGTCAACGTTCAAGTGCGGATCAAGTCGAGAGGTGTCTCTAGTCGTTGACACCATCAGTTTTGTCTTGCCCTCATTAACAGCAAGACCCACCTTCGCTGATTCCTTTTCGATTCTTGAAAATACTGCATTAACCTCTCGCAAATTTCGCCCAAGGATGTCTATGTCGTCCGCATACGCCAGCAACATATGGCTTTTCGTGTTAATAGTCTTGTTCGTATTTACTGCAGCCTTTCTCATTATTATCTCCACCACGACGTTGAAGAGATTGCACGAAAGTGTTTCGGCTTGTCTCAGTCCTCGCTTGGTACAGACTGGTTCAGTGAGGACTTTCCTCATGTTCACAGCTGATTTGGTGTTGGTCAGCGGCATTCTTCAGAGTCGGATCAGTCTTGCCGGAATCCAAAGTTCAGACATAGCTTCGTACAGTTTTCCCCGTATGGGGCTATCGAAAGCAGCTTTGCAATCGACAAAAAGGTGATATGTATCGATTTGCTTTTCGTTTGTCTTTTTCAGGATTTGGTGTAGCGTGAATATTTGGTCAGTCGTGGTCTTGCCTGGTCGAAAACCACACTGATAACGCCCAACCAGATTTTCAATAATTGGCTTTAGTCTTTCATTTAATACGCTTGACAAATCTTATACGCGATGGATAAAAGAGTGATACCTCGATAGTTGGAACAGACACACGGATCAAGCTTTTTGAATACAGGACATAATACACTCAGACTCCAATCGTCGGGCATAGATTCCCCCAACCATATACCGCATATATATTGATGCATGTGGGCTAGCAATGCTTCGCCATCTGCCTCAAAAAGTTTAGCGGGTGGCCCATTCGCACCAGCGGCTTTATTATCGCCAAGCCGGGAGATTACCGTTCCAATTTCGCCTTGCCAATCTACATTGCCTACCACAATCATTACCTCCTGATCTTCAGTGGAAGAATCTGAGTGGAGTAGTGCTGAAGAATGGTCTGTCTACATTTTCAGCACACATTGCTCATCAGTCACCAGATTCCCATTCTCGTCCTTGCAGAAGAGCAGCCCATTATTTGGCCCGTTATTCGATCTTCTTACCCTTTGGACAAATTTTCGGGATTCATTATCCATCCTGCACAATTCGGTCTTGTCACTCTCCCTCTGCTATCAATGCCATTCTTCCGCCTAAATAGTTGGTTTTCCTCCCTTTTTAGCTCTTGTACCGCTCACTCGCAGCACGCGTTGTAACTGACTGTTTCGTTGCCATACGTGCAGCGTCTTTTTCATCAGGTGTTTGCGACATTCTTCGTCGTACCATGGCTTATCCTTCTGCGGTTTTTGATAGCCAAGTTCAGTCCTTGCAGCGGTTTCCAAAGAATGGAAGATGTGCTTCCACTGCGCATCTGGATCTTCGGGAGGGGGGTATTCTGCCCTAGAAGGAGAGTGAGGTTTGCTGATAGGACATTGATATATCCGGTGTTTGCAGCTTGTTAATCGCTAGTTTATCTTGTGTTCGGCTTCGTTTGTTTTTCGCCCTGCTCAGTCTTGAGCGAACTTTCGTAGCCACCACGTAATGATCCGAGTCGATATTGACACCTCGAATAACACGTACATCCATTACACTAGAAGAATACCTGCCATCTACTACCAAGTGATCAATCTGCCCCTTCGTTTTCTGATCAGGAGATATCAAGGTCGACCTTATGCCGGAATCGTGTGCTACTAACTACCATGTTCTTTACAGCGGCGAAGTCTATCAGTCTTAATCCATTATGGGAGGTGGTATCATATAGACTGTAGACCGATGGTTGCTCGGAATACACTTTCCTTTCCCAATTATCATTAAAATCGCCTAGAATAACATTAATGTCATGGTCAGGGCAGCGTTCGTATACTTCCTCCAGACGCACATAAATTGATTCTTTGACCTCATCATCTTTACCCTCTGTCAGCGCGTGCACCCAAATTAAGGAGATGTTGAAATATTTCGCTTTGAAGCTAATTGTGGGTATGCGTTTACTCACTGTGTTGAACATAGGTGTCGCAGTCTCTTGAAAACTATAAATCCGCATCCGAGTTCGTGGTTCCGCCCATGGCAGCTGTATTAAATATCGCAGTTTTCCCTTCCAGTGCAACCATATCCTGTCCTTCGCATTTCCGGGATGTCTGTGATGTTAGCTCTACAATTTTCGAGGACATCCGCCAGTTGGAAAGTGGCATCCGTCCTGTATAGTGTTCGCACACTCCAGGTACATATCTCCAAATCGTGGTCCTCATAACGTTTGCGAGGTTCGTCAACAGTTAGGGGGTTTCCTCGTCTATCATATTCTTCGTGTATTTTCATTGCCTATATAATGGGGGCGGAAGGCAAACTCAGTCCATCGTGGATTGCATTTAACTACTGCCAGGATGATCATGTTTCAGCTGCCCATTATGCATGAGATGCTGACCAGAATGAAGTGTGTCGAAACTGGATTTTGGTTCTTTAAATTTTGATCTGTCGTTGGCCAGGGCCAGACGAATATGTCCATTACTTCGATGATCTTCAGTTCAGTGACAGGGTCACTTAATATCCCTGAGACGTATCTTTACAAATAATCACCTTTATATTTAGAATATGGTTACTATTATTAATTACATTGGGTCATATGATTCCCTGCAAATATGTGAATGGTTGTGCATATTTTATGGTTTTCCACTCAAAAATAATATATTTAGGGTCTCATACAAATCGTAGATATATATATTGGCAACTCGTGATGTCAACCCCGCTGTCTCTTTCGCACTTATGAAAAGTATATAGGTATTTCCCAGTGTGCCCGTTACGAATTCGAGACGGACCCGTTTTTTCGTACATTTTGTCCTAAAGGAACATCCGTTACGGAGTCATAACAAATGCGGTTTCGTATTAAATTCCTCTCGAAAACGCGAATCGTTTGTCTACTTTTTCTGATCCGTCTCGAACTCGGTACGGACTTCATATTTGAATCCCTTATGGGTTCGATTTTTTTAAATATATCGGATTCGGGACGTATCCAGTTTTATAATTGTTTGTGGATTTGAAACGGATTCGGACTCATATATTTAAAAGATTATTTTACATGAAAATAGGTAATTATCTATATTTTCTAGCTCTAATCCACTGAATATTTCACTTACATTATATAGAGGGCGGATCAATAAGTCTGTGACTTTTCGATCTTCCCTCGTAGTTATATGAAATGCAACACTGCTCACCATCAAGTAACACCTGTTAATAGACTGCTGTCAAATTTTGAGCAAGTTCCGTCATTTAGTTTGTGTTTAACAGCTGTTCAAAACATACAACCTCGTGCATTTTTTTAAAAATGGAAAAAAGTGAATTTCGAGTTCTCATTAAACATTATGTTTTTTGCGAAAAACACCGTCAATCAAACCTAGGAAAGCTTGATAAATACTATGGGGACTCTGTAACATCGATTTCAATGGAAAAAAAGTGGTTTACTGACTTTTGTTGTGGTCGCACAAGTACAAATGACGCTGAACGTTCTGGACGGCCAATTGAGGTCAATACACCCGAAAATGTTGAAAAACTCCACCATATAGTGTTGGCCGATCGAAGAGTAAAAGTGGGTAAAATTCTTGATACCATAGGCCATATGGCAGTGTGGTTAGGATTTTAAGTGATCAGTTGGGTTGAAGAAAGCTGTCTGCAAGATGGGTGCCGCGTTTGCTCTCAATTGACCATAATTGCACACGTGTGCAGTCTCAATGGCAAAATTCCATGAATTGGGCTACGTATTGGTACCTCATCGGCCGTATTCTCCGGATTTAGCCTCCAGTGACTATTTCCTATTTGCAAACCTAAAGAAATGGCTCGGTGGAAAGAGATTTAGCTCCAACGACCTCGAAAAATCCTATTTTTTTGGAAGGAATACAAAAATTTGAGAAACGTTGTATTATTAAGACAGTGGGGAATTGGATGAGGTCGTCGACGCATTTGTTTCAAATGCACCTTCGATCTCATTCAAGAAACTATTGGCGATGGAGGTTGTAACGTGGTTTTATCTTCGGCTGAGGTAGTCTCAGTCGTCTCCAGGGTCGTCGTAAGGACCCACAAAACCTTACGAAATGAAACAGTGAATTTCTCCCTGACTAGGGCAATAATAAGGTCGTCGTTTTATTTTGTTTGATTGACAGAGTTCATATATTAAATTTTAACGAAAACGATTTTAAGACCCTTTTGATGGATAGATTCGGGTTACAGGTACGGTGATGGTAGATGACGGGTAATTCGGGTTGTTGGCTCGGGCCGGGGTTTAGTCGGTGAGTGTCGTCGCTGTTCGGGATCGGGTATGGGTACAGCGTTCGGGATTATTAATTCGGTGATTACAGGTATTCTGGTTAATGGTTCAGTGATGTATTGCGGTGTATTCCCGCTTCGTTATTGGAGTCCGGCTAGCTCCGCTGTAATAGAGATTAATGACATAGGTAATGAAGTCCGGTTCGTAGAGTAAAAATAATAGTGGAAACAAAGGTGCAGTACTCACGAAGAGTAAAGCCTTCGTAATAACAAAGATGCAGTGCCCACGGGGAGCAACGTCTTCGTAATAACCAGGGTGAAGTACTCACGAGGGGTAAAGCCGTGGTAATAACCAGGGTGCAGTACCCACGAGGAGCAACATCTTCGTAATAACCAGGGTGCAGTAACCACGAGGGGTAAAGCCGCTCGTGCAGTACTCACAAGGGGTAAAGCCTTCGTATAGTTCTGAAAAGAATTATTAGGATCGGGTACAACTAACCAGAGTTGACTATACATCCAATGATTACTAGAAAGCTGTGGTAATAACAAAGGTGCAGTACTCACGAAGAGTAAAGCCTTCGTAATAACAAAGATGCAGTACCCACGAGGAGCAACATCTTCGTAATAACCAGGGTGCAGTAACCACGAGGGGTAAGCCGCTCGTGCAGTACTCACAAGGGGTAAAGCCTTCGTATAGTTCTGAAAAGAATTATTAGGATCGGGTACAACTAACCAGAGTTGACTATATATCCAATGATTACTAGAACCCCAATGAGAAATAGAAGGTGACGTAAGAAAGTGATGCACATCGGAACTCATATTCTAGTGCAAACCAGTATGCCATCGTCTGTCTTTCAATAGAGATGGCAATTGTTGAACGGTGTCGTATATACTGGTCCATTATATTGTTCGTCGATGTAGATTTTACTAAATGTACGGACGAAAAGCTTTCGTCACGTTACAAGGTATCGGGTATTATCGGGAGACGTGAGACGTGAGAAGTCTCTGAAAATCGCATCGCAATTTGTGGCCTTCGGTGGTGTAATGATTAGTGTGTGGGTCTTGTTCATGAGACGTGGGTTCGATCTCTGCTCTGACCTCCTTATACTTCTTTCGACGACGGTCACCTAGCTTAGTGATGGCGACACTATCGAGTACCTAGACATGAAAAAGCTTTGTAAAATTCCGTTCGGATCCGGTGTAAAACTATTGGTCCCATTCAGTGAGTGAATAACTAGAAAGCACACACATCGCTGGTTGTGAGAAGATGTCGCCAATCCATTCATGGAATGTAGTGGGAAACCATTGTTTGTTGTTGTCGTAGTTTAGTCCTCCAGTCTGCCCGTCCATCTGTTTTATTTGTTATTGTTGTTTTTGATATTTGTCTTATGTTTAATAGACCTGTTAGTCTCAATGAGGCTCCGCTGAACCGCAGTCTGATACCCCCACTTCAACTGTCCTAAAGGCACCCGTATTAGGCGCTTGAGTAGAATTTGGTTGAGTTGGTCTTGCGTGAACCACGATTTGTCCTAACTTTTATGGTTACATATCTATAGCTGCACCTAACGTACCACCTCTATTGATTAGTATTCCAAATTAGTCTCAGACATTGTTAGTCTGCATGCAAGAATAGTGTGCATAACTGATTGCTACACTATGAGACACTCCACTCGTGCGCCTGATGCAGATGGTCGATCGTCTGTCAGAGTGTTGGTGGTACTACGGCTGCTGCTGTTGAACTTATGAATTTATAGTTCGGGTTTATAGTCAGTCAGCCGGTGGTGGTGATGGTAGCATGTTAAGGCGTGGATGGATGGCATAACTGGCATTTCATTTTGGGTTGCATGTCCAGCCAAACCAATACCTGATGCAACAATACCACGCACATGTAACACAGATCATTGCCACAGTCAACATTGGACTATTAGATGTGAATGGATGGATCCCCAGGCCACAACATGTAAGAGATGTATGTAGTACATAAAGTAAGGAACAATGCCGAAGAAGGCTACTGTTTAAATGGCTAGAAGTAAGAAGCTATGAGCCAACTATGTAAGGAACTAAATAAAATTCTTGAAAATCTACACTTTAACCACATCAAGTGCAACAACTTATGGTAAATAGGGTTGTAACAACAACTTCAAGACGAACAACAAGAAGTAAATCGCTTGTGTCTCTGGATGGGCTGTTATTACCACCGCTGTTCCTGTTATTCCTGGTGTGGTGGTACCTTGACGGGAAACACTTGTTGCTTGGTCGTTCATACGACTGACCAGTCATTGAGATGTTTCTGTGTGTCTGTCCAGGAACCACCACCTTAAAAATAAATAAGCTGAGCTATAGGTATTTGTAGGTTGTGATAAGGTTGATCTTAGCTTTCATTAGTTTTTAAAATTTGAACGTGGGTTGGGCAATGAGTAATGATGTTATTGCTATAAAAAATATTTTGTTTGCTGCAACATTGCTAATAGAAAAGTTGTCCTTATCTTTAGTGAAAAGGTGGACTAAAAGGCAATTTAGGCATAAGGCACAGGAATTTGTATACCCTACAATTAGTGATCCAAGTCTGATGTTTGTAGCATCGAGAAATAGGACAGAAATATCCACCTATATACAAAGTATACAGAATATACAATACCACCTATATACAATGTATATACAACGTCTACATTCCATTCGGTGCATAATCATAATTAGTAATGTCCGATCGCCTGCGGTCGTCGTAAAATTTATATCTAATCCATATCCAATATTCCCATATTCATGCCAGTAATCAAACGTGCATGTATACGGGAGTTATATTCCATCTTTGGCATGATGTTGGTGGTGTAGATATTAAGAAGGTCAGATGGAGTGAAGTATTTTTTGCACCGCTTTAAAAAGCCTAGACATCTTCCGACACTTCAAATACATGTTTTGCCCAACGGACATTGTATTTTCATGTCCAGTACATCAAAAGCTTCTGATTCATCAATATCCACACCGTCCATAGACAATGACGACACACCTGGGTCAGGAATCCGTTTATGCGACAACTGGGTCTTACCCGCATTAAAATCTATTCTATTCATTCGACCCTATTCAACAATGGACACCAGATCCCGGCCGAGAGTTAAATTATCGTCCAGCGTTTGACTTCAATTTCTTGAAGACTTGGCCTATGGTCGAATGAATAAGAATGACAGAGATTACTGTTATACGCCAAAGAGTAGATTGGATTCACAGTCTGTTCCAGGAGATCGTCAATGAAAATAAGATGTATACTCTTATACAAGGCATTTTGTACACGTGTGTTAAAATGTTAACTGACGTGGATACAATTGATTACATTATCAAGGATAGTAATCCCGAACTTTCAACACACAATTGGAAAATCGGATGGCTGGAAGAGGCAGATGGTGTCCGTTGACACCCGATGTGCATTTGGAATAACGAAACACTGCCAGTTCGGTGGGATCGGGTCGTTTGCTTTTTGACACATAACTTTTAATATTTATAAACGAGATCAGGAATACAAAGATGTTGATGCTATATCGCCGGTGAATGTGGAAATACCCCAGAATGGGATTAAAAACTCGAGGAAACGAGGTCAAGATACATTGCTGATAGTGACACAGATGATGGCGACAAAAGGGAGAGACTAATAAATGCTGCAATCTTTATCACAGTAAAGTGGTATCTGACACTTAAAGCCTTCGTCTAACAAAGGGGGATTCCTTGGTTACTAACGGCAGTATTTGTGGGTTGAGAACGAAGGGGCACAAGCCAGTAGCTGGCTTCCATAGATGCCAGAAACGATATAAATATATTCCTGTTAACAATATTTAGCGACAGGACCAACCTTGCACTCAGCCTGCAACTGAAGGGATCCAAAATTTGGTTGGTGGGCACCACGAACATCTGACCCGGAGGCAAGAGAACAGGTTCAGTCAGAACCCTTAAAATGCCCAATGAAGAAGGCAAAAAGGATAGGTACCGTAGTGTTTGTGGGCACTGAAATAAATGCACACCATGCCCCGGCAAGAAAAACAGGTAGCTTGCATGCCTGCTAGCAGACCTATAAAGGCAGTCAGAGGGCCTACCCTACAAATACAATCGTCATTTCAAATTAGCTTAGGGCGCAATAGGAAGGGGACGCCTGCACATTTTCCTTCTCTGTACAGGCCTGATAGCTGGCCCGCAGAGAAAGGGACTCGTAGGTAGCTTTCCATTTCAGGCCTTCGGGTGGACCTATTAATGAAACGCTTGCTAAGAGGACTGCATACGAAGGCCTGTCAGGAGGCCTAAAAAATGTAATTTTTTTTTAAGAACTTAAGGAAAAATAAAAAAATATATATGCGAATTATTTCCATATTTATAAAGTTCAATTATTTCAAATCCTTTAAAAACTATTAATACATAATTTTAACATTACAAAGTGTTTCTTTTCAAAACTTGCTGATTCAGAAGTCGAACACACAATCTCAGCACTTCTAGTCGAACATGTTATCTACTCGGCTACCGCGTGTTTTGATTTTACTATGACGAAGTAGAGAGAGGTTTTATCGAACAACAGCATTCCTCTTGCATTACCTCAGAATTCCTGCGCACAGGCCTGCTTAGGGAAAGGAAGTGTGCATGCCTATGATTATCCATTCCGCCTTCTACTTCTAGGGGTTTTCAACAGAGACGCTACAAAAGTAAATCGATAGGGACAGCAAACGACGCCATATTTTTTCCCGCTCTTTTGACATTTCTCTTCAGTAAGGTTTGCCATTTCATCATGGAAAGATATACGAGCCAATAACGAGTCGAAATTATTAAAATTTACTACCGAAATTTGGAGTCAGTCAGCTCCAGCCAAGAGTTACTACAGGGTGTTTCAAAAGTGACCACCCTATTGGAAGATGCTCTTAGTTTTGCAAATGGCCGCCAATGTCAAACCTGTTTTAATATTTGTTGACTAGACAGATGTAGAATACAAGTAAACAAGCCATGGAGCGATACACTCCCCAAGAACGCGGAATAATTGTGTATTTTTTTTGCGTAACAATTCGTCTGTGGTGTTGGCGCAGCGCGAATACCGTCGCCGATTCCCCGGCCGTCCGCACCGACTGCGCAAACACTGCGCCGTTTGGCTACTAACCTTGAAGAGTATGGGACGACACGAGACCTTGCCAGGAGTGGCCGGCCCCGGACCGCCCGTTCTGACGAGAATATCGCCGCTGTTGCCGAGGATGTCGAACTGTCGCCGGAAACATCGAACAGACGCCGTGCCTCGCAATTAGCCATCATCCGGTCGTCCCTATGGCGAATTTTGGTCAAAGACCTGCGTATGTTCCCATACAAAGTCCAGTCCGTGCATCAGCTGCTGCCTGTCGACCGCCAAACGCGTGTAACCTACGCCCAAGCCATCCTCAATCTCGTGGACAAAGTGGACGATTTTTCCACCAAAATCATAATGAGCGATGAGGCTCATTTCCACCTCAGCGGGTACGTGAACAAGCAAAATTACCGCTTCTGGGCCACCAAAAATCCACTAGTGATGCACGAGGAGCCATTACACCCGCCCAAAGTGACTACATGGTGCGCTGTTCACGCTGGAGGAGTCATCGGGCCATTTTTTTCGAGAACGCCGCTAGCCACCGACAACAGTGGACGGTGCGCGCTATAGGGCCATGTTAACCGATTTTTCTCTGCCGCAATTTGACGAATTAGGACTGGAGGACCTGTGGTTCGAACAGGACGGAGCAACGGCACACACTGCGCGTGCCATAACCGATATTCTGAAAGCGGCGTTACCGCGTCGCCTCATCTCTCGTTTTGGCGATTTGCACTGGCCCGCAAGATCGCCCGATTTAACCGTCCCAGACTTTTTTTGTGGGGTGTTTAAGTTCCCGTGTTTACGAGAAAAAGTCCGAGACCCTGGAAGCCCTCTAGGTCAACATTCGACACGAGTGCGAGAAGTTATAAAAAATGCCATAAAACGAGTTCGTATGGTAATCAATTGTGACGGCGCCCATTTAACCGATATCATCTTCTCAAGTTAACCAATAAAATTCTAAAGGTTCAAATAAACATAATCAAAAACCAGAATCGAAGTTTTTCGCTTAGAAAAAAAAATGAAAGCCAAACAACATCGGATGACTTCTTTTGAAACACCTTGTAGATATCATATTTGCCAGGGAGGACATGGAAGGGATGATCAGGGAATGAAATGTTTTTGATGTTCATAAATACGTCGATTTCCAGTTGGATTGGAACATGATCCAGTCTGAAGTTGTTCATCACAATATAAGGAGGTCTAACTGGTTCCTCTGTGAAAAGACTTAAAAAAACCGTTTCCCATTACATCCCATGAAGGGATTGGGTAGAACTTCTCACAACCAGTGAGCTGTGCGCTTTCTAATTTTTCACTCACTGATTGGGAGGCGAAGAAGCTTCCCTGACGGAATAGAGAAATTCCGAATAGAAGGAAGGAATAGAAGGATGAGATGAAATCTGACCTTTTCTGCTGTTTAGGGAAATATAACGCGTTTGTAGCTTGTCTCAAATATAGTAAAGTAAACTTGTGTCCAAACACATTGTGTTTGCTATTCAATATTATTACATGTTGTAGACGCAATGCTTAATAGGTTAAAGTATATATTTTTATAACCCAAATGTGGCGTTGTTTGTTGATAACTGCTTAAAACAGGAACGTGACAGAAAACAAAAAACATAAAAGCATGAATATAATGCTTGCAAACATATACATGGTTCTTGCAATATGTTCCTGGGCTGTTGTTTTTCAGCGAGTTGTTAAATCGTTGGTTATTGACTTTATACGTTATTGACTTTATACTTTAAGGTATCAAATACCTATCGTGGGAACTATGATATTGAACGGTTCTGAATAAAGTCTGCAGAGTGTGCCAAATATCTGGGTCTTATGTTGCAAAGCTAGTGAATCTATACAGCGATTGTGACACCGATAATCCTCTATGGGATTATAGTGTGGTAGCAGGTCCTTAAAAACCCCACCTACAGTGGACTATTGACTACAATATGAAAAGTCGGCCTCAGCAACATACTGCAGGAAATATTTATATGTTTGCAAGCATTGTTTTCATGAATTGAAGATCTCGAGCTTGTTTATTTCAATGTTGGATGTCACATTTTTGTTTCAGCAGTTTTCAACAAACAAAGTCACATTTGAGACATAAAAACACAAGTAATATTGAATAGCAAACACGATTTGTTTGCACACAAGTATAGTATATTTTTTCAGCGTGTAGGGTTTAGAGAATGGCGCCGCGCCGGGTACTCAGCGCACCGCTCGCCCTGATGCACTGAATGTAATGTTATATTTGTTGCTGGTGGATATTCTTGCTTGGCAGATTGTTCCTACATCTGCCATCAGATTAAGATAACTCTGACAATGGATCATGGATGGAGTTGGTCGTGGTAGGTGCTCCCCACATTACTGCATTTGTCGACTACTAGAAAGCGAAACCACTATTCGATAGGAACCACCACATTATCATGCGGGAAAGGCATTCCTGGTATAGAGGGATATGTGAATTTTTAAGGGGATAATACATGATCAGGTAGGGGACGGGGTCCATTGTAGGGCTCTAGGTTTGTATCTTTCTTTTAGATTACCTGATCATTGTAGCGTGTATCTGGCCGAAATTTTGGCAATTACGGAAGTGACCGTCAGGCTGAGGAGTAAAAGTCCAGCAGTCACTGGGGTTAATATCTTCTGTGATTGTCAGGCGGTAATCAAGCCCCGGGAATCAATATTCCTGAACTCAACATCAGCCCAGGACTACTGCAGCTCTCTTACAGAGATACCACAGCATTACGGTATTCACCTCATACGGATGTCAGGGCATAGGGACATTCCGGGGAACTTTAGAACGGATGAGTAGACTAGGGAATACCCTACAGATTCCAAAGGTATTGGAACATGTTGGCATGCCCATATCGACTTGTAAGCATATCATTCAAGAACGCTACTATGTGATAATGCAGGAGGCGAAATCGTGGGGCACAGATTGTGTACTCGCAAAACAAATCTAGTCGAACGGGGAATACAGGAAATCTAGAACCCCTTTGACTCGAGTAAGGCCCAAGGTAACAATGCATGTTTCAGTTTCGACAGAACACGGTATGATTGGTAGACATGCGGCGAGACTGAAGGTCAGTGCAACCGAGTTCATTAGAAACAGTAAAGACGAGGAAGAGTAAGAATCTACTAAACATTCCTCTGCACTGGCCGGCTGAACATGTCTACTATTGGATCCTATCTTTATAGGGACCTAGAGAATAGAGGAGGATACAATATGGTTCTTTGGTGAGGCTGGCTTTTACTCTCATTAGCCTCACTGGACAGTGAGTGAGTCGTTCATCGACTGCCACGAAACCCTGATCTAACAAACAACTGAAGTGATGGAAATACCATCACCCTTATTCCGGTTGTCATCGTCAACGTTGTTGTCGCTTATATGATAACGTCTCTTCGTTTCAACGACGTCGTCACATCAACGACGTCGACTGTTTATCGATAACTTATTAAAAACATACACAAAGTTATTAATCTTAGTGAATGAATGCAGAAAGAAGAAGAACATTTGCCATTTTGTACTTTCAGTATTTTCTTTAATTCGGTAAAAGTTATGAATTTCCTGAAAGGCCTTTAATATTCGCAACAATATGGACTCTGAACTTGCTTATGCCATTTGACTGAAATTTGGAATTCAAAAATTAAATGACTAGCAATTATTTATTTTTTCACTTGTAACCAAACTAATGATTGTGTCTTAAATAGTGAGCGTCTTACTGAAGTTCACATTGCATTAATTTTTTGACGATTTTTTATTTGTCAAAAACTTCTAGTACTCTATAGCAAATGTAGAGTACTAACCCAAGGTCTAGGCCACTTTGTTACTAAATTTGAATATTCATAAAAGTTCAACTGACTTTATCATCTGAATTTGGAACAAGGCCTTGCACATAATTGCAAAAAAGATTAATGCAGGCAAACATGTTTCAATTATTTTCACTGGGTTATCGCATTCGAAGTAACAAAAAATAGAGAGAAAAAAAACTTGAGCATTTAAGTTGATGGTTTACTTAATTACAAAATTTATTTTTTATTATTATTAATTTTTATCTATTAATAAAACTATTACTTAATTATAGTGGTATTAATGGGAATTTTATTCATAAAATTGAAACAGTATGCAAAACATTATACGAGTATTTGCAGCAGCTGCAGTTCGAAGCCGATAAACATTCACCTCAAACTGCGGTGGAAGTTTCCGTTTCAAAGTCCTGCCGTCTAATCGAAATTTTAGTTAGGAATTTTAAGCCAAAGGTTAGTACCTACCTACTGATGTTTAAATTGACATCTAAGTGCTGTAATGAAACTCTAAAGAGATTAACCAAATCAAGTGGCAATTGGGGAAGAGTTCCGTTTCAGAAAAGCCATTTAAATTTTTTGTTTATTTTATTTTCGATAATTTGCAAATGTAACTAACTACTTTTAAACATTTGCCCGCCAATCGTAATCAATTACATCTCTTTGTTTAATAGTTTTTTTCTCCACTGAATAGTTTTCGAAGGCAATGACCCACTTGGATCGTCTGTTTGTTTTCCTTAAGTTTAATATTCAAAATTGGGGTTAATAACCAAACAAATTATGTATGAGAGGGTATCTTGGAACTAAAACAAAAACGGTGTAAAGATATTTACGTCGTTTTAATGTATCAAGTTTAGATGGAGTCAATACAAACACATATAGGCACACATGAAATAGGGGGAACACAATAGAGTGACAGACAATGCAGGCAACTAACCCAACAATGTTAAATTATATTAAAAATAAGAAACATGAACTTTTGGGGTTTGAATTTTGTTTCAAAAAAATATCTGAAAACACAAGGCAACAAAATGAAAACAAAATTTGATGAAACGGCTAACGAATGACCACTCCTTAGATTTGATATGGTTCTCTAAGTACGAAAATGCTAGAAATTTTAAACTATCTGAATAAGTTTTTTTAAAAATATTTTTTAAATAAATTTTACAATTTTAATGATAACATATACTATGTAATGATAACTCGAAAACGAATTGTCCAATTTTGTTAAAATAAATTTAGAAAACTTCAAACTTACATTACCTCTAGCTTATAAAGGGGTTTTCGACAGAGACGCTACAAAAGTAAATCGATAGGACAACAAACGACGCCATATTTTTCCCCGCTCTTATGACATTTCTCTTCAGTAAGGTTTGCCATTTCATCATGGAAAGATATACGAGCCAACAACGAATCGAAATTATTACAATTTACTACCGAAATTTGGAGTCAGTTGCCTCAACTTTAAGAGCGCTACGTCCAATTTATGGTCGTCATAATCGTCCTACCAGATCCACAATTGAGCGTCTTGTGGAAAAATTTGAATCCACAGGCACAGTACAAAATGTTCCCGTGCCAGTGAGACAAAGAAGTGCCCGTAGTGTCGAGAATATTGCTGCCGCTGAGGCTTCAGTTCAAGAAAGCCCAAATGTGTCTCTCACACGTCGTTCTCAAGCGAGATCAAATTGACGCAAGATCAAATTGACGCAAGAACTGAAGCCGCTTGGCCACCATAAGCGTCGTATGTTCGTGAATTGGGCTGAGCAATCGGATTTTCATCGGAAAATCATCTTCAGCGATGAGGCTCATTTCTGGCTGAATGGCTTCGTCAATAAGCAAAATATGCGTTATTGGGCAGACAGCAATCCACACGTAATCCATGAGTCATCATTGCATCCCGAAAAAATTAAGGTTTGGTGCGGTTTATGGACCCTCGGCGTCATTGGGCCGTACTTCTTCCGTGATGATCAAGACCGGCACATTACTGCACATTTTGGCCCCAATTGGATAATATGGACTTGGAAGACATGTGGTTCCAACAGGACGGCGCCACAAGCCACACAGCGAATGCCACAATCAATTTATTGGAAACCAAGTTTGGTGAACGTGTTATCTCACGAAATGGCCCAGTCGATTGGCCGCCTCGGTCGTGCGATTTGACGCCGTTAGATTATTTCCTGTGGGGCTACGTCAAGTCTATGGTCCATGCCAACAAGCCAGCGACGATTGATGAACTTCGTACGAATATCGAACGTGAAATTGCAGCAGTATCGGCCGATTTATGGTTGAAAACCGTCGAAAATTGGGTTCAGCGTCTGGACTTCTGCAAGCGTGCCCGTGGTGGCCATGCAAAAGAAATCGAGTTCCATACATAATGGCATCGAACGTACTTTCACACGGTATTTATACTAGGAAATATCCGTCCACTCATCGACTATTATTGAAAACCGTCCATTGTTTTCCTTTATTTGTCGAATATCGTTTATTAGTTCTTCCTTCTTTTTAGAATAAAATTTATCAATGTGGCTCCAAATGGTAGCTTCGGTGTGGGGCATGTTGAACCCCTTAGAATTTAGAAAACCAACAACGACTTTAGATTTTTTAAAGCTTCTTACTGGCATCCGTCCTCCGCTACACTTCTACAGATAATTTCTTGTAAGGTCCCTAGTGAGTTTCCATAGGTCCACTCAAATTTTGTTTTGATGTTGTAGGACTCTCATCTTCTAGTGTTTCCGGCCCATCCTGTTCAACTCTCAATTTGTGTGCCCTACGTAAATGATAAATTAGCGAAGAGATGGAGGAGCCTGTACATTTCAAGATCTTGGGACATCTTTTGCATTTGGCTGATTGTTTATTGTTTGGATCTTTGGCAAAATATTTCCAAACTAAACTCATCGTATTGCAGTATTTGAGCCTGTAATATTGATACTATGTGCATATCGATGGCTTATTATAAAATGGGCCTAACTCGATTTTTTGTTACTTCACAGGAGAAGGAAAAAACTTAATAAAATACGTAAAATTTTAGATACAAAACAAGTTTTAATGCAATTTTTAATAAAAAGAAGCAACACATTTTTGGAAATTGCATTAAAACTTTTTGTTGTATCTAAAATTTTACGGATTTTATTAAGTTTTTTCCTTCTCCTGTCAAGTAACAAAAAATCGAGTTAGGCCCTTTTTATATTAAGCCATCGATATGTATTATGCTACAATATATATTGGTTGTTCATTCTTACCTTCTAAACTATGCACACTGGTATTTAAACGCTAGTAGCTAATAAATAATTAATAAAGTATTCTCAGAATCACTGGTAATTTAGATTGGTCTTGAATTGAAGTAAATTTTCCGAATGATATAAACGTTTAATAAAATGTAAACAAAGCAAACACATCTGACGTAATGTCAGAAAATGTGTTCGGTAATAACACCGTGTTACACACATTCTGTCCTATGAACCGAATTTACTTTTCGGAAAGGGGATAAAAAATAAAAATACAAGTGTATCGGCGATTTTCATGTACACGTCAGAATTTTTTTTTTTAAGTTTGAAGTATAAAGCTCGTAGTGGCCTGTGTGAAAGCCTTTGGACTGATTTTTAACCCTTTTTTAGTGATCCAATCGAGCTGATTTTTTGCAGGCAGACTCGTGGAAATGTCTGTATCATGTCAAATTTTTTAAAAAATAGATTTTTATCAATTCTCAGATTTTCCTAAATTTTATTTTTTTTTTAAATGGTTATCGTTTTTATTTAAGGTTTTTTTAGTTCGTTAAAAAAACCATTTTTTTTATTACTTTTGTTTTATAAAAATAAAGAATTGTTACATTAAAAATTTTAATGTTTTTAAAGAAATTTAGGCCTTTTATTTTTGCGGTTGTAAGCATTTGCTTCACTATCGCGACAAATAGACCAACAGTATTCGCCAAGCATATGCGTAATGTCTTTTCCTTTAAAGCGCTTTTCAATAGCCGCAATGTCCTGATGGAACCTTTCGCCATGCTCATCGCTACAAGCTCCTAAATCATCAGGGAAAAAATCTAAATGATTGTGAAGAAAATGGATCTTTAGCGACATTAATGTGCCCATTTCGCCATATGCCGGAACCATTTCTGCTACAATATTTCTATAATTGGCAGCTCGTTTGTTGCCAAGAAACTGCTCAATAACGGCAACTGTACCTTTCCATGCACGTTGTTCGATAGCATTTAATTTTGATGAAAATTCAGAACTTGCAATTATTTTTTTTATCTGCGGACCATTGAAAACACCTTAAATCAAAAAAATCATTAAAAAACATAAAGTTACTGAATGACTTCTTAAAAAAAATACCTGCATGAATCTTTGCGCCGCTTAATTTCGGAAAAATTTTGCGCAAAGTTGCAATGGCCTCGCCATCACGATCCAGTTTTTTAACAAAATTTGATACGAGACCGAGCTTAATGTGTAGTGGAGGCAAAATGATTTGAGACGGCTGCACCAATGGTAGATTCTCAATACTTTCTACGCCTACTTAGTAGCATGTTCGCGGCTTCCACTTAAATTCAGTGTAATGCTCATCTCTTTTTCGACCTTCCCATGTACACAAAAAGCACTGGTGGGTTGGAAATCCACGCTTAACACCCATGAGTAAACCGACCACTTTCAGATCGCAGCATATTTTCCAATTATGCTCTTTGCACTTTATCAGCTGTAATATTAATTCCATGCCTTCGTATGTTTCTTTGAGGTTTATGGCATATGCGATCGGGACAGATGGATGTATGTTACCGATATGAAGCAGCACGACTTTAAGGCTGTTGACCGATGCATCGATGAAAAGGCGCCACTCCTCTGAAATATGAGGGTACCCAATTTTTGCAAACATCAAATCAATATCATAACAATAAGCTAGGTTTTTTTTCCCGATCTTCGTGCAATTTAAAAAATTCGTTATATGGAATAGTGGTACCTCGACCACGAGCGGCTGTTATTTTAAAATCAGCCGCCACTATTTTCCACTGCTTAAAGCGTGATGCAAAGAGTTCTGCTGTTCTCCTCGGCAAATTTCCGTCTCGTACGAGGTCATTGAAGTCGGCTTGCGTTATTAAATGCGGCATTGCAGTCCCAATTTCACTGGGTGTTGCCACAAATTCCGATACTTGTGGACTCTCGCATCTCGCATTCGAATTTTGTTGCGGTGAATGTATTGGTACCCTTTTGGTTGAGCAAAAGTTACACAAAAGTAGCACAATTCATTGCAGTGCTCCGTGCGTGGTAGCCAAATTGTTGGTACAGCGTACTTTATTGTTGACCTTCCTTCAGTAAACTTGCACAAATTTCTATAGCAATAGTCGCACACGACTTCCGGAGTATACCACAAGTAAGGAACATAAGCAGTCTTAAATATTTTCTGAAACGAATTCGCCACTGTTTTAGTAATATTTTTCAAATTTTTACTTGGTGCGAATAAGCCACAAACGTAACAAAAGTTATTTCGAGTCTGTTCGCGTACTGGATAATTTGTACAAATTTGTACAAATTAGTACTATTTCTTACTTGCTAGTGTTCGTTTACACCAAAAAGCCAGTAACGAGAGAGCAAGGGAGAGATTATTTTGACACTTCGATGATAGAGAACTTGCAAGTTTTTACTGGAGATATTGTTGCCAGTAAGAATTTGCAAGTACATAATAACATATGTTTTGAACAGCTGTTTTATGTAAACAAACAAAATTAGGAAATTAAAGAAATTTAACAATGGTAAGTACGAAAAATAAGTTTTATTAACATTTTATTGGAATTTGTTCATAAAATAGAATCCCAACAAAGTGCAGTGTGATCGTGGAGTTAACGATTTAATACAGCCGCAATCAGGAACACTTCCCGGTACCTCGACATCCCGGTACCTCGACAACGTAAACACAAATCAGCTGTTTACAAACAGATTTTAATTTCTTGCAAGTTTTTACTGGATGTCGTTCGCGTACTTTTTCTGATATTTTTTACTGAGAAAGCCAAATCATTCTTACTCTCCGAAAACTAGTTACTTGATAATTATTACTGGGAAAGTACGCGAACAGACTTAATAACAACCACAAATGCTGAATGAACGTGCCTTATGGTAATAAGTGTTGCAGAAGTACCAAATGTACTATGCAGAATTTAAAACATTAAGAAAAAAAGAAATTAAATATTTTTGGCTAATATCGATTAACCGATTAATCGCAATAAATTATTCGAATTATTCGTTAGTTGAAATATGGACTTTTTCAATTATTCCAACAAACATGAAAAGAATATTTTCCGATAAACCGATTACTCGATTGAATACCCTAGTAATTACTTACAAAAAGCTTCGCTCGGAATCGGCGTAATACTACAAATCTCTACTAGTGAGACTTAAGGCTATATAAATTACTCTCCAATTCGTTCTTGGAATGTAAAGCGAAATACGATGTTTAATAACAAAACAAAATTGTAAAACATGTCAAAAAGGTTCTGACAAAATGCCATCATTCCAATTGGAACACTTTCTTAGAATAAACTTTTAAATGTTAAAATTAGTTAAACACTAATTTACAATTCAGTTTTCAGTCATGCAAATGTTAATTGACCACTTAAGCTCAAAACTTCACAATAGCCAGTAAAGCCCAGCAACTAAGTCAGATCTTTAGCTAAAGTTTGAGACTAAGGGCAGCAGATATAACAACAACGACATCAGCTAAGTGAAGCTAAACCTTTTCACGAATCGAATTGGCCAGACGCACGCCAAATAACAGCAACAACATAGCTAGAAAATCTAAATGAATATTAGGGAAGGGGAACAGAATACTAATCCTAAACATGCTACATATGTATATACTCGTACTACCCATAATAAGGGGATATACACATGATGGTGGAACTGGCTAACTGAAGGGAATGGTGGCACCTAATCAAATCGCGATACCTGTTGAGCCAGGTACTTGCGGCAGCTGCGACAGCGGCTGATTGCACAGTTACGGCTAAGTCGACTGCTGCTGCTGTTGGGGATACTAAGGAATGACTGAAGAACAGGTTAATGTATTGCCCAAGTAACTAAAGTAGTCGTCACTCATAAGCAAGCCAATCAACTTTACTTACCAAGTGTTTAAGAAGATTGAAAAAAAAAACAAATTAAAACGTTTCCTAAGTCTTGACCAAAACAAATCTAACGGCGTCAAACGTCAGATATGCAAACCCCCCACGTCCATCAGAGTATTAATCTTCGTCAGCTGTATCATCGCCATCGTCATTGTCATCATCATAATCATTATAATAATCTCAACTTAATGTAACGTAGACTTGGAATGGCCAGACAAAACTTGTAAAAATGATTTAGCAAAATAAAATTTGGTAATTTATGAAAAGTTATAGAAAATTAATTGCTGGTTTAATTCAAAATTATGATTATTTCCCTGAGGCGTAAGAACTGTATCATTTCAGCGTCCTTTTCGTAGTCAGCTCTTCGTCTTGCTTCAAACAAAAGTCCCGAAGCGAAAAATTTTTATCTACGAAGAGGCACATTGGTCTGAGCTCAACAACTTTTATCAGCATTTTAACTGGAAGCATTGTTTTCTGGACAATGACATAGATGCTGCTGCTGAAATGATCGAGAAGATAATTTTGATTGGTATGAATTCATTCATTGCGACGAAAATTATTTCGGTTAAACCTGTCAGATGTCAGCTGTCAGATCCAAAGAGGGCGCGTTCAAATACTGGCGTTCTAATAAAAACGTTAATACTGAACTGCTACGCAAACGGGTAATATCCAAGTGTGCCAAAGTACTTCGACGAGAAAAGTTTCTTCACCAACAGCGTATTCGTGCTAAAGTCCTTTCTTTCTCTAGTGGAAGTAAGAGCTTTTGGTCATTTGCAAGAAGACTAAAGGATAGTTCTTCCTCTGTCCCAACTCTTCGTAAAAACGACATAACATTCACTTAAACGGTTGATAAAGCTAACCTCCTTGCCGGATAGCAATCAACCACTCCCCGTGAGCAATTACGCATCTTTGTTAAATTTCGAACGCGGGGAGTTAAAAAGGTTCTTGCGAATCTCGTCGTAAATAAATCCCCAGGCCCGGATGGCATAACTGCACTGGTCTTGAGTAGGTGCTCTTCGACGCTGGCGTGTCCACTGCGCAACCTTTTCAACCTTGCAGACCGTGCGGGGGTCTTCCCGGCGCGTTGGAAGGTTGCTAATGTCCAGCCAATCCCTAAAAAAGGTGATGAAAGTAACCCTGCAAGTTACCGCCCAATTGCAATTTGTTCTGCGCTCTCGAAGGTTATGGATAGCATGGTTAACCATCATCTAGTGAAATATCTTGGGTCCAATGACCTTCTTAATGATCGGCAGTATGGCTTCCGTAGAATGAGATCTACTGGAGACCTGATGGCGTTCCTTTCGGAACAGTGGAGTCGATCCATCCACCGGCTTGGTGAGAGTAAGGTAGTGATTCTTGATATTTCCAAGGCCTTTGACAGAGTATGGCACGATGCACTCTTGTCAAAGCTCGCTGCTTTTGCTGTCGGTAATAACTTCGCTCGATTTATATCGAGTTTTCTCAGAGATCGCCCTATACGAGTTGTTGTAGATGGGGTTTCATCCGACGAGCATAAATTGACTGCAGGTGTACCACAGGGCTGTGTTCTTTCTCCTTCTCTTTTTCTTATTGACGATCTCCTTGGTCAGACTGTGAATCCAATCTACTGTTATGCGGATGACAGTAATCTCTGTCATTCTTATTCATTCGACCGTAGGCCAAGTCTTCAAGAGATTGAAGTCAAACGGCGGACGATGATTTAAACACTTGACTGGGATCTGGTGTCCATTGTTGAATGGGGTCGAATGAATAGAGTAGATTTTAATGCGGGTAAGACCCAGTGTTTGGTTGTTGTCGCATAAGCGGATTGCTGACCCAGGTGTGTCGTCATTGTCTATGGACAGTGTGGATATTGATGAATCAGAAGCTCTTGATTTTCTGGGCATGAAAATACAATGTGATGTCCGTTGGGCAAAACATGTATTTGAAGTGTCGAAAGATGCATTCAAGTATCTGGGCTTTTTAAAGCGGTTCAAGAAATACTTCACTCCATCTGATCTTCTCAATATCTACACCCCCTACATCAGGCCAAAGATGGAATATAACTCCCATATATGGGCAGGTGCTACTAGGACATATTTGGAGCTTCTCGACCGTGTCCAGAGGAGAGCGATGGTGTTGATAGGGGACAGTAGGGTATCCAACTCTACTGTCTCCCTTGAGCATCGTCGAAATGTGGGTTGCGTGTCGTTGTTCTATCGATATTTAAACGGTATGTGTTCCTCGGACATCCGTCAACTTATGCCAGACGTGAGTATATTTAGCCGAAGCACGCGGCTTTCCAGGAACTTTCATCCGTTTTCTATCGAGTGGCCGATTGACTGCACTACCCACTATAGAGAAAATTCGTTCTTTAGCCGTACAGTCCGTATGTGGAATAAACTTCCGGCTAGTGTATTTCCCACCAATTGTGACATACAAAGATTCAAGGCAAATGTCAACAGACACTACTCCATCTTTCCAACCTCCACTACCTCAATTTTTCTTCACCAACCCAATGCACTGCATTTATGAGTATAGGGCCATCCCCTGAGTGTTTGTTTGATAAAAAAAAAAGATTTTTGAAGTAATACTTATTTTTAATTTGTATACACAAGGGCGTATCAGTAAGTTCGTGACTTCCCTCGTAGTTATATGAAATGCAACACTGGTCCCATCAAGTATTACATGTTAATAGACTAATTTCAAATTTATAAATAAAGCATTTACTTTGCGTTTAAAAGCTGTTTAAAACATACAACCTCGTGCATTTTTTTAAAAATGGAAAAAGTGAATTTCGACTGCTCATTAAACATTATTTTTTGGGAAAAAAAACCGTCAATCAAACCAAGGAAAAGCTTGAAAAATACTATGGGGACCCTGCACTATCGATTTCAATGGTAAAAACAAGTGGTTTACCGACTTTCGTTGCGGTCGCTCAAGTACAAATGACGCTGAACGTTCTGGACGGCCAATTGAGGTCAATACACCCGAAAATGTCGACAAAATCCACGATATGGTGTTGGCCGATCGAAAAGTAAAAGAGCGTGAGATTATTAATGCCATAGGCATTTCATATGGCCGTGTGGTTTTGATTTTAAATGATCAGTTGGGTTTAAGAAAGCTGTCTGCAAGAGGGGTGCCGCGTTTGTTCACAATTGACCATAAACGTAATCGTGTGACAACTTCAAAGGATTGTTTGGAGTTGTTTAATTGGGCTACGAATTGGTACCTCATCCGCCATATTCTCCGGATTTAGCCCCCAGTGACTATTTCCTATTTCAAAACCTAAAGAAATGGCTCGGTGCAAAGAGATTTAGCTCCAACGATGAAATTATTGATGAAACCAATGCCTATTTGATTGACCTCGAAAAATCCTATTTTTTGGAAGGAATACAACAATTGGATTAACGTTGGATTAAGTGTATTGAGCTAAAAGAAGATTGTGTTGAAAAAAAAAAACTTTTCCAATAAAACTGTGTTTCACTCAACTTATTCATCAGGGATTTCTTGATCCGCCCTCGTATGTACTTTTTGATAAAGGTACTTTTTCATTGAAATTGATCTTGATCCGATAAAATTTGTTAAAGAACTTTTCAGTACATATAAGGGGTTTTCAACAGAGACGCTACAAAAGTAAATCGACAGGGACAGTAAACGTCGCCATATTTTTTCCCGCTCTTTTGACATTTCTCTTCAGTAAGGTTTGCCATTTCATCATGGAAAAATATACGAGCCAACAACGAGTCGAAATTATTAAAATTTACTACCGAAATTTGGAGTCAGTGGCCTCAACTTTAAGAGCGCTACGTCCAATTTATGGTCGTCATAATCGTCCTACCAGATCCACAATTGAGCGTCTAGTGGAAAAATTTGAATCCACAGGCACAGTACAAAATGTTCCCGTGCCAGTGAGACAAAGAAGTGCCCGTAGTGTCGAGAATATTGCTGCCGCTGAGGCTTCAGTTCAAAAAAGCCCAAATGTGTCTCTCACACGTCGTTCTCAAGCGTTGGGCATCTCTGTGACGTCGTTGTGGCGAATTTTGCGAAAAGATCTTGGCCTACATCCTTACAAGATCAAATTGACGCAAGAACTGAAGCCGCTTGACCACCATAAGCATCGTATATTCGTGAATTGGGCTGAGCAACAACTTGAAAATGATTCGGATTTTCATCGGAAAATCATCTTCAGCGATGAGGCTCATTTCTGGCTGAATGGCTTCGTCAATAAGCAAAAATTGCAACCCGAAAAATTACGGTTTGGTGCGGTTTATGGGCCGGCGGCGTCATTGGGCCGTACTTCTTCCGTGATGATCAAGACCGGCACATTACTGTGAATACGAATCGCTACCGTTCAATGATAACCGAATATTTTTGGCCCCAATTGGATAATATGGACTTGGAGGACATGTGGTTTCAACAGGACGGCGCCACAAGCCACACAGCGAATGCCACAATCAATTTATTGTAAACCAAGTTTGGTGAACGTGTTATCTCACGAAATGGCCCAGTCGATTGGCCGCCTCGGCCGTGCGATTTGACGCCGTTAGATTATTTCATGTGGGGCTACGTCAAGTCTATGGTCTATGCCAACAAGCCAGCGACAATTGATGAACTTGGTACGAATTTCGAACGTGAAATTGCAGCAGTATCGGCCGATTTATGCTTGAAAACCGTCGAAAATTGGGTTCAGCGTCTGGAATTCTTCAAGCGTGCCCGTGGTGGCCATGCAAACGAAGTCGAGTTCCATATATAATGGCATCGAACGTACTTTCACACGAATAAATAATTTCATTGGTATCTAAAACCGGTTTTGTTTTATTTAAAAAAAACTTTTGTAGCGCTCGTATTGAAAACCCCAATACTTACAAAGTTTGATCCAACTAACTACAAGTATCTTCTTAAAAATTAAATATAATGAACTAAACTTAACTTCTTTTCGATTTATTGGAAATAACAAATATTCGCATTATTTATGGAACACGATTTCATTTCTTAGGCTGCCACGTGTGCTGTTGCAGTAGCTCATCCTGCTAGTTAAATTTTCAAAGAATTTGTTGGCGGTTTCTGGTTCTACCTCACGAATAGATCGGACGATATTAGCTTTAAGGCTGTAGGCCGCTTCTGAATTATTCGCATAGCATCGGTCTTTCACGGCACCCCACAAGGAAAAGTCTATACGGGGAAAATAGCAACTCCGAGATAACACGATTACCAGACTTAGTGCGGAAAAGATCGATTGTTTGATGAGCTGTGTTACATGGTGTGCTATCCCGTTGAATCCAAAGATTGTACAAGACCATATCTTCCATTACAGCCAATAAAAAGTCTGTTATCATGGTTCTGTAGCGTTCGCCCTTGACTGAAATGGAGTCAATTTCCAAAAAATGGGGACCACTCCAAAATCCACACCAAATTGTCAGTCTCTGTGGATGCATTGGCTTCTCGGCAATGATGGGCGAGTTTTCCCATCCCCGGATGCGACAATTTTGTTTGTTGACATTGCGTCCGAAAATCAAAATGCGCCTCGCCAGAAAATATAATTTGTCGGCCAAATTCGATGTCAGATTTGAGTTTGAAATATTTCCCAAAGATGTTTAAACGAAAAGCGACACAATTGGGTGCACTAAGTACTTACCGTTGGTGGTGTAATGGTAGTGTGTGCGGCTCTTGTGCATGAGGTTCGATCCCGACGTGGGTTCGATCCCTACTCTGACCTACTCTGGGTTCGATCCCTACTTCTTTCCACGGCGGTCACCTCACTTAGTGACGGCGACACTATCGAGTATTTAGCCATGAAAAAGCTTCTCAAAATACCGTTCGGAACCGGTGTAAAACTGTAGGTCCCAATCAGTGAGTGTAAAACTAGAACGCCCACAGCTCGCTGGTTGTGAGAAGCTCTCCCTAATCCCCTCGTGGGATGTAACAGGAAACCATTTATTTATTTAAGTACTGTTTGGTAAATTGTTGCTACTCTTTGTGTACTATTTTGGTGTACCATGTACTTTTTTGTACGCTATATATACTTTGTGGTACACTTTTAAGTACACTTTATGTGCTTTCCACCAGACATTAAGTAGACCTTAGCCTCTGTAGACTTTATGTACTTTTTGGTACATTCTACATGAATACTATTCGGTGCACTTAATGTAATTTATCTTACACTTTATGTACTTCTTTGCTACCCATCATATTCTTTTGGTGCATTTTGTGTACTTTTTGTACAATTTATATTATTTTTTGTACCTTTTGTGGCCGTCGCTGGTGCAATGGTTAGTGTGCGCGGCTCTTGTACATGAGATCCTGGATTCGATCCATGCTTTGACCACCTACAAATTTCTTTTGGTGGCGGTCACCTCGCATAGTGACGGTGACACTATCGAGTATTTGGCAGACCATAATGCGCACCATTCAGTCACTTTTTCCAGATACAGGGTGGCCCAAAATTAAAATTTTTATTATAATTTTTTGTTCTTTTCTTTTCAGTATTTCGTAAAGAAGACTTGGGGAATTTAAAATGGAGCCGTACTCAATTGAACAACGTGCCCAAATTGTTGAGCTTTATTTTTCAAGTCAACGATCCATTGTTTTGACTCAGCGTGCGGGTTGCAAATTTTCGCCAACGAGGGGCAGTAAGGAACCTTCCTGGTGCTGGCAGACGACGAACGGTGCACACGGATGACAATATTGAACTGGTACAGAGGAGTATTCGGGAAGATGGGGAAACATCAACCAGGATGTTTCCCCATCTTACAATAGGAATTTTTCCATACAAGATTCAGCTTGTCCAAGAATTGAAACCGACAGATTACCAGCAACGACTTGATTATGCAGTTTTTTTCCGGCAAAAAGCAGAAGAAAATCATAATTTTGTTCATAATTTCATTATGAGCGACGAAGCCCATTTCCAATTAAGTGGGTTCGTTAATAAGCAAAACTGCAGGATATGGGCTACGGAAAATCCGAGAGTAGTTCAACAGCGAGAATTACACCTACCTAAGTGTACAGTTTGGTGCGGTGTTTCATCGGAAAGGATAATTGGTCGTTAATTTTTTTGAAAATGAACACGGGGTCGCCGTTTCCGTCAATGGTGTCAGATATCGGACAATGTTGGACAATTTTTTAAGTCCAGCCGTGGAAAACCATCCGCAAGTATGGTTCCAACAAGATGGAGCCACAGCCCACACTGAAAGGGACACAATGGCTCTTTTACGGGACATCTTTGGTGAACGAATTATTTCGGGTACAAGTGATTTTAATTGGCCTCCGCGTTCACCGGATTTAACCGCTCCAGACTGTTTTCTTTGGGGTTATTTGAAAGGAAAAGTCTACATTAATAAGCCTAGAACCATCCAGCAAACAAAAAGCAATATACGCGACGAAATAAACAACATAACACCTGAAGTTTTGCGAAAAGTGATGGAAAATGTGTTGGAAAGAGCACGAATATGCGAAGCAGAAAATGGCCACCACTTGCGAGATATTATTTTTCATAACTAAACTAAAAATATTCCCCATATATATACTGTATTAAAAAAAAAATTTTTATAAATATGTCGATATGAACGAATTAAACCCCTTCGTTCATTTTGGGCCACCCTGTACAATGGCTTTTCCACAATCACTTCTGGGTTCTCTAAGCCGCATATGCGACAAATTTGCTTGTTTTTCGTAACCATCGACTGAGAAATGATCTACATCGCTGAAGAAAATGTTGTTCGAAAAATCAGCATTGAAAGCCTATTGCTCCAGCACCCAATCAGCATATCTACGACGTTGTGGGCTTTAATCTTTAATCGATACAATTTGGTTCGAGGAGGTATGATACTGACTAGTAGTCAATATTTCGAACAGAAAAAATCGATCAGTGCCAAAATTACCCAGTATGTTATAAAATCCTAAATTTGAAGCCATTGTCAACAGAACTAGGAAGTACTACTTCCGGTTTTGGATACGTAAACGCTGAAAAAAGACGTCCTTCAATTTGAATCAATTCCCAATAGAACTAGAATCTACTACTTCCGGTCTTAAGTTCCGTAAACGCTGAAAAAACGACCACTATAAGCAGGGACCATGTATATGTTTGGAACATTGATTTCATGAATAGAAGATCTGCTGCTGTTTTGTTTATTTGTTGTCGGTTTGTTTTCAGCAGTTTTCCACTAACAAATTTGGATGATCAACATATAAATTATAACATATTAATAATTGTGTCTCATCATGTAATATTGAATAGCAAACACAATATATTTGGGCACAAGTACACTATAGTTGCTACAAGGTACAAACACGTTATATTTGCACCCAACCAACAAAATAGACAAATCTTCCAGCGTGTATGTATCCTACTAAATAGTTAACACAGTGCTGTCTCTCTGGAGCTATACCCTAGCCGTAGGAATGCACTGCATCAATTAACATTATTAAATCAATACTCGTCCTCAAGTCTTCGCCAGCCATTCCTAAAGTCCTTAGAATGTCCCGGGTAATGGCTTTAGTGGATCCCTCCGCCGGATAGCTAGAGTGAGAAGGCGAAACGAATGAGCATCATGATTGGTTATGCTATCACTGACGAGTCTCGGGCTAAATAGGTGACCCTATCTCTGAAACTTTTCGAACTAGCGTACATGTTATTTTGTCCTCTGAAGGTGGATGAGTCAACTCTACTGGCCAACGGCGGATCAAAAGTAAAAAAAACAATAATCCGATACACTGCATTCTGCTCATCGTCTGATCCAAATTGGGCGGCTGAAATATAAGCAACCTGGCAATAGGTAAAATGGAACACCACGGTGTGCTGGGTTTGCCTTTCGCCACCATTATATTGCCAATGAAAAGACAAAGTGAGAATGAGAAGCATGAAATATTTGTTGGTGACCCCCGCAAACGTTATAAGGGCCACGATTTACAGATATGTACTAGGAATATTAGAATACTATACACGCTGAAGAGTCTGTCGTTTTTTGTTGTTTGGATGCAAATATAACATGTGTTTAGAGCTTGTCGCTAATATAATATACTTGTGTGCAAATATGTTTGAGACACAATGACGAATATGTTATAATATATGTGTTTGCGACCCAAATATATAAGTGTTTATGATTCAAATACAGTTGGGTTAGTTGCACTGTTTATACTCTCGAGAGCAAGAGAATAAAAGAGGGACAACGAGAGAGTCTATCTTGTGAGTGTGTATCTGTATTTTTTGCATTATTCTCTGTCAGTGATTCATAAATATTCCTGAATGTGCGTGTAAATTGCGGATGAAGTCAGTGTTTCTTATTTTGGCTGATGTATTGAGTTTTTATTTCGTGTATTCAGTCGTCAATGGTTCATCGGACAGAGGATATCAAAAGCGTTTAAACCGTGAAAACAAAATAAAGTCTCGGACGGTTAAATGGTTTGTGATGTTGCTTTGGTTTTTGTGTATGTGTTTCGTATATATGTAAGCACGAGTACTACCAAACTGAGAAACGATTTTGAGGAAAGAAACTGGAAAAGGCTCTTTGTCTGCTCGAGCATTTACTGAGAAAATCGGAATGGCAGACCATTTGTGAGATATAATAGATAAAACACAAGTTATTCACACACGCTTACCTTGCACGAACTGGATTTGTATATAAGTATATTGTTTGTGTACAAATGCATAGAGATAACCAACGCATAGTTGAAACCTTCTGAAAACAAAGAAAGAAGATGTATAAGGGCAGCAGAATCTCATTTCATTAATAGTAATGCATTCAATGCAAGTAAATGTAAAAGTTACCCTTTAAAATCTTTTAATTTTTTGTATTAATTATTTATAAAAGAGGATTTATATTAATAAAATTAATTATACAAATACGTATATACGAGCATCATTCAAAGAATATTTCAATTCTAAATATTATTAATTTTAGGAAGAAAGACGCATATGTTTCCACGTAAAAGCATACATGTTTGCCGTGCGTTTAAATACAAGTGAGTTTGGGACTTGCAAACATATGAATGTTTGAAGTGTGTTCCAAACAGGTACATAGTTCCTGCAGATTATGTTGGGGAGAACATGTTAGAGAAGCCGTTTTTTCCAGCGTGTACAGATCCGGTGCCACTATCAGACTGGCAGATGCTATCGAGAATTATAAGATTGGCATTACTGTTAATCAGGAGATGCGATAGACAGGACCTGGCTGAAGAAGAACTGTGACAAATACTTATACTACAAGTGCCAAGAGAAAAAGCATGAATTTGGTTGCAGATTTGTAGTTGGCAAAAGACTGCGACATCTGGTCTCAAGGCTCAACCCCGTAGCCACCATCCGGATAAAAGCGAAATACTTTAACATATCGCTAATAATCCCCCGACGGAGGAAATAGACTAAGACACCAAGGACATGTTCTATGAGCGCCTAAAGGAAACATACGACTGCTGCCCTGACCATGACATTAAGATTATTCTAGGTGATTTTAATCCTAAAGTCGGCAGAGAAAATATCTTTGAATCGACCATCGGTAAATTCAGTCTACACGCCATCACCGCCGTTAACGGAATGAGACTGTTTAGATTTTGTCGCGGTGAAAATCGTGGTAGTTAGTAGTAGGACATCCACAATGCTATTTGGATATCCCCTGATCAAAAGACGAAAAATCACATTGATCAACTGGTAATTGCTGAAAGGCACTCTACTAGTGTAATGGGTGTACGTGTGATTCCAGGAGCTATTATCGATTTGGATCACGACCTGGTTGCAGCAAAGGTTCGCACGATGTTGACCAGAGCGACACTCTGACGAAACCAGCCGTATAGAAAGCTGGACACCGGAAAGCTACAATTACCAGAGATTGCCACGGCCTATGCAGCCAAATCACCAAATACTGTGGCATAACGCTTCTCCGCCTCATGACCCTGAAGCGCAGTGCAAGTACATTTCCCAGTCTATGGAAACTGCTGCAGATATCGTACTTGGTTATGAAAAACCTCCTAACCACGGTACGATGAAAAGTATCACACGGCAAGTGATGAAAACGTATGGCAATGCTTCAGTCAGATGCAACACGAGCCGCGACAGAGCGGTGTAAGGAGACGAGGAGAGAGAAGGAGGATACCCTTTGCAAAACCCTCTTTAATACTATAAGCAAGTGTTATTTATTGAGGTTATAGTTAGAGATGTTGTTGTAATTTGTGAATAAACAAATTTAGATAATCTGTCAATGCCAGCTGATGCAAACACAATGTGAACATTTAAATCTTTTAAACCTTTATTTTATCTGTATTTGATGGAGATATATAGATTTAAGCGTAAATACTCAAAATTATCAGTTAGAATAAAACAAACCGGATAAATGAAACATAAGCGCATGTGGATTTCCAAAATTTGTACAAAAAATTCATCTCTCGAATCTCTTAAAACGATAGCCTGAAAAAGAAGACTTGTTTTGTTTTCCTCTAGGGCTTTTTCATGCTTTCAAAAGATTCGCTTGACCACTAGTTTCTCTCTTTCAAAATGCGCAAATATTTATAACAAATTGATAAACAATTTAACGTCATATTCCCAAACGTTTACAGTATTTCCCATACAACTCGGCGGCGCAGTGCTGTTGGTCATTTACAATGTTGTAAGTTCATATAAGCCAGGTGTAACCAATAAAAGTGGAGGAACCAGTACCAGTATTCACAATTGGACAACTCGCCGGCGCAAGTGAGAGAGGTGACAGAAAACACCTTAAAGTCGCCGGGTCCGGAGTGTGTATGACTGCTATTTTATTGTAATTTTTTTTTTATCTTACTACTTCAATTGCAAAAACACAACAAAAAAGTTTCGTCGTTGTCGACAATGTGTTGTTTGCTGTTTAATGTCGGTTTTATTTAGAGAATACGTTACTTACTATACTATACAAATGTTAATTATAATTACAACAACTACGACAATTGCAACAACATGGAGCAGCAACAATTGTAGCCAGCAAAAGCACAGCAACAACATCATCATCATCATCAGCAGCAAACAACACATGAAATTAAAAAATGACATAAACTATAATAGCAAATTATAGTTTTAACTGTCATTGCACTTTTGAACCCACTTTACATGCGACTTGCGAAGTTATACACCAAACACCTCCATCGTGTTCGACTTAGGCCAGTTTGCGTTCGAAAATGTTACTACTAAATCTGGTTATAAGCTACTAACTGACAGATTATAATAATATGTTTGATTTTAACAAAACATATATCCGAAAAAGTCGGTTAAGGTTTGGGATGTTGAAAGTTGCAGACATAATATGAATGATTGTAATAACATCTATTATCTTGCAGAAAATTAATTTTTGTCAGTGGATTACACAGTGTAACACATGAAATGCAAACTCCTTCTCATGTGAAATTTCTCGAAGTACAAAACATTATTTGGGGTTTGCTAGTTTAGCTGCTTTTCGGATTTTATGGCCTCATGTATATTTTGGCTTACACTAATATTTTTCCGAAGAGCATGTACATTTTCTAACGACTATATCTCGGAAACCAATTGGAATTTTGATTTCCTGTGTTCGACACAACTGTAGGTATAGACTAGGAGATAAAAAGTGTAAAGCAAACTAACCCCAAAAAACTGCACATAGTGCCGCAAAATTGCAAAAATGTCTACAAATGCTATTTTTGTTGGCTAATGTATGAGAAATTCATACTACAAGCTTACAAGTCATGAACATTTTTCGAATTGAAAAATTTTTGGTTTTTGTTGGAAATAATAGACAATTCAGTTTCAACACACACTCACTGGCATGACTAGTTTCGAACTCCGTGACAAGTTCATCATCAGATGCCTAACTACTGTGCCTGAATTGATACCATCGGTTGAGCATCAATCGTATATATACAAACTCAATTCTACAATTCACATGTGCGAATTAGTATCGAATTGCAGAATTGAGTTTGTATATATACGATTGTATATATACGATTCGAACTCACATTCGCTGGACGATCGTTTCGATGTTTGTGAAGCATCATCTTCAGCAGCGTCTAGCCCATTAAGCCACTGCGGTGTGTATTTACACAAGTCAGTAACCGAAGACTTTTATTGATTGTGTGCAGATAGATTGTTGTCGCTACTTACACATTGCTTTCCTACTTACACGCACTGATGCAGATGAGATGAGATGAGATGTTCGATGAGAATTATAATATACATATGTATGTATACATACTCACGCAATAATGTCACGATTACACGGGCTGTGCCACAAGCAGTGACGTGTTGATGGAGCCAACTGTCGGGCCAATCATGGGCGTGAATTTTTGGAAGAAAATATTTCGATCAATTTTCGTTCGATATCATAATGCAATAATGGGCGCCATTCACAAAACCTTGTGACTGTCCTCATTTTTGATAAAATATGGACTGATGTTTCTACCGCGTATAAACCACACCAAAGTGTTGTTTTGTCTGGATGTAATGGGAGCTCCTGAACCACTTCGGGATGCTCTTTAGCTTAAAGATATCAATTTAGCTTGTTGACGTATACATACAGACAGAAATAGATCTCATCTCTGAACAAAAATTTGTTCCAAAACAGTGGATCTCTTCAACGGTTTCAAGAGCGCAAATACTGGCGCTTGGCCCGGCTAACTCTTTCCATGATAAAATGTCCAATAATAGTGAACAAAAATACCACGACAGTTTGATCTGTCCTAAAATCCCTATTGGAAAAAGTACCTCTAAATACATCGACAATTTCTTAACAACGCCTCTTGTACATGAAATCCTGGTTTCGATCAGTGCTCTGACCACCTTAAATTTCTTTCGGCGGCGGTCACCTCGCATAGTGACAGCGACACTATCGAGTGTTTAGCTATGAAAAAGCTTCTCAAACTACCGTTCGGAACCGTTGTAAAATTGTAGGTCCAATCAGTGGGTATACAACTAGTAAGCGCACAGCTCACTGGTTGTGAGAAGCTGTCCCCAATTCCTTCATGGGATGTAATGGGAAAACATTTTTGATTTGTTAACATCTATAGCGGCGTATAGGGACTAAATCTATCAAAGTCAGATTTTATGCTGCTGCTAAAACCAGATTTTCTGCGACTGCGAAAGAGAATAATGACGTGTTAAACAAAAATGAGCGAGCAAGAGAGCAATGAAAGAGTAGTGTGGCAGGGGAGAGGTAAACGAAATTGTGTCTATAGCGTATGTATTAACATAATAATGTACATATGTACATGTGTTGTTGCTGTTGTTGAACGGATATATATAGCAAAGCCACGCAAAATTTCATTTGCAAGCGCATGGGCTTGCGCAGTCGACGTTATGGTGACATACTAATACGTCAGCTACTTCGTACAACGTATGTGTGATGTTGTGTATTTGGCTGTTTCGTTGCTGTTGATATGGCAAACATCCCAGCTAGCATTTGAATGTTTGTTTCACGATCACGATTGTTTCGCGACTGGATTTCCAATCGTCACCACGATTGTCGGAGCAGAATTATATTTTTCTCTGCTTTTAAGTCTTTGTGCTCACGATTTGTTTTTGTGTTTACTTTGTGTCACAGTCTTACATATGTAGTTTTCTTATTGTTGTCTTACTTCTTCCCGCATACTCCACGGAACTCGTGTTTTGCAAGGAGAATTTAATTATGTGTCTCTGAAATTCTAACGGGTTTTCCAATATCTGCTCAGCAGAAAAAGAAAAAGATTTTGCTCATCGTCGACGATTGGAAAGTAAGAGTCGCTGTCTTGACTCAGTTACCTCAGTTACTCTGAACGTGCGCGATTGGAATACGACATCGCGCACGATTACTTTAATCGTCGGCTCCGATAGTGAAAGAGTCGTGCACGATTGAAAATGCTAGCTGGGATTTGGTTATGTGACACACGTATACGTCAGCTACTTCGGACAAAGTATGTGTGATGTTCTGTGTTTGGTTGTTGTTGCAATGACCAAACAAAGCGAGTCATTTGATGTTCAGCATTGCCCGGTGTATACAAAAACAAGTTGAAACGGTGTTAAGTTCTGCCGGGCCGAAGCTTATATACCCCCCACCATGACAATTTACACTCACACTCTCCACTCTTTGCATTCCCTTAACAGTTTTTATTTTAGGTACTCCCCCTACACCCACCACCCACACAAACACTTACCGACACAGCAAGCACAAATAACCCAGCTAGCATTTTCAATCGTGCACGACTCTTTCACGATCGGAGCCGACGATTAAAGTAATCGTGCGCGATGTCGTATTCCAATCGCGCACGTTCAGAGCAACTGAAGTAACTGTGTCAAGACGGCGACTCTTACTTTCCAATCGTCGACGATGAACAAAATCCAATCGTCGACGATGAGCAAAATCCAATCGCAGGCGATTGCCAAGACTATGGTAAATTTATACAAAAATGCATAGTGTAATAATATAAGTGGAAGCATAAGCCCAGCTGATCAGGCATTTTTTTATTGGGTTGTTTCTTTTTATCATTCTTTGTTTACGTCAAACTTGTCTCATCATTTGTTTTGATTCTTATTGTTCGTTATTAAACGTTTGAAAAGTGTTGTGCAAATTAAATTGAAATATAAATATAATTGTAAATTGTATAATTTCTGCCTATTACTTTTTTTTTAATACATGTAATTCTATGCATGTAATTATTTACTTTAGCGTTTTGCATTTGTCTCTTCTTCGTATATAAAATGATTTTGACATATCGAGTGTATTGTCATAACAATAGTACAACAAAATTCTGTCAAAATCGTTTCATATTACAACAACACGCCACGCGTCGACTTATATTATTAGACTATGCAAAAATGCTTATTATTATTTGTTTCTTTCATAGAACAAAACAATTGTGCTCACTACACTTCTGACGCTTCTTTGCTTCTTAAATACTGAAATGAAAAGAAGCAAAAAAGTTTTTTCTTTTTCTTTTTTTGCTGAGCAGATATTGGAAAACCCGTTAGAATTTCAGAGAGACATAATTAAATTCTCCTTGCAAAACACGAGTTCGGTGGAGTATGCGGGAAGAAGTAAGAAAACTACATGTAAGACTGTGACACAAAGTAAACACAAAAACAAATCGTGAGCACAAAGTCTTAAAAGCAGAGATAAATATAATTCTGCTCCGACAATCGTGGTGACGATTGGAAATCCTGCCGCGAAACAATCGTGATCGTGAAACAAACATACAAATGCTAGCTAGCTGGGAAATCGCCAACATATCAGTAGTAGGAGTAGTAGTTGTTGTTATTGGTGTTGTTGTTTTTTTATTATAGTGAAAGGTAAGTCCAATAAAATGTGGGTGTGGAGCACTCTCAGAGCAAAGGAGTAATGACGTATTATACGTACATATATAAAAATGAGACAGCAAGAGAGCAACGACAATTTTGTGACAATGTCTGTATGTATGTATATACAAGTGTCTGTTGCTTTGTATTGTTTGACTTTTGTGGGAATAAAACAAAAAGTATTCAGCAAGAAAATAATGACACATGTGCTTGCACTGGGTCTTTAAATAATTGTAAGTATTAATATTATTTAACTGTAACGTCATCATATGATTGAACGCTGTTTTTTATTTTCCAATGTAACATTTACGAATGTGTTCATAGAAATCGAACAGGTACCGTGTAACAAAAAGGTGTTAACACATCGCCCGTGAGTTCGAACACTCATTGGATGTTTTTTTTTAAATTGTGTACTCTGATGAACAAATTGTATACACTTAAAAACAATTTGTGTACTTTGAAGTACAATTTGTATTATTTTCACTGACAATTGTAGAATTACACTAAGTATGTACAAAATTAAAACTATTTTTGTACAGAACTGTCACTATTATTTGTGTGATGTAGTTTGTTATTCGCGAAAATCAACATAATCAATTTCCTTCTCATTTGGTTTTGGTTTGATTACAAATTTTGAATTGAAAATAAAATTGTATTTTCCGATTTCCATTGAGCTATACCATGATCAGTACATCTCAAAAGAAATCGAAAAATATTCTTCTAAAAATAATTTCAGATCGAATCATGTAAGTACTTGTATAAAACTAAACGTCCTGCTTTCATCTTATGCGTAGTTTAATAAATAATTTTTACAATTTTTTTGAGAAAGACCAATGATTTAATTCTCGAGATTAACTGCAGATAAAAATTTGTACTGACAAAAAACTGAATGAAATTCTTAAACAAAAAATGCTCCCGCTCAAAAATTGTTTTGTATTAATTTTTGAATTTAGGAGACCAACCCCGAACAAAAGTGAATAGTGCCAATTCTAGGTAAAAAATCGTGATACCTTATGGTGTTAGCACACTTTGTTAGCACACACTGAACTAACTTTGTGTACTTTGCAGTACAATTTTTATGCGCTTAATATATCACGTGTACCATAGAGTAATGCCATATACAGCTGGCATTCTTCTCATCTGAAATTTCATTTCACACTATTCGTGGTGCAGTCGGTGCAATAGAGACTGACTTACACCAGGTGGAATTACACATTTTTCATGTCGTTTTCAAGAAAAATTGTGAAATTTAAACGTATTTTGGTAATTTTTGTTATATTTCAATGTTGGTATATATTTGTTGACGACCCCCGCAAACGTTATAAGGACCACGATTTACGGATATGCACTTGGAATGTAAGAACTCTATATAGATCCGGTGCAAGTATCCAACTGGCAGATGTCCTCGAAAGTTATAAGGCTGACATTACCGCTATCCAGGAAATGCGATGGACAGGACATGGCTGCACAAGAAAAAGAAACTGCGATATATACTACAGTTGCCATGAAAAAAAAAAAACATGAATTTGGTTGTGGATTTGTAGTTGGCAAAAGACTGCGACATCTAGTCTCTAGGTTCAATCCTGTGAGTGAACGAATAGCCACAATCCGCATAAAAGCGAAATATTTTTATATTTCCCTAATTTGTGTGCATTCCCCGACAGAAGAGAAAGATGATGATGCCAAAGACATATTCTATGAGCTCCTAGAGGAAACGTATGACCGCTGCCCTGGCCATGACATTAAGATTGTACTAGGAGATTTTAATGCCAAAGTAGGAAGGGAGAATGTGTTTAATCCAACTATTGGCAATTTCAGTCTTCATGCTGACAGTTCCGACAACGGTATGAGACTGATTGACTTTGCCGCGGCAAAAAACATGGTCATCAGTGGCACAAGATTCCAGCATAAAGACATCCACAAGGCTACTTGGGTATCCCCTGATCAAAGAACTAGGAACCAAATTGATCACGTGGTAATTGATGGAAGGCACTCATCCAGTGTAATGGACGTACGAGTGATCAGAGGAGCTAACATCGATTCTGATCACTACCTGGTAGCAGCAAAGGTTCGCACAAGATTAAGTAGAGCGAAAATCGTACGAAACCAGACGCAGAGGAAGCTGGACATCGGAAAGCTGCAATTACCAGAGGTAGCCACAGCCTACTCAAGGAAGCTCTCGCAACTTTTGGCACAGAACCCACCCCCTCCCGATGACGATCCTGATGCGCAGTGGAAACCCATTTCCGACTCTATAAAAACTGCCGCAACAACCGTACTTGGTTTCGAAAAACCGCTTCGCAACAAACCGTGGTACGATGAAGAGTGTCGCATAGCAAATGACGAAAAGAACGCTGCACGTATGGTAATGCTTCAGTCAATTGTAACGCGAGCTGCAACTGAGCGGTATAGGGAGAAGAGAAAGGAGGTAAACCGTCTCTTTAGGCGTAAGAAACGGCAGTGGAGAAAACGCGAGAGTGAGAAAATTGAGACATACAGAAGGAAGAACGAAGCCCGAAAATTCTACCAAAAAGTTAAAAACGGAACTAATGGACATGGTTCAGGGCCCCCCTTCTGTAAAGACAAAGACGGAAATCTCGTCGCAGATGTGCAGAGCATGTTGGGAATATGGAGAGAGCATTTCTCCGCGCTGCTAGTACCTGAGATATCCGATGACGATGGGACAATCGATCACAATATGGACGACGACGTCGATTGCCCCCCTCCTAACCAAGACGAGGTCAGAACAGCTATTGCCCGGCTTAAGAACAACAAAGCCGCAGGAGCCGATGGATTACCGGCGGAGCTGTTTAAGGCTGGCGGCGATGAGCTGATAAGGTGCATGCATCAGCTCATTAGCAAAATTTGGTTAGATGAATGCATGCCCGGCGATTGGAGTCTCAGTGTACTATGTCCCATATTTAAAAAAGGTGACCCGAGTATTTGTGCCAACTACCGTGGAATAAGCCTTTTATCCATAGCATATAAGGTTCTATCAAGTATAATGTGCGAAAGACTAAACCCGATTATCGCTGGCCTGATTGGACCATACCAGTGCGGCTTTAGGCCTGGAAAATCGACAACTGACCACATCTTCACTCTACACCAAATCCTGGAGAAGACCCACGAAAAATTAATCGACATCTATCATCTATTTGTCGATTATAATGCGGCATTCGATAGTCCGATACGGGGGAAACTCTATGAAGCAATGTCTGAGCTTGGTATTCCTGCAAAACTCATACGCCTTTGCAGGATGACCTTGACGAACACCAAATCCGCAGTGAAAGTTGGTAAGGATCTTACCGAACCTTTCGAAACTAAGCGAGGCCTCAGGCAAGGCGACACCCTATCGTGCGATCTCTTTAACATCTTAATGGAGATCATTATGAGAAAAGCTGCAGTCAATATGAATAAAACCATCAGCAGCAAAAGTCACATGCTGCTCGCGTATGCTGATGATATAGATATCATTGGGCGCACAATTAGAGAAGTTACTGCGGTTTTTTCGAGAATTGAGAAGGAGTCAGCAAAAGTGGGTCTGACGGTGAATGAGGACAAGACAAAATTAATGGTTTCAACGAACAGGGCCTCCACGCGATTAGACCAAAGCGTGAACGTTGATAACCGTTATAACTTCGAGGTAGTGGACGAATTTATATACCTCGGATCTGCCGTGAACAAAAACAACAACGTCAGCCTTGAGATCAAACGGAGAATTGTGCTTGCGAATAGATGTTATTTTGGGCTAAGCAAGCACTTTAGAGATAAAGCCCTCTCTCGAGTAACAAAAGTCCAGCTGTACCAGACTCTCATTCAACCTGTCTTGCTTTATGGCGCAGAATCCTGGGTCCTATCGCAAGCAGACGAAACATCTGTAGGAGTCTTCGAGAGAAAAATACTCCGAAAAATTTATGGCCCTATAGTGCACAACGGCGAGTATCGGCGACGCATGAATCATGAGCTGTATGAGCTTTATCCTGACATTGACATAGTTAAGCGGATCAAGATAACGCGATTGCGCTGGCTAGGCCATGTCAGTAGAATGGATGAAGATGAACCAGCGCGAAGGCCTTTCGAAACCGAACTCGAAGGAAGACGAAAAATAGGAAGACCAAGACTCCGCTGGAGGGATCAGGTTGACGAATCCCTGCGTACACTTGGTATTGCCAACTGGAGAGATAAAGCAAAAGATCGAACTGGTTGGCGAAATATGTTATCTTCGTTTTGTAAGGTCCCTGACTCCCCGGGGTTGTCCGAGACCGGATAAGTAAGTAAGTATATATTTGTGGTGTATTTACAAGAAAATTTTAACACACAAAATGAAATGCCGTTGCTGTGATCTTGTATGTTGGTTTGAGCCATTCAATCTATCTGGTATTATTAAAGCAATACTTTCCAACATCCAACCGCCCATCTGCAACGCACCAAATGGTATCAATTTACTGAGAGAGTTTGCTACCCTATACGTCATTGCTCTATGACTACTGTGATAACAGATTGTACATTATTACACATAAATTGCGTTATGTACACTTTTATACTTTTGAATACATTTCGTTACATTATTTGTACCTTCTAGAAAAATTTGCAACATCTTAACTTTGTGTACATTGCACTTTAGTATAACATTGTGTGCATTTTAATATATGTACTTTATATCCACTGTAGTAAACGTACTGTACATTATAGAACACTTATGGCCAGTTTTTCAGTCAGTGGTGATCTTCGTTTCTTAGTTAAATTGCGGTTAAACATCGAATTGTGTTTTTTAGTCATTGTTTAACTATGATTTAACCACCCAATATTGGTTGGTTAACTTATAGTCAGAACCATATTATTTTGACAATCAAATTACTGACTGTCAAAGTGAGAAATGAAGATTGTATAAAATACATGTTTCAGATTTGCGTATTTGTACACATACGTTGAGTCTAGATCGTTAAATTGTTGCGCCTATATAGTTTTTTGCACATTTTGACGTAGAATACGTCTTACCTTACGGTATGAGGAGTCATGTCAGGTTTTTATTGTTGTAATCTTTATTTCATTGAATTTGAGGAAACGGCTAGATGAATTTTTTTAAAATTTTTTTTGTAGGTAAATGAAGATGTTATCTTTCGTTTGATATACATTTCATATTGGTTGATATATTTCTAGTATTTTAATTTCTCAAATGAAAATTGTTTAAACACATACACTCAAACATATGTGTGGTGTTTGGTTGAGTGTTTTTGGTTGGAACATTTATCTAGTAAAAAGTGAAACGAACAGCAAGCTAATGTTGCTTGGCAACATGTATCTAGTAAAAAGTGAAACAAACAGTAAGCTAACGTAATAAAGCTTTTTTTGCGAAAGCTTCAATAAAGCTGTTGTAACATTAATTTTGAATTGTAAAGCGTAAAGCTTTCACACAACGCTCGAATGCTAATGCGAAGACTCGATAAGGTAAACCTTTTTAATATTAGGGCGGCCCTCTCAACATTCGCAGAACTTATTTCAATAAAAATATTAATTAAAATACATAAATTAAATTAAGTTTAAAAAAATTTAACATAATATTTTTTTTTTAAACGGACTTGAATCAAATGCCGTTGGTAAATATAAAAATTACAGCAGACAGTTGTCCGAGGCCTTCGGCCACGGACTGCCCCTGCAGGCTGTGTCAGAGACACGGCCATTAAGTTTAACGTAGAATACGCCATCCGATAAGACAGAAAACATATACATATAACAATAAATGATAAATAATATAAGCAAATGAATTTATTGTTATATATGTTTTCTGTCTTATCGGATGGCGTATTCTACGTTAAACTTAATGGCCGTGTCTCTGACACAGCCTGCAGGGACAGTCCTGCTGTAATTTTTTTTGTTAAAATGACTTCGATTTTATGCATCTTTTTCTTATTTTACATAATTCCATTTTGTTTGTTCCCCTTTGTTGTTTTGGTATTTATCACAAAACACACGTTTTTTCCAATAAGAATACAAGTGTTGCCATATTCGTTGACAATATGGCGTCTAAAATTAACTCACCACTGAAAAACAAAATGCAAAGTTAACCTCTAATTAACTTAGAATTAAGATTAAGTAATCCGATAGTTAACTACCCACTTAAAAACTGGCCATTAGTGTGCATTATATAAGTAGTTAACGTAGTGTGCAGTTTAGTGCACTTAGTGTACATTTTAGTACGCTTAGTGCATATTTTAGTACACTTAGTGTACTTTAAAGTACCATTTGTGTGATGTTTAGTAGGTTTTACGAACTTTGTTCTACTGATGATGAAATGGTATTTTTGTACACACTATTTACATTTCATTTTAGTTTGTGTGCTTATACTTTTGTACTTTGTATACATTTTATATTTTCCTACTTTTAAAAGGCGCACTTTTTTGGTTCATCTTGCAAAAATTAATTTTTTTCGAACACATACAACAATCACATAGGCGTTTATAAGTTGCGCGAATCGATGACTGATTTTCAAAGTAAATTTGAATAATTTGGTAGTGTTGTTCAAGCGTGAATCTATTCATGCTGATTTGCCATGTTATGCTGATCGTAAATGTCAAAAAGTGAGCGCAGTATGACAGTTCGTTTGACAACTAACCCTTTCGTAAGTTCTATCTTAGCAAAAAAACACACCTTTTAAATTCGTTTTCAGCTAAATTTAAATCGTTTTACGGCCGATTTCACTATGTTCAGTCATCGTTCAGTTCGAGCTAACAACAGTGTTAGCTGTATGGAATTTATAATGTTTAACTGTCATTTAGCTTTAACTTTGTTTGGTGATATTGAGCGTTAGTATTTTTTTTCAAGTTTTTGTGTTTTAGCAACTCAGATATGAATCTTACTTACAAAACGAAGATACCATATTTCGTCAACCAGTTCGATCTTTTTGCCTTATCTCTCCAGTTGGTAATACCAAGTGTTCGCAGGGATTCGTTAACCTGATCCCTCCGGCGGAGTCTAGGTCTTCTGAATCGTTCTCAATTCTAGAAAACACTGCAGTAACTTCTCTAATTGTGCGCCCAATGATAGTTATATCATTAGCATACGCGACCAGCATGTGACTTTTGCTGCTGATGGTTTTATTCACGTTGACTGCAGCTTTTCTCATAATGATCTCCATTAAGATGTTAAAGAGATCGCAAGATAGGGTGTCGCCTTGCCAGAGGCATCGCTTAGTTTCAAAATGTTCGATAAGATCCTTACCAACTTTCATTGCGGATTTGGTGTTCGTCAAGGTCATCCTGCAAAGGCGAATGAGTTTTGCAGGAATACCAAGCTCAGACATTGCTTCATAGAGTTTCTCCCGTATCGGGCTATCGAAGGCCGCCTTATAATCGACAATAGATTTGATTTTAGTGGGTCTTTTCCAAGATTTGGCGTAGCGTATAAATATGGTTAGTTGTCGATTTTCCAGGCTTAAGGTCACACTGGTATGGTCCAATCAGGCCAGCGATAATTGGTTTTAGTCTTTCGCACATTATACTTGATAGAACCGTATATGCTATGGATAAACGGCTTATTCCACGGTAGTTGGCAAAGAGACTCGGGTCACCTATTCATCGCCGGACATGCATTCATCTAACCAAATTTTGCTAATGAGCTGATGCATGCACCTTATCAGCTCCTCGCCGACAGCCTTGAACAGCTCCGCCGGTAGTCCATCGGCTCCTGCGGTTTTGTTGTTCTTTAGCCGGGCAATAGCAGTTATAACCTCGGCTTGGTGAGGAAGGTGGGAATCGACGTCGTCGTCCATATTGGGATCGATTGTCCCATCGTCATTGGATATCTCAGGTACTAGTAGCGCGGAAAAATGCTCTCTCCATATTCCCAACATGCTCAGCACATCTGCGAAGAGATTTCCGTGTTTGTCTTTATAGAAGGGGGCCCTGAACCATGTATATTAGTTCTGTTTTTGACTTTTTGTTAGAAGTTTCGGGCTTCGTTCTTCCTTCTGTATGTATAAATTTTCTCACTCTCGTGCATTCTCCACTGCGGTTTCGTACGCCCGAAGAGACGCTTTACCTCCTTTAGTTTTTCCCTATACCCCTCAGTCACAGCTCGAGTTGCAATTGACTTTTCATCATTTGAAAGGCGACACCCTTCATCGTACCATGGTTTGCTGCGAAGCGGTTTTTCGAACCCAAGTGCGGTTATGGCGGCAGTTTTTATAGAGTCGGAAATGGGTTTCCATTGCCCTTCAGGATCGTCGTCGGGAGGGGGTGGGTTCTGTGCCAAAAGTTGCGAGAGCTTCCTTGAGTAGGTTTTGGCTACCTCTGGCAAGTGCAGCTTTCCAATGTCTAGCTCTCTCTGCGTCTGGTTTCGAACGATTTTCACTCTAGTTAATCTTGTTGGAACCTTTGCTGCTACCACGTAGTGATCAGAATCGAGGTTAGCTCCTCTGATCATTCGTACGTCCAGTACACTGGATGAGTGCCTTCCATCAACTCCCACCTGATCAATTTGGTTCTTCGTTCTTTTATCAGGGGCTACCGAAGTAGCGTTGTGGATGTCATTATGCTGGAATATTGTGCCACTAACGACCATGTTTTTTGCCGCGTCAATGTCAATCAGTCTCATACCATTGGCGGAACTGTCAGCATGTAGACTGAAATTGGCAATAGTTGGATGAAACCCATTTCCCCTGGCTACTTTAGCATTAAAATCTTCTAGTACAGTCTTAATTTCATGACCAAGGCAGTGGTTAAACCCTTTATCTAGTAGGCGCTAATATAATATGTCTTTGGCATTATCATATTTCTCTTCTATTGGGGCATTCACAAAAATTAGGGAAATAAAAAACTATTTCCCTTTTATGCGGGTATACGGTCACTCAGAGGATTGAACCTAGAGACTAGATGTCCCTAACTAGATGTTGGATGTAGAGACTAGAGATATTTGCCAACTACAAATCCGCAACCAAATACATGTTTTTTCTCATGACAGCTGTAGTTTTTTTCCTTGTGCTGGATTGCAGTAATGCCAGCTTTATAACTTTCGAGGACATCTGCCAATTGGATGCTTGCACCGGATCTATATAGAGTTCTTACATTCCAAGAACATATCCATAAATCGTGGTCCTTCTAACATTTGCGGGGGTCGTCAAAAAATTGGGGTTGTTTATGTTTTCTTTTTCGTTCTTGTAGTTTCACTGCCAATATGAACGGTGGCGGGAGGCAAACCCAGTCCGCCGGGTTTTTACATTTTAGCTAACTGCCAGGATATTTGAACCTGGATTTTCTTCTTTCGGTTTCTATCCGCCGGTGGCCCAAATGTTGGCTCATCCGCCGATATGAATATGCGACATTAAATATTTTTAGAAAAAATGTCTGCCGCCCGATGGTGTGTGATGGGTGGAAGGGGGTGGTGTGTTTGGGTCGTGCACCACTTGATCGAAGTACAAGTTTGGTTTCCTCACGAGATGTTTGCATCTTCAAATTTGCATTCTCAAATTTGTTTGACTCGTAACGGGTTCGAGAACTCATATTTATTTTTTTTATGATTTTACGGAACCGTAACAGGGTCGAAACGGATCCGCATCTAATTTTGTGTACATTGGGGTACCAGGTGATTATTCTACACTTAACAAATTGTCTTTGTAAATATTACGAAATCTTTCATAGATTCTATGAAATCCTTCCTTAATTTCCAGCCAAATAAATATTTCGCAGGATCTGTGAAACATGTCAAACAACAAAAATTTTTGTAGGCCATCTATGAAGCATTTTCATAGAATCAATGAAACGAAAAGTATGACATTTATTCATAACATCAATGAACTATTTTCATAGATTTTATGACACCTGTCATATAATTAGAATGCAATATTTCGTAGTTAATAAATCTTTGAACTTTGTTCAAAATATATTAAAAACATTGTAATATATTCAATGAATGGAAATTTATGAAATTTATTCACAGCATCTACGCAGATCTTATGGAACAAGTAATATAATTAGAATACAGCTTTATCATTTACATTTGTCGAAAAAGTTGTATAAATTACTATGTCTGTAATTTTGTGTTCTACAGGGTGGCTGATGAATATTGCTACATTAAGGGCGAGTTTCACACTCTCCATTTAAAAGCTCAATTTAAAAGCTCACAGAAAATTTTCATACTAAATGACAAGCTTGGGCATTTAAAGTACATTTAAATGAAGAATTTTGAACTGTGAAACTGGCCATAAGAGCTTAATTATTTTTAAAAATAATTCAATTTAAATGCCCCCCTTTCTCGTTGCTGCATGTGCGGCATCTTACCAAAAAGTTGGTCATTACTGCTTGGAGAGTTGAGACAGGAATAACCGCATGTGTTTCTCGAATGGATTGCTTTAGCTCATTCAAACTTGCTGGTTTTGCTTTGTAGATTTCCTGTTTGCAATAACCCCATAAGAAAAAAGTAGGTGCAGTAAGGTCAGGCGCCCCCCAGCAAACGGAATGTGGAGTTTCTGGATATCAGCTTATTGGGAAATTTTCATCGTAATTCTCTCATTACAGGGCTGGCTATTTGAGGAGTTGCACCATCTTGATGAAACCACACAGAGTTGAAAGAAATTCTCATTCGGCGTAGTTCTCTCTCAACATGCTCAAGTAACGGTCTCCAGTAACCGTAACGGTGTGACCGTTTTCTTCGAAGAAGTAGGACCCGACAATGCAGCGTGACGAAACTGCACACCACACTGTAACACGAAGTGGATGCAATTTCGTCTCTTTGAGTGTCTGCGGGTTGGAAGCACTCCATATTCGACAAATTTGGTTGTTTATGTTGCCGTTTAAATCGAAATGGGCCTCGTTAGACATGAAAAGACAGTTCAACTTGTTCTGCCCACTTCCAACATTTGAAGCATCTTCTGGCAAAATTCCAAGCGAATCGGGAAGTCTGTTGCGTGCAGTTTGTTGGCCATTTGAATTTTATATGGGAATAAGTCCAAATCTTTGTTCATAATCGACTGCAATGACTGTCTGCTTATACCCATTTGCGAAGACAAGCTGCTTGTCGAAACTCTTGGATTGTTTTGTATGGCAGCAGCTACAGCAGCGATTGTTTCCTCCGTCCGAACTGAAGGGTTTCGATGGTAAGGTATTCTGTTGACTGTCCCATGCTCGGCAAAATTGTTAACGAGTCTCATTATGATCCATCTGCTCGGAGGAGTGCCGCCAAACGTGCGCCTATACTCACTTTGGACCGAAACTACGGACTCCAGTGCGTGATAGCGGCGGACAGGGGTGGTCAAGAGCCCGGGAGTCAAAAAAAAAGTCCAAAATACGTTTAAATTTTATAGTTCTCCATCCAAACAATAAGTAGATGCCAAATTTAACTCAACTGTTCTTGTAACTCCACCTGTTGTAAGTCAATTTACTTCGAACATCTCTCTATCGCATCAACCACACCACGAAGAGTGTAGAATGAAATGTCAGATGAGACGGATGTTACCTCTGGATATCTTTACTCTATGATTCTGTTACATTAATGACAAGACCTGTTTCAGTTTTTGTTGGATAACAAATTATTGTTTCGAAGTGTGTGAGGCTTCTTCGTCTTTAGTAATATCTAGCGCTCTAACCCAATGACGGTCGTCAGTTCAAAATTGTCTCTCATCCAAATTCCTATAGCTTTTGTTCAAAATTCCCCACAATCCATTTCGTATGCACCCTATTGCCATAAATGGATATGCATTGCAATAAATTTTAATGGACAGTACTAAATATTGAAGAAAGAAAAAAACTTGTCCTTACACTTGAAAAGAAAATTAATAATCACCCATCTGCTGGCCGCTGACTCCTCCAATTCCTCTATCGCGAGCCCCCCCAAATACATTCAACATAACGCACTTGACAAGATGACAAGAACAAGTTTTATTTCCGCAGCTTACGAAGGGGTGTGTAAGAGTGTTACTATTACGAGTTCCTGGACAAAGTTGGACGCAGTTAGTGTATGTCCATACCCAGATCAAACAGGATCTATGTACATATATTTAAATGCTAAAACTCTGCATACCACTGCCAGCAGCAGTACCTGTCCTGTCCGGTATCTGTACCGGTATTTGGTATCGACGAGGTTTTTTTTTCCAACCATGACTTCTTTGCATTTCTTTGGGCGGGGGATTTTCTTTTCTGTTGCTCAATATGATGTGGAAAATATGTAAAACTACATTAGCCTGGACAGGTGCATACGTGCAACATTTCATGTCCAGCAAATATGTTGATACAGTTTATATCTTAAGGAACAAGAGATGACGAGGATTTGGAATAGGAAAGAGTAGTGTTCTTTTAGTTGTCTCATCTCTTTGATGTAGTTTTAAGTGAACTCTTTTCCAAGCTATTATTTATAAATTAGTTTGACGGGAACTCAATGTTGCTCAATGTTTAACATGTTGCTGCCTAGAAAGCGTTGTTAGGGCAAACCCATATTCATTGAGTGCATCATGTTGTTTATACCGGTACTCGTACTGGTTTCACAGAACAATTATATATTGCCACGCTTAGTTGTCTTTTTCCGGCAGCACCAGGGTTCGCATTGGTTGGCGAGTAAGCCGGATGTCAAAGTTCTACATGGAAATTGTACGAGCCGACACTCGTCACAAGAACCGTTAGATGTTACTTTGACTGTCGGCTCGGGAGCCCAGAGTCGTCGGATTCAACTTTGCGAGTCAGATTTAGGCTCGAGCCAGTTGAAACTAAAAATATTGAAAATGTACAACGCATACAAATATAGACCCTTACAAAATTTATAAATTATTCAAAATTAATAATTCAAATTTTTACTTCGGACTTTTTACCTAATTTAAAGACAAACTTAAGAAAGAAATTGTATCTTAGATTGCGACCCAAACCCTAATTTTTGTGAAATTCTAAGGGGTTTGAATAAAGTGGTTTCTCTAATGTTGTGACAAAATTTAATGAAAAAATTCCCAAACTACAGATGTGGCCAAAACTAGGAAACGGTCTCCAAACTAATGTCATTCGTAATCTCATTTAGAACAAATCCGCCAGATTCAATTTTGGCTTCCCGATTTTGTCTCGAGAGTGAGCTAATACGAACCCTGGGTCGAACACAAAACGCCTGCATTTTTCCCTTATGGATTGTATTTGTTGGCGAAAAACAAAAACCTTCCACTGGAAAATGTATTAAGGCTGGCTGCTTTCGTTGTCATTAATCATATTTTTGCTGTAACGTAAAGATAACTATTACGGGCGGATACACTCGAGAAAAAAAAAACAATCAGGTAATAGTAGAAATATAAAAATATATACAGTCTGAATAAAATGGTCCCAGCAAATAACGGTCGGTCTCTTTCCAAGCATTGTCTTCAAGAATTGAAGATCTGATTCTTTTTGTTTCTTTGTTGTCTGTCACGTTTTTGTTCTCGGCCGTTGTGAACAAACAAAGTCACAGTTGGGCTACAAATACATATGTTTTATAACCTATTAATGGTTGTGTCTTCAACTTGTAATATTGAGTTACAAACACAATGTGTTTGGGCACAAGTGTAATGTGTTTGCGATAATCTACATATGTGACGCGGAAAATAGAAAGGGACCTAAGGGTAAAAACCGGTTTTGTTCAGGAGAGCCATTTTAAAGATTTAAATACGTGTATCTGTGGTGTACCATTACTGAGCGTGTTGGCATTGGTCTCATTTGAAAGCGACACATCTCATGACGTCAGGAACGTGTTGGTCAACCTTGAAAACGCGCGTAGGTCGTCCCTACCTCTTGTTTTGTGTAGTTGGTTTTTACTGTTTTCTACCTAGCGCGCTGTTTCCATGAGTTTGATATCAATTTTGCTCGCGTTTTTTCGAATCCAGCTTTATTTTCTGAAATTTTTAATTGTGAATTATAATAAATACTCATTTATAATTCTTTTAAATCGTGAATATCACTCTGTTACTACGAAATTTTTTTCACATAACCTCACTTTCGTCGACTTCACTTTCATAAAACGCCCATATCTCTGGGAGGGAACACTTTTGTGGCATGGGATCGGTCTCATTCGATGCTCAGATGTTGTCCACATCAAAAAAAAAAAGTTAAAATTGATTTTTTTACCCTTAGGTCCCTTTCTCTATGCGCTGTCACATATACAATTAAGAATTTCTCGTACTTGTCGTACTGTCGTAACTTCTCACAACAGTTGTACGAATTTTGTTGTTGGCTTCCATATAAAACTAATTTACGACCAGTACAACATCGAAGGTATGTTTACTGATTGTCGTACTTTACTAGTGCTGTTCTTCTTGTACCGAGTTTGTTATTACCGAATACATTTGATAAGTAACATCTCTACATAACAGCTGTTGTTGTTAATTATTATTACTTTAATGTTTTGTGATTCAGTCTGTTTAATTTTGAAAAAATTTGTTGTCGAAAAGATGTTTACCGACGAAAAATTTTTGGATGATTTTGAGGTAGAACTACTTGCAGATAGATACTGAGGTAAGTTACAATGCAGATAAAATAATGTTTAATTGGAGTATTAAATTAAATATTTTTTCAGAAAGGCACAAAGCGCAAGCGATCTAATTGGAGGGAGGGGGTTTGGTGGGAGGGTTTTAGAGGTGATTAAAAATACAATTTCAGTGTACCTCTCTAAGTTAGTATTTATTTAATTGTCACAATTTTTATTTAGTAAACATTACATTGGCTTTGTACAAATCTTACCGAGCTATTACGTAAATTGTTGGATGGAGGTAAATCAAATTGTGACGGTGGTATTTCATCAATATTGTCATTGTTTTCATTGAAGCTTATGATTGCATTGTGAAGAATGCAGAACGCTATAATCCAATCATTACACTCTTTCTTGTTTTGTTTATCCTTAATTCTGAACTTCAGTTCTTTTAAGCTGCCAAATCTTTTCTTCAACACTCCGAAACAGTTTTCGATGCGTACCCGATATTTTGAAAAAATATTGGTTGAATTGTTCCCTGACTTCTCTAGTATGTTCTGTGTTGTTTTCTCTAAAGGGTGTAATTAAATATTGCTTAAGCGGATAAGCACTATCACCTGCAATACACTGAGACGCAGATAAATATTGTTCAGGATGTTTGCAAGTGGGCAGTTATAAAAAATTTTCGCATCATGCACGCTTCCCGGATAACCACTTACAACTTGTCTAATACGCAGTTTGTAATCGCTAGTTACTTGAATTTTGATAGCGTATTGGCTTTTGCGCGAAAAATAAAACGAATGATCTACCACAGGTGCCTCTGCTAGTTTAATTTCGGAGCCATCTATATAGCCGACACATCCTGGTAGCTCATGTTTTGTTGCTGAAATGAGTTTTTGTCTTTCAGTTTCACCACGCCAGTACAAAAACGTATTTTTGAGATGTCGTACAGCTGCTAAAACCCGTTTTGTTATTTTTTGAATGGTACCTCCATCACCCACTCCAAAAATTGATGCCACTTTGCGTACGCAAACTCCATCACCCGCAGACCCCACTCGAAAAAGCACGATTTTAAGCTGTAGTTCGATCGGCAATTGCGGCGAGTTATTTATATATGTAAAAACTGGATCGTCCTTTACAAGATCCAGTATATGAGCAAATTCTGCTGGTTTTACGCGAAGCATTTGACTGAATCTAGTCTCGTCTTAATTCCGCAACACTTTTTGTTCCCAAACCATAGATTTTGGCAATCCTAGATGAACACTTCTTCGATTATTTAGCAAGCAAACCAGATTCATCCCATAACTTTCAATTATTTCATCCTGCTCTTCTTCATCGCCTGCAAACAAACCATGTAATTAAAAACTAATAATTTAATTATTGAAATCATTATTACTTACTTGATTTAAGCATGACAAGATCAAGTCTATTCTTTTCGCACAAAGCTGTTATTATTTTACCCTTTTCGTTAAATTGATGCATTTTACTTTTAATGTTTTTCTTCAATCAGTTGTTTATGGAATCATACGAACGACATACAACAAAAAATGCAATAATGGTTGTTCACGAGAGCTTGTGAAAACCCTAAATATATTTGCATCCAAACAACAACAAAAATATAGATTTTCAGCGTGTATAAATTACAGGTAGAATTCAACTCGAATTAAAAAAGTGTTATGGTTAGTGTACGCGGCTCTTGTACATGATAAAGTTGGTTCGACGATGGCCACCTCGATTACTGACGGGGACACTATCGTGTGATTGGCCATAACAGAACTTCTCAAACAAATCCTTTCAGAATCGGTGTAAACCTAGAAATCGAACAGCTCTCCGATTGTGAGAGGCTCTCCTCAGCCTCGTCATGAGATGTAATTACAAACAATTTTATTTTATTAGAACTATTTTAGTCAACTTTCTTTCTATGAACTGGAGCTCTCAAGTAGACGAATGACGGATAGTCTGCATGCAGAATTCACAGAAAGACTATACGCAGAGAAAGAAATATAGTTGGAGCTACTAATTTTGGTATCGCACCCATTTTAATATGATCAGTCACAATCATAATGCGATCGGTTGCCAATCGGTATATTACTTACTTACTTAGGGGGCCAGAGGGATTAAGGATCTTACAAACTGAGAATAACATGTTTGTCCAACCGGTTCGATCCTTAGCTAATCTTCTCCAGTTGGTAACACCAAGTTCTCGCAGGAATATTCCACCTGGTCTTTCCAACGTAGTCTTGGTAGTCATAATTTTCGATTTCTATATATTTTCTTCGAATACCATTCGCACTGATTATACAGCTCGACGTTCATCTGTTGTCGCTACTCATCGTTTTCTATTATAAGACCATCTATTTTTCGGAGAATTTTTCTCTCGAAGACTCCCAGTGATATTTCATCACCACGCGATATGACCCAGGATTCAGCGCCATAAAGCAAGACAGGTTGTATACAGGGTACGTAAAACTCCCTAGCCCCGTGCTTGAGGCTCTTAAAACTTAAAGATCCGGTTCGCGAGGTGGCTCATGGCTCTCTTAATTTGGTAGCCGGCTCGCGAGCCATCATGCGAGCTTCTGGCTTGTGAGCCAGCCAGCGAACCACGGCACGTTTTCTAAAATTAATTTTTGATTACGAGCCGGCTCATTGAGGCTCGCGAACCGGCTCATTCAAATTTAAAAATATTTAATATTGATAACAATATAAAAGAACAGGACTGATCAATGTGTGAAATTGGGTTTTTGAATGCATATATTATTGGCATGTGGATGTGCAATGCAACCACTTCCGCCCCCATTTTTGTTGTTACATATGCTTGTACCAGGGTTCGCATTGGTTCTCGAGTCGGGGCTCTCAAGTACCCTGGTCCATACCAGAGGAACACACATTTCAACAAACACCATATGTCAATTTCAGCTCGCAAACCGCTCGCTCGCTAAATAAATTCGTCCACTACCTCGAAATTATAACGGTTATCAACGTTCACTTTTGCATCTAATTGGGTGGGTGTTCTGCTTGTCGAAATCATGAATTTCGTCCTGTCCTCGTTTACTGCCAAACCCACTTTTGGTGATTCCTTCTCAATTCTCGAAAATACTGCAATAACTTCTCGCAGGTTTCCGCCAATGATTTCTAAATCATCAGTGGACTGCTTGTCGAAATCATGAATTTCGTCCTGTCCTCGTTTACTGCCAAACCCACTTTTGGTGATTCCTTCTCAATTCTCGAAAATACTGCAATAACTTCTAGCAGGTTTCCGCCAATGATTTCTAAATCATCAGTGGACGCGAGCAGAATGCGACTTTTGCTGCTGATAGTTTCATTGCCTGAGGTCACACGTCGTACTAAATGGTTTGGTGAGATCTTGCCACAAATTTGACGTTTTGTTTTGTAGTTGTAGTTGTAGCTATTCGGCATGGAGTGCAATGCTAACAAAGAAAACGAGTGAACCGCCTCGTTTCTCTGCTCTGTCTCTCTCTTACGCTCTTCTTTGAATATTTCAATACACGAGCAGTCTTTTGATGAAGTTATAGTATCTAAGTATAAAAATTCCAACCATGTTTAAACAAAATTACACAAAGTATGTAAAAAGTATGAAATATGATGAATCGCGTCGACTTTTTGGTGCGGACTTGTTTCTTCTCTACTTGTGCATCAAAGACGATAAAGAAGTAAACGACCAGATGATGTGAGCAATTTGGCAACCCTCGCAAAAGAGAACCATGCCCTGATTATTTCATCCTTTTTGCATAGTTTATGTAATTTAACTTCAACATGGCTGGTATTTGTGTGGTTATATAACAATAACACTATCAAAAAGCTGTTCATGTATTGAAATGTTCAATGAAGAGAGAGAGCAGAGAATTATTAAGGCTTCACTCGTTTTGTTTGTTGGCATTCGAGTGAAGAGAAATTTTGACTGCCTACTTTAGTACATCGATTTTGTGTACATCGTTTTTGGTTTCTTCAAAGACGATTTAGAATTAGACGACCAGAAGATGTGCGCAACTTGGCAACCCTGGTAAAAGAGAACCAAAAAGTGCTAGGAGTTCACTCAAACGCATTTCTCTCTCGCGCCATATCTTGCTTATTTCATACTTTTTGCATAGTTTATGTAATTTTACCAAAGACGATTTACAATTAGACGACCAGAAGATGTGCGCAACTTGGCAACCCTGGTAAAAGAGAACCAAAAAGTACTAGGAGTTCACTCAAACGCATTTCTCTCTCGCGTCATATCTTGATTATTTCATACTTTTTGCATAGTTTATATAATTTTACTTCAACATGGTTGGAATTTGCATAGTTATATACAAGAATACTATCAACAAGTAAAAGTGTTAAATTCGGCTGTGCCGAATCTTTGATACCCTCCACCTTAGTGTTAACCAGCAAAATATTAAATTTTAAAAAGGACCTTTTTTAAGAAAATGTACTTTTTAAAAAAAATAAAAATAAGTTACTTGTTCACAAATGCAATTATTTGTTCACAAATGCTCACAAATGCAGGATGCTCACGAATGCTCAGAATGCTCACATGCTTAAGTACTTAAGAAGAAATGTACTTAAGAAGAAATGTACTTGAGAAATTTACTTAAGAAATGTACTTAAGAAAGAAATGTACTTAAGAAATGTACTTAAGAAATGTACTTAATGAAATGTACTTAAGAAATGTACTTTGAAATCTACTTAATATACTTTGAAATGTACTTTGAAACGTACTTAAGAAATGTACTTTTTTTTAAGAAAATTTACTTTAAAAAAAAAAATAAAAATAAGTTACTTGTTCACAAGTAAAATAAAAACGCATTTTTTAAAAATAAAAAAGCATTTTTTAAAGAACTGTTAAAAAAAAACAAGCTGGGACGAGAGTTCAACCAACAACCCTCAGACTCCAACGCGCAACCCTTTACACATCAGGCCACAGCGACCTTAGATGAAGCGTGACAATTCATATAAATGTATGAACACATGAAAGTACATCTAAACATTCTAAAGTACTTACCTATTATAAAGAACAACAAAGATTTTCAACATGGAAATTCACCACACGGCAAAAGGAGTAGTTTAGTATAAAACTACAAAAATTAATGTGAAAATTTTATGAGCTTTTTACGTTTCCAATCATACAATTTTTTCCAATGGACCAATTTCGCTGATTTTCAATACCAAACTGTTCAGGAATATGTGGAACATTCTGGCCAAAAACCAAACCGCGTTATCGCCGATTGAAGTCGTGAGAATGTTTTCAACAGACGGACAGACGGACATGGCTATATTGACTCCGGTTGTAATAAGGATCAAGAATATATTTACTTTATGGGGTCGCAAAGCCTTATTTCTATATGTTACAATCAGAATGACAAACTGATATATACCCTCTATCACTTACAGTGGAGGGTATAAAAAGCATTTTTTAAAAATAAAAAAGCATTTTTTAAAGAACTGTTTAAAAAAAAGCAAGCTGCAAAGCACTTTTTAAAAAAAAAACATTTTTTGAAGAACTGTTAAAAAAAAACAAGCTGGGACCAGAGTTGAACCAACAACCCTCAAACTCCAACGCGCAACCCTTTACACATCAGGCCACAGCGACCTTTGATGAAGCGTGACAATTCATATAAATGTATGAACACATGAAAGTACATCTAAAAATTCTAAAGTACTTACCTATTATAAAACCCAACAAAGATTTTCAACACGGAAATTCACCACACGGCAAAAGGAGTAGTTTAGTATAAAACTACAAAAATTAATGTGAAAATTGTATGAGTTTTTTTACGTTTCCAATCATAAAATTTTTTCCAATGGACCAATTTCGCTGATTTTCAATACCAAACTGCTCAGGAATACGTGGAACATTCTGGCCAAAAACCAAACCGCGTTATCGCCGATTGAAGTCGTGAGAATGTTTTCAACAGACGGACAGACGGACATGGCTATATCGACTCCGGTTGTTATAAGGATCAAGAATATATTTACTTTATGGGGTCGCAAAGCCTTATTTCTATATGTTACAATCAGAATGACAAACTGATATATACCCTCTATCACTTACAGTGGAGGGTATAAAAAGCTGCTCGTGTATTGAAATATTCAATGAAGAGAATAAGAGAGAGAGTAGAGAAGTACTAGGGTTTCACTCGTTTTGTTTGTGGGCATTTGAGTGAAGAGAACTTTTGACTGTCTATAAACATGGTTGTGTGAAATAGTAACAAATTGTGTTCTAAACATATACGTAGAATACGTGTTTCAAGTCGATATAAGCCGATGAAATCGGCGGCGGCTTTCAGCTCACGAGAACACTCGTGAGCGGTCGGCTTGGATCTCTACTTCTGACTGCCTTTATAGGTCTGTTAGAAGGCATGCAAGTCGTCTCTTTTTGATGCTGGGCAGTGGTAGCCACTTCCACCTAACTTATGAGTTTATGTATAATGTGTTTTACTGGATATAAAAAAATACTCTGAAAATATTGATCATAATTTTAAAGATCTGAACACAATTCGAATGCTTTTGAACTATATTGAACTAAAAATTTTCCTCGAGAGCACATGTACTTTGCACCACCTTTTGGTGAAATGACCATGTATGAAGTGTGTAAATGTTGTGTAGTTTATTGTAATATGCAAATATAATTTAATCGATTCAAAATATTCTAAGTATACACATACTTCAGCAGAAGCCTACATACTTGCATACATATATTAAATATATATGTTTATATTTATTTTTTAGACAGTCATTATTAATATGAATAAATAAAATTGCAATATTATTATTTTATTTTAATAAGTCGAGAAACGCGTCGAGTATACAGACAGACGCCTCTACCATAGAAGCATGACATGATAGCCACAGTCTTTTTAGGCAAAAGCTATTAAACGAATAGAAAAAGAATGAGTGAGTACGTAAATTCATAAAAGAAAAGTTCAGAATTAATTAAACCCTGCCTTCTATAGCCCGGTATTTTCGTTGCCATAAGAACTACGTGTATAAAAAATAACGAAAATTTCGCGCACTTTTCATTTGCTTGGTATGTACTCAGTTCTAAGCGAAAATTTCTTAGTCAAAATCAATTACAGGGTTGTTAGCCCAAAGTTGTTTCCTACGAATAGAATTGTTTGATAATTGTTCCGGACCGGAATATTGACATTTTGGAAATTTCAAAAACCAAATGTGACACCACATGCGTTAAAAATAAAAGTGGAGTGCGTAGAGAAATTATAAATTAAATATTAGCAAATTTAATCAAAGATGGGTAGTGCTTAGTGATAAATGGCGAAACCTCTTATGAAAATTTCGCTAGAACTGAATACGGGACTTGTGTGGGGTATTCCTAATGATATGATAATGGAAGAATTCCATCTTCCATCCCTGCGAAGATGACATATCTTACCATAGTAACACTGATATTCTCAAAATAGTCTGTAAAATTAGAATAGAAAATGAGACAATACCAAACCTTCATGCTGTCAGTAGAGACCTCTTTCATAGGGACACAACCAACAAGCACTCTATATGATAAAAAAAACTTGCGTTAGTGACAAGTGTGAATACACACCGCAGTGTCTTAAAGGGTTAGACACTGCTGACGATGAAGCTTCACAAACATCGAAACGATCGTCCAGCGAATGTGATTTCGAATTCCACCCGCGACATTTACATTTTTTTCTCTAACCGGAGAAAACATGATCTCTTAGCCTTAAAGGAAATTACAACTTTAGTTGAGCGATCTCGTCAACATTTAAACATAGAAAATTATGAGACCATCTGTGGTAACCTGCGTATTTCACATTTGTAACAATTGAAGCTCCTGGTGGAAGAAGGTGTTAGTTAACTCACTTGTTTTCAAAAACAATATCTTCCTTCTTTTAATGTTTCTTTCCATGGTATCTGATTTTGTTTAGATAAGAAAAAAGTCAAGATCTGATATTTAAATTATTAAAATTAAATTTTAAATTGTTTTTTAAAATTTTTTTAAATCAGTTACCATGGAAAAATAAGAGAAGGAAAATATTGTTTTTGAAAAAAGTGAGTTACCACCAGGGCCTGAAATTGTGTCTATTTACACAAAAAAGCTAGTAACGTTAGAGCAAGGGCCCAGCGGCGGAAATCAGGCGCTTGAAGGCCTGAAATCATGAACGCATTCTATAGAATACTGCAGGCCTTCTCTAGCTCCTCCCCCTCCTTTCATTTTAACATTGCGAGACAAGGCCTTTAATCCCTCTCTACTAGAAGGCCTGCAAAAAGAGTAGTTTTAGAAGGACTTAAGTAAAATTAAAAAAAATTTATATGCAAGTTAGTTTCATATTTCAGATTACTTTAACCAATTGTAATTCTTATAAATACATTTTTTTAAATTCTGCAGCCACAGGAATCGAACACACGACCTTAGAAATTCCAGTCGGACGCTTTATCTACTGGGCTATCGAATGTTATGATTTTACAACGATGGGTTGCGAACATGTGGAAAGGCAGGTTCTCATGAACAACAGCGTCTTCTGGCATTCTTTTAAAAGGCCTGTGGAAGCCTTATAAGATCATGCATTTCGCAGGCTTTACCAAAGAAGGATTCCGCATGCCTTATTCGTGGAAGGCTTCGCAAATTCCGTCGCTGGGGGAGAGCATTTGTTTACAGTTCAATGGCGATTCACTGGAGAAAATTTTGACAGTAAGAATTTGAAAGAAATAACATATTTTTTGAATCATATGTTTAGGAGATATAAATTAAGAAATATGAAGATCATAAAATAACAAATGGGGATGAATGATTCCTTTACGGAATGAAAACCTTAGGTCAGTATATTAAAACTCCGGAACGACAGACGCCTTAAGGTCTTTTTCGCAGCACTGTTTAGATAGCGACATAGAATAGACAATTTCAGGGTTTCGAGATTATATGAAATGGTTACTTTTGAATTTAATAAATATATTTAATAATAAAATAAAACTTTTATATTTATATAGACTTTTCGTCCTCTTTTAAAATAGTTGTGAATTTTGACTATAATGCAAAATGTGTCCTACACCTGATTATTTTTACACGAATATTAAATATTTCTAGTTTGTCCTCCATCGGAAATTTCATATTAGGGAGATAATGCCAAACCGAAGTTAGAACTGCAATTTCCCGGCTTAAGAACAACAAAGCCGCTGGTGCTGATAGACCATCGGCTGAGGTGTTTAAGGCTGGCGGCTTTGAGTTGGAACGATGTATGCATGTCCGATGATTGGCGCCTTAGCATACTGTATTGTGTTTTCCAAAAAGACGTGCCGAGTATATTTACAAACTATCGTGGAATAAGCATTTATACATCGCATACAAGGTCGATTCGAGCGTAATGTGCGAAAGACTAAAGCCGATTATTGCTGGCTTGATCGGAACTTACCAGTGTGTATTTAGGCCTGGATAGTTAACTATCGCCGACATATTCACATTACAACAAATCCTGGAGAAAATCCACGACAATCAAATCGGCACCTATCACCTCTTTGTAGGCCGCCTTCGATAGCCCGATACGCGAAAATCGGTACCAAGCTATGATGGAGATAGCTATTCCTGCTAAGGAATGACACTGACCGACACGAAATCCTCAGTAAAGGTTGGTAAAGATCTCACCGAACCATTTAGTAGGCGGTGAGGACTCAGGCAGGGCGACCCCCCATCATGCGATATTTTCAATATATTAATTGAGATCATCATCATGAGTAAAGCTGCGGTCAACATGAATAAACCTGTCACCATCAAAAGTCACATGTTGCTCGCGTATGTTGATGATTTAGATATCATTTGGGCGAAATCTGCGAGAAGTTACTGCAGTATTTTCGAGAATTGACAAGGCATTAACAAAAGTGGGTTTGGCAGTAAACGAGGGCAGGTTTCGATCAGCACAACTCCTACCCGATTGGATGAAAAGGTGAGCGTTGATATCCGTTTAAACTTGAAGGTAGTGGACGAATTTATTTAGTCTAGAAATCAAACGGAGAATGGTGCTTGCAAAAAGGTGTTATTTTGGGATACGCACTTCAGCTATAAGTCCCTATCTCGAGAAACAAGGTTCCAACTCTGTCAAAATCTCAAAGTCTCTCAACCTGTCGTGCTTAATGGCGCAGAATCCTGGGTCATATCGCATGCCGATTAAACACCACTGGGAGTCTTCAGGAGAAAAACGATCAGAAACATATATGGTCCTATAATAGAGAACGGCGGGAATCCTGTTATGCGCTAATGACTACGCTTCATGGAATGGCGATGATGTGCATGTCGCACAACTCCCACTGATGCACATCTGCCATCAGGTTAAGACAACTCCCACGACAGTGCTGGGAGATATTCCTCAACATTCCGTCATTTTGCCGTCATTTGAGGAAAGACTATTCGATTGGAATATACTCTCATACTGGAATGGGATTTCTGGAACCCTGGAGTTCCTGGTATTGAGGAATATGTGGATTTATATACGGACGGGTCGAGAACGAATGATCAGATAGGCTATGAGGTCTACATGACGGTTGTCCCTTTCTCGTAGACTACCTGATCATTGTAGCGTGTATCAAGCGGAAATTTTCGCTATGAGAGAAGTTACCGAATGGCAGAGGGATAATAGCCCAGCAGTCGTTGGAGTCAATGTATTCTTGGACTAGCTGGCAGTATTTATCCGGAACCAGTATTCCTGAACTTAGCAGATGGCCCAGCAGTACTATATTCACCCCATGTGGGAGAAATGGAATAGGGATATTTCGAAGAACTTTAGAGGAGATGTAGGTGGCCCCATAAGGAACTAGCTTACAGGTTCCACAGAAATTGGAGAGTATTAGCATGGCCCCAGGCGGCTTGTAAACATATCCTGCAAGAGCGCTCCTATATGATGATACCGGAGAGTTGGACGAGGGGCACAGATTGTATATACTCAAGACATATCTAGTCCATAGTGGATAGCAGGAGGTCTTTGAATCGTCCGCCTTTAGGCAGGCCCAAGGTATCAGGGATTGTTACAGTTTTGACGGGACACTGTCTGATTGGTAGATATTCGCGAGACTAAAAGCCAGGAGAAATGACTTCTGTAGAAGCTGCAACTATGAGGACGAGGAAGAATCGGCTGAACATCATCTTTGCACGTGTGCAGCTCTAGCCGGCAGGAGGATATCTATTAAGATACCCTAAATATTTGGGAACCCGTAGACAAGGTCTTGATCTGCTTGGAGCAACCAAAATAGCTATTCGGTGGTTCTAACGCTTCAGCGGGTTCGAGATATTCCCACGTCAACTGTAAGTGTATTATGTCCTGTATTCAAAAAGGGTGATCCGTGTGTCTGTTCCAACTATCGCGGTATCAGTCTTTTATCCATCGCGTATAAGGTCTTGTCGAGCGTATTATGCGAAAGACTAAACCCAATTGCTGAAAACCTGAATGGACCTTATTAGTGTGGTTTTAGACCAGCGAAGTCCGCGACTGCCAAATATTCACCCTACGCCAAATCCTGGAAAAGACCCTAGAAAAGCAAATAGATACATATCGCTTTCGATAGGGCCGAACTTGGGAATCTGGCAAAACTGATCCGCCTCTGTAGAATGACGCTGACCAATACCAACTTCTCAGTGACAGTGGGGAAAGGCCTCACCGAACCATTCTCTACCAAGCGAGGACTGAGACAAGGCTACACACTTTCGTTCAATCTGTTCAACATCTTAATGGAGATAATACTGAGAAAAGCTTCGGTAAATATGAACAAGACCATGAACATGAAAGGCCATATGTTTTTGGCGTATAGTGACGACATAGACATCATTGGACGAAATTTGCGAGAGGTTAAATAAATAAATAAATGGTTTCCCGTTACATCCCATGAAGGGATTAGGGAGAGCTTCTCACAATCAGTGAGCTGTGCGCTTTCCAGTTTTGACTCCCTGATTGGGACTTGCAGTTTTACACCGATTCCGCACGGTATTTTGAGAAGCTTTTTCATGGCTATATACTCGATAGTGTCGGTTACTGGAGTATTTTCAAGAATCGAAAAGGAATCAGCGAAGGTGGGTCTTGCTGTTAATGAGGGCAAGACAAAATTGATGGTGTCAACGAATAGAGAATCCTCTCGACTCGGTTCGCACTTGAACGTCGACAACCGATTTAATTTTGAAGTGGTAGATGAATTTATCTACCTTGGATCCGTGAACAAGGACAATAACGTCAATAAATAGGAGAATTTTGCTTGCAAATATTTGGTATTTTGGGCTCAGCAAGCAGTTTAAGAGCAATGCTCTCTCTCTCTCTCTCTCGACAGACAAGAGTTCAGCTATACCAGACTCTCATTGTAACTGACTTGGCATATGACTCCGAAACTTGTGTCATAATACAAGCGGATGAAAACTCCTGTGAGTATTCGAGAGAAAAATTCTCCATAAAATACTTATATAAGGTCCTGTTAAAGAAAACGGCGAGTACCGATGATGTTGGAGTAAAGAGCTATATAATGTGTATGCCGATGCGGACATAGCTAGGCGAATCAAATTAGGCCAATTGAGCTGTGTTATCAGAGGATTATTAAGAGGATGACCAAGACTCTGCTGAATAGACCAGGCCGAAGAATCCCTCCCTATCCTTGGCGTTTCCAACTGGGGAGAAAAGGCGAAGGATAGAACCAGTTGGAGAAATATATTCAAATTTGTTTAATTTGTTGATTTTTCTGTATATTTAATATGTGTCAGGCATCTGACCTCATGAGGTTGTAGAATAGCCAATAAAAGAAAAAGAATATATAAAATTGGCCGCTACAGATTTACACCAGTTCCGAACGGTATTTTGAGAAGCTTATCCATTTTAAGTGAGGTGACCGCATGTAAGGTGGTCAGAGTTGGGAACGAACCCACGTTCTCATATACAAGAGCCGCGCACACTACGATTGCACCACCGACGGACGTTTGACTGAAATACAAGGTGGCGCAAAAGTAAACTTCCGATGTTTTTTTTGGCTGTAATTTAAAAAAAATTAAAAACTTTGATTCTTCTTGTGGATAATTTTTATTTGGTCTTTTAATTTTTTTTACATCAAGTCGAGAATATGATGTCATGTAAATGCCCGCCGCCACAGTTGATTGTCATTTGAGCCCTTTTTATGGCAATTTCCATCACTTTGGCCAAAACTTCCGGCGATACGTCCTCACATTCTTGACGGATATTGTCTGTAAGAGCTGCAAGAGTCTGAGGCTTGTTGACATAAACCCGCGACTTCAAAAAGCCCCACAAAAAGAAGTCTGGAGCGGTAAAATCAGGCGATCTTGCTGGCCAGTGCAAATCGCCAAAACGGGAGATTAGGCGCCCGGGAAATGCATCCTTCAGCATATCGATTGTGGCACGTGCAGTGTGTTCCGTTGCATCGTCCTGTTGGAACCACATGTTTTCCAATCCCAATGCATCAAGTTGCGGCAAAAAGAACTCGTTGATCATTGCTCTGTAGCTCTCACCATTCACAGTAACCGTTTGGCCCGCGACGTCTTCGAAGAAAAAAGGTCCGATGACTCCTCCAGCGAAAACAGCACACCATACAGTGACTTTGAGCGGGTGTAATGGATCTTCGTGGGTTACACGCGGATTTTCAGTGCCCCAGAAGCGTAAATTTTGCTTATTTACGTACCCGCTAAGATGGAAATGGGCCTCATCACTCATGATTATTTTTGATGAAAAATCATCTTCCTCTTGGTGGTGATTAAGGATGGCTTGAGCGTAAGTTAGACGCGATTAGCGATCAGCAGCTAACGACTGATGCACCGTCTTGACTTTGTACGGAAACATCTTCAAAACTTGTACCAAAATTCGCTGTAAAGGCCGTCGACTGACACCCATTTGCGTGGCACGTCGTCTGGTCGATGTCGACGGCGCATCCATGACATCCTCGGCTACAGCAGCAATATTCTCTGCAGAACGGCTACTCCGGGGTCTCCAACGCCTGGCAGCATCTCGTGTTGTGCCAGTCACTTCGAGGCGAGCGGCTAAACGTCGCAGTGTTTCACCAGTAGGCGTTGGACGGGCAGGAAATCTGCGACGAAATTCACGTTGTGCCAAAGTCACCGACCGATTTTTGGTCAAATAAATAGTCAGCAATATTCCGCGTTCTGGAGCAGTGTAGCGTAAAATTGTTTATTAACGTGTATTTCGCATGTGTTTACTACACAAATGCCAAAACAGAACTGACATTAGGGGCCAATCGCAAAATTTATAGCATTTTCTGATAGGAGGATTACTTTTGCGTACTAATTTTTTATACATCTTGCGTACTATTTCCAAAACATTATATTTTTCAATATGTGGGTTTTAATGCGAGTGCTAGCAGTGAGTTGTTGCTTACAGAGCTGAACCTAAACACGAACTAAGTTACTACTCGTTTTTCGAACGTTCTTAAGACCGCGTGTTCCGCCGAGCGCGAACACCTGATATGAAACGTGTTAAACAAGCTAAGTGGGTATGGTGTTTAAGATTCAAGGAAACACATGTGTTGGAATCATTCGATTTAAATTTGTGCCAATTATCTTTAGTCTAACTCCTGAAAATAATTTAATTATATAGACATTTTTCCACGATCTTTATCAAAAGGTTCATAAAATGCAAGACTTTTCTTTATGAATTTTGAAATAACTTTTCATATTTAGTCTTATGCTGCACACTTTGTTTCTAATCCATTGACGTACCTACCCTCCTATTTGCTCGAAGAGTTGTTTATATTTGTTTAACAAAAACCTTCCCACTTAAGCGAATAGATATGATATAAAGTACTCGTAGTTTTATACGTCAGACCTCAAGTATTCCCAGGGGATTATAAATATCGTTAAGTAAATAATTTGTTGTCATTATGTCAGAGTATTAAATATGAAATTGATGGACGTTATGGTGATAATATGTTACAAACTATAATTTATTGTGGCCTGGCCTGGCCCACTATCTTATATCGACAAAAATAAAATTTTTTAAAATTTTACCTCGAAGTTATAGCGGTTGTCAAAGATCACGCTCTGCTCCAAGCGAGTGGATAGTCTTGTCGTTGAAATACTGTTGTTGTCTTCATTTGTCTTCATTGCGGCCAAAAGCACTTTTCCCGATTCTTTCTCGAAAATACCGCAGTAGCCCAGTCCACCTAATGATATCTCTGTCATCAGCATACGTGAGTAGGTTTTCTTCTTATGATACCTATTAAGATGTTGACGAGATCGCAAGATAGGATGCCACCTTCTCTGAGGAATCGACTGGTATCAATTGGTTTGGTAAGATTTTTACCATCCTTCACTGAGGATTTGATGCCTGTCATGGTCATTTTGCAGAGGCATATCAGTTTAGAAGGGATATCAGGATCAGACATAGGCTTTTAAATTTTTTCCGCATCGGCCAAGTCTTATAATCAATCAAGAGATGCCTGGTGTTGATTTTCATGCGCTTCCTCCAGGATTTGATGTTATTCGAATATCTGGTCAGCTGTGCATTTTCCGGGTCTAAAGCCGCACTGGTCTACAAAAATTTGCCCTGTATTTACCCTCCATGTGTAACCCATGCACATCGCCGTGGGAATGTAAAATCAACGTTTACTCATTACCCACAGGGTATAAGGAAAATAATGGGTAGCTACCCATGAAAATGGGAAATTACCCATCACAATTACCCATTACCCTCAGGGTAATGGGGAAAATAATAGGTAGCTACCCAAAACGATGGGGGAATTACCAAAACGATTGGGAATTACCCATCACGATTACACATTGCCTTCAGGGTAATTAAGTATATAATGGTAACTACCGTTTAATCGAAAATATGAAAAAAATCGAAAAAAAAATTCTATATCTGGGAAACGGAGCGTCCAATCGAAAAAAATAACCATTTTTCGCGATCCTAAGGTTTAATCATAACGTGGTTCAATTCGTATGGAAGAATTTTTTTTTAAAAAATCGCTAAAATGAGAAAATCGCTAACATAAAACTGCGAGCATAACTCTGGAACGGTACGTCCAATTGAAATAATAATAAAAATTGTACCTCCATAGGAGACTTTAACCAATGGATGTATTCAACACGGCATCACTTTCTTTAAATCGCTAAAGCTAAAATTTTTCGAATAGAAAAATCGAAAAGAATATGTTTTCAAAGTGATGGATCATTGAAGCCATCCATTGGGTAAGTTCTCCTATGAAAGTAAAAAACCTATTGTTTTTGCAATTGGATCGATCTGAGTTATAGGCTTTTTTTATTTTAGCGGTTTTCTTACTTTGTCGTTTTTTTTTTTTTTTAAATTCTTCCATACTTTATGAACTTTATGAAAAACCCTTAAGGCTCGTTTCCGCATACACCGTAATCGTCGACGAAAACGAAATTCCATACATTTGCAACGAAAAAAAGTTCGTTCCAGAAATCGGCGACGCAAATTAGAAACGTAACGGCGCCGATCAGAAACGTAAAACTAGACATTTGGCGACGTAACGAAAACAACATCGACCAGGTTGTGGTATATATAAATGTGGTATTTTGACAAGTGATTTCGTTGTGTGTACAAAAAATTTCGTTCAGTTTCTGTTTTATGCCGCAATGCTCCCATAGAATAACACATACCATAGAAGGTTTTATTCGCTCAATAAATTAAACGTCATAGGTACGATGGAAAGTAAACATTGGATGGTAGAAATATGGGTTCAATAATACCAGATAGAGGCAATAGTAAACAACGTTCAACAAAGGAACAACAACCGAATATCGTGTTTTTGTGGCAAACTAGTTGTGTTAAATACAATACAAATGTATACCAACGATAAAAGTCAATAAAAAAGTGCAAAATATATTTAAATTTTTCAGTTCTACACCAAAACGACAGGAAAAAGTTAAGTGAACATATTTTGTAACTCCACCTGGTGTAAGATAATTTTAAATTTAATTGCTCTCATTTCCACAAACCTACGATGAGAGTGTGAAATGAAACGTCAGATGAGAGAATAAGTTTATCTAGGTATGTATTAGTCTATGAATGCTCCCAACTGAAACGAAAACGATTAGCAACGAAACGGTGCCGCACAAAAACGTTTTTCAGTTTCAGTTTTCGTTTTCGTCGACGATTACGGTGTATGCGGAAACGAGCCTTTAGAAACGCTCAAAAAATGATTATTTTTCCGATTGGATGCTCCGTTTCCGAGATATACACATTTTTTCTAATTTTTTCATATTTTCGATCAAAAATGGGGATGGGCTACCCTGGGTAACCCATTATCCATCGCCGTTTGTAACTACCCATTATGTTCCGCATTACCCTGCGGGTAATGGGTAATCGAAATGGGTAATTCCCCATCGTCATGGGTAACTCGAATAATCTTTCGCAAATTTCACTAGGGGGGACCTTGTATGCAACAGACAAATGTCTTAATCCACGATAGTTGGTACATATTTACATTCGGGTTACCGCTGTTACTTATAGGATACACTGCTCTGAAAATCCAATCATCAGGAATGCGTTTATCTACACAAAGTTGCATATGAACTGGTGCAAGCATCTTGTCAGCTCAATGTCGCTAGCCTTGAAAAGCTCTGCCGTTAGTCTATTAGCATTTGCGACTTCGGTGTTCTAAAATCGTTTTGATTTGAAGGGATGATGGACATCTTCGTATTCTATTTCCTCAACTTCTAATGAGACAAGTAATTTATAGAAATGGTCTCCATATCTCTAACATTCCCTGCATATCTGCGACAGGGCTTACAGCTTTATCTGTACAGAAGCGTATTATTAGTTCGGCTTATAACCCTTTGGTAGACCTTCGGTCTTCGATCCTTCTTCTATAAATTTAAATTTTTTCACTCTCACGCTTTCTCCACTATCTTCCTCGCTAAAGTAGGTGGATTATCGTTCTCTATTTCTACCGCTTTGTAGCATTTAGCGTTGCGACTAACTGAATCATTGTCATATATCCAGTGTTCCTTTCATCAACTATACACTTCATCGATACACTTCATCCTACTATGGTTTAGCGTGAGGTGGGTTTTCATAACCAAGCAGACTGTATGTCAGGCTCACTGAAACGTGTGGTTCATTGTATTAACAAAGGAACAAAAGAAAAAAGTTGTGATTTTCGTAGTCCCTCCCGTTGAACCAGTTTGATTGCTCAAGGCTTTGGCGGAAACTAACATCAGCCAGATTTCCTAACTCTCCAAAAAATGTGAGCACAGTGTAGCCTGCCGCCTTCTGGAAAGAGCGGCCACATACACAGAAGGTCTTCTATTGACTTCACCTCTTCTTCGTCAATGCAGCTTCTGCAGAAGTCATTTCTCAAGGCTTTCAGTTTCTCTGCATGTCGTCCAATAAGACAGTGACCCGTCATGACAGACACGAGAAGTAAGAGGTTCGGTCTCGATAAAAACAGCGGGGAGTTAGTGTGTCTCAAGTCTAGGCGGGGCCAAATCAGCATGGAATTTACATAGTTCCATACTAGTGACCACTTATCTTTAGTTCCCGTAACGTCACAATTCCTCAAGAAGAGCGTGCAAGTTGCTAGAGGCGTGCACACAGGTTCCAGTTCCGCTGGAGCATGTAAGGTAGTTCCCAGACTGGCAAGAATATATATTTTACAGTTACCTGATATGTCCCTGTGGCCCGGCACCCAAATAAGTTGAATATTAAACTGTTCAGCCATCTTATTAAGAGATCTACGACAGCCGATGGCAGTTCTCAAAATTAAGGAAGACAGTTTCAACGGTCTAGAGTTTTAGGCCGATTGTTTCTGCTTCGGCGGCGGCTTAGTGTCCTGGGAAAACCAGTGGATGCGTCTTGGTCGACTAACGGACCAATTACCCGGCTGCGGCTAATACTTAGGAAATTTGACCTTCTGTTGTCCTAGTTGTAATGTGTACTATAATCTATTTGGAAATGGGACTGGATGTTGGTGTTGCGGCGTATAGAATTTCGCCTACTAGTTGTCATACAAAATTCAGCTTCTTTTAACGTCATAAATTAATTCTTGAGAAATTAAGCTGACTGTTATCAGGAAATAATATGATTGTGGTTGTGTCTAGTTTATAGTTTTTTGCATGTGTTTTAAATCAGGACAATGCCATTAATTGATCGATTATAGGAAATATTAAACAAAATGTTATACGCCTCCAAACCACGCAGCCGCCGTGGTTGTGGTTGTGTCTAGTTTATAGTTTTTTGCATGTGTTTTAAATCAGGACAATGCCATTAATTGATCGATTATAGGAAATATTAAACAAAATGTTATACGCCTCCAAACCACGCCGCCGCCGCCACTGCGCCAATTTCTACGTAGTCAGGCGGCGGTGCGGAAAGAAACTCAAAAAATGGCGGCGGCGGTGTAAAAGTCTACCACGGACTTGTTGCAGCTTGACTATCAGACAGAACTATTGATTTCGAACTGCGGTACATTAACACGGTACATTTCGAGACAGGATAGTTGAGAATATGTATTAGTTGTCAGTTTTAAGCAACCTCGGACAGTGTCGTTACGTGTAAATTTCGTGCTCTGATTTCGTTTTGTTTTGTTTTCGCGCTCTTTTGCTTTTGTATTTGTATTGAATGTGCTCTGCAAAATTGGAAATGTATACAAGTGTTTATGTATGCAATGTGGAACAATTTGTGCGGTCTTTTGCGATGTTTTGCTTTTTCCTTCTCAAATTGCCACTAAACGTCACCGATCTGGCCGGTAACGTCAAACCTCTTGCCCAAGTTACTGTCGACGAAAACTCAGAGACAGAGGCGAGGCAAGTGAGAGAAGTGGAAGCGTGGTAATAAAAAAGTGTGAATGTATTGCCACTGTCGGACCAAAACTGTCCCGTGGAAATGCCGGGTTAGAGTCCAAACAGAACCAGACACGCTTGAGATGAGGACGAAAAAAATGTCTAACCGAAATGGGAGAGAGAGCGTCTGGCGAATTCAATAGATTTTTCTCTCTCTCTCTGCGTCACATGTATTTTCGGCTCTTTTCTGGAATTTGATTGAAAGTTTGTAAAAATAATATTATAGTTGTACAGTATTAAATTGTTTATACTGCTTTTACAAATTTGATGTGTTAACATCTATAGGCGCGGGTACGGCCTAAATTCACAAAGTGAATACATCCAAACATAGTTTGTCCGACTGCGCTCACACAGATTGTCCGACAGCGATCACACATTGTTTGCGGTTAAACTCCTCCGAAACAGCTGAACCGATTTGTATGAAATTTTGTGTGCATATCGGGTAGCTCTCAGAATCGGTCAACATCTATTTTTCATACCCCTAAATGATAAGGGTGACCCACCCCTATATAGAACACAGATTTGTCCGACTGCGAAACACAGATTGTCAAACTGCGAAAAAAACACACACACTGCTGTAGCGGCAGCGAATAGTTGTATTGTGTGGGTGCGAAGCACTCTCAGAGTGAAGAGAATAATGGCGTGGTTAGAGCAACGAAAATTGTGAACTTGTGTAGCGTATGTACGAACATAACAATGTACGTATGTACATGTGTCTGTTGCTCTGCATTCTCTTTGTTTTTTGTGGATATAAAATAAAAGGTATTAGCAAGAAAATAATGACACTTGTCTTTACATATTTTTAAGTGTTATTAAGTATTAATATTATTTAAATGAAACGTCATCATATGATTGAACGCCTTTTTAAATTCTTTATAAAGGGGTTTTCAACAGAGACGCTACAAAAGTAAATCGATAGGGACAGCAAACGACGCCATATTTTTCCCGCTCTTTTGACATTTCTCTTCAGTAAGGTTTGCCACTTCATCATGGAAAGATATACGAGCCAACAACGAGTCGAAATTATTAAAATTTACTACCGAAATTTGGAGTCAGTGGCTTCAACTTTAAGAGCGCTACGTCCAATTTATGGTCGTCATAATCGTCCTACCAGATCAACAATTGAGCGTCTAGTGGAAAAATTTGAATCCACAGGCACAGTACAAAATGTTCCCGTGCCAGTGAGACAAAGAAGTGCCTGTAGTGTCGAGGATATTGCTGCCGCTGAGGCTTCAGTTCAAGAAAGCCCAAATGTGTCTCTCACACGTCGTTCTCAAGCGTTGGGCATCTCTGTGACGTCGTTGTGGCGAATTTTGCTAAAAGATCTTGGCCTACATCCTTACAAGATCAAATTGACGCAAGAACTGAAGCCGCTTGACCACTATAAGCGTCGTATGGTCGTGAATAGGGCTGACCAACAACTTGAAAATGATTCGGATTTTCATCGGAAAATCATCTTCAGCGATGAGGCTCATTTCTGGCTGAATGGCTTCGTCAATAAGCAAAATATGCGTTATTGGTCAGACAGCAATCCATGAGTCATCATTGCATCCCGAAAAAATTACGGTTTGGTGCTGTTTATGGGCCGTACTTCTTCTGTGATGATCAAGACCGGTACATTACTGTGAATGCGAATCGCTACCGTTCAATGATAACCGAATATTTTTGGCCCCAATTGGATAATATGGACTTGGAGGACATGTGGTTCCAATAGGACGGCGCCACAAGCCACACAGCGAATGCCACAATCAATTTATTTTCAACCAAGTTTGGTGAACGTGTTATCTTACGAAATGGCCCAGTCGATTGGCCGCCTCGGTCGTGCGATTTAACGCCGTTAGATTATTTCCTGTGGGGCTACGTCAAGTCTATGGTCTATGCCAACAAGCCAGCGACGAAATTGCAGCACTATCGGCCGATTTATGCTTGAAAACCGTTGGAAATTTGGTTCAGCGTCTGGACTTCTGCAAGCGTGCCCGTGGTGGCCATGCAAAAGTAATCGAGTTTCATACATAATGGCATGGAACGTACTTTCACAGGAATAAAGAATTTCATTGGTATCTAAAACCGGTTTTGTTTTATTTAAAAAAAACTTTTGTAGCACTCTTATTGAAAAACCCGTTATTAACTTCACGTGTTTGTATGCATGTACGTATGTATGTATCCCGAAAAAACTGTGGATTGATTTTTAACCCTTTTCCCGAAATCCGATCGAGCTGAAGCTTCGCAGGCAAACCAATGGCGATGACAAAAAAGAACTACCAAAATATTTGCGGGATTGGACAAAGGGCCGTGGTACCTCCCGTACAAATCACAAATTAAAAATCCATTATTTCTGCTCCTGTTAACGGTATTTGAACAAAATTGGGTATGTTGGTTAGATGTACATATTCTAAGATCTTGGTTTACGGGTTGGTATTAGGTCTGTTTGAGAACTTTTCCAGTAAAAAATATCAAGTAACTTTTACTGGGAGAGTAAGGCTGATTTTACTCTCTAAGTAAAAAATATCGCAAAAAGTAAACGAACGACATCCAGTAAAAATTATCAAGTAATCAACATTTGTTTGTAAACAGCTGATTCATGTTTTCGTTTTTGCTTTTCGTTTCATTGTTTTCCCTATGTCCAGAGTAACTTGTTGAATGTGAGATACCTGGATGTGTTTCAGGTTGCTGCTGTTTCAACTCATTTACTCCTTGAACACACTGCACTTTGTTGGGAATCTAGTTTATTAACAAATTCTATTAAAATGTTCCAACAAATGTATTTTCTTACTTACCTCTGCCATTGTTAAATTTCTTCTTTGTTTTCAAAGTTTTGTTTATTTAAATAAAACAGCTGTTTAAAAACATGTGTTCGTACTTGATAATTCTTACTGGCAAAAATTTCTCCAGTAAAAACTTGGAAGTTCTCTATCATTCAACTGTCAAAAATATTCACTCTCTGGCTCTCTCGTTGTTGATTTTATCGAGTAAACGAACACTATCAAGTAAGAAATGTGATAAATTGTACAAATTATCACGTTCTCAAACAGGCCTTTTGTATTATTGTGAAAGGTAAGTCAAATAAAATGTGGGTGCGGAGCACTCTCAGAGCAAAGAGAATAATGACGTATTATACGTATATAAAAATGAGATAGCAAGAGAGCAACGAAAATTGTGTGAGCTTGTATAGCATATGTACGAACATAACAATGTATGTGTGTTCATGTGGCTGTTGCTTTCCATTCTCTGTTGATTTGCATTCTGTTTTTTGTGTGAAGAAAACAAAAAGTATTAAGCAAGAAAATAACGACACTCGTGCTTGCACTTATTTAAAGAATTGTAAGTATTAATATTATTTAAATGTAACGTCATCATATGATTGAACGCTGTTTTTTATTTTCCAATGTAACATTTACAAATGTGTTCATAGAAATCGAAAAGTGTTAACACATCGCCCGTGAGTTCGAACACTCATTGGATTTTTTTTAAATAAATAAATGGTATCCCGTTACATCCCACGAGGGGATTAGGGAGAGCTTCTCACAACCAGCGAGCTGTGCGCGTTCTAGTTTTACACACTCACTGATTTGATCCTTTTCTTTAATTTTCTTGTGTATTCATATGTATGTACTAAGGGCTAGCACAAGTGCATGTTTCGGTTCGTTTAATTCATCGTGCAAAATGTTATGCTGTGTGTGTAAGGCCGACGCCAGCAGCGGTTCGAGCCATGCCACGTCTAAACGTAAACCCACTCATAGTAGTCATTGCGACGCAACCGTCGAGTCATACGATGCTATTACTACCCACTGATTGGGTTGAACTGTGTTGTGATACGTGTTGTACCAGCAATCTATGTACATATGTTTGTGACTATTTTGCTTTTATTTTATTGATTTACTTTAGTAACATAAAAAAGGAATTCATTACATATGCAAATGTAATTTCTGTAGGAAAAGGTAATTTTTTGTTTTAAGAAAAAGCAGATTATTTAGGAATAGGAAAGTTTTTTAAGAAAAGATAATTTTTAAGAAAAAGTACTTCTTTTTAAGAAAAGGTATCTACTTCTGTTAACTAAAAATAATTTTTTAAAGAAAAGGTACATATTTTAAGAAAACAAGTGAAAAATAATTAATTGCGATAATTTAAACATCAATATTCTACATTTTCCCTTTTTTTAATTAAAATCGTGCGCACACAAATCAAACGTTAGAATAACATAAATTCAGTGTGGGCGACAAAACGTCATCCATACAGTCTTGGATGAGTGGTCGTATGTACCATGCAACACTCAAGTAAAACGATTCATGTTCGAACACGTTGGATTGATTTACTTGAGTCGAACGTAACATTGCCGTCTAATTCCTATGTATACCAAATAGTAACAATATGCATGACATGACAATGTATTAGTGTCACACAAATCACAACTCAATCAATTCATCTCGCGCTAGCCTTTAATATGTACCACCATATGTACTTATGTGTTTGTGGCTATTAAAAATGTATCAACTTCATTCTTTCAATTGAGAGAATTCCTGAGAGCGCCGCCAAAAAATTAGGAAAGATTCTAATCTAGCGGCGAGTCGTCAGCGGCACCGGATTTTCGAGACAATTTGGCCCTGCCATAAGAGACCCATGTTTGATTATGTTTAGACTCTTACAGCCCTATTCTGGCAGGGTTATAAAAGTCACCACGGTTACTATTTGACAGCAATGTGACAATTGTCACAAATCCGTATTCTGACACATTTTTTTGGTGACAAAAGTAACAAAAACTGTTACCTGCCAAAAAGGAGGTAACAGTGCGTGACAGCTGTTTTATTTGCCGGAAAGTTGATACAATATCGTTTTATAACTTCTGCAGGTAAACAATACAGCTGTATACGAGAAGAATTAATCGGCCCTGTTCTGTAAACAGAATCTAGACAACATAAATTGTTTCAGAAAATTTGGGTTTCTGTAAAATAATTCAGAAGAAAAATATCAGTTTTGAATTAGAATGCAAATGCCTTGTGATTTTAAATACAAGCAATTCAGAATAAAAATATCTCATGTTTTAGGAACATCAAAATTTTAGACTTTTTGTTCTGAAAGAAAATGCTGATTCAAAATGATTCTTTATGCAGAACAGGGCCGAATAATATATTTTGTATCAAAACGACAAGAGAGCGTAATTAAATGAAGGAACGACTTTTGTTACTTTGTCCTATGGAAATGGATCAGAAAAAACTTGCTTTTGTGTTAGAAAGATTGAAAATGCGCGAAAAGTATTACAAATCTTTTAACGTAAATATCTCCGGTCTTTCAAGGGATATTGTTGAGTAATATACCTTTAACAAAGGCTAAGGTCTTGTGTATTATCGGAATAGGGATTTTTTTTTGGAAAAAAAATAAATTGTTAGCAGAAAAGTGAGGTTAAAAAACGTTTTTTAATTAGCTCCCCTGTGGGCTAATAAAAATGAATATGTTTATACAGTGATTTATAGAGCTTAGAAAGACCTTTGTAATGATACCCATTTCAACCAGATCGGATTATAAATCCCGGAGATACTAACGATTATATACTCAAGCTTTAAAGGCCTATATCTCAAGAATTTGGACAGACCGCGGGGGGGGGGGGGGGGAACAACTTTAGATCAGAGAGATGTGCGCGGATGTGCAGGAGTATCATTTCCGCTTAGCATCTCTGGATGTTCCTTGAGGAAGGCAATATAGCATTCCAGCTGTGCCTTTGCGGTGCGCTCAAATTTCCTAAATAATAATGTATTAACTTTAATTCAATAAAACATAATTACATATATTAAATACTTACTTTTCCTTTTTTTACCGCGTTCATTTTGTGCAGAAAACCATATGTTTTTATTTTTTTATCCCTTCTTTTGACAACCTGTTATTTTGAGGTGAATTATTTGTTACGAGGTGAATTTTTCGTTGTCACTGTGTTGCCAGAATACCAGATACAAACAATGGTGGCAACTTTGTAACAATTTTGTGGTTACAATTTGATTGTTACCACATACACAGAATTGGGGTGTTAGTCAGAACTCCCTGGCGACAAAACGCCGCCTTGAGGCGTTCCCCTGCTGACAAATCTAGAGAGATTCGTTGACCCTAACCTCACCAAAATGCGTTTCTTTATAAATGGGTAGTAGACAAACAACCTGATATTGCTTCAACCCCCAGAGAAGTGATCGCCGCAGGTATTTCGATTGGATTTACATTGTTAAAGGCTCCCTTTATGTCTAAGAAAGCTACAATGGTATATTCTTTAATAGCGAGAGAAACTTCCATAAAGCTATCCAGATCATGAAGGGCGGATTCGGTAGACCTACCCTTGCTGGAGACGTGCTGTTGAGTAGAGTAATCTCTGCAAGCTTTTTCAGAGAAATGACGATAGACTTCGTGGCCGTCATTGGTGCAATGTTATTGTTATTGTGGTTATTGTGCACGGCTCTTGTTCATGAGAACTTGTGTTCGATTCCGGCTCAGACCACCTTAGATTTCCTTCGACGACGGTCACCTCGCTTAGTGATGGCGACACTATCGAGTAATAGCCATGAAACCGGTGTACAACTGTAGGTCCCAATCAGTGAATGTAAAACTAGAAAGCACACAGCTCGCTGATTTTGAGAATCTCACGCCAATACCTCCATGGGATGATATTGGAAACGATTTTTTTTAAATTTGAACATTTGAAAACACAACCCAGTTCTTATTATAAGATCAGAGGATCATACTCAATTTAACGGGCATGTTGAAATACAACTCCGTTCTAATTGTACAACTTTTTGGTAATATGCAACTATACAACTAAAACGTATCACACATTATTTAGTATATCTGGTTCACTAGGATACATGACTCCAACTTGCTAGTGAAATTTAACAGTAAAAGGGACACCCTAGCTCAGACGTCCCATTCATTTGGTTTTCATGTTAAAATCGATAGGGTTTTTTCTTTCATTAAATTTCACATTATTTGTTTACTGTATAAAACTAATCGAAAAGATTTGGTTTAAGTGACAAGCACATTTTTCTTCTACTACAATTCACTGGAAGTCTTGACAAAAAGTGTTGTATTGTAATCAATTTTTTTCCTTGGATTTCCATTCGAAAAAGTCAATAATTGTCGTCATTGATTTTGTGGCTGTGAGTTGAGATTATCATTTGATTAAGTAATCGTCTAACTAAAAATAAACTGAGATAAAAAACCCCTTTAATTGTCATGACTTTGGGTATAACGTATGGTGGGTTCGTGTAACTTTGTATGTTTTGGTGAAAATTGAAAAGATTAAGATAATGTGGATTTCAATGTTATAAATTTGTTGTTTTTTCTTTAAGATATTACCAACGATTAAACAAATAATGTGGAAAAACTTATGTTGTAAAAAACCACGGAAAAACTACTCAAATTAAACCTGCGTTAAGACCCTTTGAACATTTTGATTATATAAATGTCAAGGTTTGTTTTTACCTAGGGGCCACACATGGCCGTCCAAGTTCGAATAATTCAATACATTGAAAAATTAATACCAATAATACCAGATAGAGGCAATGGCTCAAACCAACCAACAAGAAAATAGCATTTTTGTAATTCCACCTGATGTAAGTCAATTTAAGTCCAATAACTCTCTATCGTGCCTACCATAGAGAAATACAGGGTGTTTCAAAAGTGACTACCCTATTGGAAGATGCTCTTTTTTTTGCAAATGGCCGCCAATGTCAAATCTGTTTTGACATTTGTGTACTAGACAGATGTAGAATACAAGTAAACAAGCCATGGAGCGATACACTCCCCAAGAATGCGGAATAATCGTGTCTATTTGTTTGCGTAACAATTCGTCTGTGGTGTTGCCGCAGCGCGAATACCGTTGCCGATTCCCCGGCCGTCCGACACCGACTGCGCAAACACTGCGCCGTTTGGCCACTAACCTTGAAGAGTATGGGACCACACGAGACGTTGCCAGGAGTGGCCGGCCCCGGAGTGCCCGTTCTGCCGAGAATATCGCCGCTGTTGCCGAGGATGTCCTGCTGTCGCCGGAAACATCGACCAGACGCCGTGCCTCGCAATTATCCATCAGCCGGTCGTCCCTATGGCGAATTTTGGTCAAAGACCTGCACATGTTCGAAAGTCCAGTCCGTGCATCAGCCGCCAAACGCGTGTAACCTACGCCCAAGCCATCCTCAATCTCGTGGACGAAGTAGACGAGTTTTCCACCAAAATCATAGTGAGCGATGAGGCTCATTTCCACCTCAGCGGGTACGTGAACAAGCGAAACTATCGCTTCTGGGGCACCGAAAATCCACGAGTGATGCACGAGAAGGGCCATTTTTTTCGAGAACGCCGCTGGTCAAACGACAACAGTGTACGGTGCGCGCTATAGGACCATGTTAACCGAGTTTTTTCTGCCGCAATTCGACGAATTAGGACTGGAGGACATGTGATTCCAACAGGACGGAGCAACGGCACACACTGCGCGAGCCACAACCGATATTCTGAAGGCGACCTTCCCGGGTCGCCTCAACTCTCGTTTTGGCGGTTTGCGCTGGCCCGCAACTTTTTTGTGGGGTTTTTTGAAGTCCAGTGTTTACATGAACAAGCCCGAGACCTTAAAAGCCCTCAAGGTCAACATTCGACACGAATGCGACAATCTGTCGCCCGAAGTTCTCGCCGAAGTGATGAAAAATGTCATAAAACGACCCCGTATGGTAATCAATTGTGACGGCGCCCATTTAACCGATATCATCTTCTCAACTTAACCAGTAAAATTCTAAAGGTTCAAATAAACATAATCAAAAAACAGAATGGAAGTTTTCATTTAGAAAAAAAATGAGAGCCAGACAACATCGGATGACTTCTTTTGAAACACCTTGTACTAAAGAGAAGCCGTGAGTTTCAGTTCCTTCAATTTTTTGTCGAAAGTCATTGAGCTAATGACAGTTTTGATACGAGGTTTTTACGCCCGTTGTTTCTGCCAGAATTTGGACGTAATACAAATAGAAACGATTGAAAATTGTGATGTTTTCAAATCAAAACAAAATTATTGCATACAATGTTATTTTAAAGTCATAAGTGTCAATAAAATCAAATATTAAGTCATTTTCAAGATGTCTCTATTACTGGTGGAAGCGTTAGAACAGCTGATTTAAATCTTTTCTTGCCGTTGTGGACTGACCTTGTCAAATGTTGTTTATACCAATTCCAAGATGTATCTAGAACAGGTGATAGCGGTTGTGGTTTTTTCCGAAAGTTACAACAATTCCTCCTGTTTTAAGCTGAAATAAGTACATCTTGATAATTTCGATCAGCTGAATCTGATAAGGTCGACTCCTGAAATAAAAACAAAATGCCTTCAATTCCTACTGCTTTCGCATATCAATTCGCCTATCGCACACTCTCTTTCACATTCTGTCCTGTATCAAATTTGCAGCTAGGAGGTCGACCAGCTGTGTCAGCGAAACGCCCTGGCATCGACCGCACCACGAATAGTGTGAAATAAAATGTCAGATAAAAAGAATGACAGCTCTATATGGCATTACTCTATGAAGCTACCGTAGTGTAACTCTATGGCTAGAGGTGTCATCTAACTCATCTGACGTTTATTTATACACTGTTTGTAATGAGGTCAGTGCGATAGAGAGATTTATGACGTAAATTGAGTAAAACCATGTGCAGTTACAAGAGCTGTTGACTTAAATGTGTGAAATTATTGAAAGTCTGCATTCGGTGGTGCAATGGTTAGTGTGCGCGGCTCTTGTACATGAGAACGTGGGTTCGATCCCTGCTCATACCACCTTACATTTCTTTAGGCGACGGTCATCTCGCTTAGTGACGGCGACACTATCGAGTACTTAGCCATGAAAAAGCTCTCAAAATTCCGTTCGGAACACAATCAGTGTGTGTAAAAACTAGAAAGCGCACATCTCGCTGATTGTGAGAAGCTCTCCTCAACCCCTTCATGGAATGCTATGGGACACCATTTTTTTTTTATACATTTGTGTTGTATTTAACACAACAATTTTAACAAACAAAACGAAATGCCATTGTAGTTTCCTTGTTGGTTGTTTTGAACTAATGCCTCTATCTGCTATTATTAAAGCAATACTATTCAACATACAACCAAGCCTAATCTCATAAAGAAAAGTGGTTTCTCTAGGTATAGAAATACTCTATGGATTAAACATATATAGATAGAGAGAGGAATCCTGGAGAAGACCCACGAAAAACAAATCGACACCTATCATCTATTTGTCGATTATAAGGCGGCCTTCGATAGCCCGATACGGGGGAAACTCTACGAAGCAATGTCTGAGCTTGGTATTCCTGCAAAACTCATACGCCTTTGCAGGATGACCCTGACGAACACCAAATCCGCAGGGAAAGTTGATAAGGATCTTACCGAACCTTTCGAAACTAAGCGAGGCCTCAGACAAGGTGACACCCTATCGTGCGATCTCTTTAACATCTTAATAGAGATTATTCTGCGAAAAGCTGCTGTCATCATGAATAAAACCATCAGCAGCAAAATTCACATGCTGCTCGCGTATGCTGATGATATATATATCATTGGACGCACAGTTAGAGAAGTAACTGCGGTGTTTTTAGGAATTGGGAAGGAGTCAGGAAAAGTGGGTCTGACGGTAAATGAGGACAAGACAAAATTAATGGTTTCAACGAGCAGGGCCTCCACACGATTAAACCAAAGCGTGAACGTTGATAACCGTTATAATTTCGAGGTGGTAGACGAATTTATATACCTCGGATCTGCCGTAAACAAAAACAACAACGTCAGCCTTGAGATCAAGCGGAGAATTGTGCTTGCGAATATATGTTATTTTGGGCTAAGCAAGTACTTTAGAGATAAAGCCCTCTCTCGAGTAACAAAAGTCCAACTATACCAGACTCTCATACAACCTGTCTTGCTTTATGGCGCAGAATCCTGGGTCTTATCGCAAGCAGACGAAACACATGTACGAGTCTTCGAGAGAAAAATACTCCGAAAAATTGATGGTCCTATAGTGCACAACGGCGAGTATCGGCGACGCATGAACCATGAGCTGTATGAGCCATATCCCCACATTGACATAGTTAAGCGGATCAAAATAACGCTATTGCGCTGGCCAGGCCATGTCAGTAGAATGGATGAAGACGAACCAGCGCGAAGGGGGTTTCGAAACCGAACTCGAGGTGCAGCGTGCTTTCGTTTACGATTCGCTGTTTCACCTCAGTGGGTGTGTAAACAAACAAAATATGCGGTACTGTAGTGAACCAAACCCCAGAGAACTGCACCAGAGACCTCTGCATTCGGACCGCGTCACTGTGTGGTGCGCCATATCACGAGTAGGCATCATTGGCCCTTACTTTTTCCAGGATAACCGTCTTGCCGTAACTGTGAACTCCGAACGGTACTTGAGTATGATACAGGATTTTGTTCTGTCGGCACTTAAGGCAATGCAATTAGAGGGTACCTGGTTCCAACAGGATGGTGCCACTGCACACACCGCGAGGATTACCATGAATTGTTTGAGGCAAATGTTTCCTGGACGGCTTAGCCCCATGCGATTTTTTTCCTTTGGGGTTACCTGAAGTCGAAGGTGTATATCAACCGTCCCAACACCTTGGAAGACCTAATTAAAAATATTGAGGCTAAAATTGGCAGAATACCAGTCGACATACTTGTTAGAGTTCAGGTAAACTCCAAAAAACTTATGCAGCAGTGTGTGGATAGCGGAGGTCGACATATACCAAATACACTATTTAAAACCATGTAATTTAAAAATTCCCTTACTGTTCAATATAATTAAAATAAATATAAATACATCTCACCTAAAATATTCAGATAAAAAACTCATCACTGACCAAGAAAAGGCTGACAAACTAGCCGAATAACTTCCACTGAACTGTCAAACGTTTTATCGCTTCTTAAGAATTCAAAATCCCCTGGTTTAGACAACATACCCAACACACTTCTGAAAAGGCTGCCAGCGAAGGCAATTGATTTACTAGTTACTATTTTTAACAGTTGTTTCAGCCTGAGTTATTTTCCAGTTGTGTTCAAAAAAGCCAAAATAATTGCAGTTCATAAACCCAACAAACCCAAGACTGATCCCAAAAGTTACCGGCCAATCAGTCTGTTGAGCAACCTGGGAAAGGTTTTTGAAAACCTTATATATTTCCGAGTTAACAATTTTGTCACAGATAACAATATAATATCAAAAGAACAATTTGGCTTCTAAAGAGAACATAGTACTATCCATCAAGTTAACAGAATAAAAAACAAAATAATTTCTAACAAACATAACAAAAGATCCACGGGAATAGTACTCCTAGACATTGAGAAAGCATTCGATTCAGTTTGGCATAATGGACTTATATACAAACTTATCTTAACCAACCTTCCATTATACCTCACTAAAATAATAGCAAATTTTCTAAACAATAGAACTTTCTCCGTGGCTGTCAATAATACATTTTCATCGACAAAATCCATTCCTGCAGGACTTCCTCAAGGTTCCATCCTCTCGCCAATTTTATACAATGTATTTACATCCGATTTTAAACTCCCAAAGGAAATAGATGCGGCTTACTACGCAGATGACACAGCTTTGATTGTTTCGAGCAAACTTACGAGCGCTCTTCTTAAGAAAATGGAGAGAGGCTTAATGGCATGCAACAAATATTTGACCAAATGGAAAATAAAAATGAATCATGGGAAAACCCAAGCCATCATATTCCCTTACAACAAATCGTACAAACGGACTCCAAATCGACAACTACAATTCCAAAACATCACCATCCATATAAAGGATCACGTTAAATACCTGGGTGTAACACCAGATAAAAAATTAAACTTTGGTAAACACATTGAGGATACCTGTGATAAGGCGATTAAGTCGATCAGAGCGCTTCGTTCTCTTCTACATAGACGATCCGCCCTAAACCATAAAAACAAAAACCTAATTTTTAAAAGTGTCATAAGACCTACATATACTTTCATATGCCTCCCCTGTATGGCACAAAGCCGTCAAATATCGTTTAAAAAAACTGCAAATAATTCAGAATAAATGTCTGAAAATTATCAATAACAAACATTGGAGATACTCCACACGCAGATAACACGAAGAAACCAACTACGAGATTCTCGCTGACTTTATAACGCGACAAAACAATCAATACATCCACCGCACCTCAAACTCTTCTTATGAAATAATAAGAGATTGCAGAGACATTTAATTATATAATTACTCGTTGTCGAGTAATTCGCCATGAAAACGCTTCTCAAAAAATCCTTCGGAACCGGTGTCAAATTAGTGAGTGAAAACTAGGAAGCGCTCACATAATCGGTTGTGAGAAAGTCACATTCAATGATAGGTAGGGTCATAGATAAATTTATACATAGATTTGTTAACTCGCTCATGGGTTTAATGATTGAAGCGAAGGGAACTTGAGGAAGTTGCAAGTTTGAACGTCAAGAGAATAATTCTGTCGCGGAGGTTTGATAAACAGAGCTGCAATTGTTACTGTGAATGTTCAAAATACGTAAATATATGAACATCGTGAATGCACAAATCTAAAAATGGAGGATTCTGTTCGTAGTTCGCACAAATTGTTGTAATTAATCAGCAAAACAAACGTCAGATAAGACGGATAACAAATCTATATATAATTTTATCTAAAGTGCACGACTGTGAATGACATTTGTTACAGAAACATGAGAACGGAGTTCTTGTGTCCTCAGCTACGATTCCAGAACGAGCCATCTCCCGAAATTCCGGTGTCAACTGGTCGCATAGATTGTGCGATTTAACGCCATACGATTTCTTTCTTTGGAGTTTTTGATATCCCTGGTCTATACCAATAAATCACACAACAATTCCTGAGCTGAAGGCAGACATCCAACGCGCCATCCATGAGATAGGGCCACATCTTTGGTCGAAAAGTCATCGAAAATTTCATGAAAACAGGAAGGACCTGTGATCAAAGTCGCGGGGGCTATTTGCCGGATATTTTATTCCGTACTTAATCGAAACATGTCTAGTTTACAATGCAATTCGAATGTCATCACTTGGTAGAAATTCGCGTCATATTGTGTAATTAAATCGTGCACTTTTATTGGGAAACCCTATATTTTATGTCTTTCTTTTGTTTTTTTTTATCAAAAAACTTAAACTGTAACCGTCGTAACACTTGATATCGCTCAAAAGACCTAAATATAATATCACAAGTACAGAGGCAACCACAAATATATTCATATGTAGTTTTGAACTTCCCAGCGGCGGAATTGGCGAGGCCTTACACGAATAAGGCAGGCGGAATCCTTCTTTGGTAATGCCTACTTTAATAAAGCATGATTTTATAAGGCTCTTCCACAGGTCTTTTACAAGAATACCAGAAGACGCTGTTGTTCATGAAAGCCTGTCTTTCCACATGTTCGCAATTCGTCGTTGCAAAATTATAACATCCGATAGCCCAGTAGATAAAGCGTCCGACTGTAAGTTCTAAGGTCGTGTTTTCAATTCCTGTGGCTGCAGAATTTAAAAAAAATTAATTTATAAGAATTACAATTGGTAAAAGTATTTTATTTATTTTTTTATTTTTACTTAAGTCCCTCTAAAACTAATTTTTTTGCAGGCCTTCCTAAGTTCTTCTTGTAGAGACGGATGAAAGGTCTTGCATCCCAATCTCACGCAATGTTCTGATTTCCGCCGCTGGGTTATTCACATATACCGGTATTTTGCCAGCATCTGATTGTAATCAAATTGTTCGATTTTTATGGTATAATAATTAATTATAATTTAATCGCTACGGATAGAAAATATAATTTTCTATTTGAAAATTTCTTGATTAACTCATAGAAGTTAATAAAAAGTCAACGGAAGAAGGAATTACTCACAATTACATCGCGATTTGTTTTGAGGTTATGAATTATGGAAAGTAGTTATTTTTAGCAAACCAACACTCAGGGGATGCCCCCTATAAATGCAGCGCGTTGTGTTGGCGAAGGAAAATTGAGGTAGGGGAGAGTAGAAACAGGGAGTAGTGTCTGTTAGTATTTGCCTTGAATCCTTGTATGTTACAATTGGTGGGAAATACACTAGCTGGAAGTTTATTCCACATACGGACTGTACGGCTATAGAACGAATTTTCTCTATAGTGGGTAGTGCGGTCAACCTGCCACTCGATAAAAAATGGATGACAGTTCCTAGAAAGCCGCGTACTTCGGCTAAATATCCTCACGTCTGGCATAAGTTGACGGATGTTCGAGGAACACATACCGTGGAGTATCGATAAAACAGCGACACACAACCAACAGTTCGACGATGCTCAAGGGAGACAATAGAGTTGGATACCCTACTGTCCCATATCAACACCGTCGTTCTCCTCTGGACACGGTCGAGAAGTTCCAAACATGTCCTAGGAGCACCTGCCCATATATGGGAGTTATATTCCATCTTTGGCCTGATGTAGGGGGTGTAGATATTGAGAAGATCAGATGGAGTGAAGTATTTCTTGAACCGCTTTAAAAAGCCCAGATACTTGAATGCATCTTTCGACACTTCAAATACATGTTTTGCCCAACGGACATCACATTGTATTTTCATGCCCAGAAAATCAAGAGCTTCTGATTCATCAATATCCACACTGTCCATAGACAATGACGACACACCTGGGTCAGCAATCCACTTATGCAACACCACACAACACTGGGTTTACCCGCATTAAAATCTACTCCATTCAACAATGGACACCAGATCCCGGTCGAGTGCTTCATTCATCGTCCGGCATTTGACTTCAATCTCTTGAAGACTTGGGCTACGGTCAAATAAATAAGAATGACAGAGGTTACTGTCATCCGCAAAAGCGTTGATTGGATTCACAGTCTGAGCCAGGAGATCGTCAATGAAAATAAGAAAAAGAGAAGGAGAAAGATCACAGCCCTGTCATTTTATGCTCGTCGGATGAAACCCCATCTACAACAACTCGAATAGTGCGATCTCTGAGTGAAGTTATCAACGACATCAAAAGCTGCGAGCTTTGCAAAAGTGAATCGTGCCATACTATGTCAAAGGCCTTAGAAATATCAAGAGCCACTACCTTACTCTCATCAAGCCGGTAGATTGATAGATCCCACTGTTCGGAAAGGAACGCCATCAGGTCTGCAGTAGATCTCATTCTATGGAAACCATACTGCCGATCATTAAGAAGGTCATTGGACTGAAAATATTACACAAGATGGTGGTTAACCATGCTCTCCATAACCTTCGAGAGCGCAGAACAAAATGCAATTGGACGGTAATTTGCAGGGTTACTTGCATCACCTTATTTAGGGATTGGCATTAGCAACCTTCCAACGCGCCGGGAATACTCCCACACGGTATGCAACTTTGCGAAGTGGACGTGCCGTTGATGAAGAGCACCTACTCAAGACCAGTGCAGATATGCCATCCGGGCCCGGGGATTTATTTACACCGAGATTCGCAAGAACCTTTTTAACTCCTCCCGTTCGAAACAATATCTTGGGCATAGAACTAGATACATAATTGATCACGGGGAGTGGTTGATTGCTATCCGGCAAGGAAGAGCTCCTTGCAAACATTTCAGCCAGGAGGTTAGCTTCGGCTCAGTGAATGTTATGTTATCTTTAATAAGTTTTGGGATAGAGGAAGAACTATCCTTTAATCTCCTTGCAAATTACTAAAAGCTCTTACTTTCTCTAGGGAAAGAAAGGATTTTAACACGAATACACTGTTTGTGAATAAACTTTCGAAGTACTTTGGCGCACTTGGATCTTGCCTGTTTGCGTAGCAGTTCAGTATTAACGTTTTTGTTAGAACGCCAGTCTCCGAACGCATCCTCTTTGGATCTGACAGCATTTTTGCATGTTTGCTTACGCCAATTTTTTTCCGAAGGTTTAACCGAAATAATTTTGGTCGGGATGAATGAATTCATACCAATAAAAATTATATTCTCGATCATTTCAGCAGCAGCATCTACTTATGTCATTGTCCAGAAAACAAAGCTTCCAGTTAAAATGGTGATAAAAGTTGTTGAGCTCAGCCCAATGTGGATAAAAATTGTTCGCTTCGGGACTGTGTTTGAAGCGAGACAAAGAGCTGAATACGAAAAAGACGCTTAAATGATTCAGTGATCCGAATTACCAAGAGAAGCAAGCGTGTTAACTACGTAGAGGTCAAGTAAATTTTGGTTGTACCCTTGAACACAAGGGAATGTGCGTCGGTTCATTCACTAATTGCGTTAAGACATTATGCGCGGCGAAGAGCTCAGCGTATTGGCCCTCCGTAGCTGTTTTTAGTCACCAGCAACAACGATTTCACTGTCTGGATAATTCTCCAATTTCCCAGAAATGGAATCGGAGAGGGTGTCAAAGCCATTAAAGGATGCCTTCCTTCCCGCATTAGGACTTCTATGTCCTTCTTCTAATGTAAGACATGTGTTCCAATCATGAATTTAACCCAAAGAGAGTTAAATTCTGGATCTTGTGAGTCGTTTAAATGTTTGAGTTTAACTAAATGTAGCTACTAGATGGCGTTAATGGATATTCTCTAATGTTGAATATATTTTCTCATTTTGAATATATTAATACTTTTGTTTTAGATTTAATTTTTATCTGCGTCAGATATTCCAATTTTATTTTATTTAGTTTTATTTTCAAGAAATCTATACAAATTTGATATTTCTTGTTTAAACATGTATATTCATGTACTACTTACATACAGCACGCATTTAAGTGTTCTGTCAATAGAAAAACCTAACCATTTCATGTCTCTCAATACCTTGTCTAGCGCGTTGTGTCGAGGTGTCTCTTGCGTTTGTTTCAGTTTTCTGCTTTAAGGCAGAAGTGGCATGTTTTTTTCTAAATCGCTTTTTGAAGTGGTAATGTTCCATGTAATTTTTGTTTTATTTTTTTTTTATAAATGTAAAATGATGACAAGTGTCATTAAATGAAATCCCCATATAATCCCACAGAATGACATACACATGGGATTTTACAGGCTATTCTAAATTGGATTTCAATGGAAAGATTTTAGGCGGTATAAGATCTACATACACATGATGATAATGCGACGTATTAGATCCACATACATATAATGATAATGGGACATTCCGAGTAGAAGGTATAAATATGTCACAATTTTTAGAATTTGTGAGGGAAACAAAGAGGGAGGTGAAATGGGGAATACTAATAAATATTCTTTAGTGGATCTAGAAAATCCAGGAATATTTTCGTTGCGTCCAGACTAAAAGGAATTTTAACAATTTTCAAAAAAATTTTAAAATCTGAAACTTCTATGCTCTATGCTAGGTGACAGGGGAAGAGATAATGAGTACACTCAGAGAACTCATTGTTTGAAAAGAGGCGGTAGCAACCATAAATTCGGTTGTTGCCAACGAATTGCGGTTGCCACGATCAAGTTGAGGTTGTGATGACTAAATCCAGTCCCCATAACTGAAATTCGGTTGAAGCAACCTCGAATTACATACACTCGATCTTGCAGGTCGACTCGATAATCGACAAATCACTCTATTATTATGTGATTTCTCATACATTTTTGTACCCAAGATCGAGTAAATTTTTCTTCTTATAGTGTCAGAAAACATTTCAACTGCAGAGTTTTATACGCACTTTCAGTATGAGACGTTGTGAACATGAAGTGGAAATGGAAATGGAAAGGAAACGTACTTCACTGAACATGTACATTAATGACAACACATAAAAAATTATTGACATAAGAGGTAGTGTTATATGATCAGCTGATTTTATCATCTTTCTTTATTTCCTAAATATTAACAAAATTTCCAGAAATTCTAAATAAATTCCACATAAATATATCTTTAACTAATAAAAAAATGTATTTCTAGAGACAATTACTGACTGACAGAATTGTATGACACTCATGCATACAAATTTTCCTGCCATCACCTGGTATAATTGAACAATGGCATCATGAAATCATAGAATAACACATACGTAGAAGGTTTTATTCGCTCAATAAATTAAACGTCATAGGTACGATGGAAATTACACAGTGGAGGGTGGAAAATATGGGTTCAATAATACCAGATGGTGGCAATAGTATACAGCGATCCACAAAGGAACTACACCCGAATTTCGTGTTTTTGTGGCAAACTAGTTGTGTTAAATACAATACAAATGAATACCAACGTTAAAAGTCAACAAAAAAGTGCAAAATACATTTAAATTTTTCAGTTCTACACCAAAACGACAGGAAATAGTTAAGTGAACATATTTTGTAACTCCACCTGGTGTATGTAAACATTTCCACAGACCTACCGAGAGAGTGTGAAATGAAACGTCAGATGAGAGAATAAGTTCTTCTATAGTATGTGTTATTCTATGCATGAAATACATAAATGTCAAAACTAAATCGAGTAAAAATGTATGTAAACACCTTCTTGGCGTAGAATGATAATCACGACATTATCATGATAAAAGAGGGCATGTAAACGCGCTATAGAGTCCAAACAGAACCAGACACGCTTCAGCTGTCGACGACAAAAAATCTCTAGCGTCTAAATGAAATGGAAAAGAGAGCGTCTGGCGAATCTGGTTGATATTTTTTTCTCTGCGTCGTATTTTATTTGCGGCTCTTTCTGGAATTTGTTTGAAAGTTTGGAAAAATAATATTATAGTTGAATAGGAATTAAATTGTTTTTACTGCATTTAAAAATGTATTCATTTTTATTGTATTGTGTTTTTTAATTTTCTTTTGCATTCACATGCAACTTCGTATGTATTGATTGGTTTCTCTAATGATTTTCATGAACATGTGGCAACTTCATTCTCGCAATTGGGAGATTTCGTGAGAGCGCCGCCAAGAAATTAGAAAATATTCTCGTCAGCCGCAGAGGATTTTCGCGACGATTTTTCCCTGGCTTAAGAAACCTATGTAGACAAAACGACGTCGTCTGTAGCGTGTTTGATTTTGTTTAGACTCATAAGCAGGCATTTCAGATATAAGACCCTCTCTCGAGAAACGTAGATCCAACTATATCAGACTATCAGACTACCATACAACCTGTTTTGCTTTATGGTTCAGAATCATGGCTCATATTGCATGCTGATGAATAATTATTGGGAGTCTTCGTGAGAAAAATATTCCGAAAACTATATGGTCCTATAATAGAAATGGCGAGTATGAACCACGAGCTGTATAATCTGTTTCCCGACATTGACGTAGTTTTGCGTATCAAAATAGCGCGTTTAAACTGGCTAGACTACGTGAACCAGTGCGATTAGACGACGCACTCTAAGAACATTAACAAATAGGAGACTAATAGGGCGTTTACATGCACTCGATCTTTCAGATCGACAAATCACACTAACGTGATTTCTCATAAAATTTTTGTACCCAAGATCGAGTAAATTTACCTCGACAAGGTTGTTATTCTATTCGGCGACGGTCACCTCACATAGTGACGACGACACTATCGGGTATTTAGCCAAGAAAAGCTTCTCAAAATACCGATCGAAATCGGTGTAAAATCCTGCTATCACCTGGTATAATTCCATGATGGCATCATGAAATACAAAACTGTCAAAACTAAATCGAATAAAAAAAATCATGTGAAAACGTTTTTGCCGTATAATTATAATCAAGACATTATCATGATGAAAGAGTGCATGTAAACGCGCTATAAAATACTTCGCTGGAAAGACCAAGAGGAATTTTGCCTGCGACAGCTTGGTGTTACCAACTGGAGCAGAAAAGCTGAAGATCGAGTCTATTGGAGAAATATGTTGGTCTCATTTTGTAAGGCCCTTGACTCCCCTGGATTGTTTGAATCCACCTAAGTAAGTAACCTGGTTTCATAACTGATTCGGTTGTGACAACTGAATCATCAATTATAGTCATTATGAAAAATACATTTTCTATAATTTCGGTTGCAATTCAGGACCAACAACAATTTGGCATTAATTGGATTTTGTTCCTCCAATCATTTAGCCAAGATGAAGTTTCATTGGTACAATGGGGGCTTCAGTGACAGATGTATGTATCGTCAGCAAAAGTTCCAACTCCAACTCCGTCTGTTAGAGGAAAATCTGAGGTAAAAAGCAAATAAAGTGTTGGGGCCAAAACGCTGCCTTGTGGTACACCTGCTTTATTTTGCTAAATTTAGCTAAATTCATAATTTTCTTTGACATAGAAATATCGATTTCGAATATATGAATTACGAAAGAGATAATAGTGTATGAAAAGCAATTTCTTTAATCATCATGCAAAACTTTATCAAATGCTTGAGAGATATCGAGAAATGTTGCAGTGCAGTACTGTCCCGTTTCAAAGGATTGATCTATCGTTTTCACGAGCCTGTGAACTTGTTGTATGGTACCGTGTGTTTTCCTAAAACCGAATTGATGGTGAGGAAACAGATTTTCGCATCTATTACGTACATAAGTCTGTTCAGAAAGAGAGACTCCAGGACTTTACCGAAAATTGATTAGGACGTTTGAGGATACATATTCGAGGGATTTTCCCGACTTGAGAATCATCGTGATTTCCGAATTTTTCCATTGCGATGGAATAAACCAACTAGAGAGATGCGTTATAAATATATGTTAAGGGAGAGAGACAATCTTTTGGAAGTCCATTTAGAGTTTGAGAGTAACAACATCATGACCTGGCGCTTTATTTGGTTAGAGTTTACGTATGACATTTTTCGCTTCCGTTTTTAAAAATTTTCTTTTAGCCAATTCATGTTGATGTGTTTGATTCAGGAAGACACATATTTGAGATTGGATATCAGCATTGTTGAACCCAAATTCATTTGGAGTAAATACCTCTTCCAAGTGTTCTGCAAATCTAACAGCCTTTTCAGAGCTAGTAAAGGAGTTATCATTTTCTAATAGGGTGATTCATTTTCTCCTGTTTTCTCTCGTGATTTTTCATACAGAATAATTTCGTGGTTTTGAGGGGTCAAGGTTTAATATAACGGATTCATAATGGGTGTTATCTTCCTGTTGTAATTTATGTGTGAGTCCATAAGTAAGTGCTTTAAGAGTGGATTTGTCCGGCGGTATCGTGTTAATTGCCATCGCTTGCGAGCGTTGCGCTTTTCGGAAAGATTTCTCGTAACTTCCATAAAGTAACGAGGGACTTTTTAGAAGCTTTGGTCTGGGGTGGAGTTCCACGCAGTTTGTTGAATGCAGAGATTTAAATGTTCTATTGCATTTGAGATATCGTCTTCAGATTTGAGAGGAACTTTCAGTCAAATTATGTTTCACCCGCCCAGTCAACTTTCAGATTTACTGATGCACTGGCGAGTTCTTCATAGTATTGTCAATTAATTGTTCGAGTGTGACGCTTATATTGAGATTCCATGAGATTAGGTGTAGAATTTACTGTCAATATGACAGGTGAGTGATCTGAACACAAATCAGACAGTGTATTGCACTTAAGAGATTCGGGAGACATGGTTTCGGTCTACACAAATCAATGAGATCCGGAATTTTGTTAGTATATGTTGGCCAATATGTGGAAGAATTTGGGGAAGTGTTGTTAAGACAGATATGGTTAATATACAAGAGTAGTAGCCGTTCCTTTGGAGTTATAAAACGGGAACCCCATTGTAATTGACACATGCTGAGAAGTTGTGCCTTAGATATAAAATAATGTCATGCTGTTCTTACTTAATGGTATGTCTGGGGGGACTATAGTATATAGAGATATAGTGATAGCCCAGACCAGTCTTCAATAACTACGTTGGTGTCCTGAAATATTTAGAACAAATTTGCTTTACCCATAGCTAGCTATTAATAAATATTTTCCCATTGCATTCCATGGAGGGACAGTTGAGAACATCTAGCAATCACAGTTTAACAAGGTTCCGAATGGAGATTTTTTTTGTAGGCTTTTCATGGGAAATTTTGTACAAAAGTTTTGCAACAAACCATGGTACGATGAAGAGTGTCGCATAGCAAATGATGAAACGAACGCTGCACGTATGGCAATACTTCAGGTAACTGTAACGCTAGATGCGACTGAGCGGTATAGGGAAAAAGGAAGGAGGTAAACTGTCTCTTTAGGCGTAAGAAATGGCAGTGGATAAAGCATGAGAGTGAGAAAATTGATATATACAGAAGGAAGAACGTAGTTCGAAAATTCTACCAAAAAGTTAAAAACAAAAATAATGGGCATTCACAGAACCTCCTCTGTAAAGACAGGGACGGAAATCTCATCGCAGATATGCAGAGCATGTTGGGAATATGGAAGGAAAACTTCTCCGCGCTAGTGGTACCTGAGATATCCAATTAAGATGAGACAACAGATCGCAATTCGGACGACGAACAACTATTATCCGGCTTAAGAACAACATAGCCGCAGAAGTCTATGGATTACCGGCGGAGCTGTTTAAGGCTGTCGGCGATGAGCTGTTAAGATGCATGCATCAGCTCATTAGCAAAATTTAGTTAGATGAATGCATGCCTGGCAATTTCAGTCTCAGTGTATTATGCCCCATATTTTAAAAAGGTGACCCGAGTCTCAGTGCCAACTATCATAGAATAAGACTTTTATGCATAGCATATAAGGTTGAACCAAGTATATTGTGCGAAACACTAAAACCAATTATCGCTGATCTGATTGGACCATACCAGTGTGGCTTTAGACCTGGAAAACCGGCAACTGACCTGGAGAAGAACCTCGAAAAACCAATCGACACCTATCATCTATTTGTCAATTATATGGCTGCCTTCGATAATACGATACGGAAGAAACTCTACGAAGCAATGTCTGAGCTTGATATTCCTGCCAAACTCATACGCATTTGCAGGATGACTTTGACGAACACCAAATCCGCAGTGAATGTTGATAAGGATCTTACCGATCTTGATAAGGATCTTGTTCGCGTATGCTGATTATATAGATATCATTGGGCGCACAATGATAGAAGTTACTGCGGTGTTTTCGAGAATTGAGAAGGAGTCAAAAAAAGGGGGGGTCTGACAGTAAATGAGGATCAAGAAAAAATTAATGGTTTCAACGAGCAGAGGCTCCACGCGAACTGATCAAAGCGTGAACGTTGATAATCGTTATAAATTCTAGGTAATGGAGGAGTTTATTTAACTCGGATCTGCCGTGAGCAGAAACAATAACGCAAGCCTTGAAATCAAAGGAAGAATTGTGCTTGCAAATAGGTGCTATTTCGAGCTAAGCAAGCACTTTAGAGATAAGAAACGAAGATCCAATAATATCAAACTCTCATACAACCTGTCTTGCTTTATGGCTCAGAACTCTGGAATATATCGCATGCTGTGAAACGTCCCTGGAAGTCTTCGAGAGAAACATGCTCCGAAAAATGTATGGTCCTATAATAGAAAACGGCGAGTATCGACGAAGGATGAACCACGAGCTGTATAATCTGTATCCCGACATCGACGTAGTTATGCGTATCAAAATAGCTAGTTTACGCTGGCTAGGTCATGCCAGCAAAACGGATCAGAATGAACCAGTGCGAACACGTACTCGAAGAACATCGGAAAATAGGACGACCAAGACTTCGCTTGAAAGACCATGTGGAATATTGCCTGCGAGAACTTGGTGTTACCGACTGGAGGAGAAAAACTGAAGATGAAGCCGGTTGGAGAAACAAGTTATTCTCATTTTGTCAGGCCCTCGGCACCTCTGGATTGTTTGAGGCCACCTAAGTAAATATACAAATAGACTGAAGCCTGTCGATCATTTCCGACGCGTCCCCCCAACCAAACATTTTTGGAAGCTAACGTCCCCGCCGATATAATTAGCTCTTATTGAATTAAAACGTGAGCCGATTTGATCGACTGTCCCGATTTGACCTACTGATTCAATTTTAAAGGTGCATATATATGTCAAAAACATCCCAAATTTGTATAAAACTGGCAAAAACAAGAGAAGCCAATTTAATTTTTCTGTTGTTCCGCCGTCTTCGATAATTTTGTCTGTGATGTTTTTAAAATAACTTAATCTTTAGAATTGGATCAGTGAGTCAAATCGGGCCAGTCGATAAAATCTGCTCACAGTTTAAAGAAATAAGAAGTTTTTGGTGGCGGCGACGCGTCGGAAAATTTCTGATCGGCTTCCATCTGTCAGACAGTTGATTTTTTGTATATGTGATTATTATGGTTGCATTTTTTTTAGTAGCTAACAGTGTTTTTGAGTGAACCATAGAAATGCGCTAATCTTGGTCGGTGTAAATGCCGTATAAAACTGATTGGGACCAGCGAGTGCAAAACTAGAAAGCATCTTGCTCGCTGATTGTGAGAAGTTCTTAACTGTCCATAGAGTAAGATATAAAGAGTGTGCATGCGTGTTTCAGTTAAATTCTCGCCAAAAATCACTGGGCTAAAGACAGTTTTGATGCAGTTATTTTATGCCAGAATTTGGACGTAATTCCAATAAAACTGAAGGAAAATTTTTGTGTTCGTCAAATCAAAACTAATTTATTTCATATAAAGTTATTTTGAAAGTCATACATGCCAATAAAATCAAATTAAATGGCAGTTTTTTCAATTCGGCCGTCGGTGGTGCAATGGTAGTGTGCGCGACTCTTCTACAGGAGAACGTGGGTACGATCCCTGTTCTAACCACCTTACATTTCTTTTGACGACGGTCTCCTCGCTTACGGATGGCGACACTATCGAGTACTTAGCCATGAAAAAGCTTTTCAAAATGCCGGTGTAAAACTGTAGGTCCCATTCAGTGAGTGAAAAACTAGAAAGCGCACAGCTCACTAGATGTGAGAAGTTCGCCCCAGTCCCTTCATGAGATGTTATTGGAAAATATTTTTTTTTTTTCAATTCTTCTATCGCTCATTCTCCTTCACATTCTATCCTGTATCACACTTGCAACTAGGAGATCGTTCAGTTGTTTCATCAAAAACCCCTAACCTCCGATCCTATGGGAATAGAACGGAGAAAATACCTAGTTTTTTTATTTTATACTCCTGCTGCTTGTTCCGTATCGTATAGTACGTATTAATTTGCTCTTATTTTTAGGCAGTGTTTTCAATGCTCTCCCGACAGAAGTGAGTAATATGTACAAATGTAACTGTTTATGCTTACATTTTATTCATTTCAGGCTGGAATAGTCTTCCGTTGGTAATATGCGCTTCAGTGTCTTTTTCTTAGCATTCCAATGCGTAATAATTCTCATTTGTGCTAAGATGTCTTTTTGAACACTTCACTTTTAGCACTTTTGACATGTAGGTTGTCTTGAGGATTTGTTTTCTTTAAATTACAAATGATGAATAAGGACCCGGACGACATCTTTACCTGACAGTATTAGAAAAATTTGACTATAATCTAATGCTGCCCGGTAAGATGTGAACAGATGTCCTTCTTGAACAAGAAGTGGTGGGTGGCGATGATAAAATATCCTTTAAAGGTTTTAAACACTTTTTTGTCAACACTTTTTTCAACAATTCGGATGCACTTTTAGATATTTTACGTTTTTCGTGTTTTTTTTTTTAAATTGTTTAGGTAATTAATGTAAATATTTTGTTAAATTTTTTTTCCATTTTTTTGTGTGAAATTAGCTTTCAACACTATTTGTTTAAATTTATGATTAATTTTTTTCGCATTTTGTTTATTGTTTTTGTTTTTTACATTGCACATTTCAAAACTATTAAATATTTACTTTAACATGGACAGATGTGGTTAGTACGGCTGTCAAATATTTGCTAATACACGGAAAGAAATCGCGGGTGTGCCAGACATACGGCAGCTACATCAATGTCATTTTCATAGTGCGATTTAGTTTGGTTTATAAGATGACACAAGTCACATTTGACTAAGTAAAAAACTGTTCGTTTTTTGAAAAAGTTATGATTTATCCGACCTTTCGTATTATATTCAATTTAATTTAGAATGTTCGTTTTTTTTTTTTTAAATTACTTGAAACCCGTATAAAAAGGACATAACAAACAACCGATTTTAAAGAAGACATTATTGAACAAACGTCAAACTTTTTAGTTTTAATTGTATAACAGGTTCGTTCTACACCAGATAACCAGTCAAATGGAAATCTTTTTTATTGCAATTGTATAACAGGTTCGTTCTACACAATCTAACCGGTCAAAATACATTTTTATTATTTAAAAAATATTTTGTTTTTTATTGCAATAATAGACAATTCTGGATGACACTCTAACCTTTATGACTCTAGATTCGTCCTTCTCTTCATAGGTCCTTCCCGTGATAATTTTAATATTTTTCTTTTAAACATTATCCTTTAAGATTCCGAAATCTTATTTTGTTTTCTCTCATTTCATATACAATTTTCTTTTGTATTCGCAAAAATAAACAACGCCCCGTTAATAACTGAACTTTATAGTATACTAAATACTAGATTAATTTGAAAAAAACCGCAGTTTTTTTTTGATACTTGTTGTTAACCGTATTGCATGCCGCCAAGCTATTTTCCAAATAATATGCAGGAGTAGTATCTTCCAACAATCATCGTAACGTAAGCCCCCCTGTGGTACTAATTCAAACACGCAAATGACAACCGATGTTGGTGACAAACAAACAATAATCAAATGTCCATGCAGCCAGCAATCCCCACGCACACCCCAAGAAAAAACACCGATGACAACTGACCGACCACGGGGAAAAAAATAAACGAACAAGTGTAAAGCGCTTAGAACGCGCGAGCCAACGCTAATTAATCGCCGCCGTTTGTATGGTAGTACGTTTCACGTCAAGCGCCACCGAAGAACTGACTGAATACAGCACCGAAAATAGGCGGGCTCCATTTGAAAGAAAACAACAGCAAAAACACCACCAACCATCCAACATTTGAAACGGCAACAGCGAATACTACAACAACAACAGCAGCAGTAACAACCATATATGCGCACGCTACTCAACGCTAACGACAGCAGACCACAGGCCACACATGTCTGATACAACTTGTCGCCAGCGTCGACGCCGTCGCCGTCGCTAACGTCATACTACTGTTCAAAAACTCGACATTTTCCTGGCTGATCAATGTACACGTGTGTAACAATAAATCTTAAGAATTTGAAACTTCTATTCAGTTTAACAACAAATTCGAAACGCTTCCTTTGCCGTTAGCAACAGCATTTTCTTTGCGATTTATAAAAACTTGATCAAATTTATCAGTCACATTGTAGCTACAAATTATTCTTAACTTTAAATCACAGGAATATAGATTTTCACTTAATAACAACACAATAATTAACATTTGACACACATTTCTGAACACTTCCCAGCCTGGTATTCAGTTTTTACGAAATTTTCTTTGCCATAAGAAGTATCGGGTTTTTCAATAAGAGCGCTACAAAAGTTTTTTTAAATAAAACAAAACCGGTTTTAGATACCAATGAAATTCTTTATTCCTGTGAAAGTACGTTGGATGCCATTATGTATGGAACTCGATTTCTTTTGCATGACCACCACGTCCACGCTTGCAGAAGTCCAGACGCTGAACCCAATTTTCGACGGTTTTCATGGATAAATCGGCCGCTACTGTTGCAATTTCACGTTCGATATTCGTACGAAGTTCATCAATCGTCGCTGGCTTGTTGGCATAGACCATAGACTTGACGTAGCCCCACAGGAAATAATGTAACGGCGTCAAATCGCACGACCGAGGCGGCCAATCGACTAGGCCATTTCGTGAGATAACACGTTCACCAAACTTGGTTTCCAATAAATTGATTGTGGTATTCGCTGTGTGGCTTGTGGCGCCGTCCTGTTGCAACCACATGTCCTCCAAGTCCATATTATCCAATTGGGCCCAAAAATATTCGGTTATCATTGAACCGTAGCGATTCGCATTCACAGTAATGTGCCGGTCTTGATCATCACGGAAGAAGTACGGTCCAATGACGCCGCCGGCCCATAAACCGTACCAAACCGTAATTTTTTCGGGATACAATGATGACTCATGGATTACGTGTGGATTGCTGTCTGACCAATAACGCATATTTTGCTTATTGACGAAGCCATTCAGCCAGAAATGAAATTCAGAATTCAGAAATTGGACGTAGCGCTCTTAAAGTTGAGGCCACTGACTCCAAATTTCGGTAGTAAATTTTAATAATTTCGACTCGTTGTTGGCTCGTATATCTTTCCATAATGAAATGGGAAACCTTACTGAAGAGAAATGTCAAAAGAGCGGGAAAAAATAGGGCGTCGTTTGCTGTCCCCATCGATTTACTTTTGTAGCTTCTCTGTTGAAAACCCCTTTACGTGTATAAAATATAACGAAAATTGCATGAACCGAAAACTTCGGTCACTTTTCATTTGCTTGGTACTCAGATCAAGGACAGGGTTGTTACGTCAAAGTTATTTCGTACGAAAACAATTGTTTGGGACCGGAATTTTGACATTTCGATTATTTCAGTAATGACTTGGGTTAAAAATAAAATGGAGTGAAAATATGAATAATTCAAGAAATATTTGCGATGTAGAGTTAATATACATATGTGGTAACTCCCTGTAATACAATTTTCCGTTTAGACATAAATGATAAAATTTCTTAGGAAAATTTCGCAAGAACTGAATACTACGGGGCTTAAGTTGGGTACTAAGGTCCGACATGCTGGCGAAATATAGGTGAAAGTTTTAAATGTGTCAATTCACATTCAATTTGCCGAAAAACTAATCTCTTTGTGTTAAAAAATGTTTAAAACACAGAAAATATGGAAACCAACCCTGAGTTGTTGGTGGACAATGATGGTACGTAAAAATTACGAGTTGTAAAAACTATTTCACACGAACGAACTTAGTGCCAGGCCTTAGAGATAAATGACAAAATTGTTTGGCAAAATTTCGCAAGAACTGAATAATAAATATAATTCTGAATTAGAGCAAAAATCAATGGCTATTTACACAGAAAAAAATAATTTTTCAATTCAATTCAAAATTTCGAAAATTTAAACAAAATATTAATTGAAAATCCTGTAATAAAAAAATCACATATCTGCTACCATATTTGTAGGTTGTTTATTGGAAAAATATTATTTTTCAATCGATGCAAAATTTCACCCATCTACGGAAATATTTGTTCGTTATTTATCAATAAAATTTTCGTTTTTAGTCGATGAAGAATTTGATATATTAATAAACTAAATTGTATCTCAGTTTTCGTTTTGTCTTCGATCCAAAGTATTTTTAGAAATTTTGTTTATTTAAAAAAAATAATGAAACAGATCGTTTCGATGTTTGTGACACAGCGTCTTTTCGGGCAGCGTCTAGCCCGTTATGCCACCGACTGCTTGTACAAACTTATCTCCAATTGAAGTTATGTGGTTGTTCGTATCGTAATTATTTCGTTAAATATTGGGGTATGCATTTTTATGAATTATTATGAATTTTTTTGTTGGTACCATTTATCGATTTTCATTTCAATATTTGAGTAATTTGTCAGTATATATTGAAAAATGGAATTGAGTGCTGAGATTTTTCATGTACCAATTTTTTCTTTAAAATTTTAAAGTCTTTTTTTTGTGTATTTGTTTCTGCTATAAATCCCAATAACTGATTAATTATATTTCTCTTGAATTTAGAATATTTTACACACAACTCCAAACACTTCCCTGTCACATAAAAAAGATAAAACACTTCCTTTCTATTAAGTTGGTTAGGGAACATTTTGAACTGTGTATATACAACTGTAAAGAAAACTTTGTGACCGTCGGCGGAGCAATGGTTAACATGCACGCCTCTTGTACATGAGCACGTGGGTTCGATCCCCGCTCTAACCACCTTCTAAATCTTTCGACGATAGTCGCTTTGCGTAGTAACGGCAACACTATCGAGTAATAAGCCTTTAAAAAACTTTCAAACCCTATTCGAACCCGTGAAAACTGTGGCTCCCAATCAGTGAATGTAAAATTAGAAAGCTTACCGCACACTGATAGTGGGAAGTTTTCCACTCTGCCCATTCATGGCATGTAATGTGAAAATATTTATTTTTATTTTTTTACTTTACACCCCAGCTATAAATCAGTGGTAGTTTAATTATATTCTTAAAGTAATTTCGAGGTTTTTGTTCAAAATAATTTTCAATTATTTTATTCAAATAATTAATTTTAATCTACCATGTATGTGCCATTTTGTTCAATGACCGTCTGCCATCGTTCAGGCAACTTTTTGATCCCGGATTCATAAATGCAAATATATACTCGAACAACTCGAGTTGTAGGTCCTCTTCTATATTGAAGGATTTTCCATTCAAAAAGTTTTTCAAACTATGGAATAAATGAAAACACGAAGGTGTCATATCAGGGCTATATGGTGGATATGACATCGCTTCCCATCCAAAATTCAATTTTGTTTGCCGAGTCTGCAAAGATGTATTGTCATGGTGGAAAACCACGCCTTTGCGATTTACCAATTCAGATCGTATTTCTTTCAGTGCCCCATCAAGGTTCGTCAATTGCTGACAATAGACGTCAGAATTTATGGTTTGGTGATACGTTCAGTTTGTCTGCAACTTCTTGCGCAGAAACGTGTCGGTCTGATTCTATAACTGCTTTGATTTCGTTTCATCAACCTCATTTTTTGATCGTGAAATTTCCACAATGAACTTTGTTGAACCAGCTGCCATGTGCGTTCTATTAAAGCATCCAACCCGTCACAAATAGTCCGGTGTGCTTCCGTGGCGTTTTCGCCTTTGCGGATATAAAATAGCACAATATGACGAAAATGCTAATTTTGATCATCCATATTCACAACACGATTTAAATGAAAACTGACCACTGAAAATACTGTGACATATCATAAATCTAAGCTTGAAATGTCAGCTGTGTAACTGTGTAACAAAGAATTTAGTCAGCTGATCAAAAGCATTTAAAAAATAACAAACCCACCATCTATATGAGAAAACCGAAGTAACTTTTTTCCCAACCCAGTACATTTTACTTTTCTCACAAGCAATACGAGTTTTCTCAAGACATGGCAAAGTTTAAAATTATTTTCTAAACACTTCCCATTCAAAATAAAACGTGGTCAAATTGTGAAATATCAATTTGAATTGATAATTTAAATTCACGTATTGTGTCCCAAACATTTCAAAATTAATAATTATAGATTCCAAACACTTCCGTACGGACTTTAGAACTGTTATCAATCAACCATTATCAGCCAAAAATAGAATCAAACTACAGCTATTGTCGCAAATGATGTCAAATAAAATGAGAGCAAAGTCTTCTGGCACTGTCCCAATTTAATAGATTTCAATAATTTAAGTTTAATTCTAATATTTTTCCTATCATTTAGTAATGTCGCATTTAGACCGCAGTTTATAGCGGGCAGGTTAGCGATAACCTTGTTTTCTAATCTTTGTCGTTTACAGCACCCAACTTGAGATTAAATTGAAATTTTAGGTGGCAACTTTGTGCTTAGACCAAGTTAGAGCAACGCTGTGCCGATACCACATTTATCGAAGACGATGACACACCAGGAAAATTTAATTGGCAGCTCTGAGTTTTGTAAGTTTTTTACAAATTTGGCATGTTTTTGAAGTAACTGAACCTTTGGAATTGGATCAGTCGTTCAAACCGGGCCTGTCGGTCACATTTTAAACCGATGATAACCAATAGCATCGACGACGGCATCAGCTTCAAACAATTTTTGGTGGCTTCCGTCTGTCAATAGTTGATTTTTTGGGTATGATTTTATTATAGTTGAATTTTTTCGATACTTATCGGAGTTGCATCAATTTGAAAACCAGCTTAAAATGAGGTGTCAGTGAGTCATGAGGGAGGGGAGAAAGTTGCCCGATAAAATGGCAAAGTTTCTGTCGTTTTATTGTCTTCGCTAAGCAAATGTTTCTACCTTTTGTAGGGGGCGCAAGGATAATTTAAGCGGCTTCGGATAAATTCTAAGCTTGTTTTTTTAATTACTGCTAAACTAACTTTTCGACGACTTTGTATCGCTTAATATCGCTTAGCTCCCCATACAAAGTGGTCGAAAAATTAGTTTAGCAGGGAATAAAAAAAACAGGCTATCTGTTACCTTCTCAAACAAAGTGGTCGAATTTTTAGTTAAGCGGGAATAACCAAAATACCATATGTATTGGTAGACATTCGTCCAGTCTGTAGGAAGAGTCGCTTACAATTACAATTGCTTAATATCGCTTAAGTTTCAATACACACTGGCCTTCAGAGTGTTAGCATTTGGGAAATGTTTAGTTTGTTAGAAAATAATTGTTTTTTAATTTATGCCAAAAAAAAAACTTGAGTTTAGACCAGTGTGCACTGTTGCGGTTCATACATACTCGTGTGTCGCTTATGATTTTACCTTGCGTTTCAACCTTTCACAACCATATAATAATCTAATCTATAATTAGACTTTCAGTGAACAGCCAATTTTTCCCTAATCAAATTTTGTTATGTTTTGAAATTGATTACACTAACGTCGAATTTAAATTTAAGAGATTTAACGAATAGAGTGATTACAAAAGTTGTATTAACATCGAAAATATGACATTATCCGATTTACTGATGTTTTTTTACGGAAGTTAACCTTTCTTAAACTGCAGTTACACCTACCAAGATTATCTCTTTTTCGGCATTATAAATGTCAACCTCCATAAGAAAAAAATCGTCGATAATCCCGAAAAAGCGATAATGTAGGTAGGTGTAAATGCCGCTTTATCCTCCTTTTGTTTTAATCTCCGTCTGTGTAAACCCCGCATTACATACAAATTTGATAAAGTATTTGGATAATCCCTTTGTTCACAATGCAAACAAAATCACTTATTTCGAGATTTCTTATAGGGCGTTTACATGCACTCGATCTTTCAGATCGACTCGATAATCGACAAATCACACTATTATTGTGTGATTTTTCATACATATTTTGTACCCAAAATCGAGTAAAGTTACCCCGACAATGTTTTTATTATGTCACAAAACAATTCAACTGGACAGTTGTATACCCACTTTCAGCAGCGTGCTGTGTGAATAGGAAACGTACTTCACTGAACATGCCCATTAATGACAACACGTACAAAAATGACTAATATAAGAGGTAGTGTTATAAAAATAACTGATTTTGTTTTCTGTTATTTTTTGCTAAACACTTAAAAAATTTAAAGAAATTCTACATAAATTCCACATAAAAATTTGTTTAATTAAATATAAAGTTATTTTTACAAATAAAAAAAGAACGATATAGAAAAAATTATTATTTCTGACGAATTGGTTGATACTAAAATATACAAATCCGCCTGCTATCACCTGATATAATTCCATCATGCCATCATGAAATACAAAAATGTCAAAACTAAATCGAGTAAAAATGCATGTGAACACCTTTTTTTTGCCGTAGAACAAAAACGATCAAGAATTAGACGAAAACATATGTGTAATTTGGCAACCCTTGTAAAAGAGAACCAAAAAGTGGTAACATTTCACTCAAACGCATTTCTCTCTCGCGTCATATCTTGGCTATTTCATAGTTTTTGCATAGTTTATGTAATTTTACTTCAAAATGGTTGGAATTTGTATAGTTATATACAATAACATTATCAAACAGCTGCTCGTGTATTGAAATATTGAATGAAGAGAGAAAGAGAGCAGAGAATGGTTATGGTTTCACTCGTTTTGTCATTTGAGTGAAGAGAAATTTTGACAGTCTACTTTAGTAAATCGTCTTCTCTATTTAAGGCTAACCAAATATGTAAGACCCCTTTCACACTCGGCAAGTTACTTGCGCAAGTCAGTTTTTCAACTTTCCGAGTACAAGCAAGTCTGTACTCAAAATTTATTCCCCTATCCCGACCTTACCTCTGTCATCAACAAACCATGACTTGGGTAAGAGACTTGCGCAAGTAACTTACCGAGTGTGAAAGGGGTCTAACAGTTGGTTGGCTTGAATCAGACATGTCGAAAAATAACCTCAGTGTTTTAAGTCGCTATATAAAAAAATAATGTATATACTATATCCCCGTCGGTGGTGCGATTGTAGTGTGGGCGGCTCCTGTAAATGAGTTCGTGAGTTCGAGCCCTGCTCAGACCACCTAACATGTAATTCGACTGCGGTCACCTCGCTTAGTGACTGCGACACTGTGGAGTAGTTAGCCATGAAACACCTTCTCAAAAATACCGTTTAGAACCGGGGTAAAACTGTAGGTCCCAATCAGTGAGTATACAACTAGAAAGCTCAATTCTCACTGGTTGTGAGAAGCTCTCCCCAATCCCTTCGTGGGATGTTGTTTTTTTTTATTTTTTTTATAAAAAAATAAAGTAAATAAATATTTTCCCATTACATCCAGGGAAGATCTTCTCGCAATCTGTGATCTGTGAGCATTCTAGTTTTAAGTTGACTAATTGGAACCTAGACTTTTACACCGGTTCCGAGCGGGCTGTTGAGAAGATTTTCAATGGCTAATTCCTTTATAGTGTCGGCGTAACTAAGCGAGGTTGTCGTACTCAAGTGCAAGTATGGCGCACACTAACCATTGCACCACCGACGGTCACAGTCACATTATCCAGTAAAAAGAAATGGTGTCCCATAATATCCCATGAAGGGATTGAGGAGATCTTCTCACAATCATCGAGATGTGCGGTTTCTAGTTGTTACACTCATTGATTGGGACCTACAGTTTAACACCGGTTCCGAACGGTATTTTGAGAAGCTTTTTTCATGGCTAAGTACTCGATAGTGTCACCATCACTAACCGTCGTCGAAAGAAATGCAAGGTGCTCTGAGCAGAGATCGAACCCACGTTATCATGTATAATGCCACCGACGGCCACTTCAGTAGATTTTATTTATTCCCGTCGTTCCATTGAGGAACATAGGACCTTTACAAATGTATTCTATTCAGATTGATTAGAAGCTATTAATTTCACTTTGCTCCATGATTTTCCAGTCATAGCGCCCTCATTCCCCACCTGCTTTTTCGATATGTGTTCGCGGGTCTACCTCGTCGACTCATTCCTTGCGGGTTTCATTCGATGGCTGTTCTTGTAAAATCGTCAGCCGGTTTCCGTAGGGTGTGGCCCAGCCAGCTCCATTTCCATATCAGTATTTCGAGACGCAATGGAGTTTGGTTAGTGGCCGTCCATAGATCGGTATTATTCAATAATATTTGACCAGAATATGAGCATTATTCTGCTGAGGCATCGGTTAACAAGTACGTCCCGTTTACGTTACGCTCGCCAGTATTCCATGTCTCACATCCATATAGTAAGGTAGACTTCATGTTGGAGTTGAATATATGGATTTTGGTGTTTCTGGGTATAATAGACGATTTCCATACTTTGTTCAATTGGCCAAAAGAACGTCGGCGCAATTGATACGGTTTTGAATATCTGCACTTGAACCTTCGCCGCTGTCAACGATACTGCCGAGGTAGCAGAAATTGCTTATATCATCAAGGGCAGTGCAAATCGTCTGAAGGGGCTCACTACTGTTTGTATTAATGCTGCATCGATTTCGTGTTGGCGAGTTTAATTCTTAGTCCCGCTGCCATTGACGCCATCTGAGAGAGACGTAGTTTCTTGGACATATGGCTGAAGGTGTGGGACAGAATAAAAATTTCATCGGCGTAGTCTATGCCCCCTAGGCGCCCATGTAGGCCTCATTGGATTCCTTTAAAGTCTACAGTTCTCATAACAACGTCTAGAACAATGTAGAATATCAAAGGAGACAAACCACAGCCTTGTCGTACCCCAGTCCTAATCCTTATTTTCTTGCTGAGTTTATTTTCGTGTAAAACCCTACAGGTATGGCCATTATATCAACTAGATTAACCGTGTCTAATTTGGAAAGGGACACAACATAAGTTATCTTGATTTAACATAATCTGCTTCGGTGTTAAGCAAAGAGTCGTAAACTATTATTTATATAGTAAATTAACTTCAATGAAAAATTTAAAAAATATTCACGATCTCAATGGTGAAATTATAAATTATCTGATCATGATTTACCATCCACCTTAAAGTATTCATTGATCAAATCTCTAAAAAATCAATCAGATTTTTTCCACCTTATTTTTCCTCACCATGAATCATGTTCTTAGCAGTCAATCTAATCTACAAAATCATTGAAATCTCAAAATCAAATACGAGTCTCTACGATAAAGTGCAGCTGCTGTATACTGCTTAGACATCGAGGATATCATAATCTTTAGCCATGGAGTTGGTGCATTTGCTCCTACTCTTTAGAAACAATAGACAAACATATTTGCTGTTGAATTCTGGCTCTAGCTGATATGCGGCTAATAGCGGCCAGTCAGTTTATTGTGATAAGGCGTTGGGTGGTAGGTATTTTCTGCTTTTCTTTTTTTTGCTCTTTATCGAAATGTGTTTGTTCATTGATCAAGTTGTTGTTATTATAAATATTTAAATATTGTTATTATTGTTTTTAGGGTGTGGGAGGGAACACTACTATTACTGGCAATAACTTATTAGATTTTTTAAATTTATTTGTTTAGTATTGTAAAATTATATGATAATAATAGGATGTACTAAGGGGTACTCTATAGCTGTTAATATCAAGCACGTAAATAATAGTTGACTCTGTTAATTCAAGTAAATAAACAGCTGATTGTAGTAAACGAAAAACAGATGTGAAAACTGGAAACTCGAGTTTTTCCGAGGCGAATACGACTTCAGATACTGGGAAGATGAAACTGTCCCCAGAATCCTTGCGGAAATTAAACGAGCCTTATTACGGCCTTATTCGTAAAAAGTTATGAGATAAAGATTAAGCGCCATATTCATAAAAATTGTGAGAGATTTGAGAGACGCTTTTTGTATGCTAAATCCCTCTCAAATCTCGCAACTTTTATGAATATGACAGTTTATCTATATTATTACTTCGTTCGACTGTTCCCAATTTTCAGATAAATATGATGCAAGAAATTCCAAACTTTGAGGGTCCGAATAAGTTCTAATCGAAATCTCGTGATTGAAGAATATCAGGTTTAACCCAACATCTGTTTTTCAATACAATAATCAGCTGTTAATTTGTTCGAAATTTCCAAATGAGAGAATCCTGCTGCACTCACATTGATCACAAGATTGAAAACCGCATCTAATCGCTAAATCACCGTATTCAGTTCTTGCGAAATGTTGTCATTTAGCTCTAAACGGAAAATTTTGTTGGGAAGAGTTACCACCTATCTTTGATTTGTCACCACCTATATTTGATTTATTTTGCAAATAGTTAATTTATAATTCCTCTACGCACTCCATTTTAATTTTAACGCAATATTGTGTTACTTCTGGACGTTAAAATTGTCGATATGCCCAAATTCCGGCCTCAAATAATTACAAAAATTTATGTATTTGTACGAAATAACTTGGGTGTAACAACCCTGTAATTGATTTTGTTTACGAAATTTTCGCATAGAGTTGAGTACGAAGCAACTGAAAAATGAGCGAAATTTTCGGTTCATGAAATTTTCGTTATATTTATACACGTACTTCTTCTTATAGCAACGAAATTTTCATAATAACTTAATGCCGGGCTTAGTGCTGCCAGCGAAAAATATATTCTGACACATCTAATTTGTTTTTGTAGCTGTTGTGAGAAAAATCGTTGTTTTGAATTATATATTACTTATGAAGGCGGTTTTTACATCTATGTGAAAGCAGTTTAATACACTGAAAAGTGACTGTTGAAGTGGGCAAAAAATTACCGTAAGTATTTATACGTTGTTTTGTCGTAAGGGTATAAACGTAACGTTATTGCTGACATTAATTTTTATTTAAGAATATAAATAGTTTTTTTTTTTAAATTATACTTTGTTTTATATCTGAGTAATATTTTCAAGTCAATAAAATGTCAGATAAAAAAACTATTTACCATACTAATTGAAATTTGTTCAAAGGGGTTGGCTAAGCAAATCATTCATAAATTTCTTTAAGTTTAAAACTTTTCAATTTAAATTTGAACTGTGTTGAATGCAAACTAATCAATTTGTTGAATTGAGAATAATATCGTAAAGGAAAAGTGACTTGATTTTTTTGTAATTAGTTTGAAAATATACCTGATATGACTTGCCCGAGTTCGTCAGTGATCGATATGATATCACATTCCACTTGTAGAAAATATTTCTTACAAACTGCTTCATAACTTTTATATACTACAATGTTACGAATGACAATCGCTTATAGTTATCGGACCCTTGAAATGTTTAAGGTAAACCTTTTGAAGAGGTGGTACGTAGATAATGCAAGTAGTAACAAGAAATTGTTGAGCTACAATGAAGTTTCGTACTATTTTGAAGAAAGTCCAAACTAGTTTATTTTGACGTTAGCTTAGGTTCAAGAGATATCACTACCAATTATAGAACTCGAAATTCACATAACTGTTTGAATTTTTTTCAAAATTCATTGGAAAAAAACTTACTGTCATTTTTCGAAAGAAAAGTTTATAATGTTGTTAATTATCTTGGCATATTTTATTTATATTGATCTATTAAACCCCGAATATACTGACCGCTGATCATACCTATATTTTGTAAAAAGGCACAGTGTAGTACGTAATGGTTTCGCAATAGTACGACCAAACGGTTTACTATTCTGTTGAACGTACAAGGTACTGCAAGCGTTTTCATCATATTGAAAGATTCTTGTATTTTTACAATTCGTGACATCTGTAACCTGACCAATCGTCCCGCGTTTGGTGGAATAATTATGTAAATATGTATAATAAAGTAGTGACCGACGGTGGTGCAATGGATAGTGTGCGTGGCTCTTGTACATGAGTACATGGGTTTGATCCCTGCTCCGACATTTTCTTTTCTTTCGTCGACGGTCCCCTCGCTTAGTGATGGCGACACTATCGACTACTTAGCCATTAAACAGCTTCTCAAAATACCGTTCGGAAAAACTGTAGGTCCCAATCAGTGAGTGCAAAACAAGAAAGGACACAGCTCACTGGTTGTGAGAAGCTCTTCCCCATCCCTTCATGGGATGTCATGGGATTTTTTTTTTTTTTTTTTTTAATTTAAATTTTATTTGTCCATATAATCGTTTAACATTTTTCATATCTTATTCTAGAATTCGTCTTCTCCCCCAACGTCCTAAGACTGTACTGGGAATATATGCCTTATGACTAATTTAAGTGCCTGTAAGACCAGCCCACTTATACTCTTGCGTATATATTAATACTCTTCTCGGGATGTCATGGGAAACCATTTATTTGTTAATAAAGTAGAAATAATCAACTGATCATTCTACGTTGGAAATCCCAAAAATGGTTACAAATAATGTAGATAAAGTGACAAAGTCAAAATGTTGCCGTTGCATCAAGATTTTTAAAGAAAAACATTAAACAATCTTTTTAGTAGGAGATCTTGGGGAGCTCTTCTTCTCAGTCTTGACATCAGTTACGATACTTGACATCAAATTTAAATGCCTGTCTATTCGAGATTTATATGTGAGTATTCTAGCCTGGATTTTTCTTTAACAATGACAATTTTGAGATCACTATGTTATTGGTTGTGAGTAATAAGTCATGGAGAATTTGAGATTATCCGAAGAGTTTTCGATTGAAACCGCTGAAGAATTTCCAAATTAGAGTTCGAGGCAGTTACTCACAGCTGAATTCCCAAAATCCACATCTATAGTTAATCAGTTATTGTTATAGTTAATCAGAAAATTGCATTTATTCAATTGTATGTTCAGGGCCTTTGATTTTGTCTGGATATGTTTTCTCCATGTGAATCGTTTGTCAAGATGTATTCCGAGATATGTTACTGCCACTGCCTGTGGTATTTCTGTTTCATTTAGAATTATGGGATAGCAAGTTTCACGTTTGAGAGAAAACGTGAATTGAGACTGATTTTGTTTCATTGGCTTTGATCACCATAACAAATCTTGAAGCATTTAGACAAGATAAGATATTATCGATACATTTTTCAAGGGAGTTACTTGCCCCAATGGGGTCTTCATTGACTGCTAAAACAGATATATCGACAGTAAAAGTTCGAATTTCAATACCATCTTCTGAGTTATAAAGAAAATAAAGTTGTGGACCCAAAACAAAATTTATATATTTTTTTGGCATAGTAACATCGATTTCAAATATATAAGTTGAGAATAAGATAATAGTTTAAGGGCAGTATTTTCATTAATTTGAAGGGTCATTTCAATTTCAATTCATTTACTAATAATCGATAACCCTATTCCACGGCCAACAAATGATTATAGAGCGTTAAAATTTAAAGTTAACATGTCAAACTTTAACACATGCTTGAGAGATATTAAGAAATTCTGCAGTGCCAGTACAGGCCTTTTCAAAAGAGCGATTTATCGTTTCCATGAGCTTGTGAACTTGTTCCGCACGCTGAAAAACGACCCCAGCAACATACTGCAGGAAAGATGTATATGTTTGCAATCCCCAATCCTAACGTGGGATGTAATGGAAAACCTTTTGTTCTATCCCTATCCCTTACCTATCTGGTGACATTTTGTTTCTTTTTTGTCTGTCACGTTTTTGTTTTTAGCAGTTTTTACGCAACAAATGCAGACTTGGATCTCAAAAACATTTATTATGACCAATTAGTCATTGTGTCTCAAGCATGTAATATTGAATAGCAAACACAATATATTTGGACACAAGTATATTACATTTAGAAACAATAACAAAAGACAGATTTCTAAGCGTATATGGTATCATGGTTTTTCTTAAACAGATTTTTTCATATCTATAATATGCTTAACTCTCTTCAGAAACAGAAACTCCTGGACTTTATCTAGAGTTGATAGTAAACTGATTTGGTGGTGTGAGGATACATGTTCGGGAGATTTTCTCGGTTTGAGAATCATTGTGATTTCCGAGACTCTCCATTGATGTGGAACATAGCAACGAGAGAAACATGCGTTATAAATATATGTTAAGAGTGACAGATCTTCTTTTGGAAGTTCTTTTAGAGTTTTGGGAGTAACAAGATTATAAACTGGAGCTTTATTTGGTTTAAGTTTACGTATGACATGATTTACTTCAGATTTTGAGAATTTTCTTATGGGCAAATCGAGTTGATGTGTTTGATTCAGGAAGACAGATATTTGAGATTGCATATCATCATTTTGGACCCAAATTCAATTGCAGTAAATACATCTTTCAAGTGTTTTGCAAATCTAGCAACCTTTTCAGAATTAGTTTTTGTCCCGGAGTTATAGGACGATTCCTTTTCCCGTTTTTGATTTTACCCGTCTTTTTCCATAGATAATAATTTGTTGCTTTCGAGGGGCCGAGGTTTTATATATCAGATTCATATATTGTGCTATATTCCTGTTGTAATATAACTGTTAAGGAAACATTCGGTAAAACTCGTACAAATGTACATCAACTTGGCGGAGCGCATGAGCTTGGAAGACTAGAACTTACATTACAGGTTACATAGGACTTCGGATGTGTAAGCATATGAAAACTCCGCGAACGCTCCAATGAGATGATGCATGGAAGGTGGAACGCAGAAGAACTGCGAACCTTATGGGGATACTGACTGGCGGCGATGTCCGGGGTCAGCACAAGTGGCTGTCGCAGAAAATTACTTATTTATAAATACTATATTTACACAAGAGGCTATAATGTGATATTATATCTCGATACGTCAATAAAGTACGTGTTACATGCACATACTATATTCTCTCGTATAAACGTAGTTTTAGAGGTCTTAGAAATTTGCAACTTCTAGGCATTGACACAAGTTTAACTCTTTTTACTGTCGCTAGTCCATTGTAATATCACGGACTAAAAATACTAGTTTGAGATATGTTAGACTCTCAGTGCAATTTGAACAATTCGCGGAGTGAAATAAAATGAAGCTCTTTTCCATTTGAAACAAATTGTACGATCATTCTGCTTGTAAAATACAATCATTCTGTCAGCAGATTGCAAACAATAAATATAGTACAGGGGGGTGGGAATATTGCGAGCAATGATTAAGAATTTGAAAAAAGTGGCGGAATAAAAGTTGTTATTCCAATTTTATCCCAAATGCAACCCTGATAGCGTCACTTTATGAGGAAATAAAAAGCCAGAGAAATCTAACTAATCTAATTTTTCTGCAAATCATTCTTCCGAAAGGAAAAACGCTCTCCGCAAATGAAAATTTTGAGAAATCCAATGATCTCTCTAATACTCATTCAGAACACGCTGGAAAAAATGGCCCCAGCAACATATTTCAGGAACCATATTCGTCACATTTTTGTTTTCAACAGCTGTCAACACACAAAGCCAAAAACATATATTAGTCCAACAGGTAATATTCAATAGCAAATACAATGTGTTTGGACACAAGTATACTATATTCGCGATAAGCTAGAAACACGTTATATTTGCATCCAAACAAAAACTGACGGGTTTTCCGCGTGCGGAAATATTACAGACTAAATTTTATTTTTAGGTTGATGACCTGCAGCCGGGCCTACGGATTTTGTTCAATGCTTGCAAACATGTACATGGTACATGCTTGCAAACATGTACATGGTACCTTCAATATGTTGCTGGGCTGTTATTTTCCAGCGTGTATAGATATCTGAGAATTGGACAAAATTAAATTATTTTTAATGAGTGGTTTTCGTTCTCTGGGTTAAGTTTTGTTACCGCGGTGTAAAATTGATGATCTACCGATTGTATCAAATCAGCCGAAGTAGATGGGAACCTGACGATGAACTTGTCATGTAGCTGGAAAATAGTCATGCCAGCGAGTGTGATTATCTGAAATTTCCTTTTTCCTACAAACCAACCAATTTTTACTCAGAAAAATATTTCTGACCAATTAGCTTTTATTTGCAGGTTAAACTTTTGGGAGGGGATATGATGTCCCGTGGTATGACAATGTTCTTCATTGGATTAAGTGTGGGAATAGTGATAACCCCTTCTACCTAAGTTAGTATAGTATGAACTTCTTAAACGTTAATATCTAAAAATAACATAAAATTGGTCAACGAATATAAGTGAAAATAAAGGTTACAATTGGTGGTTAAAATGTCGCATAAGTTGGTATGCTTCCTGCTTCAAACCCGTGTATAAAAATAACGAAAATATCATGAACCGAAAATTTCGGTCCTTTCCATTGCTTGGTACTCGCTCTCTGCGAAAATTTCGTATAAAAAATCAATTACATGGTTGTTTCGCCAAAGTTATGTCGTACGAAAACAATTGTTTGATAATTATTTGGGGCAGGAATTTTGGCATTTCGATAATTTTAACAACCAAAAATAATATAGAGCGCGTAGTGGAATTATAAATGGAATATTTGCAAGGTAAATCAGAGGTAGGTGGTTACTCTCCGCAAGGTAATTTTCCGTTTAGAGATAAACGACAAAATTTCTGACGAAAATTTCGCAAGAACTGAATACGGGGCTTCTACCGCTGGTACCGATTCAGTCTCAGTAGACGGGCACCTGACGATTATCACGTAGTTGGAAAATAGTTGGAGAATAATCGTATGCGTCCCTGATTTGTATACTATTCCAACAAAACCAACCAATTTTCACTCAGAAAAATGATAATAATATTGGACTAACTGTGGGAATAGGGAATAAATTCCATAAATTGGTATGTTATTCTGCTTCAGCTGTGACCAAATCCAACGACTTTGGCTGTGTCTGCTAAAACTATGGTTGAATCTTTCAAAATCAAAAATAATAGTCGGGCATTTGTATATAAAACGGATGTAACGGGGTTTTCAATAAGAGCGCTACAAAAGTTTATTTAAATAAAACAAAACCGCTTTTAGATACCAATGAAATTCTTTATTCTAAAATTCTTCTTATTTATATTTCGATGCCATTATGTATGGAACTCGATTTATTTTGCATGGCCACCGCGGGCACGCTTGCAGAAGTCCAGACGCTGAACCCAATTTTCGACGGTTTCAAGCATAAATCGGCCGATACTGCTGCAATTTCACGTTCGATATTTGTCCGAAGTTCATCAATCGTCGCTGGCTTATTGGCATAGACCATAGACTTGACGTGGCCCCACGGGAAATAATCTAACGGCGTCAAATCGCACGACCGAGGCGGCCAATCGACTGGGCCATTTCGTGAGTTAACACGTTCACCAAACTTGGTTTCCAATAAATTGATTGTGGCATTCGCTGTGTGGCTTGTGGCGCCGTCCTTTTGGAATCACATGTCCTCCAAGTCCATATTATCCAATTGGGGCCAAAAATATTCGGTTATCATTGAACGGTAGCGATTCGCATTCACAGTAATGTGCCGGTCTTGATCATCACAGAAGAAGCACGGCCCAATGACGCCGCCGGCTCATAAACCGCACCAAAGCGTAATTTTTTCGGGATGCAATAATGACTCATGGATTACGTATGGATTGCTGTCTGACCAATAAGGCATATTTTGCTTATTGACGAAGCCATTCAGCGAGAAATGAGTAGGACGATTATGACGACCATAAATTGGACATAGCGCTCTTAAAGTTGAGGCCACTGACTCCAAATTTCGGTAGTAAATTTTAATAATTTCGACTCGTTGTTGGCTCGTATATCTTTCCATGATGAAATGGCAAACCTTACTGAAGAGAAATGTCAAGAGCGATTTACTTTTACTTTTGTAGCGTCTCTGTTGAAAAACCCTTTAAATGTCAATACCTAAAAATTTGATAGATGGTTTTTATAGAACTGTTGGGAACTATTCGATTATGGTGTGATACTCAGTTCCAAAAAGTTGTTTTTATGCCAAGCGTTGCCAGACTACTAAGACAATTTAACAGGTAATACAATTCCAAATCATTAGAACCTACATAGAAAACCTGAACAGCCTGTTTCTCTATATCGAATGAAAGCTTTCGTTCGTGTTCTAGACGAAAGAAAGTTGAATTGGGTTTCAAAATCTACTCGTTTCAAGTCGAATGAAAACATAAAACTATTCAGTACAAATTTTGGTTTCTCAATTTCGAATGTGCTGTCACTTACGAACAAACATGGAGTCAGGCAACCGAAAATTTCCACTTAGGGAAACCCAATTTGAGTCGCATGTGAGTGACTGATTTTTTTCGCTTAGCTTTTCGTTCGAGATAGAGTAAGAGGCTATAAATCTTTCTGAGATTCAATCTAGGGAAATAGTTCGTGATTGTCACGTTCGGGCACCTTAATTGAACGAGTTCGAGAACTAGTGAACGTGTTCGACACAGGTCTAATAAAAAGTGTGAGTGTGAGACGCTCTTCCCAATTCCTTCATGGGTTGCAATGGGAACAATGTTGTTTTTTTTTTGCATAAAAAGTGATGTAATTTTTTCGACTACCGATTAAATTGTGACGTAAACTGGTCGTTTATCCCTTAAAGCGTAACGTAAAGTTTTTGAATCTAAATTATATGTATATTTCAGTTGTATTAGTTAGACATTACCTTTCCGCTGATGATTCTATAGTTTAATGACTCGAACATTTATTTTTTTCTCAATTTTTTATTTGCCATTTAATGCATTTTAACACATTTCATTACCAAATATTTTCAATATCTGTATGTATGATGAACTCGTCTTTTCATGTATGTACATATTCACAATGTTTTCTTTTAAAATTTACAACACTATCATAAATTATAAGTTATTTGAAAGACGAAAAAAAATTAATATTTTTTAAATTTATAGTTTGTTTGTAAACACTGCGGGTTGGTATATAATAAAAAAATTAGACACTTTTAAAAGGTGTGAAAAGTAACGTAACCGTTTACGTTACGAGTGTGTTTGGGGGGGGGGGGGGGGGGGGAACGAATTGTTGTAGGTGTCCATTAATGCCGTCATAGGTAACACTTCTTTCTTACACATTTGTATATTTTCTTTAAATTTTCACCGTGTTTTTTTTTCATGCGAGAACTTTTATTTTCTTTTATAATTTGTTGAAGTTTTTCTTTCTGTTCTTATTTGGAAAATAGTGTTACTATATTTTTTATCCACGGTACCGTTATTTTGTTAAATCGTTTCTTGGTTATTCTTGGCGTGGCTTTGCATGTCCGTTACCGAGCGCAGAACACGATCAACTGTAACGGAATATGAAAAACCGAACACTGACTTGACAAAATGTGAACGCGCTTCTTCCTATTTGCGCGTCGTATGTTGGATGACGCCACAAATTCAAACGTCGCCATACCACACAACTCACACCCAACCAACCTACCACATAATAAGTCTTTCCCTCCACCCAAAAAGCATAAACCACACAATCGTCAAACTAATGTTGAAGAAAGGCCATAGAACTAATGTGACAAACATGCAACGACAAACTTAGGGCAACACACTTTTTCAACACACAACCTGTTGTAAAAACCATGTCGCAACTCATATATAGTGTGTGAATGACCATTCCCCACTTCATTGTTGTTTGCTCCATTTTTTTTTGTGTTCTAATGGATTCCAAATGGTTTTAAGACAGATTTATGTTATTGTTGTTACGAGTAGATGATACTACTTCTTAAACGGTTTCATTTTGGGGGTCGCCAGCGTTCATCAAACCTCGGCGAGCAGAGTTTCCCTTCAGCCAGTTGCTGCTGTTGTTTTTGTTGTTATTGTGTTTTGGTTAGATACTCAACTATTGTTTCCTTATCACCACCACTCTGAGTATTGTTATCTCTTTCTTTGTTATATTTGTGCAATTCATGTGGTGGTTTATAAAGCTTTCCTTTTCTTTCCAACTTCGAGCGGGTTGAGACCTCGTGTTTTATGTTTGATCTAAGTTAAGTGATGACGCCAACGTCATCAGTTCAATCATACAACATAAGCAGTCGTTGCGTGACTTTTCGTGTAGGTTTGACAGCGAACAAGTTTGAATATTCTTATGTATGTGTATAAATTTCACCAATTGGACTATAGTTTTCCAGCTCATATGTTATTTCCTGTACAGCAGTGTTGTTGTTGCCTGTAAACATTTGTAGTTGGTTTAGCATTAAAATACCCTATAACACGCAGAGCACAGACTATTTATCAGTTTGTTAACCTTAGATTAAGAGAGAAAAGAAAACAGATATCCGCATAGAAAAGTGTGTAGATTGCTAAGTTTCATATAGAAAATATCTGGAGAGACTTGTTTTGTCTATAAAACAGATAATTGGATATAAAAATGTGTTTAAAGTAATATGCACTTATAACTAGGGATGGGATTTCCATGAGAATTTATGTTTTTCCTCAAAAGCCTAGAAGTAATATAGAGTGGTCGACAAAAGTCAACATACGATCCTCATTCTTCCTGCCAGACGTGTACAAATACATTATGGAGAAAAGTAATGATGAAGTTTTCTTTGAAACCTTTTTTAATAATATAATATTATAAAAAAATTGTACTTGAATACAAACTTAAAAAAACAGCAGACAGTTGTCCGAGGCCTTCGGCCACGGACTGTCCCTGCAGGCTGTGTCAGAGACGCGGCCATTAAGTTTAACGTAGAATACGCCATCCGATAATACAGAAAACATATATAACAATAAATGATAAATAACATAAGCAAATGAATTTATTTATTTGATAGTTACTTTTGATAATATACATAAGCTTATGGTAGGAAAAATAGGATAAATATATTTTTAAATTAAAAGAGTAAGGATAAATGATAAATAACAGACGCAAATCAATTTGATTTTTATTTTAATTTACTAAACGTCAACTGTCAGCTGCTGTCAAACAGCATCAAGCAGCATTGTTATTTTGCTTACTTGGCAGCACTTTCATTTAACATAAAAATGTATGAATTAATTTTTGCATATATTTTTTATAATTATATATCCATGTTAAATTCAAATTCACATTTAACATTTTGTTTCACTTAAATACATAAGTAAATATACGAAATTTCAATATTTCATCAATCAAAACAACAGCCGAAGGTTTGTGTCCACACTGAAACAGCAGCATAGTTTGTGTTCACGCTACAAACTCAAACACTCAACCAAACACCACACATATGTTTGAGTGTATGTGTTTAAACAATTTTCATTTGAGAAATTTAAATATTAAGAAGATATCAACCATTATGAAATGTATATCAAACGAAAGATAACATCTTCATTTACCTACAAAAAAATTTTTAAAAAAAGTTATCTCGCCGTTTGCTCATAATCAATGAAATAAAGATTACAACAATAACAATCTGACATGACTCCCTATACCGTAAGGTAAGACGTAGTCTACGCCAAAAAATATTCACGAAAAACGAAAAAAAAGCATTGACAAAAGCCATACCTTATGATTTTGTGCGCTGCTGAATGGTTGAGGAGTCCCGTTGGCTGAATTTTACTATTGTGCTTTGCATTAGGATCCAATATATTGTGTTTAGTTGGAGTTTGGTTAGATTCAAGAAATACTTAATTGTGAAAGTGGTTCGTCGAAAAGAAATTTAAAGTTTTGTGCGACACTTACTTAGTTGCGAAATATAGAAAACTTTTAGTTAAATATCAAAACTGTTAAATTTAAGAAAATCAACAACAGACAATATTAAATAAATTTAAAAACATTTGTACTGTTGGCAAGAAATCACGCAGTGGTCGCCCAAAGAATTTAAATACCAGAGATGCCAACTTTACTTTAGGAGAAGTGGATAAAAATCTGAAAGTGAATTCCCCAAATTGGGTCCAAGGGTTGGTAAAGAAAATAACATACTATGGTGCATTCGCGAATAATCCAATGAATTTTGAATAATGATAGTTTCCACACCAGAACTCAACGCAAAAACACCCTTATACGCGAAAAAAAGACGCAAATTCCCTTGGAATTTTCCCAACAGCATATCCAAAAAAGCACTGATTTCTGGAAACGAGTATTGATTACGGATGAGACTAATAATAATTAATTTGGAAATAAGGGGAGAACCAAAGTTTGTAGTAATTTTACCACAGCAATGAATCCGAAAGACGTAGATCCTACTGTTAAACATATTGAGGGCAGCGTGTAGGTTTGGGGTGCCGCCATTGTATCAGGATTTGGAAATCTGGTACTTATTAAGAGTAAAATGTAAAATTAGTAAAATTAGCCTTAGAACAAATTTTGAAATCATCGGTCGGTATTTTATATATTCGTTATATTTGGATTTTCCCCGAAGATAACAAACCAAAACCACCGCTCATAACGTGGACGATTTTCTGATTTATTATGCCCCACGAAAATTGTACACTCCACTTTAAATTCGAGACTTAAATGTCATTAAGCACGTTTTGGAGCTTATTGAACGTAAAGTCAAACAACATGGGACTTCTAATGCTCCAATACTGAATGAGAAGCTTCAAAACGAATGCTGAGTTGGAAAGTTTTGTTGTTTCAATACCCAGATGATTGCAAGCAATTATATGTAGATGCCAGTGGTGTACCAACCAAATTCTAGATTTTATAATCAGAATAATTTTTCATTCTTAAATTAATTTGCTTGTGTTAGTTTCGAAGCCGTATGTAGACTTTTGTCAACGCATTTTTTCCGTTTTCGTGAATAATTTTTGTGTGTATCTTGCAGTAAATAAATTTTTTCGTGTCCTGTTAATAAAAATAGATTTTAAACAAAACTGCATCATTAGTTTGCTTATGTTTTCGGACTCAAGAGGTTGCAGAAATGGGGATCGTATGTAGACTTTTGTCGGCCACTGTACATGTATGTACTAATTATCTTGACGATTCACAAAATTCGCCTACAAATCACATTGACATTTCAGTGCATATAATATATATGTAGTGCATATATAAACGTAATTGAATTGAATCTGGTTAAACTGGACTGAATTGAATTAATTTAAATTGAATTAAATGGAATTCAATTGAATTGACTAGAAAAGAATTGAATTAAATTAAAATAAATTGAGGGGAATTCAATACAATTGACTAGAATAAAATTGAATTATATTAAATAAAAATAAATTGAATTGAATTGGAATGGAATTGAGTTGATTGGAAGTCACTGAATTGAATTGAAATAAAATAAATCGAATTGAATTGAACTGGATTGAAATGAGCTGAATTAAGTGGAATTGAATGTAATTGAATTGAATTGAATTGAGCTGAATTGAACTGAATTATATTGAAATGAATTGTATTGTATTGCATTAAATTGAACTGAATTGAATGGAATTGAATTAGACAGAATTTAATTCAATTGAACCATTTCATTTAATTGAACTGAATTAAATTGAATTGAGTGAAATGGAATTGTGTTAAATTGATTTTAGAAATTATGATTTTATTGTTCAAATGGCTTCCACGACCTCTCTTACAGTTCCTCATTGGATCTACCCAAATTTTTCAGTACAATTTCAATTCCTTGGGCCTCTATCTCGTGAACGACATCGTCGTTTTCATGTTTTAAGATCTCAATGGAGTCGGTGTTGTTTTCGTAACGTTTATCTTTCATGGCACCCCAGATATAATCATGTAACGGGGCTAACTGGCAGCTGCGAGGCGGCCAATGGACTTCCGAGTTTCGTCTGATTATGCGGTTTGCGTACATAGTGCGCAAAACGCACGTTGGCTGTGTGAAAGATAGCGTAGTCCTCTTAAAACCATACATCGTCCATGTCACCCTCTTCAACTTTTGGGAACAACAAATCGCTGAGTATGGCACGATAACGCACCATACGCGTCTTTGCTCATTTTCGATGAAAAATTGGGGCTATGATCCCTCCATGCCAAAAACATCATCCAACAGTCATTCGTTGTGGTTGTATTGGATTCTCCTCGGCGACGTGTGGAATTGTTGACACAGCCGCCGAGGATGGGAAAATATAATTTCATTGGAAGTATTAATTTTGGATAAAAATGCTCATCTTCAGCCAAGCGATCTTCAGCTCATTCAGCGAATCTCAACGCATCACGTGGCTTCAATACTGGGACTAATTGGATTTCGCACGCTTGCATACCGGGGTCTTTATGCAAAAGTCTGCGCAAAGAAGTGCTAGAAATATGCAATTACTGCGAGGGATAGCGAGTTGATGTTGCAGCTCGAGCACACTTTCAGCTACATCGGCAATATTTTTCACTGAACGCACTGGCCGAGCACGTACACGAGTTCTTTTGTCTAATAAGGACCCGGATTGATGATCTCTTCACAAACTGCTCCTATTTCTATCGAATTTATTTCATAGAGTTTATAAAGTTTGAGTTGAAGACTCTCAGAAATTTGGGAGACAATTTTTAATATTTCCCAATTTTCTTCAAGCGTATAAACCGACCCATTTTGTAAATTTCTAACCTTTAACTAACAATCTGTCACTTCATATGTAAATGTCAAAGTGACCATCTGCTTCAAAATAATGGGGGGTTCACATTTCAAATTGTACGTGACCCTCCCTTTATAAAGAAAAGTGTAAAGAGTATAATAGTTCATTTAGGGTGACCACAGATCACCCTCACGAACTTAATGCGCATGTTCGATATGGCGATTATGTTCGTGATTGTTACGTCCGGGCATCTTAAATGAAAGAGTTCGACACCAATCTAGTAAAGAACTTTATATTTCCTACAGAAGAGTGTTGAAATAGCTCTGTTTTGTGTAGAAAAGTGTTACGAGATAAACCCCGAATTCAGTGCTTGCGAAATTTCCGTAAGAAATGTTTTTAATACTTCTCTAAATGGAAAATTTTGTTACGGAAATAAATATCTCTACATATATAAAAATTACGTGTATGTTCGTGATCGCTAAACTCAAAGACTACTGGACCGATTTTGACCAAATTTTATATGCATGCTCTATGGGCCGTGAGTAGTGTTTCTGTGTAGTGGCGCAATATTTAGTTTTTTTTGTGTTTTTGCACCGTGATAAAATAGATGGCGCCCACGTCGAGATATTAATCATTGTTTACCATCTGATGTTATAAATACTTTTGAAGGCAGGACGAAGTCTGCCGGGTCAGCTAGTTGTAAATAAATATTAAAATATTTCATTTATAACTCTTCTACGGATTGACGGCGGAGCTGCTTAACCCTGCTGTTAGATTAGGACCATTTGGTCCAAATTTTTTCTGTTTTCCCTTGTAACTTTGGAACGGTGATATATACTGACTAAATTTTTCTGCTAATGGGGTCTTTTAATAAAACAATGTTATGTGCGAAAATTAAATTTTCTAACTTTATTCAGGACTGAGAAAAATACAAAATGACGAATCTTAGATTAGAGGACCATTTGGTCAATAGTACATTTTTTCATTACCAAGCGAATGTAAATTCATGTCAAATATTTAGAAGATGTTTTTGATATGTCAAATACTTGCTTTAGAAATTATTGAACCAAAATAGTTACAAAGGATAAGATAAAATTATTATTTTGGATGAAAATTCCAGTATGGACCAAATGGTCCCTCAATCTAAGATTCGTAAGTTTTTTCATTACCAAGCGAATGTAAATTCATGTCAAATATTTAGAAGATGTTTTTGATATGTTAGCGGATGTTTTTGATATGTCAAATACTTGCTTTAGAAATTTTTGAACCAAAATAGTTACAAAGAATAAGATAAAATTATTATTTTGGATGAAAATTGCAGTATGGACCAAATGGTCCCTCAATCTAAGATTCGTAAGTTTTTTCTAATCTAACAGCAGGGTTAAGGCTGGCGGCGAGGAGCTGATAAGATGTATGTATCAGCTCATTGGCAATATTTAGTTAGATAAATGCATGCCCGGCGATTGGAGTCTCAGTATACTATGTCCCATATTTTAAAAGAGGGGACCCAAGTCTCTGTGCCAACTACCGTGGAATAAGCCTTTTATCCATAGCATATAAGGTTCTATCAAGCATAATGTGCGAAAGACAAAAACCAATTATCTCCTGACCTGATTGGAAAATACCCGAGAGGCTTTAAGCCTGGAAAATCGACAACTGAACAGATTTTCACGCTACGCCAAATCCTGGAGAAGACGCACGAAAAACAAATCGACACCTATCATCTAATTGTCGATTATAAGGCGGGCTTTGACAGCCCGCTACGAGAGAAACTATACGAAACCATGTCTTAGCTTGGTATTCCTGCAAAACTTATACGCCTTTGCATGATGACCTTGACGAACACCAAATCCACTGTAAAAGATGGTAAGGATCTTACCGAACCTGTCGAAACAAGGCGAGGCCTCCGGCAGATCGACACCCTATCGTGCGATCCCTTTAACATCTTAGTGGAGATCATTATTAGAAAGCCAGCAGTCAACATGAATAAAACCATCAGCAGAAAAAGTCACATGCTACTCGCGTATGCTGATGATATAGATACCATTGGGCGCACAATGACGGAAGTTACTGCGGTGTTTTCGAGAATTGAGAAGCACAAGTGGGTCTGACAGTAAATGATAACAAGACAAAATTAATGGTTTCAACGAGCAGGGCCTCCACGCCGGTTATAATTTCGAAGTAGTGGACGAATTTATATACCTCGGATCGGCTGTAAAAAAACCAACGTCAGCCTTGAGATCAAGCTGAGAATTGTGCTTGCGAATAGATGCTATTTTGGGCTAAGCAAGCACTTTAGAGATAAAGCCCTCTCTCGAATAACAAAACTCCAGCTATACCGGACTTTCATACAACCTGTCTTGCTTTATGGCGCAGAATCCTGTACCCCGTTTCTGTAGTTCACGAATCGAAAAAGTTTTCACATTAAGCATGAAACAAAAAATTCCATCGATTCTCGATTTGTGAGTAAAAACCCTGTGGGAAATATCTATAGTGAAACAGTACTGACTTACTATTGACTGTGTCACCAGTACTACTGACCAAATATACCCCAGGCAATGTAAAATTCTATTGAGATTTAACATGTGCTTGTCATTGAGAATGAACTACTGACACAAGAACTACTGACTAGGTGGTACGTTTGGAACCATATGGAGACATTGGAGCCAGTGAATCAGTTGTCCATTGTCGCTATTTTTGTCAACACTTGTTCATATTATTATATTTATTATCTAAATTACATTAAAAAAAAATTTTATGACAAGTCTTTTATAATTTCTTTTACTCATGTTTTTTTTTTCAAAATTCACTTTTAAAACTCATTTTTTATTTTAAAATTATTTTTCAACTAAATGTACGCGACACCACGTGTTGTCACAACCAAACAAAGCGAAACAATGAACAAAAAGAAGAAGCATTGACGTCCATTTGTCATAAATTTCTCCACACATCAAAGCCAGACAAATATTTGTAGACAAGTTGTAGACAAATTGTCGACAATGTCACCATAATAGTTGACAAAAGTGGTGACATGGAGACACTTGTCCCCAGACTCCCTACAGGGAATGAACAAGAAGAAGAAGCATTGACGTCCATTTGTCATAAATTTCTCTACACATCAAAACCAGACAAATATTTGTAGACAAGTTGTAGACAAATTGTCGACAATGTCACCATAATAGTTGACAAAAGTGGTGACATGGAGACACTTGTCCCCAGACTTCCTACAGGGAAGTGTTTCTGTATATCAATGCGAAAAGAGGCAACACTGCTGACGTTTTGATTGGAATATTCCAAGAAAGCTGTCAAGTAAGAAAAAAATATAAACAAACAAAATAAACTAGTGCGAAAAATAACAAAAAGAGATGTATAGACATATATTCAACTGAATTTTCTTTTTGCTTTTTTGATTTCTCTGTAATATTTTGGAAAAATTAATTGAAATACATAACAGAAAAGATATACATAGTTCTTATCTTCTCCACTTAAAAAATAACTTTTAATTTTTTAAAAATCTTTTTTGTAGAAACAATAGCTGTGTTCGAGTACTTTTCCAGTAAAAATTATCAATTAACTAGTTTTCGGAGAGTAAGAATGATTTTGCTCTCTGAGTAAAAAATAAAACAAAAAGTACGCGAACGACATCCAGTAAAAACTTGCAAGAAATAAGAACTTTGTATGTAAACAGCTGATATGCAATGTAAGCATTGGAAGAACCAACAAACGCAATTCGAACAAAACATTACAAATTACCAAAACTGTTTTCTTTTCAACAGAAATACTTAAAGATTTATAACAAAATATTCAAAAATCACAATTTCTCTTAAAAACTAAAATTCCAATGATAAATGTATTATTTTATATTCTTTCTACGTCCTAATTTTGTTTGTTTACATAAAACATATGTTTTAAAACATATGTTATTACTTGAAAATTCTTACTGGCAAAAATTTCTCCAGTAAAAACTTGCAAGTTCTCTATCATCGAACTGTCAAAATAATCTCTCTCTTGCTCTCTCGTTACTGGCTTTTTGGTGTAAACGAACACTACCAAGCATTGGTTGAAAGACAAGGTTGTATCGTTAGAACAGCTGATTTGATTTGTTTCATTTGACGCACTTGGGAAATGTCAAATTTGTTTACATTTGTTGGTTATAAGTTGTTTACAGACGCGGAATTAAACAACAGACGCGAATACGAGTTCGAGTTTCACACCGGGAAAAACCAATTCAACTGCAGCATCAAACAATTTCAATTATTAATTTCAATCTTCATAAATTTGGCCAATATTTCTTTCCAATTATATCACAACTGATTCAAAAATGCACATTTTGTTTACATTTTTATCAGCTGAGTTTGACAAAAGCCAAGTGCGATGTTGCACATGATTACACACATATTTACTGCTACTACCGTGATTAGTGTGCCCTGCTATCAAGTAAGAAATAGTAATAATTTGTACAAATTATCCAGTACGCGAACAGGCTTAAGATCAAAATCTCGCACCGTTTTAGTTTATGAGTATTTTTGACGTTTCACATTTTAATTTTGTCGACTCCCTAATTTTTAGAGACACATTTTTTCTCGCATTCTTCCAATAAGAATGAAAAAAGCAGTACGCCACAGAAAGTTTTCGCAAAACAAACGTTGTAGAAACAGTCACATGTGAGAAGCGATTTTTTGTACCGATTCCTAGCGTTTTGGTTTCAATTCACATGTTTCATGTTAAAACTTTTTCGATTCGAGAACTACAGAAACGAGGTACTTACTGTCTCTTATCGCAAGCCGACGAAAAATGTCTAGGATTCGTCGAAAAAAACACACGGAAAATTTATGGTCCTAAATTTGGAAAATTGTGATGAGACCGCTCGCAAACTTCGAAGTGCACCTAGAGTGTCAACCATTCCAAGAGTGGCCAATACATTTGAAGAAACTGGGTCCGTTATGGACAGTATAACACCTGTGCGTCAACGTACCGGTTGGTCTCTTGAAAACATTGATGCTGTAAACGAGAATGTCGCCGAAAACATCAATTCGGCATCTTTCTCAACAACTTCAAATTTCACGAAGCACTACGCTATTTGACAGAAGACCTACACCGTTATGCGTACAAAATTCAGCTAACTCAGCAGCTCAACCCGGCAGATCATAGAAGGCGCCGGCAATTCGTTCAATGGGTAATGGAGCAAAGTCATGTCGATGCCAATTTTTCGAAAAAGTCATCTTCTCCGATGAAGCGCATTTCCATCTGAATGGCTTCGTGAATACACAAAATTGCCGAATTTGGGACTCCGAAAATCCTCATGCAATCCAGAAACAAAAGACCCACAACGAGCAACTGTCTGAGGCCGAAATTGCAGTGAATGTGAACGGCATTCGCTACAGTAACATGATAACGGAGTCCTTGTGGCCTCAACTGGACGACATGGATCTGGACGATATGTGGTTTCAGTAAGACGGCCCCACCTGCCACACCGCGCATGGAACAATGGATTTATTGCAGCAACGATGTCCAGAACAAATTATCTCAAGGAATTCTGATTTCAACTGGGCAACAAGATCATGCGATTTAACGCAGTGCGATTTCTATCTAAGGGGTTTTGTGAAATCTTGCGTTTATGCGAATAAGCCAGCAACAATTCCTGAGCTCAAATCCGAGATCAAACGCGTCATCGGTGTGATACAGCCACATCTCTGTGAAAATGTCATGGAAAATTTCATGAAAAGAGTAATGGTCTGTTACCAGAGTCGTGGGGGCCATTTGACGATTATATTATTCCATACTTAATCGGAACATGTCTTCTTTACAATTCAATAAAAAAATCACAATGATCACAAAAAATACGTGTTTTTATTTTAAAATGAAAATTGCATTCTTACTGAGACACCCTTTAGTTATTAGCCACATTAGTCTTGTGAACTGTAATTGGTAATTAGGTAACTTTAAAATATAAATGAATTCATTTTACATTTTGTGGCAAAACCACGTGTGATTTTTAAAAACAAATCCATTTTTTTTGGTTTGTTTAGCTGTTTTCCTATCAAAATCAAGCTGACAAAAGATTTTGACGAAATCTGGCATTACTGCCAAGCCCTTTCTTGCATTTAGCACTTTTTCGCTAAAATGTCCACGAAATGGAAAAAATTTACTAAAGATTATCAAAAATCTACGAAAAAGGTGCACAAAATGTACAAAAATATACCAAAAGGCACAATAAATTGTCCACAAAATGCGTAGAATGTGTCAGCGAATGAGTGGCAACGCTGCTCAGAACTTTCATATATGGGCATTTCCATTGAAAGGTTCACCTTTTGTCACATCACGTCACCCTCGCAAATTGCTTATATTTTAAGACCAGTTAGCTAGATTGTTTTTTCATCTGTTATTAAAGATAGAGCTTCTTACATTCTGTATTCGGTAAAAGAATAGAAAACAATCGTACTTCATGGTCCATTTAGCAACACTGATGCAGTGTTGCCATAGGCCGACCAAAAAATTATGCCAAATGTCAAAAATTGTGCCGTTTGACAAAATCATTATGCTAACATTGACTTTTTAGCATTTTTTTGTAATTCTGAGTCCAAAACAGTTACAGACCCCTCCAAGAAATGGGTGCAGCTGTTATACGTTAACCGTTCAGCTTAAAAAGAAGTATTATCAGCACTACAGCAGGGTCATTATCCCCCTAATGCCACTCACAAATGCCGATAAATTGAGAATACGCGTTTTTAGCAGGATCCGTCTTGGACACAGCATCTTCTCTCATGAACACATACTTAAGAGAACCGGATCCGCAATGTGATCTAAGTGCGGAAACTGTCTTACACTTAAGCACATTCTTGAAGATTGCCCACATATCAACAGCCTAAGAAGGACCATTTTTGGAAATAAATCAATATACGACATAATTAGGTCTAATTTTTGACTGGAAAATCATCTTTGATCAACGATCAATCATAATTTAAACTCTGAATTCACTTTTTAGGTTATTAGTTAATTGCCAAAGTTGGGCATTTAAACTATGATCAAGTGACCATTTAATTTTGAATGAAAGCAAAAATAAGAACAAGCACAACTTCTCTTTGATTGTTAATGTTGAAATAATAATAAAAACGTATCATTTAACTCGTAGTGCAGTTAGAACTTTATTTCTGCTCAAATATTCTCCACTTTCATTAAATATTTTGTATTTTATCACTTCACTTTTGTTTTGCAAATGGCGTCAGTTTGATGCATCGTAACGATTAGCCGAGAAATGTATGAATACCGAATATTTTTTGTAGCATTTGCCACTATTGCCACATGTTAGCAAGATTACACTGAAAAATTCTATTCGTATTTAAAGTCAGATCAAAAATATAAATCTAAATCAACTGATTACCAATTTAAATAACCAGTCAAAAATTGGGCCATAGAGAACCATCTTTAGAAAATATTAATTACATCTATACATTCATTACATCACAGAAACTTAGAATATAAACAACATATCTGATACACATTGTAGGTATGTACATACATATATACAAAAGAGAGCCGATAGCCTCAGCTGCTAGTGCTCGATAATAATTTTAATCTTAGAAATAGTTTTCGTAAGATTAAAACATATAAATAATAAGTTGTTATAGTATGTATCTTAATTTCATAAAAAAAAACTGTCTTATAATATTGTAACAACTTCTACAACAACAACGAAAGCCAAACGAAGGGTGATTTTCCGCTTCAATAATTATCACATTTTTGATGTGTTAACATCTATAGCGGCGTATAGGGACTAAATCTATCAAAGTCAGATTTTATGCTGCTGCTAAAACCAGATTTTCTGCGAGTGCGAAAGAGAATAATGACGTGTAAAACAAAAATGGGCGAGCAAGAGAGCAATGAAAGAGTGGTGCGGCAGGGGTGAGGCAAACGAAATTGCGTCTATAGCGTATGTATTAACATAATAATGTATGTATTTACATGTGTCTGTTGCTGTTGTTGAACGGAGATATAAAGCATAGCCACGCAAAATTTCATTTGCAAGCGCAGTCAACGTTATGGTGACACACTAATACGTCAGCTACTTCGTACAAAGTATGTGTGATGTTGTGTGTTTGGCTGTTTCGTTGCTGTTGATATGGCAAACATGTGTTTATGTGACACACGTATACGTCAGCTACTTCGGACAAAGTATGTGGGATGTTGTGTGTTTGGTTGGTTCGTTGTTGTTGCTATGGCCAAACAAAGCGAGTCATTTGATGTTCAGCATTGCCCGGTGTATACAAAAAAACTATTATTGGCGTTGAATACGTCTTACCTTACGGTATAGGGAGTCATGTCAGATTGTTATTGTTGTAATCTTTATTTCATTGATTATGAGGAAACGGCGAGATAACTTTTTTTACAAATTTTTTTGTAAGTAAATGAAGATGTTATCTTTCGTTTGATATACATTTCATATTGGTTGATATCTTCCTAATATTTAAATTTCTCAAATGAAAATTGTTTAAACACATTCACTCAAACATATGTGTGGTGTTTGGTTGAGTGTTTGAGTCATAGAGTAAATTTGTCCTCGTGTGATGTATACGTTTGATGTTGAAAAGAATTGCTTTACTAATACCAGATAGAGGCAATGGTTCAAAACAACGAACAAAATAACAACAACGGCATTTCGTTTTGTGTGTTAAAATTAATGTGTTAAATACAACACAAATGTATGCTAACAATAACAGTCAATAAAAAAGTTTAAAACACATTTAAATTTCACAGTTTTTCACCAAAATGGCATAAAAAATTAAAGCAAGAAGTTATTGTAATTCCACCTGGTGTATATCACTTTTCGTCAAACATCTCTCTATCACACCGACCGCATCACGAAGAGTGTGAAAGGAAACGTCAGATGAGACAAATGGCGGCTCTACTATAAATTTACTCTATGGTTTGAGTTTGTAGCGTGAACACAAAATATGCTGCTGTTTCAGTGTGGACACACACCTTCGGCTGTTGTTTTGATTGATGAAATATTGCAATTTCGTATATTTACTTATGTATTTAAGTGAAACAAAATGTTAAATGTGAATTTGAATTTAACATGGATATATAATTATAAAAAATATAAATCAAATTGATTTGCGTCTGTTATTTATCATTTATCCTTACACTTTTAATTTAAAAACATATTTATCCTATTTTTCCTACCATAAGCTTATGTATATTATCAAAAGTAACTATCAAATAAATAAATTCATTTTGCTTATGTTATTTATCATTTATTGTTATATATGTTTTCTGTCTTATCGGATGGCGTATTCTACGTTAAACTTAATGGCTGTGTCTCTGACACGAGGCCGAAGGCCTCGGACAACTGTCTGCTGTATTTTTTTTTAGTTTCCAATGTAACATTTACTAATGTGTTCGTAGCAATCGAACAGGTACCGAGTAGTAAAAAGGTGGTAACACATCATCCGTGAGTTCGAACACTCATTGTTTTTTTTTTTTAATAAAACTTCAATAAAATTAATTTATATATTTGTTTGAGAACAATTTCTTCCAATCGTCTTAGAATAGAATTTCCCAAATTTTGGATAATTTCTATTGGAATCAGCATCACTTATCCTACTTCGAAAGTGTCTTTGTCTGATATTATTCTCAATGGACCCGCAGATTTCTCTGGAGTTTATATGCATCTGGCACTTCGAGACGAACTTCTCTCAGATTTAGAACATTTTACAAGTCACATATTGATACATATTGAATGCACTATACGGCCCAAAACGACTAATTTGAAGTTTGTTAATAATCGTCCATATTTTTCGCTAGGTACAAATAGTAAGTTTTACATCGGTTTTTTACTCCTGGTTTTAGGAAAGCATTTTGGCATCCATAATAATAATTTTATAAAGAATTTTGCCATTTATCTCTATACGTACATTTTTGAAATTTACGCTTGTGGAGTTTCTGTACCAATTATGTACCAAACAATTGTTTTTGTACGAAATTACTTGGGCATAACAACCCTGTAATTGAGTTTGTTCACGAACTTTTCGCAAAGAGGTTAGTGAGTACATAGATAAATAAAAACCATAGATGATTCATTTGCTTAATCACAATTTTCATCAGGTGGCAAAAAAGACTGTTTTCGTGCAACCATTTTTCACTCGGATGCGATGAAACTCTCAAAACTCATTTTTATTTCAATTCTGTTGTTTAAATTTGAAAATAGATTATAAATAATAGAAAAGCATATCGCTTTAGATATTTGTTGACAATACAAAAGGCAAAACGCATACTTATATGGCCTTTTCAAAACTGCACTAAAATTAAAAAGATTGGAAAAATGTTGAGAAAATTGTGCTAAACGCCATTTGGCATAATTTTTTAAAAAACAAGTGCCAAAACCAAAAAATGTGCCATAACGGCATAAATTATGCCAACATGGTAACACTGCCCTGATGTTAACTTTTCTCCGCTCTCTCTCTCTCCCCAACATGCGTACATACATACATGCGTGACAAAGAAGCGCATTTCTTCGGTGTTTCTGCGTTGTTCATCTGGTGTTTCTGCTGTTGCTAACATTCTTCTATACTCGTACATCCATAGATAGTTGTTGCTGTTGTTAGTATTGTTGGGTGTATTTGCTTGGCTTGTCATACAACATGTTTGTCCAATTGTTCAGTTTATCTCAATATTTCTCCTTCCCTCGCCACCTTTTCTTGATGCATCATTAATTTTTTTAACAGTTTCTGTTTTTATCTTCTCCATCGCCTTTCGATCATGACCAGCCAGTTCATTAACACTTCATTGTATCCTTTCATTTTGATATTTGTTATTTTTATTATTATATTTTCCATTTGTGCGTAAGTGTGCGTGTGCGTGAGTGAGTTTGTATGTATAAGAGTAGAGAATCTGGTTCTGATCCTAATGAGAGAGATTCTGAAGTTGACGATTGTCCCCGTTTCGTAACGTGTATAACAAGAATTTCCATATTTATGTATCTACGTATGTACTTCCATATGTTCATGTGTTGTTGGTACAGGGAGACAAGGTGCTGACAATTTAGGGTTTTAACTAAGAGTGCACAGAAATTTGAGTAGTTAGAAATATCAATTTTGTTATTTGATAAGATTTGAAAAAATTGCTTATTTCTTGAGGGGGAACAAGTCATAAAATGTAAATTGATTCGTGGGAGATTAGATCGTTACAATAAAACTCTTAAACACAGTTGGAGGAGTAGGCAGTCGTTTTTGGGAATAAATTCAATCTTATCAGTTCCACTTAATTAAGTTTTCGTTATTAACATCTAAATTCGGTTTACAATTAAGGCAGATAAAGCCAAAATGAAAACTAAACATTTTAAACTAAATTTCTTTTAAAATTTTTTGGAACAGACCTAGTATAGATCGGCACGTCCAATTTTTTTGGTTTTTTTTTGGGTGTAGGGATCGTTATTTTAAGTAAAAAAAGTAAAATAAAAAAATCGGGGGGAACCCCTATTTTGGGAGTTACGGGCCAAGTAGCCCTCGCAGGGACCTATGTTGCTCGTACCGTGTGGTAGAACTTTTGGAAAATCGTTAAATTTATATTGCAATTAGTCGCCCGGTCGTCCGGCCGGTCTCTGGCAGGGGGGTTAAAATTCCCTCTGTACCTGAAGTCGATGTGTGGCAAAATCCGAAAAATCACTCGATTGTTTAAAAAAATAAAATATTTTCTAGATATTTTTAAAAATCCGATATGTGGGTAACTAAGACAGTTATAGCTAATTCAGACGGTGATGTGAAACACTTGTTTCGTTTACTCAACCATGATTGTGAATCGCCCTGTTCACAAGACGCATTCGTGTTTCTATTGACAGTTGTGATTTACTTTTTTGTTACTTTTATGATTTATATAAATGTTTTATTTGTGTTAACAATCAAGGCTTTGCTTTTTATTTATATTTAAACACAAACTTCACTTTCGCTCTATGTTTATTTATTTTTTGCTTTGTTTTGCTTATTCTGACAACTAGTTCAGATAAAAAAGCGATAGCGTACTAAATAAATTAGAGATGGTAGTAAATTATTCGTGTTTGGTAAGATGTTTCGAATTGAAACGAGATGGTTCGCTCTCAAAATTTTGTATGGCGAACCATGATGTTTCAAACATGATTGGGGGGCCAAACACGAATGAGAGAACGAAACACGAAAAAAGCCAGCCGTCTGAACTTGCTATTATCGAAAAAATGTATTTAATTTTTTTTGTTTATTTCGACTCGTTTTACACAAAAAAAAGTTGTGAAATCGGTCCCATAACACGGCACCACACTCGTGGTATCATCCTGTATGTCCAAACTTTGGGGGCCCACAACTCCGACAAATAACATTAAAAGTTCTATCCAATGGTAATAGTTTGGAGCCGCAGCGAGTTGCCGACCTATTCTAGGTTTAAGCCTATTTTTTTGATATGATATCAATATTGTATACATACTACATTGTCCAAAGTTAAAGTCCAAAATTCTTTGTCCAAAGTTAAAGTCCAAAATTCTTAAACGTGTTTCGTCGTTTCCTCGTCCTCATGCAGCATCTACAGAGAGTGGAGTTTCTATCTCCAATTTTCTACAAGCCAATGTCCGGTAAGTGTTCCTATCACTGTGGATAACCTGCCTCTCGGCAAGTTAAGTAGTTGCCTAGTCCTCTTCCTGTCCACCTGTGGCCAGAGGACCCTGGCTTGTTTGCAAGTTGAAGTAAGTCTCCACTAGTCCTTGAACATATTAACGGCCCACTGCCTGATCAGCAAACGGCAGGTAGAGATTGGCATACTAACACCTTCTTTTGCCGGAAGAACCTGTGCCGTTGTACCCTTTCTAGCTAACGCATTCGCTACGCAATTGCCTGGAATGGCGCTGTGTCCCGGTACCCAGATGAGCCTGATGTCAAAATAGTCTGTCATCACCCTAAGTGATGAGTGGCATTCTTTCACCGTCAGGGACGTAGCAAACATGGCTTCCAGGGATTTTATGGCAGCCTGGCTGCCAGTGTAGATACATATTCTCCGGAGGATTGTGCCACTAGTTTTCAGTAGTTTTTCAGCAACCTCCAGTATGGCGGTAATTTGTGCCTGAAATACACTACAAAGATCAGGCAGCTTGAAAGAGATATTTACATTTAGGTCCGGTGAATGGACCCCATAGCCTACTTGCTCGTCCAACTTTGATCCATCCAGTGACTTTTCCCAGGTATTCCTGTTTGAAATAGAAGTCCTTAGATTTGTCGCTGGTAGAAGGTGGGGGATACAGTAGTCCGTTTTTACGGGAATAGAGTTGATCCGGTGTAGTAATTCAGCGTGTTCGCAATGCCCCGATATCAAAACGTCACAGTCTCTGATTCTCACTAGAGATGTAGCGGCTGCCGATTCGGCTATGATATCAGGAGTACAGATGTACAGGATAACACTAAGTGCCAGTGCCTGACGTCGTGCCCTAGTGCTAATCAGTGCTGATCTTTGAATTTTCATCAAGGAATTCAGAATATATTTCTTTCGGAGGGACCTCCATCAAACTACGGTGTCATAGAGAAGTATTGGTCTGATTATTGCCGTATAAATACACATGGTGATCTTAGGAGACAGTCCCCAGCGCTTTCCTATCGCACCTTTACAGCAATAAAGAGCAACAGACGCCTTTATCACCCTCTCCTCCACATTCGGTTTCCAAGACAGTCTTCTGTCGAGAATAATTCCCAGATACTTGACCTTTGCCGTCAACTGTAATTGCACCCCTTTAACTGACGGCAGTTCAAATGCGTGTATTTTATATTTCCGAGAGAACAATATAAGTTCGGTTTTAAGTGGGTTAAGTGATAGTCCGTTGTTAGTTTTCCAGTTCGAAATCAGACTAAGTAGACTGGTTGTACGAATGCTAAGTAAATTGAGGTTTCTACCCGTACAGATGATAGCAATATCATCGACATAGGCAAAGACCTGGCATTCGGCTCTGTCCAATTCAAGAAGCAGTTCATTGACAGAAGTTAACCATAATAGTGGAGACAGTAGTCCTCCCTGCGGTGTCTCTCTGTTAACGTTCCTAGCAATTGTAAAACCACCCCATTCAGCTTTGACGGATCTATCCACCAGAAGCTTCCCAATTGGGCGTATCACTAAGCTGTCGACTCCTAGATTCTGTAACGACCTGAGAATCATTTTGAGGGTGAAAATAATTAAATTGCTTTTGTTAGTTGGTCTAATCTATATATATTTCTAATAAACTGTCGAAATATGGTATTTTTTGGCTTTAGTATTCAGTTGTAAAATGACAAATTTCCCGTAGTTCCAGATTCATAATAGAATTGGATAGTTCATGAACTACATAGTTCTTTTGGGGTGATCAGACACCACCCTCACGTATATAATGCACATGTTCGACATGGCGCCTGTTTCGTGATTGTTATGTCCGGGCACCTTTAATTGGACGAGTTCGAGAACTAGTGAACGAGTTCGACAAAAGTCTAATTCCTATTATCAGTCCTAGTTGTCATCCCCCCTCAGAATTACTAAAAGTGATCACTTCATTTGTTGGCGTTTTAATTAAATTTTCTTGACTTCAGTTTTATTGGGCAGATTTGCATTCATGCGTACATCATCATTATCATGCTCTTCATTAGAATCTGAATCCGATGGAGCATGATCATCATGGACGCCATCATCATCATCATTAGAAGCACTGGTGGCGGTTGTGAATTTGTATGAAAGCACCACATTATATGCATTTCTTTTTTGATTAATCGCACTACATTTCAATTAAATTGCATTAATTTGCTATACTTAAGGAAACATAGTATACGTTGTATTCGTCATTTTGCTTGATCTTTTTTTGACTTCCCTCGTCGGTCTTTGTACACTCATTTGGCAACATTGGCGTCCATTAAAAATTTTACTAATAAACTTTCACACAAAATCACAGCATTAATATATTACATTAATAATCTTTTTTATTATTTGTTGGCTTTTTGCATAAATTGTAAAGGGTTTTTCAACAGAGACGCTACAAAAGTAAATCGATAGGGACAGCAAACGACGCCATATTTTTTCCCGCTCTTTTGACATATCTCTTCAGTAAGGTGGCCGTCGGTGGTGCAATGGTTAGTGTGCGCGGCTCTTGTACATGAGATCCTGGGTTCGAACCCTGCTCTGACCACCTTCAAATTTTCTTTCGGCGGCGGCCACCTCGCATAGTGACGGCGACACTATCGAGTATCTAGCCATGAATAAGCTTCTCAAATTACCCTTCGGAATCGGTGTAAAACTGTAGGTCCCAATCAGAGAGTGAAAACTGGAAAGCGCACAGCTCAGTGATTGTGAGAAGTTCTCCCCAGTCCCTTCATGGGATGTAATGGGAAACCATTTATTTTTATTTTATTAAGGTTTGCCATTTCATCATGGAAAGATATACGAGCCAACAACGAGTCGAAATTATTAAAATTTACTACCGAAATTTGGAGTCAGTGGCCTAAACTTTAAGAGCGCAACGTCCAATTTATGGTCGTCATAATCGTCTTACCAGTTCCTGGCTGAATGGCTTCGTCAATAAGCAAAATATGCGTTATTGGTCAGACAGCAATCCACACGTAATCCATGAGTCATCATTGCATCCCGAAAAAATTACGGTTTGGTGCGGTTTATGGGCCGGCGGCGTCATTGGGCCGTACTTCTTCCGTGATGATCAAGACCGGCACATTACTGTGAATGCGAATCGCTACCGTTCAATGATAACCGAATATTTTTGGCCCCAATTGGATAATATGGATTTGGAGGACATGTGTTTCCAACAGGACGGCGCCACAAGCCACACAGCGAATGCCACAATCAATTTATTGGAAACCAAGTTTGGTGAACGTGTTATCTCACGAAATGGTCCAGTCGATTGGCCGCCTCTGTCGTGCGATTTGACGCCGTTAGATTACTTCCTGTGGGGCTACGTTAAGTCTATGGTCTATGCCAACAAGCCAGCGACGATTGATGAACTTCGTACGAATACTGAACGTGAAATTGCAGCAGTATCGGCCGATTTATGCTTGAAAACCGTCGAAAATTGGGTTCAGCGTCTGGACTTCGGCAAGCGTGCCCGTGGTGGTCATGCAAAAGAAATCGAGTTCCATACATAATGGCATCGAACGTACTTTCACAGGAATAAAGAATTTCATTGGTATCTAAAACCGGTTTTGTTTTATTTAAAAAAACTTTTGTAGCGCTCTTATTGAAAAGCCCGATACTTTGTACACAATGTAAGCGTCAAAGCGACACACACAAAAGTGAATTTAAAAAACAATTTATAATGTCTAGAGAAAAGTTTGAATGAATTTGAAGAAACAGATTTCCGAAAACATTTTATGTTTAGCGGAAAGATAAGCAGAGAGTTTTGGGGAATATTGAAAACCGGAGAATTTGGGAAATTGGTTCATATAGTAAAATATACAAAAAAAGACAGCTTTAAATCTTTGTTGATGATTTGATATGGCGTGAAGAAACCCCTATCCAGGGGGTTTCTATGGCAGACCTGATCGAAAAGCCACTAAGGAAATGATGTAGAATGAGAGACCAAATAAGACATACAGATTATAGACCATGCAACAAACTAACTTTAAAAATGTTTAGTTGATACTAATGACAGCTAAATTATGTTTGCATCGATCAAAAAAACGCATTCCCTTTCATTTCTGCCTTATTATGCTAACCAAAGTGTATATTACCGAACTCGATGAAATGGCCTACTACCACGCCGTCATTAAGAGAACACGAAGAGAGGCATATAAACGATTTTCTATTGCTACTATGTGCCCCAACCGTATACCGTTACCACACTGCGACACAAATTAACTGCGAAATGTCAATGAAATATTCTTAAGCTACAAGTATCGATCACTCACTCGGAAGCGGCCAGTAATTATTTCTTCATAATACAGTCCAGGCAGCTCACTACTGCCCAGATTAACTATGTCCCCGGCAATGGCTTTATCGGAAACCTCCGTTAGCTAGCTAGAGTGAGAACGCGAAACTAATGAGCAGTCTGATTGATTATGCGATCACTGATGCGTCTCAGTTTAAATAGGTGACGTGGCACAGATGATCGACTACGATGTAGGAAATTGATAGAAAACAGAGAGCGATAAACAACCAGAAACAAACCTTGCAACAAACTAAGTTGTAATAGTGTTTGGTTAATACTGATGACAGCTAAGTTAAATTTTATGTTGGTTGCATCGAACGAGAATACGCATTCCCTTTTATTTCTCTCCGTTTTATGTCCAACCAAAGAGTAACATACAATAGTAACTCGAACTCGATGAAATGACGTACTACTTCGTCGTCATCGAGAGAACGTAAAGAGAGGGATAGCGACTCTTATCTATTGCTCTATTTAAGGAAAAGTATACTTACAAGCTGAGAAATCTGTATTATTATGTTGTTTGGATTAAATATAACGCGATTGTAGTTTGTGGCAAAAATATTATTCGTGTGTCCAAACACTTTGTGTTTGTTGGCTGTTCAATATATCACGTTTCTGGGACACAAATGTTGCATAGTTTATTGAAAACAAAAATGCGACAGACAAAAAAGAAACAAAAAATAAGCAGATCTTAAATTCATCAAATAATGCATGCAAGCATATACATGTTTAATGCAAAATATTGTTGGGTTCGTTTGTTTTCAGCGTTTTAAAATTAAAATCACAAAATCGTAAAAAATGTTTGTGGTGAGGCAAACATTTTAAGTTCGTGTCGGACTAAAGTATATTCCAAATATAAAAATTAAGTTAATAGTTGTATTTAATTTAAATATAAGTACATACAGGGTGGTTCAGTCACGACTAGACAAATTTCACCAGCGTATTCCTTGGCTCATTTCATGGAAATATGTATGTCCATCTACGACCATACCCGAAAATGCAAGAGAGCGAAATGACAGCGGTTGAAAATTTTTGGATTGGTGGTCGGAGGGTACTAGGGTAAAATCGCTAAGTTCTGAACCAGTGGTCGGATTTGAGGTTATCCATCTGGATGAGAAAATTGAGGTTATGTGCACGTTCTTATGTCTTTTTTTCCCTAATTTTGAAAGTTCGTTATCTCGGCGATTTCACTTTTTTAAAATTTGATTTTTAATGATTCTGAAAGGTGTCTTAAATGCCTTTCCAATAAGCACAAAACCAAAAAAATCTGATCACTGGTTCAGAACTTAGGAATTTTACCCTAGTACCCTCCGACCACCAAACCCAAAATTTTCAAAGTGAAAGTTGGTAAGGATCTCACCAAACCTTTTAAAACAAAGCGTGAACTCAGGCAAGGCGACACCCTATCGTGCTATCTCTTTAACATCTTAATGGAGATGATTATGAGAAAAGCTGGAGTCGACATGAATAAAGGCATCAGCAGCAAAACTTGCTGCTCACGTATGCTGATGATATAATTATCATTGGGCGCACAATGACAGAAGTAACTGCGGTGTTTTGAGAATTGAGAAGAAGTCAGAAAAAGTGGTTCTGACAGTAAATGAGGACAAGACAAAATTAATGGTTTCAATGAGCAGGACATCCATGCGAATAGGCCAAAGCGTGGACGTTGATAACCGATATAATTTCGAGGTGGTGGACGCATTTATATATCTCGGATCGGCCGTAAACAAAAACAACAACGTCAGCCTTGAGATCAAACGGAGAATTGTACTTGCGATTGGATGATATTTTGGGCTAAGCAAGCAATTTAGAGGTGAAGCCCTCTCCAACTATACCAGACTCTCATACAACATGTCTTGCTTTATGGCGCAGAATGCTGGGTCTCATCGCAAACAGACGAAACGTCTGTAGGAGTTTTCGAGGGAAAAATACTCCGGAAGATGTATGGCCCTATAGTGCACAACGGCGAGTATCGACGAAGCATTAACCATTACCTGTATGACCTACATCCCGACAGGGAGATAGTTAAGCAGATCAAAATAACACGATTGTGCTGGCTAGGCCATGTCAGTAGAATGAATGAAGACGAACCAGCACGAAGGGTTTTCGAAACCGATCTCGAAGGAAGGCGAAAAATAGGATGACCAAGACTCCGCTTGCTTGATCAGGTTGACGAATCCCTGCGTTCATTTGGTATTTCCAACTGGAGATATAAGCCAAAAGATCGAACTGGTGGGCGAAATATGTTATCTTCGTTTTGTTAGGTCACTGACTCCCCTGGGTTGATTCGAGACCGGATAGGTAAGTTGTCCTACAAATGAGGAAATATCTACTTACTATACGCTGAAAAAAAGATGGCCCCATCACCATGTTGCAGGAAACATGTGTATGTTTGCAAGCACTATTTTCATGAATTGCAGATCTGCTTTTTTGTTGTCTGTTACATTTTTTTCTGCAGTTTTCAACAAACAAATCCATATTTGGGTCACAAAATCATATATTATAACATATCAATCATAGTGTCGCCAATATGTGTTTAGTATATCAAACACAATGTGTTTGGACACAAGTATACTATATTTGGGATAAGCTACAAATACAAGGCGGATCAATAAGTCCGTGTCTTTTCGAACTTCCCACGTAGTTATATGAAATACAACACTGCTCCCATCAAGTACCTCCTGTTGTTAGACTACTGTCAAAGTTTGATAAATACTATGGGGACTCTGCACCATCGATTTCAATGGTAAAAAAGCGGTTTACTGACTTTCGTTGTGGTCGCACAAGTACAAATGACGCTGAACGTTCTGGACGGCCAATTGAGGTCAATACACCCGAAAATGTCGAAAAAATCCACGATATGGTGTTGGCCGATCGAAGAGTAAAAGTGCGTGAGATTGTTGATGCCATGGGCATTTCATATGGCAGTGTGATTTCGATTTTAAATGATCAGTTGGCTTGAAGAAAGCTGTCTGCAAGATGGGTGCCGCGTTTGCTCTCAATTGACCATAAACGAAATCGAGTGACATTTTCAAAAGATTCTTTGGAGTTGTTTAACCGCAATTCGAAGGAGCTTTTGCGGCGTTTAGTAACTGTGGATGAAGCATGGATCCATTGCAATACTCCGGGGACCATCCAGTGGGCTTCTCCGGGTGAACCGGCTCCCAAAAAGGCCAAGGTAAGTTTGTCGGCCAATAAGGTGATGGCACCAGCTTTTTTAGGATACAAGCGGGATAATCCACATCGATTACATTCAAAAGGGAAAAAACAATAAACGGCGAATATTATGCCAACTTATTGGATCGATTTAACAAGGATTTGAAAAAAACTATGGGGCCAAGAAAAAGTTATTTTTCATCAAGATAATGCACGGGTGCACACGTGTGTAGTCTCAATGGCAAAATTCCCTGAATTGGGCTACGAATCCCAATTCATGGAATTTGGTACCTCAACTGCCATATTCTCCGGATTTAGCCCCCAGTGACTATTTCCTATTTCCAAACCAAAAAAAAATGTTTCGGTGGAAAGAGATTTAGCCCCAACGATGAAATTATTTATCAAACAAATGCCTATTTTATGGACCTCGAAAAATCCTATTTTTTGGAAGGGATACAAAAATTGGAGAAACGTTGGACTGAGTGTATTGAGCTAAAAGGAGATTATGTTGGAAAATAATTTTTTTTTGCAAAAAAAAACTGTTGCATTCAAAAAGTCACGGACTTTCAGACCCGTCCTCGTATTTTATATTTTTGTCCAAACAAAATAAAAAGATGGATTTTTCAGATAGTATACGAGTATATGTACACGTTTTTAAGGAAATTAGTGATTAATTTTATAAAATATTTAGTCATTTTAAGTATATTTGAAGTTCATGAACTTGATTAGATGAAATAATTGACTGATTGGATTTTGAAAGGAATAGTTCCATGTTTTGAGGAAAATGTACTTATTGGAAGGAACAGGCGCACTGCATTAGAGGAATCTTGATCGTTATTTCATTAAATATTTTCTCGATCTATGTACATATGGTTTATTATATCTGAGGATAAAAGAATCTTAATTTGAACTCAAAAGTCATTGGAATCGTTCGTACAATTTTCTGTTAGAAATTAAATTCAGTTCTTTGTTTTTTGGGAGATCGAACGTAGTACCAGCATTGTCCAGGTATTGTATTTATAGTTGGTACATTTAGTACTCCAGGTGCAATCCACTATTTGATAATATCGTCTTCATAGGGTTACACTTTTCTTAGAAACATTATTATGTTGCTAGATACATGTAGCTGCTATTTCGCATATACATACACTCTGAAAAATCTGTAGTTTTTTTCTTGTTGGGATGCAAATATAACATGTATTTGGAGCTTGTTGTAAATATAGTATACTTATGTGCAAAAACATTGTGCTTGCTATTCAGTATAACATGTTTGAGACACAATGATCAATATGTTATAACTTATGGGTTTGTGGTCCTACTACATTTTTGTTTGTAATACAAATACAGCTGTGTTTGGCCCACATTTTACTACATTTTTTTCTCGCTGTTCTCTGTCGAGAGTAAAATAATAAAAGGAGGACAAAGAGAGATTGTTTTCAGCCTAAGTTAATGTTATCCAAGTGTATAACTGTATTTATGCATTATTCTTGCAGCCAGTGATTAATAAACATACATGGATGCGTATGTGAATGAATTGTGTGTTTCTTATGTTGACTGGTCTGTTGGGGTTTAGTTTCATGTACTCAGTCGTCAATCGTTCGTTTGGGAAGAAACATACGAATGCTTCGACTCATATGATTCCACTGAAAATTGTGCATCTTTGCCAGTATGTTTTAGTTTAGGACTTGCAAATATATGAATATTTGGAGTGTGTTCCAAGCATATACATGGTTCCTGCAGAATGTGTTTGAGAGAATATATTACAAATGCTGTTTTATTTCAGCGTCTAGATACTACGGTGGACGTTTTTTTTATATGTTTCACAAATGTTGTAATGACGAGTCGAAAATTAATAAATTTCATCAAATACAGTGAAATTTCTAAATAGTGTATGGGACTTTGTTCTTATGGGACTATGGGATTTTAAATTTGCAGAAATCAACATTTCTTCAAAACTTTAACTTCCAATGTGAAAATTCTTATCACTTGATAAATAAAGTCTTTATTAACCACAAATGTCCATTGTAAAAAGATTTCACTGTGTTCACGAAGCAATTGTGGTCTATGTCTATTAAATTGTGAACACTGTACTATGAGAAAGTGATAATATTTAGGAAGTTTTTGGCTAGAATTTTTTGTTATCACAAAACCGCTTAAATTCGTTCTCACACTTCACTGAAATTGAAAAAAATGGTGTGATAACTATAAAACCGATGATAGTTTTGTGAAAAAATACACAATATTTTTATTTCGAAAGAAAACACACTGGGACAAAAGTAAAGAACCAAATGCCTAAAGTTAAAGAGACTTGTGATAAGGCAGTTCTATATTAACTAATACACAATGACTGTTGATAACCTTACACCACTAGATCTAAATGCTAAACAAAGTTAGAACTTTGAATTAACCACAACCATGTATTTACTTTCCCTACAGGCTGGTACTAAGTTCGTTCGCTCGAAAATACAGATTAATTTACATAAATTTTTCATGCATTTTATTGACCAGCAACTCAACAGTGTGAACAATTAAATTTGTCCCGCGTTTTAAGTTGATTGCACTAAATATCTCTCTTTTCATAAATTGAGTAAAAGTTGATAAAAAGGATTGATAATTCCTTCGTGCAATTTGATTTGTAGTTACATTTGTCTTAGCAACATTCAAAAGTTGCTCTATACATGTTGCAGGTATTTCGGGGGAACATGTTGGTATTCAGTGGCTTAACATTTTCGTAGATATTTCGATGGAATATTTTATGTACGGAGTTTGGTAAAATTTGGCGTGAGGTGTTGAATTTAGTACAAGGACCAAACAATTAAAAAAACTGGTTGACTTCAGGTGCTTCAATTTGCCCGGGTTTTTAAAGACAATACTACAAGAGTATACACCGCTCTACAGGCCGCAACACTCGTCATAAGTGCGGAACACAATTGCGACGCGTCGACGTACGGCGTGCGGGCGTAAAACGTCGTGAAAATACGTCCATACGTCCACCATGCACACAATAGCGGCGTACAACGTATAATACGTCAAAATACATATGTTTACATTTTATAAAGTTTCCTTTTCATTTAAATTATTTCCGCTCATTTTTTATCAGCAATTGTTTTATTTTATAAATAATTTCACCAAATTTGCATTTTATTATCAAACATACACAAACCGTCTGAAACATCAGATACGAACTTATACGCCGTACGCGGCGTAAAAAATAGAAATAGATCTAATTGAACGTACGACGCAAAAACGCCAATACGTTGTCGTCGTCAATTGTGGGCAAGATCATAGCAACATGTGTGTTTTATTTTTGACAGCGTATCATTTTTGACGCCGTACGTCGATACGTCGCAATTGTGTTCCGCACTATATATACATAGTTTCCCGTGTTCCTTCACAAAGACAAAACAAACTTCGAATTCTTGTTATCAAAAAGAGATCAGAATTACCACATACGCTTCTACTTGACATGATTATTGTAGTTGCCTAAACGATAACTCAATTCATACAGTCAATCAAATTGTCTGCAGCAGCGTCGTCCTCTAAGTTCAAATTCACTAGGGTGATAAAAATGTAAAAAAATGGTTTCCTATTACATTCCATGATGGGATTGGGAAGAAATTTGCACAATCGGTGAAAAACATACTTACCTACTTAGGTGGCCTCAAACAACCCAGAGCCGGCAAGGATCTTACAAAATGGGGTTCACACGGTTCTCCAACCGGCTCGATCTTAAGATTTTCTCCTCCAGTTGCCAAACGCCAAGCTCTCGCAGGCAATCATCCACCTGGTCTTTCCACCGAAGTCTTGGCCATCTTATTTTTCGATGTCCTTCGAGTACGTTATCGAATACTTTTCGCACTGCTTCAGTCTGGTCCATTCTACTGACATGGCCTAACCAGCGTAAATGCGTTGATTTGATATGCATAACTACGGTGATGTCGGAATACAGATTAATAATACAGCTCGTGGTTCATCCGTCCGTTAATACTCGCTGTTTTCTATTATAGGCCATATATTTTTCGGAGCATTTTTCTTCCGAGGACTCACAGTAATGTTTCATCAGCATGCGATATGACTCTGCGCCATAGCGCAACACATGTTGCATGAGAGTCTGATATAGTTGGATCTTCGTTTCTCGACAGAGGGTCTTATCTCTGAAGTGATTGCATAACCCGTTATAACACTTGTTTGGAAGCACAATTCCGCGTTTAATTTATAGGCTGACGTTATTGCTTCTGTTTACGAGATCCGAGGTAAATATATCCACTGCCTCGAAATTGAAATGGCTATTAACGTCCATCATTTCATCTAATCGGGCAAGCGGGTCGAAACCATTATTTTATCTTGTCCCCATTTACTGTCAGACCCACTTTAGTCGGCTCCTTCTCCATTCTCGAAAACACCGCAGTAACTTCTCGAATTGTGCGCCCAATGATATCTATGTATATCATCAGCATACGCGAGCAGCATGTGACTTTTGCTGCTGATGGTTTTATTCATGTTGACTGCTGCTTTTCTCATAATGATCTCCATTACGATGTTACCGAGATCACAAGATAGGGTGCCTTGCCTGAAGCCTCGCTTAGTTTCGAAAGGTTCGGTAAGATCCTAAGCAACTTTCACTGCGGATTTGGTTGGCAGGCTTTTGCCAACGACAAACCTGCAACCAAATTCATGTTCTTTCTCATGGCAACTGTAGTAGATGTTGCAGTTTTTTTCCCGTAGGCAGCCACGTCCTGTCCATAGCATTTCCTGGACAGCAGTAATGTCAGTCTTATAACTATCACGGACATCTGCCAATTGAATACTTGCATAGGATCTACATAGAGTTCTTACATTCCAAGTGCATATCCGTAGATCGTGGGTTTGTTTTATTGGTGGGTATCAAGGACATCTGCCAATTGAATACTTGCATAGGATCTATATAGAGTTCTTACATTCCAAGTGCATATCTGTAGATCGTGGTCCTTATAAAGTTTGCGGGGGCCGTAAATAAATAGGGTTTGTTTTATCGGTGGCGGGAAGCAGACCCTACTGCAAGGATATTTGATTGCAGCCGCCCATTATGGATCAAACGCTGACCAGGATGGAATATGTTGAACCTGGATTTTCTTCTTTTGGTTTTTATCCGCCGTTGGCACATATGTTTGGCCAACATATGGCCAACTTCTAAGGGCAAAGAATATGCCCGATAGCTTGATTACCTTCAGTGACGTCAGTCACCTACTAACTACTAAACCTGAGAAGCATCAGTGGTCACACGGCCAATCAGTCTGTTCATCGGAAAGCTTTGACTTCAGCCTAAAATTAATCCTTCTGTAGGAGAAGATACTATGACACGCCTACCCCTTGCAAATTTTCTTACATTCCAAGTGCATATCCGTAGATCGTGGTCCTTATGACGTTTGCGGGGGCCGTCAATACATTGGGTTTGTTTTATCGGTGGCGGGAAGCAGACCCTACTGCAAGGATATTTGATTGCAGCCGCCCATTATGGATCAAACGCTGACCAGGATGCAATATGTTGAACCTGGATTTTCTTCTTTTGGTTTTTATCCGCCGTTGGCACATATGTTTGGCCAACATATGGCCAACTTCTAAGGACAAAGAATATGCCCGATAGCTTGATTACCTTCAGTGACGTCAGTCACCTACTAACTACTAAACCTGAGAAGCATCAGTGGTCACACAGCCAATCAGTCTGTTCATCGGAAAGCCTTGACTTCAGCCGCTAGAAAAAATCAATGAGTGTTCGAACTCACGGATGATGTGTTAACACCTTTTTGCTACACGGTACCTGTTCGATTTCTATGAACACATTAGTAAATGTTACATTGGAAAATAAAAAATAATAGTTTTTTTGTATACACCGGGCAATGCGGAACATCAAATGACTCGCTTTGTTTGGCCATAGCAACAACAACGAAACAACCAAACACACAACACCACACATACGTTGTCCGAAGTAGCTGACGTATTAGTGTGTCACCATAACGTCGACTGCTTGCAAATGAAATTTTCCGTGGCTATGCTTTATATCTCCGTTCAACAACAGCAACAGACACATGAACATACATACATTATTATGTTAATACATACGCTATAGACACAATTTCGCTTGCCTCACCCCTGCCACACCACTCTTTCATTGCTTTCTTGCTCGCTCATTTTTGTTTAACACGTCATTATTCTCTTTCGCAGTCGCAGAAAATCTGGTTTTAGCAGCAGCATAAAATCTGGTTTTAGCAGCAGCATAAAATCTGGTTTTATCAGCAGCATAAAATCTGACTTTGATAGATTTAGTCCCTATACAGAGGATGAAAGGGTGTAGATAGCAAAGTGGCTTGACAATCCTTAACAAGTCTACATACCAATTACGGTAATAGCATAAGGTAACGTGTTTCCACGATCTATCGTAAATCATTCACAGCCGACTCGTAGATTACTGTACACTGTAAAGTAATCCCTATGTATAATAGGCCTCCGCGTGGTATCCTCTGGGGACCACTTTATCTTGATCATAAAGTGGAAGCGAATTCGAGCGGCCTCGAAATTTCCAGTCAGCCAAAAGATGTGTTGGGGGGTCAACATGATCAATTGATCGTGCCGTAACTTCATGTCTGATGGTAGCGCACTCAAGCATGCTCTTCTTCGGAGTACGGCTGGAACCCAACATCGTAGTACGGTCATGTCTCTGCTACTGATGTTGGTTACATGCGAGTGAAAGCGGAGAGATGGTTCACTCTCTTAAAACAAAACCCCCAATCTAAGGTGGAACAGCATATGCTCAGAGATGAATGGCTGGTGGGTAATCCAGTTCTAAATATGCGGACTTGGGGAACCGGGCGAAACCCCATTTAACGAAATGCCTTACTACGCCGTACAGGGCTAGGTGTAGTGGACCATTTACTTCCCTGTCTACTCGTGGGACCAAAATGGAAAAAATTACACAACAAAATGAAAAAAAGAAAATGGAAGCAGAAATTGCTTTAAATCCGGAGGATGAAAAACCTCAATCTGGAACTATGGAGACTGAAACAGCCTCAACTTCCAGAGCTGCAAGAAGCGCAAGTGAAGAAATCACTCAAAAAATAGAGAAATTAAATGTCAATAAAGATGACAATCAAAAAAGGCTAAGTGGAGCTGCCAGAAAGCGAATGAACTTTCTTCTCCGAAAAGGATTGAATAAAGTTGAAGCTAGAGCCAAAGCCCTTGATCCAGAGGAAAAGCAAAAAATTGCAGATAACAAGAGGCAAAGATCCCTAGAGAATACTCCTCCAGAAGAGTCATCAAGAAAACGTCAGAGGGAAGGAACTGTCAAAGACAAACCCATGGCCAAAAAAGTTTACAGACCACTGACAAAACCATCCTTTAAGGATGCACTGGTTGGTCAAAAAGTAGCGATACTTGCGAAGGACTTCCCAAACACAGTCCTATCAACAGCTCAAATGGATGAAATCCGAAACAGCATCATGGATAAGGTACTAGAAGAGGAGGTAATAAAACCTCAATTCCTAAACAGTACATACAAAGCTGGCTATCTGACCCTGCACTGCAAAAATGATGCCACGGCTGAGTGGATAAAAAAACTTGCTCTAAACATTAAACCATGGGCAACAGCAGACTTGTGGGCAATGGAGGAAACTAAAGTGCCTCACCCCAAAATTGCTGTTGGTTATTTCCCCAACGCTGCCACAATTGAGACCGAAAGGATTCTATCCTTTGTCCAACGGCAAAACGATGGGCTCAGGGTGGAAGCATGGAGGATGCTTCGAAGAGCAAACAAGGCAACGAATGCTATGCTGGTCTTCTCCATTGACCAAATCTCAGCTGTAAAGCTGGAGGAAACAAAGGGTCAGATATCATTTAAATTTGGCCAGGTCCAATTACACCTCAAAGAGGCTGGTGGAAAAGATGTGGAGGAAGAGGGAACGAATGATGCTGACTCATCATCAATGGAAAGTGGCCCAGGTGAAGGTGACTCTGCACCTATAAATGCGTCGGCTATTCCAACAACAAAACCATCAAAATGAAGTGTGTCCAGGCAAATCTTCAGCATGCTAAAGCAGCATCCGCCGAAATTAGCAGAGGGTTTGCCAAAAACACCTACAACATTGGTCTGATCCAAGAGCCCTGGATTAGATCGGGTAAGATATGTGGGCTTAATATAGAAAAATGTAAGTTAATCTATGATATAAATGTAGAAAGGCCAAGAGCCGCTATAATCTTGGATGAAAACATTAACTCTCTTCTAATTTCAGAGTTCACAGATGGTGACCTAGTTACCATACTAACGGAGGCAAATCAGATGGGAGTGAGGAAGGAGTTGATAATTGCCTCAGCTTATTTTCCGGGAGAACAACCCGAAGCGCCTACTGAAAAAGTGAAGGCGCTGGTAAGTTACTGCAGAAAACACAACAAGGCGCTAATAATCGGATGTGATGCTAACGCCCACAATAAGGTATGGGGAAGCTCTGATACCAACAAAAGAGGTGAGTCACTACTAGATTTCCTTATGACAAACAATATTGCAATAGCAAATAGGGGTAAAAACCCTACTTTTGAAAATGCGATTAGACAAGAGGTCATAGATCTGACCATTGTCTCACACAATGTTCAAGATATGATCAAAGACTGGAGAGTCTCACAGAATAACTCATTCTCTGATCACAAACATATTCTCTTTGAGTTGAAAACGGACCTAATACAGAAAATCTGGTACAGGTCACCGAAGGCTACAAATTGGGAGGGGTATAAATCTGACCTTGAGGGTAGGCTAGAAACCCACGCGTCACCGATAATTTCAAGAGTAGATCTAGATGAATCGGTGGATAAGTTAACCGATGATATTTTGGAATCTTACGAAAATAACTGTCCCTTGAAAACTAAGAACACAAATAGAAAAGTCAGATGGTGGAATAAAAACCTTGAGAAATTAAGGCAATTGGCACGACGAGAATTTAACAGGGCAAAATCTAGCGGTAACTGGCAAGATTATAGAAAGGCCCTTACAAAGTATAACAAGGAGCTAAGAAAATCGAAAAGATCATCTTGGAAAACTTTCTGTGAAGAACTGAAGGATGTGCCAGAAACGGCTAGAATTCAAAAAGCCTTATCTTCACAGAAAAATCAGACAATATGCAATCTCCGAATAGATGATGCAAATCAAACCTCATCCTTTGGGGAAACGTTGGAGCTTCTTCTTAAGACTCACTTTCCCGGATGTAGCTTTGATGAAGGTGATTCTATTAGGAACTATGAATCTGAAAATACAGTTAATTCTAACGACCCTATAATTAGACAAATCATAACATATGAAAAGATAGAATGGAGTATAAACTCATTTAAACCGTATAAATCACCGGGACCTGATGGGATATTTCCAGCTATGCTGGTAAATGGACCAGACTCACTGAGAAGACGACTGGTTCATGTTTTCAGGGCCAGTCTCGCTCTTAACCTTATCCCTACTAAATGGAAAAAAGTACAAGTGGTTTTTCTGCCAAAGGGGGGGAACAAACCAGCAGATCATCCAAAATCATACAGACCAATAAGTCTCTCGTCTTTCATGCTGAAAACGATGGAGAAACTTATTGATCTGTATATTCGTAATGAACTTTTAACTGAAAAGCCACTACACAATCTGCAATTTGCCTACCAAAAAGGCAAATCAACCATAACGTCGATACACAAACTAACCTCCATAATTGAAAAAGCACTGGAAAGGAAGGAAATAGCCTTATGTTCCTTTATGGACATTGAAGGCGCTTTTGATAATGCCAGCTATAATTCTATGGAAGGGGCGCTGATAAAACGAGAATCAGACCCAATAGTGATAAAATGGGTAAGCAAAATACTCTCACAAAGACAAATTATTGCTAATATGGGAAATACTAGCAGGAAAATAAACACTATAAAGGGATGTCCCCAAGGTGGAGTTCTCTCTCCGCTCTTATGGTCAATACTGGTTGATGATCTACTAGTAAAACTGAACGAAAATGGTTTTACCACTGTGGGATATGCAGATGATATCACAGTGATTGTAGAAGGAACACATGACGATACAATTGGAGAACAAATGCAAAATGCATTAAAATTAACATGGGAATGGTGCGAAAATGAGGGACTCTCTATAAATCCTAACAAAACCACAATTATCCCATTTACAAAACGAAGGACATTAACTATCCCTACGCTTCACATAAGAGATACGGAGGTTCAATTCGAGCAGGAGGTAAAATATCTTGGTATTATGCTGGATAGAACTCTCTCCTGGAATCCTCATCTAAACATGATACATAAAAAGGCTACAAAATCAATTTGGGCTAGTAAACAACTCCTAGGCAAAACATGGGGCTTAAGTCCAAAGATGTCACTATGGATATACAAACAAATGGTTCTTCCCAGTATACTCTATGGCTCGGTAATATGGTGGCAGAAAACCACTCAAATCACAGCCCAGAATAAATTGTCGAAAACCCAAAGACTAGCCTGTTTGAATATCACAGGGGCAATGAGAACAACGCCAACGGCTGCTTTGGAGGTTATCTTAAACCTTGACCCGTTGCATTTGGCAATACAAGGAGAAGCCTTTAAACAGGCCATCGAGCTTCATAAATTATTTAAATTTAAAGTAGGCGACCACACAGGACACCTGAAAATCCTTAATAAAGCTAATCATATTAAAGAGATGACTTTATGTAGTGATCAAATAGAGCCTGTACTGGAGCTGAAACGAAATTACACTGTTCTTATCCCAAAAAGGACTGAATGGGATTCAAACCCTATATGGCTACGTGAAGGAGCCCAAAAATGGTTCACTGATGGATCAAAAACAACAGAAGGGGTGGGAGCGGGCATAGTAGGACCCAGGTGTAGGCTCCAGATTCCCCTAAGCAAGGATTCTACAATATTCACAGCAGAATTATACGCACTCAACACGGCTACAGAAACGCTGTTAGACAGAAATCTAACAAGAACGAAAATAAACATAATGACAGATAGTCAAGCAGTTCTAAAGGCACTGAACAAACCCATCTTTCACCACAAATCAGTGTTGGAAGGCCATAGGGCCCTAAATCAGCTGGCAGAGAATAACAAGGTAACACTTGTATGGGTGCCAGGGCACAGTGGGATTGATGGAAATGACTTGGCTGACGAAAGAGCAAGACTGGGAGCGCAACGGCCATTCATAGGCCCAAATCCTCAATATGGCTTCACTAAAAAGGACATTAAAACAATGATCACAAAAGTAACAAAAGGAGAATCGAAGGAGTTTTGGATCAAAAAAGGACCACTCAAACACTCGAAAAAATTCCTATCACCCAATGAAAAAAGGAGCAAGGATGCTCTTCAATTGAACAGACCCAATCTAAGGCTCCTATGTGGAGCTCTCACTGGACACTACACATGCAACTTCATGTTGAATAAGATGCAAATAGCGGAGGAGGGAACATGCAGATATTGTTTGGAGGACGATGAAACCATGGAACATATACTTGCGAAGTGCCCTGCTTTTGCTTACCAGAGATTTAAGATACTTGGCGGATCCGAAGTTATGGAGGACGCATATAAAAAACTAGCGGTGAAGGATATTGTAAAGTTCCTGAATGATACCATGAATTAAACTTTAATGGAGGGCGCACAATAGATCTACCTTGGTCGCGGTGCAGGAGGACACGTCTCTCAACCCAATTACATCGTAAATCGTAAATCGTAGTCCCTATACGCCGCTATAGATGTTAACACATCAAAAAAAAATATTCCACCGTTGCCCGGGTACCATAGGCACATGATTGAGAACAAAAGGCTCCCAATCTTTGGAGGAATACAGCTGTGAGAAAATTCAACAATGCTTCATCAAAGTTCTCCAAAAAGATTTAAATTTCAACGCTAGGGCTGGCAGTAAGTTCGTTGTCACAAAATGAATTAGGCAACATAAAGTTATTTTCCATCTTCTTATCAGCGTTGCCAACTTTATTTTCCTTTCTTGGAAACATTAAAATGTTGCTCCACACATGCTGCCGATATTTCGAGTGACAACTTAGTTGTCTACGCTTCGCGATATTCCTGTTGATTTTTTGGTTAATGGACTTTTATACAATTTGTTTATACAAGTTTAATAAAATGTTGCGCTAAATATTGAACTTAGTTCAGGGTTTGAAGGCTGGCACTATGTTCGCTGTCATCAAATAAATTGAGCTACATCATTTTTTTCTGCAACTTGTCAGTGTTACCAACTTTATTTTCCGCTGTGTTTAAGATTTTTTACACTATAAATCTATTTTTGTTGATAATTCCTTGACAGTCGACAACATTGTTCAGTTATACCTACAATTTGAAACATTCTGGGAAACATTCAAATGTTGCTCTATACATGTTGCTGATATTTTGAGTCTCAACTTTATTCTACGCTGGCGCAAAGTTTCGTCGGTATGTATTCCGTTGCATTTGTTCTTGATGGACTTTTATAAAATTTCGCATGAAATATTTAACTTGGTACTGGACTTATGGAGTTTAATAAAAGTTTGAGCGAGATAGTGAACTAAGTACAGGTCTCTAACGCTGGCACTAACTTCATTTGATTAATTACCTTTTTAAGCTAAACATCTGGCATTTTTATCAATTTAATAAGAGTTCTTCTAAAGAAACAATTTAACACAAACTTCAAATACAATTCTGTTCTAGGATAACTTTTAAAACTTCAAGTAAAATAGATTGATCTGCGTTTCTTACGACTTGATAGATCGCAGCATTTTTCTTAGATACAATAAAATGTTTAGATACAAATAAATGTTACTGTAGTTACAATGAAATGTTGCCTCCGGAAAGTTTAAGTCAATATTGTTTAACTCATAACGACAAGCCATCTAATGCTCGTGATAAATTTGACTCAATCATATGCTAACGTTGCAAGGGGTAAATCTCAAAATGATTACAACACATCTCAAAAGGGACGGCAACTACTCATGTCAATTAACCATGTATCTCTAAACATCAATTCCCCAAATTCTTCCACATATTGGCTGGCAGATATTAACAAAATTCCCGACCTCATTAATTTCAATATATTGAAATGCATGTCTTTCGAATCTCACAATTGCTGTACACCAACTGAGTTATCTTCAGATCACTGAATTGTCTTATTGGCAGGAAATTCTACACCAAATCTCATGCAATCTCAATGTAAACTTCTCAATAGAAGAACAAATTGGCAATATTATAAGGATCCCGTCAGTGCATCAGTAAATCAGAAAGTACCTCTCAAAGCCGAAGATGATATCTGAAATGCAATAGAATATATAAGTCTCTGCATTCAACAAGCTGCGTGGAACTCTACTCCAGAACATTGGAACTACAAAGTCCCTCCTTACTCTGTAGAAGTAAAGAGTACATAGCTGCACAAGAAGTCTTGAATGGTTGTTCAAGATATTTGAATTTTTCAAGCATGTACTGTAGCGAAGTTGAGGTAACCAATTACTTGAAGTAGAAGTAAGGAGTATACATTTATGCAAGACGTCTTGAATGGTTATTCAAAACATTTGAATTTTTTCAAGCATGTTCGGTAGCGAAGTTGCGATAACCAATTACTTCGGGGTACTGTCGACAAAGCAACAACACGATACGATATGAAGCGAAGTACAAATAGTACTATTATGGTTTTGAGGTCTACAGCTTCACACACATACACGTAATCAATTTTTTTCGGAACACTGAAGTATTTGGTATTCGCATCTTCGCTACGGTACATGCTTGAAAAAAGAAAATGAAGAGAAAAAACAAATGTCTTGAATGACCATTCAAGGCGTCTTATGCAGATATCTTGTAAGGCGATAACTTGCCGGACAGCCCTGGGATAAATCCATTTCTGAACTCATAGATATATTACAACAGGAAGATAACACACATTATGAATCTGATATATTCAACCACGACTCCTCGAAAGCAACAAATTATTCTCTTTGGAAAAAGACTGCAAAAATAAAGAACAGGAGATAATCGACCAACCTATTAGAAAAAATGATAACTCCTGGACAAAAACCAACTCTGAAAAGGCTGCTAGATTTGCAGATCACCTAGAAGAGGTGCACGCTGAAAAAAACGAAACGGCCACACATTTCAGGAAACATGTTTATATTTGGAACTTTGTTTTCAGGAAGTTGGAGATCTGCTACTTCTTTCTATCTTTGTTGTCAGTCACGTTCTGTTTCAGCAGTTTTCAACAATCAAAGCCACATTTGGGTCACAAATACATACATATATTATAACCTATTAATCATTGTGTCTCAAACATGTAATATTGCATAGCAAACACAATGTGGTTGGACGCAAGTACACTGTACTTGCGACAAGCTACAAATACATTATAGTTACATCCAAGCAACAACAAAATACAGATTTTTCAGCGTGTAGTTACTCCAAATAAATTTGGGTCCAATAATGCTGATATCTAATCTCAAATATCTGTACTATTGAATCAAACGTATGAGGCGGATCAATAAGTTCGTGACTTTTTGAATGAAACATAGTTTTTTTTCGGAAAAAAAAATATTTTTTAACATAATCTCCTTTTAGATCAATCGACTTAGTCCAACGTTTCTCCAATGTTTGTATCCCTTCCAAAAAATAGGATTTTTCGAGGTCCATTAAATAGGCATTTGCTTGACCAATAACTTCATCGTTGGTGCTAAATCTCTTTCCACCGAGCCATTTCTTTAGGTTTGGAAGTAGGAAATAGTCACTGGGGGCTAAATCCGAAGAATATGGCGGATGAGGTACCAAATCATGGAATTTTGCCTTTGAGACTACTCATGTGTGCACCCGTGCACTATCTTGATGAAAAGAACTTTTTTCTTGGGCATATGGGATCCCTTTTTTTATTTAATCCTCGTTAAATCGGTCCAATAAGTTGGCATAATATTCACCGTTTATTGTTTCTCCCTTTTGAAGGTAATCGATGTGGATTATCCCGCTTGCATCCTAAAAAACTGTTGCCATTACCTTATTGGCCGACAAACTTACCTTGGCCTTCTTCGGAGCCGGTTCAGCCGGAGAAACCCAGTGTTTGGTCTCCGGAGTGTTGTAATGGATCCATGCTTCATCCACATTTTCTAAACGCCGCAAAAACTCCTTCGAATTGCGGTTAAACAACTCCAAACAATCCTTTGAAGTTGCTACACGATTACGTTTCTGGTCAATTGAGAGCAAACGCGGCACCCATCTTGCAGACAGCCTTCTTAAACCCAATTGATTATTTAAAATCGAGACCACACTGCTATATGAAATGCCTATGGCATCAACAATCTCACGCACTGTTACTCTTCGATCGGCCAACACCATATCGTGGATTTTTCAACCATTTTCGGGTGTATTGACCTCAATTGTCAGTGCAGAACGTTCAGCGTCATTTGTACTTGTGCGATCACAACGAAAGACAGTAAACCACTTTTTTACCATTGAAATCGATGGTGCAAATTCTCCATAGTATTTATTTCCTTGGTTTGATTACCGGTTTAATTTCGAAAAAAAATGCACCCGAAATTCACATTTCTCCATTTTTAAAAAAATGCACGAGGTTGTATGTTTTGAACAGGGATCAGTGTTGCATTTCATATAACTTCGAGGGAAGTTCGAAGAGTCTCGGACTTATTGATCAGCCCTTATCTACTTGATTTGCCCATAAGAAAATCCGCAATATACGAAGTGAAAGATCTCATATGTAAACTCAAACCCAATAAAGCTGCAGGTTATGCTGTTGTTATTCCCAAAACTCCAAAATAACTTCCAGAAAAAAGGTCTCTCTCTCTTAACATAGACAAGGTGTTTCAAAAGAAGTCATCCGATGTTGTTTGGCTCTCATTCTTTTTCTAAATGAAAAACTTCGATTCTGTTTTTTGATTATGTTTATTTGAATCTTTGGAATTCTATTGGTTAAGTTGAGAAGATAATTTCGGTTAAATGGGCGCCGTCACAATTGATTACCATACGGGCTCGTTTTATGGCATTTTTCGTCACTTCGGCGAGAACTTCGGGCGACAGATTCTCGCACTCGTGTCGAATGTTGACCTTGAGGGCTTCCAAGGTGTCGGGCTTGTTCACGTAAACACGGGACTTCAAAAAACCCCACAAAAAAAGTCTGGAACGGTTAAATCGGGCGATCTTGCGGGCCAGTGCAAATCGTCAAAACGAGAGATGATGCGACCCGGGAACGCCGCCTTCAGAATATCGGTTGTGGCTCGCGCAGTGTGTGCCGTTGCTCCGTTCCGTTGGAACCACATGTCCTCCAGTCCTAATTCGTCGAATTGCGGCAGAAAAACTCGGTTAACATGGCCCTATGGAGCGCACCGTCCACTGTTGTCGTTTGACCAGCGGCATTCTCGAAAAAAATGGCCCGATGCCTCCTCCAGCGTGAACAGCGCACCATGCAGTCACTTTGAGCGGGTGTAATGGCTCCTCGTGCATCACTCGTGGATTTTCGGTGCCCCAGAAGCGACAGTTTTGCTTGTTCACGTACCCGCTGAGGTGGAAATGAGCCTCATCGCTCATTATGATTTTCAAATCATTATGAACAAAAATGCCATAAAACGAGCCCGTAGGGTAATCAATTGAGACGGCGCCCATTTAACCGCTATCATCTTCTCAACTTAACCGATAAAATTCTAAAGGTTCGAATAAACATAATCAAAAAACAGAATCGAAGTTTTTCATTTAGAAAAAAAGTGAGAGTCAAACAACATCGGATGACTTCTGTTGAAACACCTTGTATTTATAATGTTTGTTATCTCTGGTTGCTTTGCTCCAACTCAATGAAAAGTTTCGGAAATAACTAACAATAATCATAACACTGGGCAAATTTCCCGAACATGTAACCGCCCAATCAGTTTTCGGTAAAGTCCTTTGCTGTTCAGAACGAAAGACTACAGGAAGGGAAGGAAAAAAATCAATGAGTGTTCGAACTCACGGATGATGTGTTAACACCTTTTTGCTACACGGTACCTTTCGATTTCTATGAACACATTAGTAAATGTTACATTGGAAAATAAAAATAATAGTTTTTTTGTATACACCGGGCAATGCTGAACATCAAATTTCGTTTGCCTCACCTCTGCCACACAATTCTTGCATTGCTCTCTTGCTCGCTCATTTTTGTTTAACACGTCATTATTCTCTTTCGCAGTCGGAGAAAATCTGGTTTTAGCAGCAGCATAAAATCTGGTTTTAACAGCAGCATAAAATCTGGTTTTAGCAGCAGCATAAAATCTGGTTTTTGCAGCAGCATAAAATCTGACTTCGATAGATTTAGTCCCTATACGCCGCTATAGATGTTAACACATCAAAAAGGAAAGACTAAAGTCTTGTTATGTTCAGAAAGAAAGACTGCAGGACTTTACCGAAAACTGATGGGGCGGTTACATGTTCGGGAAATTTTCTCGGTTAAATGATAATTGTGATTTCCGAAACATTCCCTCGAGGTGGAACAAAGAAACGAGAGGGATATAGATACGACAAATCTGTTTCTTCACTATCAATTCGGGTTTAAGAAAAAGCATGGTGCCATACACGCTGAAAAATCGATCTTTCTTGTTGTTGTTTGGAAGCAAATATAATATGCTAATGTTGTTTGGATGCAAATATAACGTGTTTGTAGCCTGCCGAAAATGTAATGTATCGGTGTCGCAAATGTTGTATACTTGTACACAAACACATTGTATTTGATACTCACTATTACAAAGTGGAAGACACAATGATTGATGGGCTACAATATATTTTTTTGTGACCCAAATGCGAATTTGTTTGTTACAAACTGCTGAACAGAAAATCGTGACAGCAAAAACAAAGAAACCAAAAATCGGAAGATCGTCAATTCATGGAAACAATGCTTGCAAACATAACGGGTTTTTCAACAGAGACGCTACAAAAGTAAATCGATAGGGACAGCAAACGACGCCATATTTTTTCCAGCTCTTTTGACATTTCTCTTCAGTAAGGTTTGCCATTGCATCATGAAAAGATATACGAGCCAAAAACGAGTTGAAATTATTAAAATTTACTACCGAAATTTGGAGTCAGTGGCCTCACCTTTTAGAGCGCTACGTCCAATTTATGGTCGTCTCATTTCTGGCTGAATGGCTTCGTCAATAAGCAAAATATGCGTTATTGGTCAGACAGCAATCCACACGTAATCCATGAGCCATCATTGCATCCCGAAAAAATTACGGTTTGGTGCGGTTTATGGGCCGGCGGCGTCATTGGGTCGTACTTCTTCCGTGATGATCAAGACCGGCACATTACTGTGAATGCGAATCGCTACCGTTCAATGATAACCGAATATTTTTGGCCCCAATTCGATAATATGGACTTGGAGGACATGTGGTTCCAACAGGACGGCGCCACAAGCCACACAGCGAATGCCACAATCAATTTATTGGAAACCAAGTTTGGTGGACGTGTTATCTCACGAAATGGCCCAGTCGATTGGCCGCCTCGGTCGTGCGATTTGACGCCGTTAGATTATTTCCTGTGGGGCTACGTCAAGTCTATGGTCTATGCCAACAAGCCAGCGACGATTGATGAACTTCGTACGAATATCGAACGTGAAATTGCAGCATTATCGGCCGATTTATGCTTGAAAACCGTCGATAATTGGGTTCAGCGTCTGGACTTCTGCAAGCGTGCCCGTGGTGGCCATGCAAAAGAAATCGAGTTCCATACATAATGGCATCGAACGTACTTTCACAGGAATAAAGAATTTCATTGGTATCTGTAACCGGTTTTGTTTTATTTCAAAAAAACTTTTGTAGCGCTCTTATTGAAAAACCCGTTATATGTACATGTTTCCTGCAACATGTTGCTGGGGCCGTTTTATTTCAGCGTGTATGAATTTTCGATTTATTGACATTAACACTTTTTGACTGAAGTTTAACGAATTTGACAAATTCATATTGCAAAAATGTGTAATTTTAAAACTTTAAGTCAAGCAAAAATACATTATTTTTGAATTAAACTTTGAAATATCCACGTGATGTCAAGATTCCAAACAAAGATTTTAAATATAAACCGAGTACTCGCATAAAATGCAGAATTTATGAACAACAAATTATACAAAACTACTACTGTATCTGCTGACAAAATTTATCGTATTATTAGCTTTTTTTCACTTATGACTCAATTTACAGTAGATAAGAAAAGTAATTTCAAGCTTTGTTGTATTCAAATTCAAATTCAAATTCATCATCATCATAATCATCCATTGTGTATTTTATATGGGACTTTTGTTATGCTACCGGGGGACACATGAATATCGGAGTAGTTGGTTGTGGTCGGGAATGGTTTTGGAAACTCAATCTTACATTCATCACATGCCACTTACTAGGTAGGTAGCCAGGCATTCCCATCAAATCTCACCATCACAACACGGAACGTGTGAATGGCGGGAGAGTGAATGACGGGAGCACAAGCATGGCAAGGGAATTATTCTTAAGACGAAGTGTAGAAATTATGACAAATTTGGATAAAGCAAATGCAAATACATTTCCCTGCAATCACAATACGAGTACAATAATGTGAATTAAATTATGTTTTTTATTTTGATTTTGATTTTAATGAATCCCATAAAATCTTATTTGAAAACTCTGTAAATATCGCATTGGAATTCCTTTAGTCATTCATTCGTTCATTCATTCATTGATTAAAAGCAAATTTGTTTCTTTTTTATTTTCGTTTTTTTTTGTTTGACTTTGGTTTCATTATATCGCGTTTTCTGCCTACAGTTTCAGTTCCACCTCATATGGTTCTCATATGTTTTGACACAAATAGTTATGTTTGCAAATTTTTTAATTTTTCTTATCCCCTTCGTGAGCTGATGCCCCCTCCTCTACCCCACACACAAAGGGTTCAATTACACTCCCTGTTTCCGATAAGGTTCCAGTTGTGTATGGCCATTAATACAACACCAGCCATCAGTTGGCGCAAAAAAAAATGTGCTTAAATTGCATAAAAGTTTTTTAATATTGTGGGAAAATCTGAATGACATTTTTTTTAAATAATTATAAAATTTTTTTTAATGTTATATTTTATAGTTTTATACAAATAGTTTAGAAGTTAAATAAAATTAAAAAAAAACGGAATAAAATTTTGATATTGTACCATATAAAGGCTGCATTAATTAAATGAAATATTTCGCGCAAAATCGTTTGAAACTCTTAAACAAAATAAACAAAAAATCTGCCAATTGTCGACAGAAACTTTCCGCCAGTTTAGTACTGGCTCAAGCCCCGTATTCAAATGTTGCGAAGGTTACTTTAGAAATGTTGTCATTTATCTCTAAATGAAACATGTTGTTGCGGAGTGTTCCACCTAACTTTGATTTTCCGTGCAAATATTTCATTTAAAATTCCTTTTCGTACTCCATTTTATTTTTAACGCATGTCGTCTAACTTTTGGTTGTTAAAATAATCGAAATATCAAAATTCCGATCCCAAACAATTATCAAACATTTGTTTTCGTACGAAATATCTTTGGCATAACAACCCTGTTCTTGATGTTGCCTACGAAATTCTCGCAAACATCTGAGTACCAAGCAACTGAAAAGTGAGCGAAATTTTCGATTCATGAAATTTTCATTATTTTTTATACACGTACTTCTTTACTTACTAACTTATCCGGTCTCGAACAACCCCGGGGGTCAGGGACCATACAAAACGAAGATAACATATTTCGCCAACCAGTTCGATCTTTTGCTTCATCTATCCAGTTGGTAATACCAAGTGTACCCAGGGATTCGTCAACTTCATCCCTCCAGCGGAGTCTTGGTCTTCCTATTTTTCGCCTTCCTTCAATTTCGGTTTCGAAAACCCTTCGTGCTGGTTCGTCTTCATCCATTCTACTGACATGGCCTAGCCAGCGCAATCGCGATATTTTAATCCGCTTAACTATGTCGATGTCGGGATAAAGCTCATAGAGCTCATGGCTCATGCGTCCCTGATACTCGAAGTTGAGAACTATAGGGCCATACATCGTCCGGAGTATTTTTCTCTCGAAGACTCGCACAGATGTTTCATCTGCTGGCGATAAGACCCAGGATTCTGCGCCGTAAAGCAAGATAGGTTGTATGAAAGTCTGTTATAGTTGGACTTTTGTTACTCGAGAGAGGGCTTTATCTCTAAAGTGAGTGCTTAGCCCAAAAGAACATCTATTCGCAAGCACAATTCTACGCTTGATCCAAAGGCTGACGTTGTTGTTTTTATTTACGGCAGATCCGAGGTGTATAAATTCGTCTACCACCTCGATTATAACCGTTATCAACATTCACGCTTTGGTCTAATTGCGTGGAGGCTCTGCTCGTAGAAACCATTCATTTTGTCTTGTCCTCATTTACTGTCAGACCTACTTTAGCTGACTCCTGCGCAATTTCTGGAAAACACCGCAGTAACTTCTTTAACTGTGCGCCCAATGATATCTATATCATCAGGATACGCGAGCAGCATGTGACTTTTGCTGCTGATGGTTTTATTCATGTTGCCAGCAGCTTTTCTCAGAATAATCTCTATTAAGATTTTAAAGAGATCGCGCGATAGGGTGTCGCCTTGTCTGAGGCCTCGCTTGGTTTCGAAAGGTTCGATAAGATCCTTACCAACTTTCACTGCGCATTTGGAGTTCGTCAAGGTCATCCTGCAAAGGCGTATGAGTTTTGCAGGAATACCAAGCTCAGACATTGCTTCATAGAGTTTCCCCCGTATCGGACTATCGAATGCCGCATTATAATCGACAAATAGATGATAGATGTCGATTAATTTTTCGTGGGTCTTCTCCAGGATTTGGTGTAGAGTGAAGATGTGGTCAGTTGTCGATTTTCCAGGCCTAAAGCCGCACTGGTATGGTCCAATCAGGCCAGCGGTAATTGGTTTTAGTCTTTCGCACATTATACTTGATAGAACCTTATATGCTATGGATAAAAGGCTTATTCCACGGTAGTTGGCACAGAGACTTGGGTCCCCTCTTTTAATTATGGGACATAGTACACTGAGACTCCAATCGCCGGGCATGCATTCATCTAACCAAATTTTGCTAATGAGCTGATGCATGCACCTTATCAGCTCATCGCCGCCAGCCTTAAATAGCTACGCCGGAAATCCATCGGCTCCTGCGGATTTGTTGTTCTTATGCCGGGCAGTAGCTGTTCTGACTTGGGACTGTCCGTGGAGGTGAATAGTTTCTGATAGCCATTCACTGGGGAGTGGCCAGAAATGATTCCTTCATGGGGCAGTCCTAGCAGCTCACTATTTCCACGCAGTATATCCTGGGCAATGGCTTTTTCGGAAACCTCCGTTAACTAGCTAAAGTGAGAAGGCGAAACGAATGAGCAGCCTGATTGGTTGTGCGATCACTGATAAGTCTCAAGTTTAGTAGGCGACCGATGTCACTGAAGATCATCAAACTATCGGGCGTATTATTTTGTCCTTAGAAGGCGGATGAGCCCAGCATATGGGCCAACAGCGGATAGAAACCAAAAGAAGAAAATCCAAGTTCTACATATTGCATCTTGGTCAGGGTCTGATCCATAATGGGCGGCTGCAATCAAAATGCAAAAACCCGGGGGACTGAGTTTGTCGCCCGCCACCGTTCATAATGGCAGTGAATATTAGGGTGTCCCAAAATAATTTTCCTTTTCGATTTTCGGGATTTCGGAAGAGGTTTAGAGGTCGCACAAGTCGAATTTCCCCCAAAAAATCGGGTATTCCGGACGATTTTTGAATTTTACTTAAAACTGAGTCAATAACCACGATGTTCTTAGTTTGTAAGTCAACAGTTTTAAAGCAAAACATTCATACTTTTATTGTATATGCATAAACCACCAATTTTGGAAATGATTTTTGATTTTGTAAATTTTGTTTAAATTTTGTTAGTAACGCTTTATAACTGTTAAATTTTCTATGCAAATTTAAAAAAAATAATGATGCATTCTAAAAGACGGATAAATTCCAAGCAATTTTGTGGAAAAAAGTGTTTAATTTGCTGCTACTGTTCCAGAGTTATACCATTTTAAAGCCTTTTACCCATTGTATGAACCTAATAACATTATAAACTGTTGGCTATTTTTGTATCGGATTTGCTTTAAATTTCTATGAAAATTTAAAATACTAATGATGCACTTGAAAAGACGGATAAATGCCAAGCAATTTTGTATAAAAAATTATGAATTTGCAGTTGCTGTTCCAGAGTTATGCCATTTTAAAAATCTTTACCCATGCAACAACAAAATAAGACAGATATTTCAGCGTGCTGCAATAAAACATCTTCTTTTGGTAAATTGAATAAGAGTTGATAACATCCCAGCAAAAAAGGAGTATATCAAGAAGTAGAATTTGCACCACTACTCCTTGGTAAGATGTAGTGCTAATTTAGGTGCAGAAGTACTTCTTTTAATATTGCGTTGTCCAATGCAGCACTACTTCTTGTTTGACTGTTTGGAAGTGCAGTTTATGCTAAAATTTTAATGCTATATTTCGTCCGCAAACGAGCAACCAAAACTATTATTTCAACAATTTGTAAATTTCTTGTCATTTGAAACTTGGCAACAAGTGATATGCTATTAAAAAGTTGTGACTTTAAGCAACAACTTTAGGGTTTAACTAATTATTTCATTGATTGTCCTTTTATTAGTACTCCAAAAGCTTCTGTCAACAGGTGAAAAAGAAAGGAAATGAAAATCAATTTGAAAGAAAGTAAATGCAAATTAAATACAAGCAATATATTTAGGCATCTTTGTACTTGTCCACTCTCCCTTTAGCTGTTTAATAAATTTGCATCATAGTACTCATAATGGATGTGATGCAAATGTAGATTTTTCGGAGTTGTTATTGATCAGCGTCAAAATTGTATTAAATATGCACATAGTGTTGCAGAAGAATTACAAAAATAATAACATCTACTAGAACTACTTCAATTTATTTTTGCTGGGAATGATCATTTCTTTCTACAATTGGTCGATACATTTTTCTTAGAAACATTGAATCATGTGGATGATGTTTCGCGCGAACAACTTAGATTACACTGGCGGAAATATTTCGCCAATATTTCACATCCATTTTTTTGTAGGGAATTTTATCAAATTTGTCGAATCATCAAGATTTTTAGCAATAATGTTTCCAATAATTTGTTTCTAATTTTTGACTTTTTTATTTTAATTATTCTTGACTAATTTTCCAAGCTTAAGGTCACTTCTGATTTTATTAAACTTTTTGTTTTCCTCTTTTCTCTCTCGATATTTCGATTTCCGTTGGAAATCTTCTTCAGGATAGTTTTTAATATTAGTAATAACAAACAAACATCAATACAAATTAAAATGAAAATTTTTGACAAATTGTGAAAAGTAATACTATTTATACATACATATTATAATACAGTAATGTTCACATAAAGTAGAAATATTAAATCGAACAAAATTTTAAAATATTTTAAGACCATTTAATTTTCTCTTATTATTAACCTATTTGTTTTTATTAATTAGGATTCTAACATTTTTAGTGAAGTTGTACATTAAATTGCGAAAACTGATAAAAACATGCGAAAATTAGCGAAAAACTTTGACAACCCCAATATGACAACGATCTCCAACATTACTTAAAAAACGCCAAATCTGTAAAGAGTAAGAAAGCTCACCAAATCGCTAACAATGCAAACATTGCAAAATTTCAAGAAATTGCAAACTTGATAATAAACTCTAAAAATTTCCTAAATAGTTAAAAATAAAGCCGCGAGACAGCAAAAATTCGCAACCTTTGTTTTAATTTCCCCTATTATTAATTTGTATTTAATAAACATCTATAATTTTGAGTCAAGTAATCTGTGTCTACTTTAAAATTTGTTCTCTTTTCAAATGGAACATTATTAATCTGTAACATTTCTAACATATCGCACCCTAACTACAAAAGAGTCATAACTCAAAATTTTCAGATTTTAATTTTTTGCTTGAAAACAATAACCAAGGACCATTTCTATCCGCTGTAAAAATCTGACGTCGTTTACTCTTCCCTTTCGTCAAAAAAGTTCCGTATGAATATGTCTATAATTTAGTATTTTCATACATATTTCTAGTTAACAACATCAGTTTTTTGGCTCTACTGAAAATTTGAAAATTTTGAGTTATGACTCTTCTGTAGATAGGGTGCGATATATCTACGTTTTTTATAATTCTCTGTGTTTAAAATAGATGTATTTTCGAAATCTGGATAGTGATTGAAATCTGTACAGTGAGAAGATAACGCTGTTTTCGCCGTCAAATTATAATTTCTATACTTTTGGTCATGTCTGTGTGTCATTTAATACGTAAAAAAAATTTAACACATAGAAGGAACCAAATTAGACCCTTAGTATCTTTGGACGAAATTCGTTTTAGGACTTTTTAAGACGTTTGAGCCATGTCCGTCTGTCTAGCTGGCTGTCTGGTCAGCACGATAACTGCCGTAAATCTTTACCGATGACAATGAAACTTATTATTTGCCAACATTGAGTTTGGGATTGAAAATGGGCGTTATAACCATGCCCCTTCTGGTACCTCCCATACAAATCGACAAACATATTTCTTTCAAACATTTCTTCTGGTAGATGTGATTAGCTTCAACTCTCAAACCGCTTAATAATCTGTAAATGCCTACTTAACTGGAGAAAATGGGCGAGATTGTCATGCCCATTCTGGTACCTCCCATACAAAACAGGGTGTTCGACCGGATTGTCAATCCGATAAATCGCGTGAAACACGTGTGTGTTCGACCGGATTGTCAATCCGATAAATCGCGTGAAACACTTCCGACCTTAATGAAATTAGGTATAAGGCTTCACGTTATCAAACGCCAATCACCGATTAAAACAAGGGTGATTTTGCCACGCCCATTGTGGTACCTCCCATACAAAAGTTGTTTGGGCGTCTGGTTGTTCGGCACGAGAAGTCCCGCTAAACCGAACCAATCTTTATGAAAGTTTGTACTAGTCAGTATTTAGTCAAATAAAGCTCTCCTATAGAAAATGAGCTGTTTTACCACGCCCATTCTGGTACCTCCCATATACAAGTTGGTCGGATGACCGGTTGATCGACACGATAATTCTCATAAACTACAACCGATCTTAATAAAATTCGGTACTGGGCAATATTTTGCCAAAAGCTACTGTGTAACTAATAACTGACTATTGTGCCACGCCCAGTTTCGTACATCCCATACAAAAGTTGGGCGTATTTGGGGTTTGCCGGCTCGATATCTCCAATAAATCATAACCCATCTTAATAAAATTTGGTACTGATCAAAATTTTGGCAACAACTTGCCATGCCCATTTTTGTATCTCGCATATAAATATTGGGAGGGAAACTAACTAATTTGGGTATTCAATAATATTTAGCGCAATATCGTCAATCTGCTGTTGAATATGGTCACTTTTGAGTATGGGCGTTTTTTAACAGAACTTCCACGCAATGGAAGGTATGATTAAGTCGGTTCACCCGACTGAAACTTATGTACTGGTTTTGTGTACACACGCATACACGACTGCACGACTGACAATATCCCGAAGTACTTGGTTTTAGCAGCTTCGCTGCAGTACATGTCTTGAAAATAGCAAATGACTTGAATGATCATTCAAAATGTGCTTGTGCAGATGTACGTATGTATAGCTAAAAGATGTAGATACGTATAGCTAAACTATTCACTCAAAATACCAAAAAAAAGAAACCGGTTCCCATTACATCGCTTTGTAATTTGGCACTCAATGATTGGGACCTACAGTTCTACACCGGTTCTGAACGATGTTTTGAGAAGCATTTTCATTAATAATTACTCGATAGTGTCGCCAACACTAAGCGAGGTGGCCGTCGTCGAAAGGTGGTCAGGGATCGAACCCACGTTCCCATGAACATGAGCCGCGCACACTAGCCATTGCACCACCGACGGCCAGCAACATGTACCAGCAACATTTAAATGTTCCTAAGAACGTTAAATCGACCAATCAAATTTAGGGGAACATTTTCAATATTCAATTATCAATTTTTCGAAAGAAGAGACTTTTAGTGGAAAACACTTATGAACAATAAATAAGGGTATTGTTGGGAACAGTTGCTGGTCAAAGTCGCAACGAAATAAATTAGGGTTTTAATGTGAAATGGTTTTTATGTGAACGAACTCAAAAACAACCTGTAAGTAAAAAAAAACGGTGTTGCAGCACATGTACCATGCGATCGAACTTAATGCCAGCTTGAAGTAAGGATTTCAAATACTGTCTTATACACCGATTTCGTTGACGAGGTTTTTGATTTTATCCAGGTTTTGAATAGCAATTCTCATACTAATTTGACATTCAACATCTCGATAAAATCAAAAACCTCGTCAGAGAAATCGGGGTATTCGAAAGAAATAGAAAATTATTCAAAAATTCCCTTTTTTTACGAAAACATTTTAAAAATTAACCACTTATACTAATGTATACTACACTAATGTTGCTAATAAAGAAATGTTCTGACACATGTTGTAGTTTTCAAAATGTGACGGGCACATGTTTAACCCGCGTAAAATGTTGCGTGACATGTTTTCCTTGACAAAATAAATTCAAATGAAAAACTTAATATTTTCTCGACGATATCATCAGTCTCGACCAAATGTTCTTGATTTTTTCTAACATCATGCCGATGTTTGAAACGTTTTTATTTGAAACCGATACCCTTTTTGGCTTTGGTTGATTATAGGATTTCAAAATCAATTTCAGTATTATCTGGCGACAGTTTGAATAATTCGAAATTAAATCACAGCCCAGCAATAGCAGAAGTGGTACTAAAGTTCAAAATATTTAATAAATTTTCTGTTTTCTTAGTTTCACAATCGCCGCTTATCAGCGCTCGAAATAATAATGTTCATTTAAAATGTCCATTAAAATTGTGATCATTAAAAATAAATGTTGAACACGAAACAAGTGTGATGATGTTTACTCGAAATTGAAACTGAAATGAATGGTGATTATGAATTATTGAAGTGGTGGTTGGGACATGACGCTGAGACAGCAACTAAACAAAAAAACAAGATTAGAAAAGGTTTCCAAAGGGTATCACCACAAAGCCAGAAGAAATTAAATGACATGGAAAATATTTCTATAAATCTAGAACAGCATCTTGCATAATCGGCAACATGGACTTAGTAACAGAACAAACAACGGCAAATGTTTTGTACACTCGAGAAGAAAAATCGAAGTGATGAAACGCAACGTTATCTCTTGTTGTTGAGAAATGTTACAAAAAATTCAAAGGTTGTCTGTCGTTGAAACTTCACAACATTGTGTGTAACACAAAAAAGAACAATGTTCCTTCAGTCTCAATAGATTTCAATGAATCTTGTATAGAATGTAAGAAAAAAAAAATTGTTGATTTCCTATATATGGCCCCCCTTGGCGATTTGGTGCGATTGCATTGAATGCGATCGAGTACTTGACAGCGTTTACCCTTTTAGGTTTTACTCGTCATAAGGTGACACTGGCAATTTCATTTATATTCAGAAAACGTTAAGAAACGATTGAACAAAAATAGAAATTTTACAAAACAACTACAAAATCCAACACTTACAACCGTTGAAATGTAGTGCGTTAGTTTGAATACAAAACGACGTAACTAACAAATAAATTCAGAACCAAGTCAACACAAATTTTTTGACTCATGCTACAAAAGTGACTTGGTTTAGACACATCAAGTACTGTGTTCATTCGCACGGAAAAATTTTAACAATATACATTTTTTCGCTGCGAAATTGGCCAGGGTTGATATCAATATTTTAGTCTGTCTTTTTTATACTAAAAATCTCTGGTTTGAGAAATTTAATGAGAGTTGACAACATTGACCAGTTCTCCATAAAGTCCTGTACTAATATCACATTTCACGTAGAATTTTACAAAACTCTAGCCGAAAATAATGATTACACTGTGATAGTCGAAAAAATGAACTTTGATGAATCCTTTTCGAACTATTAGGGGGGAGTCCCCTGAGTGCGAAAGTACATTTGGAAGTGTCAGATTGGCTCCAGTTTTTGAGAAATCGGTATATATGGATATAGGTAAGTCTGCGCTATTTAAACAAATTTTACCGGCCATAGGCCAATTTTTTTTGGCCTAAAATGGCTTAAAAAGCTTATTAAAATAGAAAAAACAAATGTTTGCGCTCGGTCCAACTTCTTGAGATATGGGCCTTTAAAGCTTGAGTATATAATTGGCCATATCTCACATATTTATGGTCCGATCTGGTTCCGGTGAATATCATTACAAAGACCTTTAAAAACTCTTTAAATCTGTATATAAATATATTACATTTTATTAACCCATTGGGGACAAATTTAAAAAATGCTTAAAATATAACTGCAAGCTGAAAAAACCGGACACAGCAACATATTACAAGACCCATGTATATGTTTCCAAGTATTGCATTCATGAATTGAAGATATGCTGCCCATTTTTTCTTTGTTGTCTGTCACGTTTTTGTTTTCAACAGTTTTCAACAAACAAAGCTACATTTGAGTCACAAAACATATATTATAACCTATTGTGTTTTCAACATGTTATATTGAAGAGCAAACACAATGTGTTTGGATACAAGTATGCTATATTAGCGACAAGCTACAAACAGGTTATATTTGCACCCAAACAACAACAAAAAACACAGAATTTTCAGCGTGTGTTAGCTGCATTTTTTGGAAACAGTCAAATTTGGTTCGGTTGTCGCTAGACCCATTTAGTACTACACTGTCGGAAATATTGTAACACTCTCTCGTAACGTTCAACTTACTACTGACCTTTAAATAAGTTCGAAAATATTACTGTGTTCCTTTCAATTTTAGAAAGATTTTTGCTGCTCCTGTAAAATATTGAAATTTTAGTAACGTTGGTTTGCATTTCAGCTAACTATGGGCTTACATATCTTTGAATTCGCTCTACACCATTTCCAAATGAAATTTAAAAAATCATTTGAAATTTAAAATTCTAATTGAAATTTGAAATACATCAACTGATAGTTAAGAGACATCAGTCGATATTTAAAAGATATTAATTGAAATTTAAAGTACATCAGTTGATTTTTAAAAGATATTAATTGAAATTTAAAATACATCAATTGGAATTTGGTAATCCAATATATAAAATAGGTTAATGAATTTAAAATTTCAACTGACGAAATTTAAATTTCAATTGATTTATTTTCAATTGATATTTTTTTTAAATTTCAGTTGATGTTTTTTCAAAATTTAAAATGATGTATTTCAAATTTCAAATGGAATTTTTAAATTCTAATTGAAGTATTTTAAATGCAGACCATTTCCAATTGAAATTCAAAAAATATCAATTTAATTGTGAAAAATATCAATTGAAATTCGAAAAATTTTGTTGAAATTTCAAATACATCCATTGAAATTTAAAAAAAAAATTACATGAAGTGTCAGGGGACACCCGGTTGGAATTAAGTTCCTTTAACTACATATTATGTACTAGTTAGTTCCAACACGCCTAAGACGCCCGTTGAAAAATTCGCTAATTTTACACTTTTAGTAAAATGATAAACCTTTTTTAAGAATAATTTTCTTATAGAATGTATTTTAAAAAAAATGTATATTTTTAGGTCCTTTTTGTAAGAATATGTATGATATTTTCCCGAAAAAGTGTTTTTTTAAGGAGAGGTACTTCTTTTATTAAAAGCTAATGTTTTTAAGAAAAGGTACTATTTTGAAGAAGAAGTACTTTCTGGAAGAAAAAGCCATAAGAGTATGAACATTTTTTACAAGGAAGTACTTTTTTTAAGAGCAGGTACTTTTTAAAGATGTGGTATTCTTTTCAGGAAAAGGTTATTTTTTTAAGAAAATTTACTGATTTTCAGAAAGGCTACGTATCTCAAATGAAGAAAAGAAAACGTATTATTTGATTTTTTAAGAAAAGGTAATTTTAAGAAAAAGAATTTTTGTAAGAAACAGTATTTTTTTAAGAAAAGGTACTTATTTAATAAAATTACTTCTTTTATGAAAATTTACTTTTTGTAAGAAAATTTACTTTTTTTAAGCAAAGGTACTTCTTTAAGATAAGGTATTTTTTTTTAAGAAAATATATTTTTTTTTAAGAATATGAATAGGTATTGTTTTTGACAAAATTTACTTTTTGTACGAAAAGTTATTTATTTAAGAAAATGTTATTTTTCTAAACTTCTTTCACTTTGCCTTTTCTAAATTTACTATTTATTGGATTCAAAACTACAATATATGTATACTAAATATTGGTTACAGGCTCCACCTAGAAAACTTTCCATTAAACAAGAAATTTCCCAACATATGTTAGTCTAGACACCAACCAAAGCAAAAGTAAACAATCTAGTTGATAATATTGGGTTGTAGCTTAATAGTGTTAAAATGGGTTGTTTATTTTGACGTAGAATACGTCTTACCTTACGGTATGAGGAGTCATGTCAGGTTTTTATTGTTGTAATCTTTATTTCATTGAATTTGAGGAAACGGCTAGATGAATTTTTTTAAAATTTTTTTTGTAGGTAAATGAAGATGTTATCTTTCGTTTGATATACATTTCATATTGGTTGATATATTTCTAGTATTTTAATTTCTCAAATGAAAATTGTTTAAACACATACACTCAAACATATGTGTGGTGTTTGGTTGAGTGTTTTTGGTTGCTCAACATTGCTTAGGAACATGTATCTAGTAAAAAGTGAAACGAACAGCAAGCTAATGTTGCTTGGCAACATGTATCTAGTAAAAAGTGAAACAAACAGTAAGCTAACGTAATAAAGCTTTTTCGCGAAAGCTTCAATAAAGCTGTTTTAACATTAATTTTGAATTGTAAAGCGTAAAGCTTTCACACAACGCTCGAATGCTAATGCGAAGACTCGATAAGGTAAACCTTTTTTAATATTAGGGCGGCCCTCTCAACATTCGCAGAACTTATTTCAATAAAAATATTAATTAAAATACATAAATTAAATTAAGTTTAAAAAAATTGAACATAATATTTTTTTTTTAAACGGACTTGAATCAAATGCCGTTGGTAAATATAAAAATTACAGCAGACAGTTGTCCGAGGCCTTCGGCCACGGACTGTCCCTGCAGGCTGTGTCAGAGACACGGCCATTAAGTTTAACGTAGAATACGCCATCCGATAAGACAGAAAACATATATAACAATAAATGATAAATAATATAAGCAAATGAATTTATTGTTATATATGTTTTCTGTCTTATCGGATGGCGTATTCTACGTTAAACTTAATGGCCGTGTCTCTGACACAGCCTGCAGGGACAGTCCGTGGCCGAAGGCCTCGGAGAACTGTCTGCTGTATTTTTTTTTTCATTTAGCCCTAATCCCGCAACGTGCGTTCAGGAATTTCGTTCCAAAAACAATTCAAATTTAAAAGACATCTATTGAAATTTAAAAGAGATCAATTGGAAATTTGAAACACGTCAATTGAAATTTAAAAGACATCAATTGAAATTTAATAGACGTCAATTGAAAACTAAAATTCGTCAGTTGAAATTTAAAAATTATTAACAGATTTTATGTATTAGATTTTTAAATTTCAATTGACGTGTTTAAATTTCAACTAATGTCTTTTAAAATGCAATTAATGTCTTTGAAATTGCAATTGCCGTCATTTAAATTTCAATTGATGTCTTTTAAATTTCAATTGAAATATTTCAAATTCCAAATAGAATTTTTAATTTTCAATAGATTTTTTTTTTAAATTTCAATTGTATGTAAATGGTATAGTGTTCTAGAGGAGCTACTCAGATGTCAACTGATCTGGCTCCACATTTTAAGAATTTTGAGGTTTCAGTGCCATTAAAAGTAAAATATATTTTAATCTTGCCATAATTAAATCCTCTTGTTTATAGTCATCAAAGTGAAGTATAATCATGGAGTATTGTTGGGAGTCGTTCTAATTTTATATAAGATTAAACAGAGTATCGCACTTCTTTTCCAATTTTTTTTAGATAAATTGACCCTGAGTAGCTCCTATACTTTATAAATCGACTTCCATTAGTTGTAGGGAAAGTCGAAATCGAGTTTTTTGTTATTGAACAATCGACTTCTGTTTTCAACTTTTTGAGCTATTTTACCCAGGGTAAGACGTTATTTGTTTAGGTAGTGTTAAAGGGGAAAGTCAAGGGTCTTACAAAATGAGGTTAAAATGTTTCTCCAACTCATCTTCGGTTTGAGGCTTTCTCGTCCAGTTGGTAACACCAAGCACTCGTAGGCAATCATCCATCTGGTATTTCCAGCGAAGCCTTGGTGGTAATATTTTTCGGTAACCTTCGAGTAAGTCTTCGAGTACCATTCGCACTGGTTCATTCTGACATGGCCTGGGCAACGTAACCACGCTATTTTATTTCACATAACTTCGTCGATGTCGGGATACAGATTGTACAGCTCGTGGTTTATCCGTCATCGATACTCGCCGTTTTCTATTATAGGACCATATATTTTGCGGAGCCTTTATCTCTCGAAGACTCCCAGTGTTGTTTCATCAGCGTGCGATATGACCCTGGATTCTGCGCCATAAAGCAAAACAGGTTGTCAGAGAAACTGGTATAATTGGATCTTCGTTTCTCGAGAGTAGATCTTATCTCTGAAGTGTTTGCTTTGCGCGATATACAACCTGCTTGCAAGCACAATTCTCCGTTTGATTTCTAGGCTGACGTTATTGTTTCTGTATTTGAGAATATATAAACTCGTGGGTACTCTCATGTATTTGAAACTGTCGTTAAGATGACTTTCTTCATACATTTGAAACAGTCGAAAAGTTTAATGTCAGGCATGTTGCACGTTGAAAGAAATCGGCCCCAGCAACATGTTGCAGGAACTATGTTTATGGCTTCAAGCATTGTTTTCCAGAGTTGTTGAACTACTGTGTTTTCGTTTCTTTGTTGTCTGTCAGGTTTTTGTTGTTTACAGCAGTTTTCAAAAATCAATGTCACATTTTGGTAACAAAAGCATATATTACAACCTATTAATTTTTCGGGTCTCACACATGTAATATTGAATGGTAAACATAATGTGTTTGGACACAAGTATACTATGTTTACTACAAGCTACAAACACGTTATATTTGCATCCAACCAATAAAAAAAGACAGATGTTTCAGTGTGTGGCGATAGGTATAAGGGTTCTAAACAATAACCGCCTTATTCATAAAAAGTTGTGAGAGATTTGAGAGACGTTTTTTGTATGATAAACCGTCTCTCAAACCTCTCATAACTTTTTATGAATAAGGCAATAAATCTTTACCGAATTGTTCAAATAACTATATGGTGATTCATACTGTATTTTGTATATTTGTGACCTGGAATGAAGAAAGGAACCTGCGCTAGAGTCAGCCAAAACCTGAAAATCGATTTATTGAAACACAGTAAGTCCCTTACTTCATTTCACGTCACAGGTACAAAAGATGTAGCTATTTTAGATTTCCCGTAGACTGTAGAAAAAGTTACTCATGATTTCAACATTGCATATCTTCTTTCTCTTGCCACAAACTTTGGTTTTTTAAATTCTTTATTTAATTACGCAAATTTAATTTCATTATTTTTCTCATTTTGCTGTGGTCGACATTGGCGTTATCATTTTTTTCGCCTCAATTAATTTTACTAATTTCAAATTTTAGTTGTGGTATTTCTTAAATTTTTTTCAAAATATTTCTCGATAACAGACTATTTGGTGTTGGGTTGCCTGCCCAAGGCAACTCATGGAATTAATGCTTAATAATGATATTTGAATAAATTGCCATGTGTGTGTATGCAGATATACGAGTATGAATGGGACAAGTGGCGGTGATTTTTTTTGCGTCATTAAACAGCATTTGATCTAAACTAATTATTCTGTTTTAATAAATATTTAAATGCGTTTTTTTTTATTATTTCACTTAATTTTCATAATTGCAATTTATTTATACTGAAGCAACAATGGCTGTACGAAAATTAAATTAAACTAGTTTGCGTGTTCGAAGAAAGAATTAATTGTCTGAACACCTGACTGTCGGATGACGGATAAAATCAGGTATTCAATGTAGTAAATTTGGTATTGGAATGGTCATGACTAACCTGATCAACCATGCTGTTTTTGGGTGGCATTGTCCCGTCGTTTGCTGTCTCATTCTGACTTGACTCTAAAATAACAAAATTGATATATATAAAATCAATAATTTAATTTTATATATTTAGTCTTGTTTTAATTAAATACATAGATTTTTAGTTAAATTTTTGTTTAAAACCAAAAAATTCAGATTTTTTAGCTCTTGAGTCATGACGCTAGTGGTGCAAATTGTTTGATTAATCGATACTACTCCAGACTTTCGAACTAAGGATGCCACTTGACGCTGAAAAACACAACGGTCCCTGTAACATTATGCACAAACCATGTATATGTTTGGATCATCCATATAGTTACATGCAAGCATTGTTTTCATAAATTGGAGATCTCTTGCTTCGTTGTTTTTGTGCTGTCTATCATGTTTTCGTTTGTAGCAGTTTTCAACAAACAAATCCACATTTGGGTCACAAACACGTATATTATAACATATTAATCATTGTGTTTCCAACATGTAATATTGAATAGCAAACACAATGTGTTTGGACTGAAGTATATTATGTTTGCAAGTAGCTGGAAATATATAATATTTGCATCCAAACAACAAAAATGCCGATTTTTCAGCGTGTATCCATTTCACAGCTCTGTTATGAAGAACTCTGTAGCCAGAGAAAAGGACAAAAAATCATTGAGTGTTCGAACTAACGGGCGATGTGGTAACACCTTTTTGTTACACGGTACCTGTTCGATTTCTATGAACACATTAGTAAATGTTACATTTAAAAATAAAAAAAATAATAGGTTTTGTGCTGAAGGCTCTTTTGCTATAGCACTTTATTATACCCTCCACTGTAAGTGATAGAGGGTATATATCAGTTTGTCATTCTGATTGTAACATATAGAAATAAGGCTTTGCGACCCCATAAAGTAAATATATTCTTGATCCTTATAACAACCGGAGTCGATATAGCCATGTCCGTCTGTTGAAAACATTCTCACAACTTCAATCGGCGATAACGCGGTTTGGTTTTTGGCCAGAATGTTCCACGTATTCCTGAGGAGTTTGGTATTGAAAATCAACGAAATTGGTCCATTGGAACAAATTTTATGATTGGAAACGTAAAAAAACTCATAAAATTTTCACATTAATTTTTGTAGTTTTATACTAAACTACTCCTTTTGCCTTGTGGTGAATTTCCATGTTGAAAATCTTTGTTGTTCGTTATAATACTTTAGAATGTTTAGATGTACTTTCATGTGTTCATACATTTATATGAATTTTGTCACACTTTATAAGGTCGCTGTGGGCTGATGGGTAAAGGGTTGCGCGTTGGAGTCTGAGGGTTGTTGGTTCAACTCTCGTCCCAGCTTGATTTTTTTTAACAGTTCTTCAAAAAATGCTTTTTTATTTTTAAGCTTATTTTTATTTTTTTTAAAAAAGTACATTTTCTTAAAAAAGGTCCTTTTTAAAATTTAATATTTTGCTGATTAACACTAAGGGGGAGGGTATCAAAGATTCGGCACAGCCGAATTTAACACTTTTACTGGTTTTTTTCTTACATCTGCTTTAATATTTGACGTAATATTGTTAAAATAAATACAGCAATATTTAGCTCACTGTAATAATTGTTTTTGTTTTGTCATAAACAGAGCGACGACAAAAAGTATTGAATAGTATAGAGAACTTATTGTACTCTTTCCGCTCTCATGTAGAGAGTCTGCGGTAAAAGAGCATAAACGAGTCTTATTCTCTTTATAGAATATTTCAATATGAATGCACCATTTCGACAATGTTATTAAATAAAACAATACAAAAAGCATAAATGTTTCAAAATGCATCAATATTTCACATCAAAATTATGAATTACTAAATAAAACAAAACAAAAGGCATAAATGTTTCAAAATGCATCAATATTTCACATCATTCGCCAGATGTCGCCAGTACTTTTGAGTCATAAAATTCGTTCCATGAGTTCTCTATGCTATTCAATACTCTTTGGCGACGACAACCTGCTTATATGTTCGCTAATACTACATCAATATCATCATACTTATTTTCAGGCAGATACTATTGTATTACAACAACCACGTATGTGATGCTAACGCTGTGTATTGTTTGCATGTGTTCACTGTGATAGATTGCCCCACCAGTGCCTGTAGATGTTAACACATCAAAAAACCTGTGGAATTGAAAACATTTATTTGTTTACAGATGAAGAAAATAAAAAAAAAATTTAAAAGTTTTAAAATTAGTTTCCACTCAAACATTCTAGTATTTAAACTTTTGGAAACAAATATAATGACGACAGGATTGAGATCGAGCGGAGAATTGAGATATTAAACGCTCTCTCGAGAAAATATCACCCTGATTACGTTTGTCTTCGTCGACATAAAACGACGTCGTCTTACGATGAGAGTTGAAATTCGGGTTTTGTGTAGTCGTTATCGAGCACTAACGACGACTGCCAACACATATTTGGACATTTGTTTCTAAAATTGACGTCGACATTGAATTGCAACAACTATATTTCTGTCGACACAGTTTTTGATAACGACTTGAAGAAAATTCGCATTTTTTTGTTATTAAATAAATTTCCAGTTTTAGTTTTGAAATATGGATTAACAAATTAAAATTTTTAGTTAGCAACTTTTAATGGCGGACGGGAATCCTCAAGGTGGGTACGCTGGAGCGTTCCAGCATAGAATTCGCTATATACGTATGGCGAGCATGTAAGTGCAATTGTCTGTCTGATGGTGAATCCGATGAACTATGGGTTCATTTTAATGCTGATTTATTGGCTTTAGTTTTAATAATTTGAACTTATACAAGTAGTTAATGAGGAACAATATTGGGTATTAAACTGATATACACGCTGAACAAAACGGCCTCTGTAACATATTCTCCCCAAGATATTCCGCAGGAACCATGTATATGTTTGTAGTACACTTCAAACATTTATATGTTTACAAGTTCCAAACTCAGGTGTATTTAAATGCAAACATTAGCATGTTTACTGACAAATATGTATGCATTTACGTGGAAATGTATGCGTGCTTCATTCCAAACATCCATATACTTGTGTGGAAGCATTCGCGGGTTTTCATCAAACCTCCATATATTTACGTGGTAATATGTGCGTATTTCTTCCCAAACATAATAATATTTAGAAACGAATTATTCTTTATTTCTTTATTTATTATAATTAAAATAAATAATTAATACAAAAAATTTAAACATTTTAAATTACCCTTTTTACATTACTTTTTTTTATGAAATGAGAATCTGCTGCTCTTTTGCTTCTCCTTTCTTTGTTGTCTCTCACGTTTTTATTTTCAGAAGGTTTCAACTACGCCTTGGTTATCACTATGCGTTGGTACACAAAAATGATATTTATATACAACTCTAGTTCATGAAAGACAAGCGTGTATTAATTACTTGTGTTTTTTTATTATATTTCACAAGTATGAATCAATTTATGAATTACACACTGAGAGAATAATGCAAAAATACAGATCCACACTTACAAGATATACACACACGTTGCCCCTCTTATATTCTCTTGCTCTCGAGAGAGCATAAAGAGTGCAACAAACACGGCTATATTTATATCACAAACACAAATATATTTGGGTCGCAAACACATATGTTATAACATATTAATCATTGTGTCTCAAACAAGTAATATTGAATAGCAAACACAATTCGTTTGGGCACAAGTATATTATATTTACGGCAAGCTCCAAACACATGTTATATGTGCATCCAAACAACAACAAAAAAAAGCTACAGATTTTTCAGCATGCATTTCCAACATCTCTATTGTGGTTATTGTTTTCTGAGCTGTTAACACGGCCAAGGCCACTGCCCTGAATGGAATTGAGTTCCTTCAGGGATCAATTAATACTACAGGCTTCGGTGTCTTCAGTGTCAAGTGCCCACCAGCAGTTGCATTGCCTAGGAAGTGGTTGTTCTTTTGTTGTGATACATATGGCTGGTCTGCGTGTTTTCAATCGGGCACTGATGTATTTTAATTTTAGTCTGATATCTTGCGAAAATGCGGCCGCTAACGAAACATACAGTTCAAATCCTTTAAGACAGTCAAATGGTCTGGTCGGTCCATGATGAATTTGATGAGATGATTTCTTGCTTTCCACTTCGTCCTTCTTCTCTCCAATACATTCAGCTCTGGAGCCGTCTCAATTCCATTCGCCTAACGTGGTTATACAGGGCGTGTACATCCAATAACTTCCGAATCGAATTCCATATGGTTGCGAAACTTATACACTTTTTATGAACTTGAATAACTTTTACCAAATTAAATCTATAAGTAATAATATAAGTCCAAATATAAAATATTCTTCTTCTTCCTGCTTTCATTCACTACGATTGACAACTTTGTTTGTGTTTTTAATAAGTTATCGATAAACAGTCGACGACGTCTCATGACAGTTGAGCGAGCCACAGACTTGTCATTCATGAGCATGAACAACAGCTATCGTTGATTTTTATTGTCGGTTTATCGCCCATCTTGATACCAGGTAAGAATGTAATCGAAGTTGTTCGCATCACTATCAAGATCACAAAATTGTTTGGTAATATATTTTCAAATTCATCAGTCGGATAAAAAGTTATCGACCACGCTCGTGCTCATGAATGATAAGTCTGTGGTTCGCTTTACAGAATACCAAACTTGCTTTGATGTTGACATAAAAACGAAAAGGACGTCGACGACGTCCACCGTAATAAGGGCGAATGTATTTCATAGAATTTGTGGTACTATATCGCAAGCAGTCGGAACAGCAAAGGGAAACTTCGTAAGGAAAATGGTCTGGAAAATATGTGAACCGATATATAATAGACAAGGACGCGTATCGACGCACAGTGAGGGATTCCTCGAAATAAATGCAAATAATGCATCAGTTTCTAAAGGGCAAGATCGATCAAAATAAATTTTCATGTGGGTATACCTGAGGTCTCGGTGGTGCAATGGTTAGTGTGCGCGCCTCTTGTACATGGGATCGTGGGTTCGAACCCTGCTCTGACCTCCTTAAAAACAAATAAAAAAAATTCGCCGCATAGTGACGGCAACACTATCGAGTTTTTAGCCATGAAAAAGCTTCTCAAAAATACCGTTCGGAATCGGTGTAAAACTATAGGTCCCAATCAGTGAGTGAAAATTTAGAAAACGCACAGCACACTGGTTGTGAGAAGCTCTTCCAATCAGTTCATGGGATGTTATGGGCACCCATATTCTCATGTACAAGAGCCGCGCACACTAACCATTATACCACCGACGGTCACGTTGTACTAAGTTGCTTGCACGAAACGTCCAAGACTCAATATTTTAATGATTGTCAGAAAACTGTAACGACCACTCAAATTGTAGAAAGAAATTGCCAAAGTTACCAAATTCGTAATTTACTGTTAACAAATTCAACAAAAAATAGAGCGAAATATAGTCGTTAATACTGATATGTTGCTGGTTAATTTCGCAGCGTAACAAATTAATGTTGCCTAATAGTTTTCGTGCGAACGAAGTTAGTACCAGCTATATATCTGCACAAGACGTCTTGAATTGGCATTCAATACATTAACTTTTTCCAAGCCATGCACTGTAGTGAAGTTGTGACAACCAAGTACTTCGTGTTACTGTAGACAAATAATTTTTGCCTTGTGGGTGTATCCACAAACACAATATGATGTGCAGTGAATTAAAAGTAGTCGTATTGTCTGTATGTGCTCTACAGCTTCACACACATACACGATTTTTTTTTATTCCGAACACTGAAGTATTTGGTTGCCGCAACTTCGCTACAGTACATGCCTTGAAAAAATGCATATATCTTGAATAGCCATTCAAGACGTCTTGTGCAGATTTGTAGTACCAACCATGTACTGCCAAGATGTTCATGCAAAATATAATCAATATGTATTCAACAATATTCAATTATATCCAAGAAAATTCTATGATCAACCAAATAGTTGGAGAAATGATCAATGTTGTCTACTGTGATTCAATTAACAAATAAAGGGACCGCCATCTAACGTTTTTTTTCAACTAGTGCTCATGTCTGATTTGACAGATAATTAGTTTTATCCTTCCGTTGAACGAATATGGTTGTGTATACGCTTGAACAACGCTGGGAAATATGGGAAAAATGGGCCTGCGATCGAATTACAGAAGATGCCGATTTTGCCAAAAAAAATCATCTTTTAAGATGAAGCTCATTTTGATCTTGGCGGGTATGTAAACAAGCAAAATTGCACAGAAAACCTGCACGCATATATTGAAAAGCCGATGGACGAAAAACGAGTCACTGTTTGGTGCGCATTTTGGTCCTGAGGCATAATTGGGCCATTTTTCTTCGAAAATGAGCATGGAGTGGCCGTTAAAGTCAATGGCGATCGTTCACGGGCCATATTGAACGAATTTTTGTTCACAAAAATTGAAGAGGAGGATATTGGTAACATTTGGTTTCAACAGGACGGCGCTACGTGCCACACAGCCGAAGCTGCACTCGATGTTTTGCGCCCTGTTTTTAAAGATCGCATTATCAGCCGCAGAGCTGATGTCGTTTGGCCACCTCGGAGCTGCGATTTGACACCGTTGGACTATTATTTGTGGGGTGCCCTCAAAGATAAGTGTTACGCCGACAAGCCAGAGACAATTGACGATTTAAAGGACAATATTCGTGAAGCTATTGGTGAAATACAGCTGCACACAATCGATAATGTGCTTAAAAATTGGACCGATCGTGTAGGCTACTGCATGGCCAGCCGAGGCAGCCATTTGAATGAAAATATTTTCCATTATTAACCGGAAGGATTGTACTTTCAAATAAAAGAAGAAATTTGAGAAAATATTCAGTAGTTTTTTTTTTATAGCATTTAAAAAAAAAAAAAAAGTTATTTGGCGGATCCGTTACGAATTTTAAGTGTTCAAAAAGCTTGAGAAGGAACGAAAATGTAGGCGTCAACACTGGTTTGTTACAGGAACCGATACCGGTTTCAAACAATAGTGTTTTGAAAACCTAAAAATTCCAAATAAATATTAACCCAAAATGGTCATCAATATATCAGTGCCAAAAAGGAAAAACATCTTAAAAGCTTTTAGGAATAGCTTGGTTAGTAGTACTACGATATCGTCCAGATCCAGTTTTTAATTAATTAATTAAATTAATTAATTTTCCCTATATATGAGGAAGTTATACACGAAATATTGTGTTTACTTACCCAATCAAATGTTAGAATTTCACATGGAGAATACTTCCCGAAGATGGTGACCTAAAAAATTTGGAAATTCACATAAGTCGTTTTGCCTTTTCGTCACAGATATCAGCCCTAGCAATCTGCCTTAACAAATATTCAAATAGTTCCCACTACCTTAATGCCGTAAATGCAGCCCTTGCTGTAATATTATTAGATTCAATTGTATATCTGCAAATGTCTATCTAACACTTTATTAACTTGCGGACAACATTTGCTGTTATTAATCGCAGCCAATATATAGACAGATGCTGTTTCTATTCAATTTAATTGATCTACAGTCAAGATTACGAATAAGAAATTCTAACACCTGTTATGCTAGATTTTTCTCCACCCCAACAGATGGACAGGGCAAAACGCCCGGACGGTCCGACCCCATTGCATTCAATAAATAACATCTGGAATTTTGTTGAACAAATTGCATGACAGTAGAATTGATTCTGTCTACCAGTTTGCGGCTCTGGATGGATTAACATGATATGCAGATTAATTATTATTATAATTTGTTTTCTTCATATTTTTTTTTTGTATAAAATAATTACATGAATTATAAAAAATAGCTGCTAAGTATTAGCAAAATGATTGAAATGTTTACAAACTGGAAAGACCTTCAAGTTAAAATTTGCACGTTGAATATGGAGTTTTGATTTAATGCGATTTCCGCGATTTGCTTCCCGATATATTAATTGTATAAAATCCATTTAAAAACCTGGGACATTGGTTGGTTGAAAAGGCTGCAAGACAGCACGCTGTCTAGCACACTGCAGTTTCCCCAATAACAACTATTGACTAGTCGTCTAGCTAATTTGCCCTTTCAATGAATTTGTCTGTACGACCTACAGGAATATCCTGTAGGGCTACGGTGCTAACTAAATGTGTTCCGAATATCCTACTTCTCAGTCCTGCCAGAGCAGGGCAATCCAAGAGAAGGTGTTTCGTCGTTTCCTCGTCCTCTTTCATGCAGCATCTACAGAGAGTGGTGTTTCTATGTCCCAATCTTAGGGCGTGTTTTCCTATAAGACAATGTCCCGTAAGTGTTCCTATCATTGTGGATAATCTGCCTCTCGGAAAGTTAAGTAGTTGCCTAGTCCTCTTCCTGTCCACCTGTGGCCAGAGAGCCCTGGCTTGTTAGCAAGTTGAAGTAAGTCTCCACTTGTCCTTGAACATATTATCGCCCCACTGCCTGATCTGAAAACGTCAGGTAGAGATTGGCATACTAACACCTTCTTTTGCCGGAAGAACCTGTGCCGTAGTGTCCTGTGTAGCTAACGCATCCGCTACGCAATTGCCTAGAATGCCGCTGTGTCCCGGTGCCCAGATGAGCCTGATGTCAAAATACTCTGCCATCACCCTAAGTGATGAGTGGCATTCTTTCATAGTCAGGGACGTAGCAAACATGGCTTCCAGGGATTTTATAGCAGCCTGGCTCTCTGTGTAGATACATATTCTCCGGAAGGTTGTGATACTACTTTTCAGTAGTTCAGCAACCTCCGGTATGGTGGTAATTTCCGCCTGAAATACACTACAGTGATCAGGCAGCTTGAAGGAGATATTTACACTTAGGTCCGGTGAATGGACCCCATAGCCTACTTGCTCGTCCAACTTTGATACATCTGTGAAAAATCTGATACTACTGGTATCCCCTTCCAGTGACTTTTCCCAGGTATTCCTGTTCGGAATAGAAGTCCTTAGATTTCTCGCTGGTAGAAGGTAGGGGATACAGTAGTCCGTTTTTACGGGAATAGAGTTGATCCGGTGTAGTAATTCAGCGTGTCCGCAATGCCCCGATATCGAAACGCCACAATCTCTGATCCTCACCGATTCGGCAATGATATCAGGAGTACAAATGTCCAGGATAGCACTAAGTACAGTACCTGACGTCGTGCCCATTGCCCCACTAACGCTAATCATCTTTGAATTTTCATCAAGGAATTCAGAATATATTTATTTTGGAGGGACCTCCACCAAACTACGATGCCATAGAGAAGTATTGGTCTGACTATTGCCGTATAAATACACATGGTGATCTTAGGAGACAGTCCCCAGCGCTAGCCTATCGCACCTTTACAGCAATAAAAAGCAACAGACGCCTTTATCACCCTCTCCTCCACATTCGGTTTCCAAGACAGTCTTCTGTGGAGAATTATTCCTAGATACTTGACCTTTGCCGTCAACTGGAATTGCACCCCTTTAACTGACGGCAGTTCAAACGCGGGTATTTTATATTTCCGAGAGAGCAAGATAAGCTCGGTTTTATGTGGGTTAAGTGATAGTCCGTTGTTAGTGGTCCAGTTCGAAATCAGACTAAGTAGACTGGTTGTACGAATGCTAAGTAAATTGAGGTTTTTACCCATACGGAAGATAGCAATATCATCGGCATAGGCAAAGACCTGGCATTCGGCCCTGTCCAATTCAAGAAGCAGTGCATTGACAGAAGTTAACCGTAATAGTGGAAACAGAACTCCTCGCTGCGGTGTCCCCCTATTAACGTTCCTAGCAATTGTAACACCACCCCATTCAGCTTTGACGGATCTATCGACCAGTAGCTTCCCAATTAGGCGTGTCACTAAGGTGTCGACTCCTAGATTCTGTAACGACCTAAGAATCGCCGATGGTTGAATGTTATTGAAGGCTCCCTCGATGTACAGGAAGGTCCCTAGAGCGAAGACCTTATTCTCAGGAGAGTTTTCTATTATGCTGACTATAGAGTGGAGAGCCGTCTCAGTTGACCTGCCCTTGATATAGGCATGCTGAGAAATCGACAGTAGATTCTGTGGAAGATTACTTTGAACATGAATGTCAAGTAACCTTTCAAATGTCTTAAGAACAAATGATGATATACGGATTGGTCTAAAGTCCTTTGGTTTGACATGAGAGCATTTGTCCGCTTTCGGGACAAAACCCACTTTGGTTTACTTCCAAATTCTAGGAATGACTCCCAGCATGAAATGAAAAAAAAATTAAACAACTTTTTTAACAATATTATGCTAACGGGTCCGCCAAATAACTTTTTTTAGAAAATGCTATAAAAAAAACTACTGAATATTTTCTCAAATTTCTTTTTTTATTTGAAAGTACAATCCTTCCGGTTAGTAATAGAAAATAATTTCATTCAAATGGCTGCCTCGGCTGGCCATGCAGTAACCTTCACAATCGGTCCAATTTTTAAGCACATTATCGATTGTGTGCAGCTGTATTTCACCAATGGCTTCGCGAATATTATCCTTTAAAGCGTCAATTGTCTCTGGCTTGTCGGCGTAACACTTATCTTTGAGGGCACCCCACAAATAATAGTCCAACGGTGTCAAATCGCAGCTCCGAGGTTGTCAAACGACATCAGCTCTGCGGCTGATAATGCGATCTTCAAAAACAGGGCGCAAAACATCGAGTGCAGCTTCGGCTGTGTGGCACGTAGCGCCGTCCTGTTGAAACCAAATGTTGCCATTATCCTCCTCTTAAATTTTTGTGAACAAAAATTCGTCCAACATGGCCCGATAACGATCGCCATTGACTGTAACGGCCACTCCTTGCTCATTTTCGAAGAAACATGACCCAATTATGCCTCTGGACCAATATCCGCACCAAACAGTGACTCGTTTTGGGTGCATCGGCTTTTCAATGTATGCGTGCGGGTTTTCTGTGCCCCAAATGCGACAATTTTGCTTGTTTACATACCCGCCAAGATCAAAACGAGCTTCATCTGAAAAGATGATTTTTTTTGGCAAAATCGGCATCTTCTGTAAGTCGATCGCAGGCCCACTTAGCGAAGCGAAAACGCATTGGATGGTCAGTTGGCTTTAACTCCTGAACCAATTGGACTTTGTATGGTGTCATACCAAGGTCTTTATGCAAAATTCGTCTCAATGATGTCTCCGACATGTTCAATTGTTCAGAACGACGGTGAATTGATGTTGATGGTGCTTCACGCACACTTTCTGCCACAGCTGCAATATTCTCGGTTGTACGCACTATTTTTGGCTTTTCACGCTTTGGTTTATCGATGAGGATGCCAGTTTCTTTCACTTTTTCCACAAGATAACGAACATACGGAGCTGACGGTGCTTCTCTTCTTCCAAAATCCGTACGCAATTTTCGCACACATTCTGCAACATTACCATGATTTTCAAAGTAATGTCGCAATATTTCCCAGCGTTGTTCAAGCGTATACACAACCATATTCGTTCAGCGGAAGGATAAAACTAATTATCTGTCAAATCAGACATGAGCTAAGTGTTACCATTCACGAAATAAGCACTAGTTGAAAAAAAAAAACGTTAGATGGCGGACCCTTTACAACCCAGTATTATCAACTATATTGGGTAGTTTTGCTTTGGTTTGTGTCTAGACTAACATATGTTGGAAAATTTCTTATTTAATGGGAAGTTTTCTAGGTGGAGCCTTTTCTTAAAATCTTAAATTTTCTTACAACAAATTGACTTTTATTAAAAAACTACCTTTTGTTTAAAGACCACCTTTTTGTGAAAATTTTCTTCAAAAAAATATCTTCTCTTAAAAAAATACCCTTTCTTACAAAAATTCCTTTTCTTAAAAGAAACCTTTTTTACAAATAAAACAATGCATTTTCGTTTATTCTCTTGAGATAAGTCGCCTTTCTGAAATAAGTACATTTTCTTAAAAAAAATAACATTGTCCTAAAAATATTACCACTTCTTTAAAATGTACCAGTTCTTAAAAAAAGTGCTTCGTTGTAAAAAAATTCATACTCTTATTGCTTTTTCTTACAGAAAGTACTTCTTGTTAAACATAGTACCTTGTCTTAAAAAAACATTAGCTTTTAATAAAAGAAGTACCTCTCTTTAAAAAATTACCTTTTCGGGAAAATATAATACATAGTCTAAAAAAAGGGCACAAAAATATACCTTAAAAAAAAGTCATTTTATAAAAAAAATTTTGTTAAAAAGTTTATCATTTCACAAAAAGTATCTTTTCCTAAAGATCAATTTAAATTAACGTATTTTTCAACGGGCGCCTTAGGCGTGTTGGAACTAACTGGTACATAACACTGCTTTACAAATTTTAACTTTGGAAAAATACCAAGAACGCTTCATGCCTAGAGAAGTTAATTGGAACACGAAGAACACTGTAATTTTCCGATCGAGATAAATGGCATATCGAGATAAATGGCATATCGTTGGAAAGGTAATTGCATGCCCTTTTCGTCGATATGCTGTACATTTCTATCTGATAAGAAATGGCTGAGTTATGGCACCTCAAAATTTGCTTTTTTTCACGTTCAAGTCGCTCGTCATTTTAATTTAAATTTTTTGAATTAACGTCGAATATAGTGTGTGAGCAATGAGAATGAAAATATTGTCGTTCCACAATATTCTTAATAAAAACTTTATTTTTCGTCCGATTTTGTTTAAATTACGCTTAAAATGTTGGTAATTAAATAAACTATATGTTAAAAAATAAAACATTGCAGATCTATACGTCACTATAACGTAGAAAAAACCGATAAAAATGAAAAGTTTTGAAAAAGAGGTAAAAAAGGCAAATTTTGAACTTTGAGTTTCCATAACTCAGCCATTTCTTATCAGATAGAAATTTACAGTCTATCGACGGAAAGGACATTCAATTACCTTTCCAACGGTATGCCACTTATCTCAATGGGCTCTACAAGAGTTTGAGTGGGACCATACACCGAAAAACACAAAAGTACCGTTATCTAAAAAACGGTACTTAGAAAAAAAATTACAGCGTTTTTCGTGGTCAGGAGGTCCCAATTAACTTAACTAGGTATTTGGCGTTTTTGGTATTTATTGGCGAAATGATGTTCGTTCCAATCCGGAGTCCCCTGACACCTCATGTGATTTTTTTTTACAAAATGTTTTTTGATGTCTTTGCATGAATTTGGTTAAGTTCTATTGGAAAAAATCCTAATTGGGTAATATTTCTTCACTTCACATAGACTAGAGACTATAACTAGAGATGGGAAAATGTCGTAGAATCGGATGAAAAAAATAATCTTGGATTTCCCAACATTTTGAAATAATCAAAAAGGCCCGTTTTGTTCAGCGACTCCTCAAATATTGAGCAAATATTTTCTTGTTAAGAAGTTGTTCTATACCTAACTCAATAATATAAGAAACATTTTTTGAATAGAAACATTATTTTGGAAAGTTGCTGTTGTAAAATATTCACTAATAATCTGTGCTAAGTTGATATTAAGGTAAATTTTCAGTGCAGCAACATATTTGTATAAACATCTGTTGCCGCAACACAATACAATTAACCAATTTGTTTTGCTTCATATTTGATATTATCAACATGTAACTGTAACATTTTTCATAACAAAATATTACTTATGTTTCCAACAATTTCAGCAACAGAAACATGATACTGCAACATATGTGTCCTTTTCATATTTTCGTTTACAACAACTGCTTCAGGGAATTTTTAATGCGAATAACAATACAATAACAATACAATTTAGAGTCTTATAATAATTTTCAAGATTCATTTGAGACCTATCTCGTTCATAGTCTTCCAGACAATATTCTGAACTTTGTTACTGTACAGCCAGCCTAGCGTTGCTCTCAGTTCATATATATAAGTACATATACATATGATGATGACAGCAAAATCTTTGAGAGAAAAATAAAACTGTAGAATATCACAACAAAGGAACATTGACACATATTCATCTCAGATGACCGTTAAGCTGACTTGACTCACTATTAACGATCCAATCGTTGTAGACAACAATGTTACAAGTTGAAGGAAGACAGACATCCAGAGGGAGTGAAGGAAAACAAAACGTCAGGCATATGAAATAAGAGATATGAATGTATCTATGTACGAGGAATCATGTTTTGTAAGAATAATGTCATCCAACCAGCCAACCAACCAAACATACTTAGTAATCGAATCCACAGAGTCACCATGATACCACGGAATTCTTTGTAACCTTCCATTCGTCTGTGCGACATTCTGTCCGATCGTCTGCCTGTCTGTCTGTTTGTGTCTATATCTGTATTATTGCGTTCGCATTTCCTTTGAAAAACTCAATCAAGCTTAAGAATTGAACTTTAATGAGCAGTAGGAAAGTAAGTAGCAACATCTATTTGTATACAAAAGAAATCTCTGGTCTCTGCAGCATAAAATTGTACCTACTCCCCAATGTGAGACACAAAAGAATTTCAGTTTCAACCAGAATAATGATGATACACATATGGTTGTACAACAAAACGCTTGACAATGCGAGTACAAGCGTATCGAGCACCAAACAAAAGCGTATAATCTGTAGCAGTTCTAAGTTTCATGTGGGCCAGAGTAGCCCCATATACCCACATGTACCCGTATCCATGAAGTGAGTTAAAAAGCAGCATCGGTTGGGCTGCCTGAGGAGGAGTGACAAATGTTATTAAGCAACACCGTGTGTTGACTGTTTACAAATGACAACAAACCATAAATGTTGCAAGTATTTCCACAAGACAAGCAGCAAACACCACATGAAGCTTATTAAAGGAATTAAAAGTATCTCTTGGCTTGGAAGAAAAATAAGAAGAAGCCATCTAGAGCTAAAAACCTGAAATTAAAATGCAACGAGACAAAATGGTATCGTTTTTAAAATTATGGATGAATTTCGTACACAGAGAGAAAATTTGAATAGAAAAGAACCATAAAATAATTGATTAACTGTAATACTAAACAACGATCTCTTCAATATATGAGAGAGGAAAATAATGAGAAAAACTGTAGTGGGCACAATATAACCCTAAAGGCCTGTACTAAGTTCCGAGATGTTGTTAAAATCTACACCAACATGTTGCGAAGTATCCATACTAAGTTTTGTACTAAGTTCATTACGTGAAAAATGTAATAGACAGTTAATTCTTAGGAAAAGGAAATCAATGTTGTCATATCTTTTAAGTTTTACACTTTTAAATTCTCATGTTGTATCTGGAAAATAATAAAGATATTGAAAACTATATCCGTCAATAAGATGTGTTGCTGGTCAGTTCTTCGGCAACAAACATTATGTTGCCTAACAAATTGAGAACCAGGCGTAAAGGCTGTTATATTGTTATATTCTGTAGAGGCTGTTATAGAGGCTGTCGTAGAGGTTGTTATATTCTTATATTCCGTTTAAATACATAAAGACTGGCAACGCATTCTATCTGAAAATATTAAAGGATCTAACCTGAAAATCTCCGGTTCGTGCTTACGCTAAACATGTTGTTGATATTTCCAATGAACAACTTAGAACTGCATTCGATACATTTGCCAAAGGCTGGTAATCAGTTCGCTAGCATGAACAAAATTTAAAAATATATATATTTATTTTATCGGTACGTAATTACTCAGGGAAAGCCAGTAGTAAGTTTAATATTTAGTGCGCAAAATTTTCAAAACTCTAATTGCCGCAAAATGTCGATAAAAATCGCCATGCAGTTTAGTACACAGTTGTTCACATGAAGTATTAGCAACATGTATCCAGCAACATTGGAATATTTCTAAGAAAAATTAAACGACCAGTAAAATAAGTCGTCAATGTTGTTAACTCTCATTGAATTTATCACAACCCTGATCAGAAAATGCAGTCTGGGTAAACGAATTAAACATACTCTCACCCTAAGTTGTCCATTAGATCCGATTTTCATTTAAAATGGTTGATTCAAATTTAAGTATAATTTTAGAGACGATGAGATATTTTTTATATTTTTTGCTGTCGGCCAATCTTGAGTTACCGGAATGACCGCGGGAAATAATTGAATAAACGTTGGTGTTGCAAAGGAAAGGGTGCGCGACTCTTGCACATAGAACGTGGGTTCGATCCCTGCTCAGTCCACCTTACATTTCTTTCGACGACATTCACTTTGCTTAGAGATGGCAACTCTATCGAGTACTTAGCCATGACAAAGCTACTCAAAATACTGTTCGGAACCGATGTAAAACTGTAGGTCCCAATCAGTGACTATAAAACTAGAAATCGCACAGCGCACTGATTGTGAGAATCTCTCCCTAATCCCCTTCATTCGATGCAATGGGAAACAAAAATTTTCTAATACCAAATTTAATTAGGATTGTTTTTTCAAGATTTATCTGGACAAACAGCTAATTATCGACTCAAGACTTGTATAGGCGCAGTGAAATCAAACCCTATCAATCAGAGTACCCAGTCCTGGATTTCACTAAAATCCGTTGTCTTTTACCGCAACTATTCGTTCAACCACCCAGACGATCGCACAACTTGTGTATTGGTGGTACTAGAATAGAAGGAACATAATCGTCCATTTGTTACAGTTCTGCGGCAATTGACGAACTATTTCAGTGAGATTGGCCGTGTTTTACGCGAGTTACCGTGTCAACCAGCTTGACGGCCATCGAGTTTTTGTATGGGTGGGGATTTTGTTATCCCCTTGCATAATTTTATGGAAGGTATCTGAAGCACCGTAACCAAAACGCCGATTTTTGATTCCGAACTAAGTTTGGTGTTGGTGGTAGTCGATGAACATCCGACTGAAACCTTTTGCCCATAGTGGTACCAGTGGCACACGAGATTAAGCGCTGCCACTACAGGAGTATAACTTTGTTTCCTTCAAGATGCTCAATATCCTGCTAATGCCTATCTGAGATAGTCGTCCCAGGCTCTTAAATAAGTTGGCCCCATAGAAGTTATTCTCCTGCCGGATAGTACCGGTCACGAGCAGATACGCAGATCAGTGGATTAGTCTCGAAGCATTTCTACCAACACTGTCCGGTCAAACTTGAAACAAGCAGTGCTAACTTGGGCCTGGCTAGAGACAAGAATTGAATTGAATTGAATTGAATTGACTTGAATTGAATTGAATTGACTTGAATTGAATTGAATTGAATTGAATTGAATTGAATTGAACTGAATCAAATTGAACTGAACTGAATTGAACTGAATTTAATTGAATTGAATTGAACTGAATTGAATTGGATTAAATTGAATTGAGTAAAATTGAATTGAGTTGAATTGAACAGAAAAGAATTGAATTGAATTGAATTTAATTGAATTGAATTGAATTGAATTGCACGGAATTGGATTGAATTGAGTTGAATTAGATTGGATTGGATTGAATTGAATTGAATTGAATTAAATTGACTTGACTTGAATTGAATAGAATTGACTTGACTTGAGTTGAACTGAATTGAATTGAGTTGAACTAAACTGAATTGAATTGAATTTAATTGCATTGAATTTGATTGAATAGAATTGAATTGACTTGAATTGAATTGTATAAAATTGAACTGAATTGAATTGAATGAAATTGAACTGAATTGAATTGAGTAGAATTGACTTGAATTGAATTGAATTGAATTGAATCGAGTCGAATCGAATCGAATTGAACTGAATTGAGTTGAATTGAATTGAATAGACTTGAGTTGAATTGAGTGAGTTTGAATTGCTTGTATGGAATTGAATTGAATCGAATTGACTCGAATCGAATCGACTCAAATTGAATTGAATTGAATTGATTGGAATTGAATTGAATTGAATTGAGGTGAATTGAATTGTGTTGAATTAAATTGAACGGAATTGGATTGAATTGGTTTGAATTGGATTGATTGAATTGGTTTGGATTGAATTGAATTGACCTGAATTGAATTGAATTGAATGAAGTTGAACTGAATTGAATTGAATTGTATTGAATTGACGTGACTTGAATTGAATTGTATTGAACTGACGTGACTTGAAGTGGTTTGAATTGAATTGAGTTGAACTAAACTGAATTGAATTGAATTGAATTGATTGGAATTGAATTGAATTGAATTGAGTTGAATTGAATTGAATTGTGTTGAATTGAATTGAACGGAATTGGATTGAATTGGATTGAATTGGATTGAATTGGATTGAATTGGAGTGAATTGGATTGAATTGAATTGAATTGAATTGAATTGAATTGAATTGGATTTAATTGAATTGAATTGACCCGAATTGAAATGAATTGAATGGAGTTGAACTGAATTGAGTTGAATTGAATAGAATTGAGTTGAGTGGGTTTGAATTGCTTGGATGGAATTGAATTGAATTGAATCGAATTGAGTCGAATCGAATCGACTCAAATCGAATCGAATTGAATTTATTGGAATTGCATTGAATTGAGTTGAACTAACATAAATTGAATTGAATTGGATTTACTTAAATTGAATTGATTTTAATTGAATTGAGTTGAATTGAATTGAATTGAACTGAATTGAATTGAATTTAATTGAATTGAATTGAATTGAATTGAATTGAATTGAATTGTATTGTATTGAATTGACTTGGCTTGACTTGAATTGATTTGAATTGAATTGAGTTGAATTGAGTTGAACTAAATTGAATTGAAGTGAATTGAGTTGAATTTGATTGAATTTAGTTGAGCTGAATTGAATTGAGCTGGATTGAGTTGAATTGAATTGAAATGAAATGAATTGAATTGAATTAATTTGGATTGGATTTGAATTGAACCGAAATGAACTGTACTGAATTGGATTGAATTGATTTGAATTAAATTGAATTGAATTAGATTGCATTGAATTGAATTTAATTGAATTGAATTACGTTGAATTGGATTGGGTTGAATGGAATTGAATTGAAATGAATAGAATTGAATAGATTTAAAGTGAATGGAATTGGATTGAATTCAATTCAAAACCAAACTCAATTGTTTTGAAAAATATATAAAATATTTAATGATAACGGAAATTTGAAGTTGCGAAAATTGCGGCTTTTCGGCTCTTCGAAAATAAAGTTTCCACAAAGATCAACAATCGGTTTTTGGTTTTGAAACCGCTAACCAGATTCGGCGGTTACGGTTTTGAACACTCTACGTGGTATCCATTCGGTGTGACTTTCGTACTGCTGGGCAATATCTTCATTAGTCCTGCGGTAGTTCAAGGCGGTTGTAAAGTTTAGAGTACTAATTCCAGGGATTTGATTGCCTACTGACTGTCAGAGACGACTGCACAACTATTATCACTTAGCCAACCCGCCACTTCTCTAATCGGCAAAATGTCTGCCTGATAAACGCTACAATGATCAGTTAGTTTACGAGAAATAGACAACCCTAGTTTCCTAGAGTGGGCCTCTTTGCCTATCACGTAATGCGCGTTCGACCTATCCGGGTGTATCCATCTAATTCCAGCAATCCATTTCAGGTATGAGAGTGTGATATTTCAGATCGATAACTGGTTGGACTTGTGAGTAGTCGACAAATGCAATAATGTTGGGAACACCTTCCAGCACCGTTCCATGATCGACTCCAACCATATGCCATTGTAAGAGTTGACTTAGCCTGAACCGTAAATTATTAATAAAAAAAAATATTTCCGTTTTAGTTTTTATTATTCGATCTTTAAGATTTTATGTTCTTTAATAATTTAAATAAAAAATATTAAAAAACTAGTGAAATTGATTATTTAGGTGGAATTTATGATTTTATGATTATTTAGATATTTGAATGCCCAAGCTTCTTTATAATCTTAACAGTCTATCTTCTAAAATCCTGTTTCTTTTCTAAATTGACTGTGGCTTACAATGCATTCCCCTTGTGCAAATCAAAATATGGGTGCCGCGTTTACTCATGGCTGAAGGGCACCAAATCGCAAGACTGTCATTTAGCTTATGAGTATTCTCACAACCTTACCGGGGTCTCTTCTAAAGACACATTATCAAATGTTATCTAAAGGATATTCAATCGTGTGAGTATTTCATTAGATCCTCTTTTGGTTTGCTACCAAAAGGACAAAAGGTTTCTTATAGAAGGAGGACTTAGTGAAAGAGACTTTCTCCAAGTGTCACATGGCGTATGAAAATATTTTGAAAGTTCTTTAATTATTATTTTTCTTGGACGCCAAAGAACCTATTGTTAATGGTGGGTAACAGTTTCTTTCAGTGTATCGAGATGGGACTTAGTTGTGTGTGCTTTATTTTAAATTCTTGAAAACTCCGTATTTGTATTGATTTAAATATTTATAGTTTTATTTTTAGTTATATTCATTTCAACTTTGTTCTTCGGCCAGCTACTTCTATTCCTCCCTTCCCCTATGTGGTATTTTGTTCTTATACTGTAAAATAAAAAATTAAAAACAAAACAAAATTGTTGTTTAAGAATTAAGGAAAATACAATAAAAATGGAAGAAAAAAGGCCAAGAATGAGAAAACTGCATTCTTTGTACAAAGTACTTTGTAACCGTACTTGTACTATAAATGACACTAGTCGGCAAAGGTGTTGAGAAGGAAATTGAGATGAGAGGTTTCCAATGAACTTCCGATCAAAATGAATGTAAAGTTTTAAAAATAGAAATTCGACAACGGAGTTGCGAAGGACAGAGGCAAGAGGGCTTACGAAAGGACTTCGAGAAAAATAAATGTCGGCCTTAAAATTGGCAACTGCACAAAGGGTTGCGTAAGACACAGGTAAGATTGCGAAACGACTTCGAAAAAAATAAATGTCGAGCTTTAACTTTGAAACGGGAGAAAGAGTTGCGAGGGAAACAAGACCCTTCCAGTAAAATTAATGTTGGTTGGTTGGTTGAAAAGGCATATCCTGTAGGACTTATAGACAAATTCATTGAAAGGGCAAATTATCTAGACGACTAGTCAATAGTTGTTATAGAGGAAACTGCAGGTATCACAATGGGCTTCTTTAGCCTAAGTGTGCTAGACAGCGTGCTGTCTTGCAGCCTTTTCAACCTATAACTTTCAACCAACTACGGTTCTCACTAAATGTGTTCCGAATATCCTACTTCTCAGTCCTGCCAGAGCAGGGCAATCCAAGAGAAGGTGTTTCGTCGTTTTCTCATCCTCTTCCATGCAGCATCTACAGAGAGTGGATTTTCTATGTCCCAATCTTACGGCGTGTTTTCCTACAAGACAATGTCCCGTAAGTGTTCCTATCATTGTGAATAACCTGCCTCTCGGAAGGTTAGGTAGTTGCCTAGTCTTCTTCCTGTCCACCTGTGGCCAAAGGACCCTGGCTTGTTTGCAAGTTGAAGTAAGTCTCCACTTGGTCTTGAATATATTATCGGCCCACTGCCTGATCTGCAAACGGCAGGTAGAGATTGGCATACTAACTAACACCTTCTTTTGCCGGAAGAACTTGTGTCGTAGTGCCGTGTCTAGCTAACGCATCCGCTACGCAATTGCCTGGAATACCGCTGTGTCCCGGTACCCAGATGAGCCTGATGTCAAAATACTCCGCCATCACCCTAATTGATGAGTGGCATTCTTTCATCGTCAGGGATGTAGCAAACAGGGCTTCCAGGGATTTTATGGCAGCCAGGCTGTCTGTGTAGATACATATTCTCCGGAGAGTTGTGACACTACTTGTCAGTAGTTCAGCAACCTCCAGTATGGCGGTAATTTCCGCCTGAAGTACACTACAGTGATCAGGCAGCTTGAAGGAGATATTTATACTTAGGTCCGGTGATTGGACCCCATAGCCTACTTGTTCGTCCAACTTTGATACATCTGTGAAAAATCTGATACTACTGGTGTGCCCTTCCAGTGACTTTTCCCAGGTATTCCTGTTCGGAATAGAAGTCCTTAGATTTCTCGCTGGTAGAAGGTAGGGGATACAGTAGTCCATTTTTACGGGAATAGAGTTGATGCGGTGTAGTAATTCAGCGTGTCCGGAATGCCCCGATATCATGACGCCACAATCTCTGATGTTCACCAGGGATGTAGCAGCTGCAGAATCGGCCATGATATCAGGAGTACAGATATTCAGGATAGCACTAAGTACAGTGCCCATTGCCCCACTAACGCTAATCAGTGCTGATCTGTGAATTTTCATCAAGGAATTCAGAATATATTTGTTTTGGAGGGACCTCCACCAAACTAGAGAAGTATTGGTCTGACTATTGCCGTATAAATCCACATGCTGATCTTAGGAGACAGTCTCCAGCGCTGTCCTATCGCCCCTTTACAACAGTAAAGAGCAACAGACGCCTTTTTCACCCTCTCCTCCATATTCGGTTTCCAAGACAGTCGAGAATTATCCCCAGATACCTGACCTTTCCGTCAACTGTAATTGCACCCCATTAACTGACGGCGGTTCAAATGCGGGTATTTTATATTTCCGAGAGAACAAGATAAGCTCGGTTTTAAGTGGGTTAAGCGATAGTCCGTTGTTAGCGGTACAGTTCGAAATCAGACTATGTACAGAATCAGAAATGAATGTACACGTAGAAAAATGTGTTTTTTGTTATTGTTTGGATGCAAATATAACGTGTTTATAGCTTGTCGCAAATATGCTATACTTGTGCCCAAACACATCGTATTTGCTAGTCAATATAACATGTTTGAGACACAATGATTAACAGGCTATAAAATATGTTTTTGATACTCAAATGTGGGAAACAAAAAGGCAGTAGTTCTTCAGTTCATCAAAACAAAGTTGGCAAACATATACATGTTTCCTGCAATATGTATATGAGCTTAACCTTTTAAATTCGACAAAGGAGTTGCGAAGAAATGGTACAAGACGGTTTACGAAAGGATTTTCGTTCAAAATAAATATAAATCTGAAAATAATGAAATGGGACAAGTGTGGAAGATAAAATTCTAAATCCCTTTTCAACACACATTTAAACAAATTTATATTTTACGACATCAAAGCCAAAGGCAAAGTACTGCAGATCAGTGTCATTGAATACTTATAGTACTATGTATTTGGCATAGACTGGACGGACGGACGGACTGTAATGGACTTGTACAGCTTAAGCAGCCAACCAGCCAGTCAGTCAGCCACTAAATGTGACAGTGACGCGCCCGGCATTTAGATGCATTCTGAGTATTGTCTATGCGGATTGCTGGCATTGTTGTTGCTACTACTGCTGCTTGTTGTTGTTGTATTTCACTACTGTGTTGGTATGGTTGGTGTTGGCTCAAAGAAGTGTCTTCTCTGTCTGTCCAACCTCACTTTAGTCCGTCTGACTGATGAGCAGCACAACAATGTTTTGTTGTTATTTAGTTTAAGTGAAATGCTTAAATCAAATAAAAACGTTAAACTATTTAATGTTGTTTGTTGTGAATTGCGATGGTGTTGCTGGCATTGTTGTTGTAGTTGTTGTTGCTATCCGTTGTTGTTTTTCAATATAATTTCTATATGGCAGACATCGCCAAATACTATAGATAATGTTATATACAAAAGGAGTGTTGTTGGTTGGTCGGTTGGTTGGATGGATGGTTGTTAAGGGGTTTGTTGATTATTTTTCAATTTGCATCGAAATGTCAATATGTATGTACGTACTGACAGTAATCGAAGCCAGGCGAGACAATAACACAACAACAAGATTTTGTAAAAAAAAACTGGGAAATTGTTTTATTTATTTATAGTTTACAAAATAAGAAAAAATACAAAAAAATAAGAAAAATACAATTTGCTTAATACAACAATGTTCTTAAATTTAAATTTGAAAAATTGAAACAATTTAATTTAATTTAGGGGAAATATTCCTGCTGAATTTTGATATAATTTCAACAAAGCGAATTGTTGTGGATGTCGGCCATATGTGCATGTAAACAAGAAGCTGTCAAAATGACAAAATATTCGATTCTGTGTTAGGTTAGGTGTAGGTCTATCAAAATATTTGATACACGCTCAGAAATCTGTCATTAATTCGTCATTTGCTTGCAAATATAACGTGTACGCAAATATAGTATACTTGTGTCCAAACACACTGTGTTTGCTATTTAATATTACATGTTTGAGACACAATGATTAATAGGTTATAATAAATGTTGTTGTGTTCCAAAGATGGCTTGGTTTGTTGAAAACTGCTGAAAAAAAAAACGTGACAGACAATACACAACAAAAAAATGTAGATCTTCAACTCATGCAAATAATGCTTGCAAATATATATATATATGGTTCGTGCAGTATATTGCCAGGACCGTTTTTTTCAACGTGTAAAGTAACATACAATAGAATTCGTAGTTGGAAGGCTAATAGAATTCGAATTGCTATTGTATGTCACCTTACACGTTGAAAAAATAGCCCTGGCATTATATTGCAGGAACCATGTATATATTTGAAAGCATTATTTTCATAAATTGAAGATCTACCATTTTTTGTTTATTATTGTCTGTCGCGTTAGCCGAATAAATAAAAATCATCTTAAAAAAAAAAAATTATAGAACATTTTTTTCTATTTTTATTTTGTATAGAGGGCGGATCAATAAGTTCGTGACGTTTTGAATGAAACACATTTTTTTTTGCAAAAAATAAACATTTTTTCAACATAATATCTTTTTAGCTCAATACACTTAGTCCAATGTTTCTCCAATTTTTGTATCCCTTCCAAAAAATAGGATTCGTTGTGGATTATCCCGCATGCATCCCAAAAAATGCTGACATTACCTTATTGGCCGACAAACTTACCTTGGCCCTCTACGGAGCCGGTTTACCCGAAGAAACGCATTGTTTAGACTGCTGCTGGGCCTCCGGAGTGTTGTAATGGATTCATGTTTCATCCACAGTTACAATTGCCGCAAAAAACTCCTTCGAATTGCGGTTAAACAACTCCAAACAATCCTTTGAAGTTGGCACACAATTACATTTATGGTCAATTGAGAGCAAACGCGGCACCCATCTTGCAGACAGCTTTCTTAAACCCAACTGATCATTTGAAATCGAAACCACACTGTCATATGAAATGCCTATGGCATCAACAATCTCATGAACTTTTACTCTTCGATCGGCCAACACCACATCATGGATTATTCGACATTTTCGGGTGTATTGACCTCAATTGGCCGTCCAGAACGTTCAGCGTCATTTGTACTTGTGCGACGACAACGAAAGCCAGTGAACCATTTTTTTTACTATTGAAATCGATGGTGCAGAGTCCTCATAGTATTCCTTGGTTTGATTGACGGGTTTTTTTTTCGCAAAAAATATCACAGTGCAACACGAAAAAATATAACCATATACGGACACAACTACGTGATAAAATACAAAAAAAAAACAGACCCGTGTCTCCCAGTTTTGCCCAAAGTCACGGACTTTTTTTATGGGCCCAAAGATTTGGGGCCTCGGTGTAATTTTTGCAAAAAAAGTGATCATTTTGTCAGGCTCATATCTAGCAATTCGTTCGGAATTTGGATTTACTCTCTGAGGCAAAGTTATAGCTCTTATCATAAAGAATACAAATTGTTAACATATAAAATCAAAATAACTCCATCTTCAAGGTCAAAATCGCAAAAAATTTTCAAAAAATTCGATTTTTTTTAACTTTTCCCCCGTTCAAGTCCAAAGGTAGCAAACCGTTCAAGATTCAAGGAAACAATCAACTACAGAAATGTACCCAAGATCTCAGTTAACAACTTTCTAGAACATATGAACTTCCTAGGGATGATTCTTAACACCGTTTGGGAGCGCTTATGTAGCGCCTAGGTAGCCGCCAAAGTGAAAAATTTCCCGAAAATTTTGTAATTTCACTGTGTGTAATTTTTGAAGTCATGGAAATATAAACATATACGGGTTTTTGATTTTATACGTTCACAATTTTTGTTCATTATGACAAGAGCTACAACTTTCCCTCAGAGGGAAAATCAAAATTCCGAACGGTTTGCACGATATAAGCATAACAAAATGATCACTTTTTTTCAAAAATGACACCGAGGCCCCAAATCTTTAGGGGCCCATAAAAAAAGTGCATGACTTAGGGCAAAACTGGGAGACACGGGTATTTTTTTTTTTGGTATTTTACCACGTAGTGGTGTCCGTATATGGTTATATTTTTATTATATAAAAATTACACACAAAAATTACAAAGCTTCTCAAAATACCGTTCGGAATCGGTGTAAAACTGTAGGTCCCAATCAGTGAGTGAAAACTGGAAAGCGCACAGCCCAGTGATTGTGAGAAGCTCACCCCTGTCCCTTCATGGGATGTAATGGGAAACCATTTATTTTATTTTTTAATATTTAATGAGCACTCGAAATTCACTTTTTCCCATTTTTAAAAAAAATTCACGAGATTGTATGTTTTGAACAGCTGTTAAACGCAAAGTAAATGACGGAATTGCTTAAAATTTGACAGTAGTCTATTAACAGGTGGTACTTGATGGGAGCAATTCATATAACTACGAGGGAAGTTCGAAAAGTCACGGACTTATTGATCCGCCCTTATGTTTTTGTGGCCAAAATATGACTTTGTTTATTGAAAACTGCTAAAACAAAAACGTGACAGACAACAAAGAAACAAAAATGCAACATATTTGCAATTCATGAAAATTATGCTTGCTAATATAAACATGGTTCCTGCAATATGTTACAGGGACCGTTTTTTCCAGCTTGTACTACTAACCTTGCAGATGGGTTGGCCTATTGTATTTGCCATTGCTGTAATGAAACAAATTCAATGCAGCAATGAAATACTTTCCTTGCAAGAACGCTACTTATTCGTTGCAACAACGAAATCAATTCATTGCAGAAGTGAAACAAAGTCATTGCAGCAACGAAATAAATTCGTTGCAATAATGAATCAAATTCATTGCAGCAACAACATACTTTCATCACAGTGATGAATAATTTGCAGTTGTTGAACTCATTTTCGTAGCGGGAATGAAACTGTACGTTAGCTCACTTTCGATGACAAAAGTTGTTGGGGTGATGAACGTTTTCATCCCTGTTCAGTGTAAATATTATTTCCGTTCAGTGTAAATATTCGAAAATAACAAATTTTTTATTTTATATTTTATATATACTTATAGATTTCTCTAGCCCACATTAGAGAGTAGGGCGTCAATTTCAGCCGCCTGTCAGCCAGTGGGCCACACCAATGATTCGTACGGATTCTTCGGCCTGGTCTTCCAGCGGAGTCTTAGTCGTCCTCTTTTCCTGCTTTCATCGGGTACGCTATTAAAAACCTCTCGCGCTGGCTCATCTTCATCCATTCTGATAACATGGCCTATACAAAGCAATTAGCCTAATTTGACGCGCCTAGCTATTCCCACGTCGGAAAACAAATTATATAGCTCCTGGTTCTAACTCGCCGTTTTCTTTAACAGGACCACATATTTTATGGACAGTTTTTCTCCGCTTGCGATAACCCAAGTTTCGGAACCATATGTCAGAACAAGTAAAATGAGAGTCTGGAATAGCTGGACATTTGTCTGTCGAGAGAGGGCTTTGTTCCTAAACTGCTTGCTGAGCCCAAAATAGCATCCATTTGCAAACAAAATTTGCATACTTATTTTCAAGCTGACGTTCTTGTCCTTGTTTACGGCGGATCCAAGGTAGATAAATTCATCTACCCCTTAAAATTAAATCGGTTGGCCGACGTTTAAGGGCGGACCAAGTCTAGAGGTTTCTCTAGTCGTTGACACCTTCAATTTTGTCTTGCCCTCATCAACAACAAGACCCATCTTTGCTGATTCTTTCTTGAAAATACTGCAGTAATCTCTCGTAAATTTCGCCCAATGATGTCTATGTCGTCAGCATACGCCAACAACATATGGCTTTATACGTTGATGGTCTTGTTCATATTTACTGCAGCTTTTCTCAATATTATCTTCATTAAGATGTTGAAGAGATTGCATGACAATGTGTCGCCTTATCTCAATCCTCGCTTGGTACGGACTGGTTTGATGATTTCTTTCTCTACCTTCACTGGTGATTTGATGTTGTTCAGCGTCATTCTACAGAGGCGGATCAGTTTTGCCGGAATTCCAAGTTCAGACTTAGCTGCGAACAATTTTTCTCGTATGGGGCTATCGAAAGCAGCTTTGTAATCGACAAAAAGATGGTATGTATCGATTTGGTTCTCGTGGGTCTTTACCAGTGTTTGGAGTAACCTAAATGTTTGGTCAATCAACGACTTCTTTAGTCGAATACTACGCTGATAAGGTTTTATCAGGGTTTCAACAATTGGCTTTAGTCTTTCACATAAAACGCTCGACAGGACCTTCTACGTGATGGATAAAAGACTGATACGCGATTGTTGGAACATACACACGTATCACAATTTTTCAATACAAGACGTAATACACTGATACTCCAATCGTCAGGCATAGATTCCCCCAACCATATACCGCATATAAGTCGATGCGTGTGGGCTAGCAGTCCTTCGCCTTAGAAAACTCAGCGGGTAGCCCATCCACACCAGCTTCTTTATTATTCTTAAGCCGGGAGATTGCCGTTCTAATTTCACCTTGGCTGCGGGGGATAAAATCTATACTGTCTCCCACAATCATTACCTCCTGATCTTCAGTGAATCTGAGTAGAAAAGTGGTCTCTTCATATTTTAAGCACACACTGATTCTCGTCCTTGCAGGAGGGTAGCCCATTATTCGTTCTTTTTACCCGCTGGAACAATAGTCGTGACTCATTATTCATACTGCACATATCGGCCTTTCATTCTCTCTCTCTCTGATCCCACTGTAATTTTTTCCACCAAATGGTTGTCTTTCCTCCCTTCACTCGCAGCACGCGTTGTTACTGACTGTTTCGCTGCCATACGTGCAGCGTCTTTTTCATTAGTTGCAATGCGACACTCTTCATCGTACCATGGCTTATCCTTCTGCGGTTTTCGATTGGCAAGTTTAGTCCTTGCAGCGGTTTCCAAAGAATGACAGATGTGCGTCCACTGCGCATCTAGGTCCTCGGGAGGGGAATTATTCTGCTCTAGCAGGAGAGTGTTGATAGGACGGTATTTGTATTTGTAACTTGTCGATATCTAGCTTTTCCCGTGTTCGGATTCGTACATTTTTCGCCCTACTCAGTCTTGTGCGAACTTTCGCATCCACCATGGTATTGGCACCACGCATCACAAGTAATCAATCTGATTCTTCGTTCTCTGATCAGGAGATAACCAAGTCACCTTATGTATCTCCTTATGTTGGAATCGTGTGCTACTATCTACCATGTTCTTTGCAGTGGCGAAGTCTATCAGTCTCATTCCATTATCGGAAGTGGTATCATGCAGACTGTGATTATCAATGTTTGGTCGAAAGACACTTTCCTTTCCCAATTTGGTATTAAAATCGCCTAGAATAATACTGTGACACAAATGAAAGGAATTTGTTTCGGGTCTCAACCAAACCAAAAAATTATGAATGTACTTGGACGTGGTATCACAAGATCTAGCACGGATTTGCCCCAAATTTATAACAAATTTTTTTTACAGGCCGAAGAAAATTTTGGAGGTGGGTCAGGGCCCTACTTCAGATTTTACTTCAGTAAATCCTAAACAGCTTGAAATATTGCATTACAACCTTTGACAATATTGTAGCTATTTTCCCATTTTTCAATTCCCTCTAATGTATTTCTAAGGAAAAGTACACTGTTAATCAATTATTTCACGAAACGTCACGAAAAATTGCATAAATTTTATATGTTTTGACATTTCTTGCCTAACGGTAAATAAATTGCGGTAGCTATCTTCAAAAGAATTGTAGCCTATATATTTCCTGATAACTTTTCCAAATACACTAATCAACAAAAATTATATTTACAACTCCATAATTGGTGTAGAAATGCTGCGTTAAACCATATTCTTTAAATATTCGCCAATATGTTTTCAATATTAAACAAATTGCAAATTGATATCTTCTACAAAGTTGTAGTGCTTAATATACTTAACAACACTGTCAACTACACTAATGAACAAAAATTTAATTTTGGGTTCCAAACTGATTGTACCTATTCAGAAATTTAAAATTTTTTAAAATTTTCGCTTATAATTTCTATAGTATGAACACAGGAATGTTATAAAGTCAGAGTAATAGAGTAGGGATCAATCCCAAGTTCTCATACACAAGAGTCGCGCACACTAACAATTGCACCACCGATTGGCACTGCTTTGTCACCTATTGTTTTTGTTATTTGAAGGTAATTGTTGCAGGTTTGTTCGTCCCATAAATAGGGACACCGCAGGCAAGATTGGTATTTTATTCCAAACATCATAAAGTCTGTGAAATGCGATGTGTTGCGTGTTACACGATAAGGCCGTAAGTTATTAGCTTCATTGTGTTAAAGGAAAATATCCGTCTTATAGAGTTCAGGGGAATGTTACCATATTGTTACTACGATATCATATTCATGTTTTATTATATCGTGATTTGAGTTCATTCAGCTCTTAATTAATTAATTAATATTCTCTAACGATAATCGATTTGTTTTCACAGACAATGTAATGGACTGGAAACAAATGTTGCAAAGATTCTATAATTGTTTGTAATACGAGTTTGAGTCTGATATTGAATTATCGTCGAGGGTTAGGATTACATGCAATTTAGAAAACAATTGTATGTCAACACAGAGCTAAAGGCGCTTAATGGCCGTATGTATTCTAGGGTGGCTTAAAAGTATTGCCCTTCAATTCCAAAGATTTTACAATTCCAATGAGCCAATTGGCTGCTGTACATTTTGTGGTCATTCACTTTTATTCAAATTTCCTAACAAGCAAGCAAATTATAATGTCTATTACTATATTTTTTAGAATGGTAAATCTCGCAAAATAAGTTCACCCTAATGAACACACAAATCTATGTTAATACACCTTTATACCTCCCTGTGACCGTTCGTGTGCATACGAGTTTAACCAGATACCGATTATGCAGAATCAGATGTTGTTTGATTTAATGTACAACATTAAAAAGCTACAACCAACAATCGCTTTATAACGTGTGGCGCCACAAATTCTTAATGTCGAGGTTTGAATACAATATGAACAACACAAGCAAAATCAACTGAAGCAGCAACAGTTGTCGAAATAAGCCAACAACAATTTATAATTAATAATAATGAAAGGAAATTGCAAATGAATGGCAACAAATCGTTCAACTACTGAATGCACATTTATTTGCAACACTAAATGCTCATAAGGTTGGTTGGATAGAAATGAATAATATACTCGTATTTAGCTTTTTGGCGGAGTAAAAAGCAACATTGTAGCCAAAACTGGGCAACCGAGTAAGAGTAGAAGAATTTCGGAAGGTTGGGAAACTTGTGCTTCAGAAACTACACATCTAAAGTTCTTTGATTACGTACTTAAAGTAATACGTATTCGCTGAAAAGCTTCTGTTGTTTTGTTGTTTGTATGAAAATATATCGTGTTTGTAGCTTGCCGCAAATATACTATAATTGTAGCCAATGATTAGTATTATTGGCGTAGAATACGTCTTACCTTACGGTATAGGGAGTCATGTCAGATTGTTATTGTTGTAATCTTTATTTCATTGATGATGAGGAAACGGCGACATAACTTTTTTTAAAATTTTTTTTGTAGGTAAATGAAGATGTTATCTTTCGTTTGATATACATTTCAAATTGGTTGATATCTTCCTAATATTTAAATTTCTCAAATGAATATTGTTTAAACACATACACTCAAACATATGTGTGGTGTTTGGTTGAGTGTTTGAGTTTGTAGCGTGAACACAAACTATGCTGCTGTTTCAGTGTGGACACAAACCTTCGGCTGTTGTTTTGATTGATGAAATATTGAAATTTCGTATATTTACTTATGTATTTAACTGAAACAAAATGTTAAATGTGAATTTGAATTTAACATGGATATATAATTATAAAAAATATAAATCAAATTGATTTGCGTCTGTTATTTATCATTTATCGTTACTCTTTTAATTTAAAAACATATTTATCCTATTTTTCCTACCATAAGCTTATGTATATTATCAAAAGTAACTATCAAATAAATAAATTCATTTGCTTATGTTATTTATCATTTATTGTTATATATGTTTTCTGTCTTATCGGATGGCGTATTCTACGATAAACTTAATGGCCGTGTCTCTGACACAGCCTGCAGGGCCTCGGACAACTGTCTGCTGTATTTTTTATAATATATGTTTGTATGACCCAAATGTGGATTTGTTTATTGAAAACTGCTGAAAACAAATACGCGACAGAAAACAAAGCAATGACAATACAGGCAAAGAAAAAAACGTTTGTTGCTCGGTTGCCGCAACAATACTTTGATTGATTTGCAATAATTTATTAATCGCAACCGTTCATGTAGTTCTCCCAAATAAACTCATATACCACAAATGTGAATCATGTTATTGCAAACGAGTTCTCGGTTGCATCAAACGCGTACAAAATTACACGTTTGCAATAACTGAAATTAACCATTTTTCTAATGAGAGCACAGATTACGAAGAACGTAAATTTCTCGCATTCTCCCATTCTGTCGACTGTCTACACTGTCTTATCCACTCGTTTGGCATACACACTCACGCGTACACATAAAAGTGATCACACCCCAGCGGCGGAAGTCATGACCTGGAAGGCCTGAAATCATGACCAAACAGGCCTTCTTTAAAATACGAAAGGCCTTCCCTACACATTACCTCATCCTTTCTTTTTAACATTGCGTGAGATTGGGAGGCAAGGCCTTCCTTGGCCATTGCCTAAAGAAGGCCTTAGAAGGCATGCAACGAGTAAGGCCTTAGAAGGCATTTACTTTAATTTATTTTTGTTAAACAAAAATATAATTAAAGTAATTTATTATATCACAAAATCATTATCCACTTCTACATATTTATTTATAAGTACCCCTGTCAAATATTTGTATGTGCAATGTATCATTTTGAGTTGGAGCTTTGAAAACTAAAATTTTTTATTTTTATTTTAAATATTAGTTTATATTTTATTATTTTTTAAAATTATAAGAAACCATATTTTTTCATTTCTGTTTTAGAACAAAAAAAAAAGTGTTAGATTTATTCTTCATAGAAAATATTTATATATGCCAAAATGAAACTTAAATTTAATTCTTATCCTTATCCAATTAAAATATGTAATTAATATGATATTGAGTTGCCCTTGTGTATGAGAACTTGTTGTAGCCTGCGTGGCATAGAACTCACTAAGTTGCTTAAAGTGGACATGTCAATTTTCTCCCATTCCGCCAATATTGCTAGTTTTAGTTCTTTAAGCGTCGTATACTGTATACTGCCACCTTGGTGAAAAGTATCCTCCACAGGTCTTCAATTGGGTTGAGGTCGGGACTTATGGCTGGTCACTCCAGTAATGGAGTATTTCGGGACTTAAAAAATCCCCTGTGAGCCGAGCAATGTGGATCGGGGCGTTGTCTTGTTTAAAAGTCCATTTATCTCCATATAAGTCGCCAGCAAAGTCAATTATGTTGCTGTCCAACAGATCAACGTATGCTTCCGCATTCATTTTAGTTGGGACAAAGCATATTTCTGACTTCCCTCGTGTTCCAAATGCAGCCCATATCATAAGAGATCCACCACCGTGGTTTCGCTTGTAGCACGTTTGCCGAGGATGTCGTAAATCTCTCCAATATTTATGGTGACCATCACATCACGTCCGTCCAAATTAAACTTTTTCTCATCAGTATATATAACGGTTTCCAATTTGTCCAATTTGTCCATTTTTCTTTGGTACCGAAGACCTATATCGTCTGTTAGCAGTTGCTGGACACGCTGTCTAGTTACATTTAGACACAATTCCACCTTTATTTCCCTACAACTCATATTCTCATTAGCAGCTAAATGCCGAATGCGCCGCTTAGTCCTCTGGTCTACAGTTGGGATGCGTCCACTGCACTTAATACAACCGTAGTTTTTGGGGTCTTTGACGAAATTCGAAACTGTATTGCGATGTCGATTTACCGCAGCTGCAATCTCGCCAATTCTTTTCCCTCCTAGTCCCATTCCAACAATATGAAGCGAAACGGATGTGTAAGTAGACAGTGAAAAAATAAACATAAATGCCAACTTTTTTTTAAAATAAACTGTATGGGTAAATCCAAAATCATAATGGAAATATAAAAAAAAGAGCTTATGGAAGCCATAAATAAAAGTTTTAATTACAACTCGGTTGATGTAACCGAAAGAACTGTTGGTGGGACCGTTTTTCGTTTCTCACAAACGTTTTTTTCAGCTTATATTTTTTATAACTTGTTTGTTGCAAACATTTTTCGGTTCTCCCAAACGAAATGACATGTATGGATTAACAGAAGTTCGTTTGTCCCAACTACAGTCCTCAAACGAACTTCAGTCATCTGAGATTTCGTTTGGCAGAAACGAGTTTTTTCTTTGCGTGTATATATGATACCTGCAATCTGATGCTTTTCATTTTTTCTCCAGCTTGTAGTTTACTGCAAACGTTTTTCAGTTCTCGCAAACGTTTTTTAGTTGGGAGCAACAACAACTCGGTTGATGTAACCGAAACAATAGTTGGCGGAACCGTTTTTCGTTTCTCGCAAACATTTTTTTCAGCTTATATTTTCCATATCTTGTTTGCTGCAAACATTTCTTGGTTCTCTCAAACGAAATGACATGTATGGATTAACAGAAGTTCGTTTGTCCCAACTACAGTCCTCAAACGAACTTCAGTCATCTGAGATTTCGTTTGGGAGAAACGAGTTTTTTCTTTGCGTGTATATATGATACCTGCAATCTGATGCTATTCATTTTTTCTCCAGCTTGTAGTTTACTGCAAACGTTTTTCAGTTCTCGCAAATGTTTTTTAGTTGGGAGCAACAACAACTCGGTTGATGTAACCGAAACAATAGTTGGCGGAACCGTTTTTCGTTTCTCGCAAACATTTTTTTCAGCTTATATTTTCCATATCTTGTTTGCTGCAAACATTTTTTGGTTCTCTCAAACGAAATGACATGTATGGATTAACAGAAGTTCGTTTCTCCCAACTACAGTCCCCAAACGAATTTCAGTTGTCTGAGATTTCGTTTGGGAGGAACGAGTTTTTTCTTTGCGTGAATATATGATACCCGCAATGTGATGGTATTCATTTTTTCTCCAGCGTGTAGTTTACTGCAAACGTTTTTCAGTTCTCGCAAACGTTTTTTAGTTGGGAGCAACTACAACTCGGTTGATGTAACCGAAACAATAGTTGCCGGAACCGTTTTTCGTTTCTCGCAAACATTTTTTTCAGCTTATATTTTCCATATCTTGTTTGCTGCAAACATTTTTTGGTTCTCTCAAACGAAATGACATGTATGGATTAACAGAAGTTCGTTTCTCCCAACTACAGTCCCCAAACGAACTTCAGTTATCTGAGATTTCGTTTGGGAGGAACAAGTTTTTTCTTTGCGTGTAGCATGTAGTTTCTCTAAAAAAAGATTGCTTTTCGATAACAGTCCAAAAAAATTAATCAAAAAAATTTTAATTACTAACCACTATTTTCAACTCGTGCACTATGGTCCACGGAAATGTTCTGAATTTTCCATTTATGGATGGAGTTTTTTATAAATATTGTTTAGTTACTTGCTTACTTAGGTCGCCTCAAACAATCTAGAGGGTCAAGGGACATGGAGGGAGAATGACATGTTTCTACAACCGGCACGATCTTCAGCTTCTCTCCTCCGGTTGGCAACACCAAACTCTCGCAGATAATATTCCACCTGGTCTTTCCAGCGAAGTCTTGAACGTCATATTTTTCGATGTCATTCGAGTACGTCTTCAAATGCGTTTCGTACTGGTTCATTCTGATTCTACTGACATGGCCTTGCCAGTGTAAACTTGTTATTTTGCTTCGCCTATCTACGTCGATGTCGGAATACATATTATACAGCTCGTGGTTCATCCTTCGTCGATACTCGACATTCTCTATAATCGTGACATACATTTTCCTGAGCATTTTTCTCTCAAAGGATCCAAGTGATGCTTCATCAGCGTGTGATAATACCCAGGATTCTGCGCCATAAAGCAATACAGGTAGTATTAGAGTCTGGTATAGTTGAACCTTTGTTTCTACAGGGAGGGTCTTATCTCTGAAGTGCTTGCTTAGGGCGATATAACACTTGTCTGCAGGCAAAAATTTCCTTTGTTGGACGTTGTGTACTACTGCCTCTACCTGGAATTATTGAACCCATACTTTTCAACATCCAATGTTTACTTGCAACCATTCCTATGACGTTTAATTTATTGAGAGAATTAATGTGTCTATACTAAATTCGTCTATGAGCAAACCATGCAGTGAACTAAGTTTAAATAGTGTTTGATTGATACTAATGACAGCTAAATTAAGTTTTATGTAGGTTGCATCGAACGTAAATACGCACAAAGACGATTTAGTATTAGACGACAAGAAGATGTGCGCAATTTGGCAACCTTGGTAAAAGAGAACCAAAAAGTGCTAGAAATTCACTCAAAGGCATTTTTCTCACGCGCCATATCTTGATTATTTCATAATTTTTGCATAGTTTATGTAATTTTACTTCAACATGGTTGGAATTTGTATAGTTATATACAATGTCACTATCAAAAAGCTGCTCGTGTTTTGAAATATTCAATGAAGAGAGCAAGAGAGAGAGAAGAGCGAATGACTAGGTTTCACTCGTTGTGTTTGTTGGTATTTGAGTGAAGAGAAATTTTGATCGTTTTTGATACGCACTCCCTTTTATTTCTATTCGTGTTATGACCAACCAAAGAGTAACATACAACAGCACCATGAACTCGATGAAATGGCCTACTACCTCGTCGTCAAGGCTGATCTACTTCAGGTTATAGCAAGCGCACAGCTGATTCATATTATGAACAGCTGATGCCAAGGCGAATTGAGCTCGAATTGTCAAACTTATTAGTTTTGTTTACATTCTTATTGGCAAAGTGAAGTTAATTTATAAACTTGTGTTTTTTGAAAGTTTCCCCTTAAAAGTGAAAAAAAAAGTATTTAAAGATGGTAAAATGTGCTATTTGCAATAAAAAGTTTGAAAGCGGTACGGGACCGATGTTTCATGTTCCACGCGACGACAACAAACGCTTGTTGTGGGGCAGTCATTGCCGGATGTGTTTGTGCTGTTTCACAACAGAAACAGCCCAGTGTGCACAAGAACGGACGCGGATCCGTTTCGGATCCGTTTCGGATCCGTAAACACTTTAAAAACGGAAATCAGTGTAATCGCTAACAAACTGATCCGATTCGGATCCGAAAAAACTGTAAAAACGGATTCAGTAAAATTGCGAATTGACTGATCCGTTTCGGATCCGTTTCGGATCCGAAAAATCTGTAAAAACGGATTCAGTAAAATTGCGAATTGACTGATCCGTTTCGGATCCGTTTCGGATCCGAAAAATCTGTAAAAACGGATTCAGTAAAATTGCGAATTGACTGATCCGTTTCGGATCCGTTTCGGATCCGAAAAATCTGTAAAAACGGATTCAGTAAAATTGCGAATTGACTGATCCGTTTCGGATCCGAAAAATCTGTAAAAACGGATTCAGTAAAATTGCGAATTGACTGATCCATTTCGGATCCGTTTCGGATCCGAGAAAACTGTAAAATCGGATTCAGTAAAATTGCGAATTGACTAGATAAATTTTAAAAAAGGAATCATGATTTTTTTTAAGGCAAATTTTCTTAGTTTTGGAACAAGGAATTTTCTAACAAAGGGGACTTTGTTTAAGAAAAGGTCTTTATGTGGGACCGAACAAAATCAGTTTTTAATAATTTATTTCGTAAGTTATCTAACAAAACTCAATTGAAATCACCATCGATTTTTTTTTATTTTTTTTTTTTTTTTGAATAGGAGAAAAGCATTAAAAGCCAAATGTCAGTGTGAGACTTTCACTCACTAAAAACTCCTCTCGTCCGTACAGTCAGTGATTGGTTTGTGGAACCTAAAATAGGACACATATGTGTCAAATGTTTAGTGGATTAGGGCCACAAAATAGAGTTCTCTACCTACTCTAATTTTAAACAGCTTATTTATATTATTAGGCAAATGCTGCTGTAGCTGGCCTTCATACCGAATACAACTATTTGTCAGAATATGAAGTTGGCTGTGGTTATTAGTGAAGAACGTTCGCGCTGCTATAGGATAACCAGAAACTACATACTTTCCCGAAATTTTTTTAATTGCGTCAACTTTGTACACTTTGCCATTATATGTGTAAAAATTATTTGGATGTTTCAAAGAAAAATAGTAATTTTTTGTTTGAATAAATAAATACGAGCCATCCTTGAATTCGCCAACATTGTACTCGTTTATTTCATTTGTTGAAGTGATATTAACATCATTTAAACTTGCTTCCACCATTCTCTTGTAAATTTGGGAACAAAAAAATCGTTTTTGCTTCAATTTACGTTTGATTTGTTGTAAAAAGTTTTCAAATTTAAATGCGTCAAACTTGCTTAGGGGACCTATATTTCTGACATTCAAATTCCGAATCGGATCCGAAACGGAATCCGATACGGATCCGAAACTGAATCCGAATCGGATCCGAATATGAAGTCCGTAACTGATCCGAAACGGACAAAAAACGGAATCCGATACGGAATCCGATTCGGATCCGAAACGGATCCGAAACTGAATCCGAAACGGAGAGGGGAATTCTTCCCGATTTCGGATCCGAATCGGATCCGAAACGGAATCCGAATCGGATCAAAAGTACGAAGATTCGGATCCGTTACGGATCCGATTCGGATCCGATGTGCACACTGGGAGCACAAGCAAATGAAAAATATGTATGTATATACGTATACGCATGCAATACAAATGTCATATTTTGACATTACCACAAAAGGCGAATTCAAGGCGAATTGCTATTTTTGACAGAACCAGAGCAAAAAGTAAGGCGAATTCTAGTGCTTCCACCTTGTATAAATTCGCCTTGCTCGTCGTCATCGAGAAAACGTAATGAGAGGGATGGCGAGTTTATCTTTGCTCTATTTAAAGGCTGTCTCTGTAAGATTGCATTTTTTTAATTTAGTGTAATTTTTTTTGTCAAGTGGCAACTCTGAAATTTGGCAGCTGTCACAGATGTTTATTCCGATTATTAAAAATGTAGCGCTTTGCGAAAGAACAACGCGTTATAATTTGGAAAACTTATTACAAAAATTTGGAAAGTTATGCTGAGACCGCTAGCAACTTCAACGAATTTTCAGATGAGAAAGTGCACCTAATATGTCAACCATTTGAAGAGTGGTCAAAAAATTTGAAGAAACTGGGTCAATTACGGACAGTAAGACGCCTGTGCGTCAACGTACCTGTCGGTCTCCTGAAGATGTTGCTGTTATAAACGAGAGTTTCGCCGAAAACCCTAAAACATCAATTCGGCAGGGGGCAGGGGGTGTCTATGGCACAGCTGATCGAAAAGGAAATGATGTAGAATGAGAGACCAAAGAAGACATAAAGATTAGACACCATGCAGCAAACTAAGTTTAAATAGTGTTTGATTGATACTAATGACAGCTCAATTATGTTTGTATCGAACCTAAATACGCATTCCGTTTTATTTTTGTCCGTATTCTGCCAACCAAGGAGAAAATTACCAAAGCAACTCGAACTCGATGAAATGGCCTACTACCTCGTCGCCATGAAGATGTAACGAAGAGAGTAATGGAGGCTCTTTAGTATTGCTCTGTGCCTCCACCTTTGTGCGTTCAAAATTCAACTTATTTAGGATCTAAAACCAGCAGACTATGGAAAGCACCGGCAATTCGTTCAAAGGGTAGTGGAGAAAAGTGTAGTCAACGCCAATTAAAACAAAACTCATCTTCTCCGATGAAGCGCATTTCCATCTGAATGACTTCGTGAATACACAAAATTTTCGTATTTGGGGCACAGAAAATCCTCATGGAATCCATGAGAAACAACTGCATCCACAACGAGTAACTGTATCGTGTGGATTTTGCTCAGACGGTGTGATTGGGCCTTACTTTTTTGAAGATGATGCCGCAATTGGAGTGAATGTGAACGGCAATCGTTACAGTAACATGATAACGGAGTTCTTGTGGCCTCAGCTGGACGACATGGAGCTGGACGACATGTGGTTTCAGCAAGACGGCGGCATCTGCCACACCGCTCATGAAACAATCCATTTATTGTAGCAACTATTTCCAGACGGAATTATCTCATGAAATTCTAATGTCAACTGACCATCAAGATCATGCGATTTAATGCCGTGCAATTTTTTTCCCTTGGGGTTTTGTGAAATCTCGGGGTTATGCGAATAAGCCGGAAACAATTCATGAGCTCAAATCCGAGATCCAACGCGTCATCGGTGAGATATAGTCATATCTCTGTGAAAAAGTCATGGAAAATATCTTAAAAAGAGTAATGGCCTGTAATCAGAGCTCTGTCCATTTGCCCGATATTTTATTCCATACTTAATCGGAACATGTCTTCTTTAAAAAAATAAACAGTTTCCTAGTACATCCCATGAAGGAATTGGAGAGAGCTTCTCACAACCAGTGAGCTGTGCGCTTTCTGGTTTTAAACTCACTAATTGGGACCTACAGTTTTACACCGATTCCGAACGGTATTTTGAGATGCTTTTTCTTGGCTAAGTACTCGATAGTGTAGCCGTCACTATGCGAGGTGACCGCCGCCGAAAGAAATTTAAGGTGGTCAGAGCAGGGATCGAACCCAGGATCTCATGTACAAGAGACGCGCACACTATCCATTGCATCACCGACGGCCACACACATGTGTTCTTGACAATTCAATAAAAAAATCGTAACTCTCTCAAAAAATACGGGTTTTTATTTTAAGATGAAAAAGTGCATTCTTACTGAGACACCCTTTAGTATTGAGTACTCCGTTCAAAAGTATTGAGTGTCCAAAAGTACCGAAATTTTACCCTAAATTTTGTTGACGTGTAGAATATTTCCGGGAAATCAGAGGAGTGGCAGAGAAAGAGTTTCATTACTTCGATGCTCTCCTTACACTCCCGACATTTGTTTGTCTCTGCTCGTTTGTCCAGAGAGCATTGCCCATTTAGAACTTCCATGAAAATTTACGTTTTTTCAACTTCATGCACACTCGGGTTGTGTTCCTATCTAATCCACTACACACTACTCGTATAGTCGCTAGTCTACCCCTGCCTGAAGTGCTCCACCCCAGCGGCAGAAGTCGCAAGGCCTTCCACAAAAAAGGCATGCGGAATGGTTCTTTTGCAATGCCTTCCTAAAGTAAGGCCTACGGAATGCATGCATTTTTTCATCAGATACAACCAAGATTCTTTTTAACCGTAATTTAATTGATTCTTTTAACCGTAATTTAATTGGAAAATTTCATACAAATTTTAAAATTATATTTTTTATCATTTCCCTTACGGGAATTTTTACTCGGTCTGTTTTCTAAACTTACAAATTTATACAAGCCCAAGACCTTTTTAAATAATGTATTATTTTTATTAGCTTTATATTACTTTCAAAAAAAGTCGAGCATAAAAATGTTCCAATGATACCAAGGCTGTCTTTATAGCTATTTCGGATCTTGCCAAGATCTTCATCAGCAGACGTTTTCACCGAAAACATTCCAAAAACGTCTGCTGATAAGCTTTATATTATTTAAAAAGGTCTTGAGCTTGAATAAATTTGTAAGATTATAATTTTTATTTTTATTTTATTTTAAAAAAAATTTGAAGTTGGGCGTGGTAAAGATAGATTTCTAAGATACATATAAATAAATATGTGTAAGTGGATAATGATTTTGTGATAAAATAAATTATTTTAATTTTATTTTTGTTTAACAAATATAAATTAAAGTAATTGCCTTCTAAGGCCTTCCTCTTTGCATGCCTTCTAAGGCCTTCTTTAGGCAATGGGCAAGGAAGGACTTGCCTCTCAATCCGTATTTTACAGAAGGCCTGTTTGGTCATGATTTCAGGCCTCCCAGGTTATGACCTTCGCCGCTGGGACAGTTCATTGTCGGTTGATTTTATTCGAAGTTAAAATTTGATTGCTTGGAAATGCCAGTTCGTTAGGTTTTAACTTCCCAATATTCGGTAGTACTACTGATTGTATTTGCAATACCATAGACATGACAATTCCTGCCACGAATACACGCTAGAGTACAATTTTGAATTTTTTGAATCAGATTTCAAAGGTGCCAAACTAAAGTGTTGCCTTAATCTAATAACAATTTCATAGCAAATTTTCATATTCAATTATGAATGATGGAACTTTTGGGCGCTTCTTTAAGAATCTACCCACCACATCACAATAAATAAGAAATGCCCGCCTGTCTCACACACAGAGAACATGGTATCGTACAAAGGGTCGTTTTGTTCCATTTGGGCAGTGTGTAGCTCTATGTCGTCAGTCTATTTCTAGAAGTGCAGTAGACTTTAAAATTGTATTTTTCGTAATTTTGGCATTTCTATTTCCTTTCGCGAGAAAATTGTAACCAAAAATACAAATTCCGAGAAACATTTTTGTGAAATTTAGAGAAAAACACACAAAATAAATAAAATGAAAAAACGCCACCACAAGATATGAGTGTGATGAATTTGAAAACCTATATAGATACACTCTAAAACAAAAAAAAAAACAAAAAAAAAAACAGCTCCCTTCCGCCCAAGGCCCAGCGGGATAGGCGACATAACAACAACAACAGCAACAAAAAAAGTCATTAGGTAGAACTGTACATGCAATTTACCCAGATTTTCAAATCTATTTTTCTATAGAAAACACATAGAGTTCCGTTACATACATACATACATACATATGTACTTAACATACAAATGGAACGTGTGTGAATTTACATAAAAATCTAAGTATTACATACAAGTGTACATATATACATAGATCGAATTGGCAGACAGTCGACAAAAACGCATAAATTTTTGAACTTGGCACGTTAGACAAAATACTGACAAAATACATGTAAGACAGGAGCGTACTGAAGTTGAAAATTCAATTCAAACTTAAAAAGCAAATTGCCCTCACTAAGGGTGATTGTTTAAAAAGCGCAAAAAACAATCAATACAAAATTCAAATTTGTATTCAAATATTTCGTAAAAACTAATTTTTAACACTTGCAAGAAAACCTGGAAGAACCATAGAGTAATATGTTTGAATCAGTTTCTATTAGTGTTTTATTTCCATCAAATTCTATAAAGTCTAGAAGAAATGGGTAACAATGGGTCCAGGAGTCCAGAAAATGGGTAATTTTATAGATTTCGATTTGCTTTTTCCGTATTTCAACGTTGTCATCTCGTATCTTTGCCATTCGTGCCACCACATTGGAAAAATTACGCCTTAGGCAGTACTTTTTTGGACAATATCTTAGTAATTTCACGATAAAAACATTTATAGAAGGCGGATCAATAACTCCGAGAATTTTCGAACTTCCCTAGCAGCTATATGAAATGCAACACTGCTCCCATCAAGTATCACCTGTTAATAGACAAATTTTGAGCAAGTTCTGTCATTTACTTTGCGTTTAACAGCTGTTCAAAAGAAACAACCTCGTGCATTTTTTTTAAAAATGGAAAAAAGTGAATTACATTGCACCGTGTGTAATTTTTTAAGTAATGGATATATAACCATAGACGAACACCTCTAAGTGATAAAATACCAAAAAAAAAACCCGTCTCTCCCAGTTTTTCCCAAAGTCATGCATTTTTTTATGGGCCCCCAAAGATTTGCGGCCTCGGTGTCATTTTTGCAAAAAAATGGACCATTTTGTCAGGCTCATATCTTGCAAACCGTTCGGGATTTTGATTTACTCTCTGAGGGAAAGTTGTAGCTCTTTTCATAAAGAATTGTGAACATATAAATTCAAATAACCGTATATGGTTATATTTCCCTGACTTCAGAAATTACACAAAGAGAATTTAAAAAATTTTCGGGAAATTTTGCACTTTTGCTGCTACCTAAACGCTAACTAAGCGTTACCTAAACGGTGTTAAGACTCATTCTTAGGAAGTTCATATGTTCCAGAAAGTTGTTTATTTTGGTCTTGGGTACATTTTTGTGTTTGATTTTCTCCGTGAATTTGGAACGGTTTGCTACCTATGGACATTAGGGTGGACCTTGTGTCGATATTTTGGTAGATGAGGGCTCTATTCCGTGCCTTTTTGAAAAAAACGACAATGCCGAAAAAAAAAATTAAAAAAAAAAAACATTAGGGGTTGCGCACGAGCCGAGAAAAAGGTCCACTTTGCCAAAATTAGGGGGGAAATTGCCATAGGTCATCAGGGGTCACCCGTAGGGGGAAAGAATGTATGGCCGACCCCCATTAACTTTTTACCGCCAACATTTTCCCCCAAGACACCCACACCCTATCTCCTCCCCTTAGGGGGGTCACCATACAAAAATGGAGGTTACTCAGTATTTTCGAAAAACACCATAGGTCATCAGGGGTCACCCCTAGGGGGGCAAAATATATGACCGACCCCCATTAACTTTTCATTCCCAACATCTTTTCCGAACAAACTTACCCTCTATCTCCACTCCTTGAGGGACTCCCCATACAAACATACTGAAAATCTATGTATTTACAGTTGCACAATATCGAGATTTTTTTGATTTTTTTACAGAAATTCCACCAATATTCAAGAGTGGTCATTGTTTGGAAAGTCTTGAAAAATTTGAAACGCACACGTGCTGAATCAGGTACATAGGCAGGCAGTAAAATATTGCAAAATACGTAGTAGTTATAAATAGCAGTTCATTCATCGATTGTTGTCATTCAACAAGTGCCGACGACCGCGAAAAGTAAATTGATTTTTCTCCCGTTTTTTAAAAGTTAAGATGACAACACGACTTAGATCGCGCGACGATATTTTTTTGATTGGTTATCCAAGCATGAATATTACGGGGAACAAATTACCGTCGAAGAAGCAAGTGCTAAGAATGCATTTCTTCAACATTCGCAAACGAAACATGTCGAAGAAAAATAGTGCGGTTATAGTCGCGGACGCAGTGATGATTTTTTGGCGCCAAGCAGCTATTCCGACGAAAGCCAGAGGAGATGTTACAAGAAAAATAGCTGCGCTGCACGATGAGTGGGATGCTTTAAGAAAGTCATCTCACAGAAAGACTGAGTCCACTAGAGAAAAAGAGAATACGTTTTCTGATAGCTTGGATAATCTTTTCGACATCGCACACGCCAACGCCCTTGAGAAAATGACAAATACCGAAGACATTGAGTTTCTGCTAAAGCAAAGAGAAGATGGCCGGCCAGGAACTATGGGAGGTGTGGACGCTACTGATACTCGAACGAGGAAAAGAAAAGCTGAGCGCGAAGAACAAGAAGAGTTGCGACGCAAACGTGCAACGGAATCTAGTAGAGATCGGTTCGCTAAAGGCGGTAAGCTATTTCGCGCTTTGTGTGTTCGTCCAATGTTTATATTCAAATGAAATTCGTTAAATTGCAGTGGTTAAATTTTCAAGCAGTGATTCAAGCGATGATAATGAGAGACATGACAAAAACTTCCCGGCAGAAGCTGGCCCGTCAAATGTTGGTGACAGAAGAGGTTACAAACAATGTTTTACTGAACGAGTCCTATCAGCTTTGGACAAGTGCAAAGTGACTGACCGAGACGCGGTCGGCATTATGATAGCGGCGGCAGAAGCATTTGGACGCGATCCTCAACAATACACAATAAACCGTACGTCGCTTCGGAGATGTCGGCGTTCAAATCGAGAGAACATGCTGAGTTATGTGAAAGACAATCCAGAAGTAAGATCGCATAGATTTATTTGCTCTCATTCAGAATTCTTATTCTTCAACGCGTTTCATTCATCTCCAGCTTGTCGCAGCTAAATCCTTCGTAGTCCATTGGGATGGCAAAATGCTTTTGGATTTTGTGGGTACAAAGAAGGTGGACCGTCTACCGGTAATTGTCTCGTACGGAGAAAAAGAACAACTTCTTGGAGTTCCCAAAGTAGAAGATGGGAAAGGAAAAGGCCGGAGAATAGCACATGCCGTTTATCAACTGTTGGCATCTTGGCATATGACACATCGAATACAAGGACTTTCTTTCGACACGACATCAACGAACAGTGGCCCATTCTCCGGAGCCGCAGTTGCTATTGAGCGGCTGTTGGAGAGAGAAATCTTATATTTACCTTGCAGACACCACGTATACGAACTGGTGCTAAGGGAAGTTTTTGAGACAAAAATGGGAAAGACCAGTGCACCAGGCGTTCCTTGCTTTGACCGTTTCAAACAGGAATGGGACGCTGTAAAGGTTAAACCATTCCATTCTGGCTTGATAGACGATCAAGTCGTCAGAAAAATTCCTGTGGCAATGCAAGTCGGCATAAAGAAGTTTTGCTTAGATCAATTGAAGGAGAAACACCCTCGCGATGACTACAAAGAAATGCTACAATTAATTCTTTTGTTTCTGGGTGAAAAACTTGAGAATTACCATTTCCGACCTCCAGGACCCGTTTCCTATGCTCGATGGATGGCAAAAGCCATTTACAGCCTCAAGATGTTTTTGTTTCGGAGAACTTTTCACTTATCTGTATGTGAATTGAATGGTATTCGACACGTTTGTATTTTTGTGGTGCGACTTTACGTCAAGGCATGGTTTGGTTCTTCTCGAGCAGCTGAGGCGCCGAATCAAGATTGGAAGCTTTCGAAGGACATCGTCGAGTACAAGTCCGTTGACCAGGATTTATCTCGGGTAATGATAAAGAAATTTATCGGTCACCTATGGTATCTCGCCGATGAGCACATAGCCCTTGCCTTTTTCGATGACAAGGTTTCAAATGAGTTGAGGGCCAAAATGGCCCAAGCATTGCTAGAAAATGAGAATGACGAAGGTGAAGAAGATGAAGAAGACGAAAAAGGTGAAGAAGATGAAGAAGACGAAGAAGGTGAAGAAGATGAAGAAGACGAAAAAGGTGAAGAAGATGAAGAAGACGACCCGGTTCCCCCAGCTCCTCGCGTCGTAATCAAAAGCACCAGCGTTAAAAAAATCGAGGTGAAATTCAAAGATGTGAATGAGGAATTCTTGGCTAAAGACTTGAGCAACTTCGTCTCTCATAATACCAAAAATTTATTTGTACGATTTGGAATATCGCAAGATTTCATTCTTGCAAATCCAGCAACCTGGAAATCTTGCGCAATAAAAATATGTTAATTTGATTATATTATATTAAGAGTGCTTAGTAGTACTACTCAATTACAGCTTCTTTTATTTTTGTATGGGGAGTCCCTCAAGGAGTGGAGATAGAGGGTAAGTTTGTTCGGAAAAGATGTTGAGGATGAAAAGTTAATGGGGGTCGGTCATATATTTTGCCCCCCTAGGGGTGACCCCTGATGACCTATGGTGTTTTTCGAAAATACTGAGCAACCTCCATTTTTGTATGGTGACCCCCCTAAGGGGAGGAGATAGGGGGTGGGTGTCTTGGGGGAAAATGTTGGCGGTAAAAAGTTAATGGGGGTCGGCCATACATTCTTCCCCCCTACGGGTGACCCCTGATGACCTATGGCAATTTCCCCCCTAATTTTGGCAAAGTGGACCTTTTTCTCGGCTCGTGCGCAACCCCTAATGTTTTTTTTTTTTAATTTTTTTTTTCGGCATTGTCATTTTTTTTCAAAAAGGCACGGAATAGAGCCCTCATCTACCAAAATATCGCAAAAATGTCATTTCAAGGTCCACCTTAATGGACATGAACAAGGGGAAAAAGGTACAAAAAAATCGAATTTTTTTAAGTTTTTTGCGATTTTGACCTTGAAGATGAAGTTTTTTTGATTTTATATGTTCACAATTTATGACAAGAGCTGCAACTTTCCCTCAGAGAGTAAATAAAAATTCCGAACGGTTTGCAAGATATGAGCCTGACAAAATTATCACTTTTTTGCAAAAATTACAGCGAAGCCCAAAATCTTTGGGGGCCCATAAAAAAAGTGCATGACTTTGGGCAAAACTGCGAGACACGGGTAATTTATTTATCACGTAGTCGTGTCCGTATATGGTTATATTTTTTCGTATAGCACTGTGTTATTTTTTGCGAAAAAAAACCGTCAATCAAACCAAGGAAAAGCTTGATAAATACTATAGGGACTCTGCGCCATCGATTTCAATGGTAAAAAAGTGGTTTGCGGACTTTCGTTGTGGTCGCACAAGTACAAATGACGCTGTACATTCTGGACGGCCAATTGAGGTCAATACACCCGAAAATGTCGAAAAAATCCATGATATGATATTGACCGATCGAAGAGTAAAAGTGCGTGAGATTGTTGATTCCATAGGCATTCCATATGACAGTGTGGTTTCGATTTTAAATAATCAATTGGGTTTAGCAAGATGGGTGCCGCGTTTGCTCTCAATTGACCAGAAACGTAATCGCGTAGCAACTTCAAAGGATTGTTTGGAGTTGTTTAACCGCAATTCGAAGGAGTTTTTGCAGCGTTTTGTAACTGTGGATGAAACCTGGATTCATTACACCACTCCGGAGACCAAACAATGGGTTTCTCCGGGTGAACGGGCTCCGAAGAAGCCCTAGGTAAGATTGTCGACCAATAAGATGGTGGCAACAGTTTTTGGGATGCACGCGGGATAATCCACATCGATTACCTTCAAAAGGGGAAAACAATAAACGGCGAATATTATGCCAACTTATTGGACTGATTTAATGAGGATTTAAAAACAAACAAACCCATATGGCCAAGAAAAAATGTATTTTTCATCAAGATAATTCACGAGTGCACACGTGTGTGGTCTCAATGGCAAAATTCCATGAATTGGGCTACGAATCCACTATATTTTCTACGGATTTAGCCCCCAGAAATGGCCTAAGAAATGGCTCGGTGGAAAGAGATTTAGCTCCAACGATGAAATTATTGATCAAACAAATGCCTATTTTATGGACCTCGAAAAATCCTAGTTTTTGGAAGGGATACAAAAATTGGAGAAATGTTGGACTAAGTGTACTGAGCTAAAAGGAGATTATGTTGGAAAATTTTTTTTTTTTGCAAAAAAAACTGTATTTCATTCCAAAAGCCGTCTATCAAACCAAGGGAAAAAATATGTATCGCAAAAAAATACATATTTTATGTTTATTTTTCATCAGTTGATATTATTGGCCGTCGGTGGTGCAATGGTTAGTGTGTACGGCTCTTGTACATGAGATCCTGGGTTCGAACCCTGCTCTGACCACCTTCAAAAAAAATTTCTTTCGGCGGCGGTCACCTCGCATTGTGACGGCGACACTCTCGAGTATATAGCCATGAAAAAGCTTCTCAAAATACCGTTCGGAATCGGTGTAAAACTGTAGGTCCCAATCAGTGAGTGAAAACTGGAAAGCGCACAGCTCAGTGATTGTGAGAAGTTATCCCCGGTCCCTTCATGGGATGTAATGGGAAACCATTTATTTATTTTTTTTTGATATTATTGGCAACGTTAGAACCAGTTATCTCTAGCATTCGAAAGTAGAACATCTGGACCTCGACGGAGACAACTGTAAATTCCGTTCCTGCATGAAGCTATTGATGGTGGCCATATAATTGGTAATTCGGACACTTATGTCATCCACATTTCAAGGAGATGATCGTGCAATCATTGGCACACTACTCTATATTAACTCCATGAGGGCGTGCAGGAAATTCGCTAGATAAATGTTGAAGAGTATAGGTGACAGTACTCTTCATAGAGCAAATATGGGTAGAGAAAATCTTTCACTCACCAAATTTCTGACATTTGTCCTCGTGTGATGTATACGTTTGATGTTGAAAAGAATTGCTTTACTAATACCAGATAGAGGCAATGGTTCAAAACAACGAACAAAATAACAACAACGGCATTTCGTTTTGTGTGTTAAAATTAATGTGTTAAATACAACACAAATGTATGCTAACAATAACAGTCAATAAAAAAGTTTAAAACACATTTAAATTTCACAGTTTTACACCAAAATGGCATGAAAAATTTAAGCAAGAAGTTATTGTAATTCCACCTGGTGTATATCACTTTTCGTCAAACATCTCTCTATCACACCGACCGCATCACGAAGAGTGTGAAAGGAAACGTCAGATGAGACAAATGGCGGCTCTACTATAAATTTACTCTATGGTACTCTTCCTTGTGGCACACCCATTATTATCTAGCGATAACGGGAATTCTGGCCTCTGAACTCTACAAATGTGTGTCTCCCATTGAAATAATTACCTAGCCAACGTTTGGTAAGGTTGGGGAGGAACGAGTTCAAGATGTCCTGGAGCAGGATCGACTGCTTGACCGTGTCGAATGCTTTAGACAGGTCTAAAGCTGCGACCACTGTGGGCTCAGTGGGTCTGCTCTGATTAAGGCAATTGGTGACGTGGGTAGAGTTATCTTGTCTAAAGCCGACAAAGTGATATACGCTTTCTAAAGCCGTGTTAGTGATCAGCGAGCTGAAAAATATCATTCAGGGCTGGCAAGAGTAAGGACACCAAACACTTTGCTACTGGTGATACGAGGGAGATTGGGCAGTATGACTCATCCTTGTTAGCAGGTTCATCGAGTTTTCGAACTGGGATAATTAAATAAATGGTTTCCCGTTACATCCCATGAAGGTTTTAGGGAGAGCTTCTCACAATCAGTGAGCTGTGCTCCAGTTTTACACTCACTAATTGGGACCTACAGTATTACACCGGTTCCGAACGGTATTTGGAGAAGCGTTTTCATGGCTAAATACTCGAGAGTGTCGCAGTCACTAATCGAGGTGACAGCCGTCGAAAGAAATTTAAGGCGGTCAGAGTAGGGATCGAACCCAGGTCCTCATGCACTAGAGCCGCGCACACTACCTTTGCACCACCCACGGCTCGATCAGTTTTCAACACGATCGGTATGACCAATTGGCACATCGAAAGGAATAGAGTATGCGCGAGGATGTTGCTGTAATGGTCGCATTCTCCACTGGAGTGCCAACTGTTGCCACTACATTAGCTGTGCAACAATCTGTGACAAAGCCCCTTTTCCAGTTCCTATTCGAGCGAAGATTAGTGCAACGCCTCACGTTGCGTCATTTTGTCACAGCAATTACACTGTACTGATTTTGTATTCCTATGTATAACATCCTTGCAAACAGCGCAAAACCATTGGACATATGTACATAACTACATTGTGGTCTGATGACGCAGGTCGACCACGGTTTGGGGGTGTTAAAATAGCAGGAGCAGTGTTGGACAATTGCAGTAATTGGCCACAAGAACTAGCCACAAAACTGGACCTGGGTAATACTACGGTTGGTTATGGTATGGCACACTGAACAGTTCGAGACCTCGATAGGGCGTGGCTCTGGTCTACGCCACCAATAATTAGTAATATCTTGAGCAAACCAGCTGACATGATTTGTTTACCTGTGTAAAAATAAGTTCGGAGATACAGCTGTTGCAAAGTTGGCAATCCTTGGCCGAGTGATACTCGGGTCGTTCCGAAGCCGTGGGAACGACAAACTGTTGTACGTTGTACAGCAGAAACAGTTTCTTCAGTGCGCACTATACGACATCTCGGACGATGTGTGGTATCATTTAAAGTAAATGTGGCGAGAAAAGGTATCATCTTTAATTGAATTAATGGTTATCATTGGCGATTAAGTATGTTGACTGTAAAAAGAACGTAGTGACAGAACCATGTTTTTAGAAAAATCTATACAATTTGCCAGCATTTTCCAGTCATCAGACTAATCATAATGAAATGACAAACCAGAAACAAAACACCATGTAACTGCAATCAAAATGGCTGGCACTAAAATCAGGGCTGCCAACTTAACGTTCTATATCTATTAAAAAATACAGTTTAAAAGAGAATTGATAAACCTCAGTGCGAGTTCAGCCCTCTTTAAACTTTTAAATGCTTGAGAATTTAGGGCTCTTACAAAATTTTTTGCTAAGGACAGTGTTGGGCCGACTGGAAAATATGTCGACCAACTATAGTGAACCTTAGTGCAAATGTTTGGAAACGACGAGTGGAACAGTAGGTCGATTCGTGTTTTTTTATATAAAGGTGTAATCCTTCTCTCGTTGCCAGCCACTTCTCTGTCAAATTTGACGTTAAGTCAATATAAACTATCGCCTGTCTAAACAGAGCCATAATGACAACAACGTTGATGATCTGCGTCGCAAACATCATATGGTCTATATTGCAATCATTGAAGCGTCATAAGGCTGATGAAGATGACTCTTGCTGGTGGCGGCGTTAGACATGTTGTTCGATTTGTTTTACTCATTTAAAGAAGATTTTAATTTTTTTTTCTACGCAAATCCATTCGAATATAGACCAAAAAATGAGACGAAGATGACCAAAAGTTAAAAATACAAACGCATAAAAGAAATTTACAATTTCTAGAGAAGAACAGCAAATAAAACAAAAAAATCGTCCCATAAAAATGCATTCTACCAAAGGCCTACACACAATTCGATGGTCAAACAAATGATAGCGAATTTTTGGCGATTTTTTTCTGTTCGTAACAAAAAATGTTTCCATATGGCGGCGCGGTTGGGGTGTTGTGGTGATTGTCTGGCTGGCAATCGCGTTGATGTGGTCACTGCTTTTGCTTTAATTTTTTTGTTGCAATTTCTAATGTAAAATGCATTGTAATATTTCAACTAGGATGAAATCAGCAAAGGAAAAAACTATGAATTTTTTGATAGTTCTGTTGTTGTTTTGTGATGACGATGTAGAAGTAAAAAAATACATTAAATTTGTTTTGTCCGTCTGTCTGATGTGTCTGCTACATCTGAAACCGATTTGAAATGTTCGCATTTCAGTGTAGACGACGTCAATGCTATGCTGTCTGTCAGCTCGTCTTTTCTGTCCGTCCCGATTGTCTTGATGGGACGAAATGCATCACTGCATATTTATTGCTGTAACGCATCATATTATTTAGTACCATTTGTGTTGTTGCTTTTATTGCTGGTCTTTGGTTGCATATGATACTTGATAAATCTGATGTTTTTTCGGGCAAAAGGTCGTACTTTGTGTTGATGGGATTCTGAATAAGGCGCTTAATAAATTAAAATATCTGATTTTCAGTCCCCAATTCAATATCTCAAATGTCAAATGTAGTTAAGGTCCGTATGAGAGAGAGGATGAAAAGAAGGAAATTGGGTTAATCATTTTTCAATTCCATATTCCCATTATTACGACGGTGTTTGAATGCTCCGTGACTTTTTGAACTTCCCTCATAGTCAATTAAAAACCAACCCATTTCCTGTCAACTACACGCTGAAAAATAAAGGCCTCTCTAACATATTTTCCCAAACATAATCTGCGGGAACCATATATATGTTTGGAACACACTTCAAACATTTATATGTTTGCAACTTCCAAACTTGTATTTAAATGCAAAAGTATCATGTTTACTGACAAACATTTATGCTTTTACCTGGAGACATATGCGTGCTGCATACCAAACATCCATATATTTACGTGGAAGCATTCGCGTGTTTCCCGCAAACCTGCATATACTTACGTGGAAACATATGCGAATTTCCTCCCAAATGTAATAATATTTAGAAACGAATTATTGTTCGATTTCAATGTATATGTATTATTTATTATAATTAATTTCAATAATATAAATCCACATTTATAAATAATTAATACAAAAAAGTAATAATTCACATTTATTTGCATTGAATGCATTATATGTTGTTTTTTCGCGAAATGAAAATCTGCTGCTCTTTTGCTTCTCCTTTCTTTGTTGTCTCTCACGTTTTTGTTTTCAGAAGGTTTCAGCTATGCGTTGGTACACAAACAAGATATTTATATACAAATCAAGTTCATGCAAGCCAATCGTGATTTAATTACTTGTGTTTTTTTATTACATTTATTTCACAAATGGTCCGCCGTTCAGATTTTCAAATTAGAGGCTCGGGCAGAAAAAGAGATTCACGTTGTTGCCCTCTCCAATGTCTTTCCTCAAAATCTTTTCTCACTTTGGTAGCACACATACATATATTCGAAACACATACACAACAACTTTTATCACTGATCAAACGCTATTGATATCCTCTATCCGATGAACCATTGACGACTGAATACATGAAACTAAAACGCAATACGTTAGGAAAAATAGGAAACACTTCATCTGCAATTTACACGCCCATTCCGGAATATTTATGACTCACTGACAGAGAATATTGCAAAAATACAGATACCCACTCACAAGATAGACTCTCTCGTTGTCGCTCTTTTATTCTCTTGCTCTCGAGAGAGCTTAGACAGTGCAACAAACACATTTGTATCACAAATATAAATGTATGTGGGTCTCAAACATATATATTATAACATATTAAACTTTGTGTCTCAAGCATGTAATATTGAATAGCAAACACTATGTGTTTGGACACAAGTATATTATATTTCCGACAAGCTCCAAACCCACTTTATATTTGCATCCGAACAACAAAAACGACAGATTTTTCCGCGTATACCATCTGTTAATATACTGGCGTAAAATACTAAGCAAGCTGCGTCATTTACATAACCTCGTGAATTTCGACGAAATTGGCAACCAGCACAGAAGTTTCAGTCGGGAGAACCTACTTAAATAGACCCTCATACTAAATCATCCATTGCGCCTGAGTTCCATTAAAACGAGGTTTATAATCGCCCTTCAGTTACAGTAATGGGAATGGCAAATACGCCCACGTCCAATAGCATCGTTACATTGTGCAAACTACCCAACCTAATAAGGATCCTAAGTGGTTCTGCGGATTTATCGTGACTACCGGTCAATTGTACGCCAAACGTTTGTATGGGAGGTACAACAATTAACATGCCGAAATTGTAGATTTGTAACTACACAGTAGCTTTCGAAAAAATATTGCCCACTATCAATGTTCATTAAGATCCATTATGGTTTATGGGTGATATCGTGTCGGCCAATCGGAGGTCGCCAATATTTTGTGTGGGAGGCACAAAATGGGCGTGGCACAGTGGCCAATTTTATACTACTAAGTAGCTTGTGACAAAACATTGCAGAGTACCGAATTCCTTTGAGATCGGTTGTGGTTTACAAGTGATATCGTGACGTGGCCGTCGGTGGTGCAATGTTTATTGTGCGTGGTTCTTGTACAGACAACGTGGGTTGGATTCCTGTTCTGATCACCTAATATTTCTTTCGACGACTGTCATCTCGCTTAGTGATGGCGACACTATCGAGTATTTAGCCATGAAAAAGCTACTCAAAATACAGTTCGGAACCGGTGTACAACTGTAGGTCCCAATCAGTGAGCGTAAAACTAGCATTGTTGTGAGAAGCTCTTCCCAACCTCTTCATGGGATGTATTGGGAACAATCTTTTTTTTATCGTGTCGATCAACTGGACATCCGATCAACTTTTCTATGGGAGGTACCAGAATACTTACTTACTTACTTATCCGGTCTCGGACAACCCCGGGGGGTCAGGGACCTTACAAAACGAAGATAACATATTTCGCCAACCAGTTCGATCTTTTGCTTTCTCTCTCCAGTTGGCAATACCAAGTGTACGCAGGGATTCGTTAACCTGATCCCTCCAGCGGAGTCTTGGTCTTCCTATTTTTCGTCTTCCTTCGAGTTCGGTTCCGAAACCCCTTCGTGCTGGTTCGTCTTCATCCATTCTACTGACATGGCCTAGCCAGCGCAATCACATTATCTTGATCCGCTTAACTATGTCAATGTCAGGATAAAGCTCATACAGCTCATGATTCATGCGTCGCCGATACTCGCCGTTGTGCACTATAGGGCCATACATTTTTCGGAGTATTTTTCTCTCGAAGACTCCTACAGATGTTTCGTCTGCTTGCGATAAGACCCAGGATTCTGCGCCATAAAGCAAGACAGGTTCAATGAGAGTCTGGTACAGCTGGACTTTTGTTACTCGAGAGAGGGCTTTATCTCTAAAGTGCTTGCTTAGCCCAAAATAACATCTATTCGCAAGAGGTACCAGAATGGAAGTAGTAAAACCACTCTTTTCCGTAGAAACCGATTTGAAACCAAATTTCATAAATATGGTTCGGTGTGGCGGGAGTTATTTTGTCGAAGAACCAGCCAACTACAAAATTCTTATATAGGAGATACCAAAATGGGTGTGGCTAAATCAGCCCTGTTTAGTGGGCGACTGAATTATAACAAAATGTATTGTGTTTTACGCGATTTATCACATTGAAAACCCTGACAACCACCCAGCTTTTGTATTAAAGGTACCAGAATGGGCGTGGCAAAGTTGTAAATTTTCTCCAATTAAGTAGATATTTTCAGACTATTAACCTGAGTTGAAGTTAATCCTACATATTAAAAAAGATTTTGGTAGAATCATGATCTAGTACTAAATGTGTCGATTTGCAAGAAGGGGCTTGGTCAAAACGCCCATTTTCCACTGCATTGACTGTTCGTTGGCTCTGGAGTATTGTGACAGATCTTTGTTTCATCCACGGTTACGAAGCAGAACGAAGCTCCTTCGGATTGCGGCTGAATATCTTCAAGCACTCCTTTGAAGTGATCATACGGTTACGTGTAGCCGAGTGTGGGTAATCGCGGCACCCATCGCGCTTATGGTCTAGTGTGAGTATTCGCGGCACACATCGAGCGGATGACATTTTCATATCCAAATATTCGTGCTAAATGTGATGTACACGCTTCGTTGCGAAACCTATAGGCTTAGTCACAACTCGCACTGTTATTATCCGACCGTCCAATATCATTTCATGGATTTTATTGACTGGTACGACAAACTAAGTTTACAAAATTAATGGTCATTGACAAAGTTGCATTATGTGTTATCGTATCGAACACCCTGCCATGTTGCCAGCCGACCATCTACCTAGCTCAGCAGCGAACCTGCCAGCCAGCAAATCCGGCAACTAGTGAGATAGCCGGCCAGCCAGCCAACCAGCCGGCTTGCCGAATATCTAACCAGCTAGCCATATAGTCAGCATGCCGTCTTGCCAGCCAGTTAGGCAGGCAGCCAGTCATCTAGCTACCTAGACATCTAGCCAGCTAGACACCTAGCCAGCTAGCAAAGCAGCCAGAGAGCCGGCCAGCCAGTCAAACAGCAAGACAGCCACCCAGCCAGGCAGCCATCCATCCTTATGGGTGAGGGCATGAAAAGTGGGAATTACTTAATTACTATGGGAATTCTGTACTATTCGTTCGTTCCAGCCCAAGTTATGCCGATCGTTCAGGTCACCCAAAAGAGGTCGTCACGCCAGAAATCGTCAATAAAATCCATGAACTGATATTGGACAATTGGAGAGTAAAAGTTCGGGAGGTGGCTAAGGCTGTAGGCATCGCAACTGAGAGGGTATATCACATTTAATATGAATATTCGGATATAAACATGCTATTCCTGCGATGGGTGCCGCGATTACTTAAACTAAACCATAAGCGCAGCCGTGTTACCATTTCAAAGGAGTGTTTGGGTACTTTGAATTATTGGCCAAATCCCAAATAGTTTTTGCTCCTCTCCGTTTCCGTAGATGAAACATCCATCACAATACACCAGAGATCACGAAACAGTCAAAGCAATAGACTTTCCAGCGAGCCAGCCACCCAGCCTTATGGGTGAGAGTATACAAAGGTAATTTCGTTCCTCCTAAAGCATTAGTTTTTGCGTAAAAAATCCAACACCGAAACCTAGGGAAGCCTTGATATACACTTTGGGGACTCTGCACTGACTTCCGATTGGGTCGTACTAGCAGAAGTGACGCCGAATGTTCAGGTTGCCCAAAATCGGTCAGCACGCCATGAATCGTCGCGAAAATCCATGGAATGATATTGGACGATCGGAGAATAAAAATGCGAGAGGTGACTTAGCCTGTAGGCATAGCAACTGAGCGGGTACATCACATTTTCCAAGAATATTTGGACACGACAATGTCATCCGCGCGATGTGTGCCCCGAATACTCACACTCGACCATAAGCGCGATGGGTGCCGCGATTACCCACACTCGACTACACGTAACCGTGTGATCACTTCAAAGGAGTGTTTGAAGATGTTCAGCCGCAATCCGAAGGAGTTTCCTACTGCCTCGTAACCATGGATGAAACAGAGATCTGTCACAATACTCCAGAGGCAAGGAAAAGTCAATGCAGTGGACTTTCTGGAAGAATGTTAACCAAAGAACGCCAAGGTGGGTCTGTCGGCCAACAAGGTCATGTCGACAGTTTTTGGTATGCAAGCGGTGTTATTCATATCGATTAGCTTGAAAAGGGTAAAACGGTTACCAGCGAATATTCTTTACCGCTGTTGGACAGATTCCACATTGACTTGAAGCAAAAACGACCGCATTTGGCGAAGCAAGATGTGCTCTTCCACAATGACATCGCACTGGAGCACAGACGTTTTAGTAGCCATGTCTATAATCCATTAATTGGGCTACGAATTGCTATCTCATCCACCATATTCTCCGGAATTAGCCTACGGGTAGTACTTTCTATTTCCAAGCCTTAAGAAATGGATCCGGCGGTGGAACAATGTGGCCATCGGAAGTGCAGTGGGTAGTGTGCGCGGCTCTTGTACTTGAGGACGTGGGTTCGATTTCTGCTCCGACCACCTTACATTTCTTTCGACGATGATCACCTCGCTTTGTAATGGCGATACTATCGAGTACTTAGGCATGAGAAAACATCTCAAAATACCGTTCGGAACCGGTGTAAAAACTGTAGGTCACAATGAGTGAGTGTAAAACAAGAAATCGCACAGCTCACTGCTTGTGAGAAGGTCTCCCCAATTCCTTCATGGGATGTCATGGGAAACCATTTATTTATTTTAAGAAAGCGATCGGCGATAAGAGATTTGGATCGAACGTAGAGGTCACTACTAAAACAAACGCATAGTTTGGAGAATTCTTGAAAATTTTTATTTGGTAGGAATAAAAAAAACTGGAAAAGCGACAACATAAATGACGTAGTAAATGTAAACCTAAAATGATTTTGAAATAATGATGTCCCGAATAAAATATCTTTTATTCAAAAAGTTTCGAAGTTATCAAATTGCCCTCTGTTCTACTCAAAGGGCCGCGATTTGTGGGCTGTGTTGGTGAAAAATTACATTATAAATCATTTCAAAAATTTAAGAAATATCCTTAGTTAGTGAGATATCGGAAGTTCAAGGTAGAAATTTGATCCGACGCCGGCTTCCTGAAGTAAAGTGTTCCTGCGTGGCCAGTCTTTGTCTCGTTTGTGTTATGTTCATCACTGATTTTGTAAAGTGCTAACTCATACGGAATTAGCCTGCAGTGACTACTTTCTATTTCCAAGCCTTAATAACTGGATCGCTGATAAGAGATTTGGATCGAACGTAGAGGTCATTACTAAAACAAACGCATATTTGGGGACATTCTTGAAACCTTTTATTTGGAAGGAATACATAATAAACTGGAAAAGCGACAACATAAATGACCCAGTAAATATAAAACTAATATGATTTTGACCGTCGGTGGTGCAATAGTTAGTGTGCGCGCCTCTTGTACATGAGATCCTGGGTTCGATCCCGGCTCTGACCACCTTAAATTTCTTTCGGCGGCGGTCACCTCGCATAGTGACGGCGACACTATCGAGTACTTAGCCATGAAAAAGCTTCTCAAAATACCGTTCGGAATCGGTGTAAAACTGTAGGTCCCAATCAGTGAGTTTAAAACTAGAAAGCGCACAGCTCACTGGTTTGTGAGAAGCTCTCCCCAATTCCTTCATGGAATGTAATAGGAAACCATATTATTATATTAATATGATTTTGAAATGGTGATGTCCCAAATAAAATATATTTTATTCAAAAAGTTTAGAAGTTGTCAAATTGCCCTCTATGCTATTCAAAGCGCCGTGATTTGTAGGCTTTTTGGTGAAACATCTCAAAATAAAATATTTCACAAACTTAAGAAAACTGCTTAGTTATTGAGATATTGGATGTCAAGCTAGAAATTTGATTCGGCGCAGGCTTAGTGAGTAAAGTGTTCTTGCATGGCCGGTCTCTGTCTTGTTTGAGTTGGGTTCATCACTGATTTTGTAAAGTGCTACCTCATCCGGAATTAGCCTGCAGTGACTACTTTCAATTTCCAAGTCTTAAGAAATGGATCGCCCGTAAGAGATTTGGATCGAACTTATAGATCATTAATAAACCAAACGCATATTTTGGGGACATTCTGAAAACTTTTTATTTGGAAGGAAAAAAAACGAATTGGTAAAACGACGAAATAAATGACGGGTCAAATTTAAAACTAAAATGATTTTGAAATTATGATGTCCCGAATAAAATATCTTTAATTCAAAAAGTTTATTCAAAGTTTATTCATCACTAAAACAAGCGCATATTTTGGGGACATTCTGAAAACCTTTTATTTGAAAGGAATAAAAAAAATTTGAAAAGATACGAAATAAATGACGGAGCAAACGTAAGAGAAAGTAAATTCGAAGGAATGATAGCCCGAATAAAATACCTTTTATTCAAAAAGTCTCGAAGTTGTCAAATTTCCCCCGATTCTGTTCCAGCGCCGCACTTTCAGGGCTTTTTGGTGAAATATCTCAAAATAAAACATTTCAGAAATTTAAGAAAACTGCTTAGTTATTGAGATATCGGAAGTTCAAGCTAGAAATTGGATTCGGCGCATGCTTCGGGAAGTAAAGTATTTTTGCATGGCTGGTCTTTGTCTCGTTTGTGTTGTGTTCATCACTGATTTTGTAAAGTGCTACCTCATCCGGAATTAGCCTGCAGGGACTACTTTCTAATTCCTAGCCTTAAGAAATGGATCGCCCATAAGAGATTTGGATAGAATGTAGAGGTCATTACTAAAACAAACGCATAGTTTGCGGACATGCTGAAAACCTTTCATTTGGAAGGAAAAAAAAACTGGAAAAGCGACAACATAAATGACGTAGTAAATGTAAAACTAAAATGATTTTGAAATTATGATGACCCGAATAAAATATATTTTATTCAAAAAGTTTCGAAGTTATTAAATTGCCCTCTATGCTATTCAAAGCGCCGCGATTTGTGGGTTTGTTTGGTGAAACATCTCAAAATAAAACATTTCACAAATTTAAGAAAACTGCTTAGTTAATGAGATATCGTAAGTTAAAGCTAGAAATTTGATTCGGCTCCGGTTTCGTGAAGTAAAGTATTCTTGCATGGAAGGTCTTTCGCAAATCTCTTGGGTTCCTAGTGGAAAATCGTATTTTAAAAATTTCTATCACCCCAATACCTTGAAGTCTCCTTTTGTATGATACTGACACCATCAATTTTATTAAGTGTAAAATTTCTTAGTACTCAAAATTTCCTTTGAAAGCTCGTAATGATCTGACACAGAGTCAAACTCAAAATGGCCATTAGAGTGGTATTTTTTGTATGAACATTTTTCTCTTGAAACTCAAGAAGCGCCTGTCGGAATTAAGTGGCACTTGATGTAAAAATTTAATGCTGAGAATTTGGAGAAAATTGGGTACGTTGAGTAGTGACGCTTCGACGTCAAACTTAAATTTTTTAGAGAATCTGTATTTTTAAAAATCAACTTAACCAAGACTGTCCATCGGATTTATGAAATGTGGTAAAATTATTACAACAAACATTATTATTGGTTGTTGAAAAACTTGAGTTAGCCGTTAGTAAACCTGTGGTATCCCGAAATCAAATTTCAAATTGAAGTAATTTGATATACGTTATTCCCAAAATTTTGAAATTGGACATCGAAGCGCTATATGCTACTGTTGTCCGATTTTCTCGAAACTTTTACCAGTTAATAATTTTGCTATATGCTACTTGGATATCACCTAATCAACACACGAAGAATCAGATATTAGTTAATGTATGACAAGTTCATGCTACAAGCTTACAAGGTCAGGAACATTTTCCTAATGTAAAAAATGGTTGGGTTCTGGTGGAATAATACACAGCTCAGTTAAGCACACTCACTGGCACGACTAGTTTCAAGCTCCGTGACAAGTTCTTCATCAGATGCCTAACTACTGTGTCTCAATTGATACCACCGGTCATCAATCGTATACACATATACACAGTCAAATATGAAATTTACATATGCGAATTAGTATCTATCGAAGATCCCTAAGTACCAATACACACTGAAAGGTCCATAATTCCAATACAAGAATACAGTTGGGATTCTTCTTTTCCTCTTGCACACGTGCATTGTTGCAGTGGTTTGAGTTGAGTTTATACTATATCACAGAGTTGCATTTTTTCTGGGGTATAGACCAACAGATTTATCACCTGGTAGTGTAATTTATGTACGTGTGATTCGAGAAGGTAATATGGATTCGGATCACTACCTGGTTGCAGCATAGGTTCCCACAAGGTTAAAGAATGCTGCAATTACCAGAGGTAGCCACGGCCTATGCAGAGAAGCTCACTCGATTTATTCCACCTACAAACTTATACTTCCGCGGTACTCCCCGGTTGTGGAGCAAATTGTGCGGAAGGAGTTCGTATGCCAACCACGTGAACATTCTCCGTATAATCATAGAATAACACTAGGTCACAAATAACAAAATTTTCTCTGTGATTTGTTTCTAGCATACTTTTTCACATTGATTTTGACCTACTAAACACGAAAATGAGTTTTAAAAATTTTTCTGTTGATTGGTTTTCGAGATACAAATTTTTGAACTTTTTTTTTTAAATTTTTGGAGGTACACTTACAATTTTGAGCATATCTTTCGTCTTCTTTGACGTATTTGATCCTACTACTCCTCAAATTAAAGAAAATTGAGCCGTCTACAACTCATTCTCAGAATTTTCAAATCGGGTGAGTAGTTTTGATGTTGGCGGCTTAAAAAGTTAAAAAACTGCGTTTTTTTAGTAAAAATGTGGCAGAAAAATTCATATAAAAATTCATATAAAATATAAAACGCGATGCTAACAGCGATTTTGGTTTTTTTACGTATAGCTGGCATTTTTCCAAAGAAAATAAGCACTTACTTAATCAAATCTGACAACAAATGGCGGACTTATAATTTTTTTGGTAAAACACCGAAATTCCGCTATTTCACGATATTTTGATTTTCATTATTTGCACAGCTAACCTACTAGGAGGGATCGAAAAAGCAAGTTTTTTATAATCCTTTTGGAATAGAACGGAACAGTTGCTCCTATACATAAGTTACTTCTGTTCAAAATTTCACCACCCTGGGTTAATGTCTTCTGTTCTGGCAAGGGACGTGAAATTTCAAAAATTTTGTGAAATCAGCAATTTTTTTTTTTGGAAATTTTTTTCAAATGTCACAGCACTTAGCAGTTTTGATAAAATTTTTAAATTAATATTAATAACACAAATATTTCATAATTGTAAAAAACCTATTTACAATACCGTAGGGACGTTTCGTCGATGTTTTTAAGAAAATGGTATAATGAAAATGCAGAACATAGAAACACAGGTGCATTTTACGATACGAATTTTGGCAAACCCACTTTACATGTACAAAATTGTTGGGAAAAAACGTTTACGTAATTTTTATGATTCTCAGAATTAAAAAAAATAAGTAATACACAAATAGTTATTTAATTTTTATGATTGTGGTTGCAGAGTAATATACGCTTCTGAATGTGCGTGGACGCTCTTCGTGTTCCTTTATGACTGCTACTCCGTTCACAGTCAATTAAAGGGAATACACTTTTTTATTGATGTGTGTTTTCCCGATGGCTACCTGTATCGGTTTTTTTTACAGAAATTCCCCCCACATTTGTGAGTGGTCATTATTTGGTGTTATTTATAGGTGTTCATTTATCGTTTTTTGTCATTCAACAAGTGTCTACGAACGCGAGTAGTACGAGTAAAAAGTGAAACAAATTGAATTTAAGTGCATATAATACCTACCCAACAAGTAAGACAATGAGTAAAAGACTACGTGTGTTCGAGTGTTTGAACAATCCAGACAATTTCTGCAATGTTTGTGGCGAGTTTATAAAGAATAATCACGCACACACGTTTACTCCAGCAGTGCAATTGCACTATTTGAATTATTTTGGTATTTCACCAAATATCACAGAATCATGGACACCTAAGTCGCTATGTGATCTTTGCTATATAATCCTAACCAACTGGGCAGCTGGCGGAAGGTAAGAATTTTTTTTTAAACACATTAAGCAAAGCAAATATAGTAATTTATTTTAATTTTAGGCGCCATATGAAATTCGATACACCAATGATGTGGAAAAAGCCGCTATGCCATTCCACAGACTGTTATTTTTGCCTCACCACAAACAGTGGGGTAGGGAGATTTTTAAAATGGAACTACGCTCAAGTGGGATCGTTTGCACTTCCAGTACCACATTCGAATGATGTACCATATCCAGTGTGCCCTGGTGCATCTCTTCAAAAAGCAGAATCGTCAGATCAAGAGTCCAAGTCAAGTGGAAGCGAATTTGGGGCGTGCAGAAAGCGAAAATTACTGTCACAGGCCGAACTAAACGATTGGGTGCGCGATTTTGGTCTCACTAAGGAGAAATCCGAACTTTTTGCGTCTCGGATGGTACAGTGTGGATTTGCGGATTCAGAAGTGAAAGTAACAGCGTACAGGAAGCGTCACCAGCAGTATGCAAAATTTTATACAAAGAAAGACCAAATATGTTTTTGCAGCGACATTTCCGGCTTGTTCCAAGAGCTTCACCAAATTCACAATCCCAATGAATGGAGGTTGTTTATTGACAGCAACAAAGAGAGCTTGAAGGCAGTTCTCTTACATAATGGGAATGAAAATCCATCTCTTCCTATTGCTCATGCGGTTCATTCAAAGGAGGACTATGAAACTATGAACATTTTGCTGAAATGCATAGAGTATAGCAAATATAATTGGAAAATATGCGCCGACCTCAAAGTTGTGGCCATTCTGTGTGGACTCCAAGGAGGCTATACGCGACATTGCTGTTTTCTGTGCCTTTGGAATAGCCGCGCTGATGATCAGCATTATATTCAAAAAAAATGGCCGGAACGAACGAAACCTGTAGTTGGAGAAGCGAATGTTCAGCGCAAACCACTAATAGAGAACCGTGAAAATATAATACTTCCGCCGCTGCACATAAAATTGGGTTTGATAAAAAATTTTGCCAAAAAATTGGACAAAGAAGGTGAAGCTTTTGCCTATTTACGGTCAATTTTCCCTTACCTTTCGCTGGCAAAAATTAAAGAAGGAGTCTTCGCAGGACCCGATATAAAAAAAATGTTGAAAGATGAAACATTCCCGAAGCTGTTATCACCCATCGAAGCCGCAGCATGGAATTCCTTCAGGCTTGTTGTGGAAAACTTTTTAGGAAAGAACAAAAGCCATAATTATAAGGACATAGTTGAGGATCTGGTAAAGAACTATGAAGCAATGGGTAGGTTTTTTTTGAAACAAATGTTAATTTAAATAGCGTTTTAATTCTCGTTTTTTTTTCATTTTTGGGTAGGAGTGCACATGTCACTTAAAATACACTTTCTGCATTCTCATTTGGATTTTTTCCCTGAGAATTTAGGAGACGTGAGCGACGAACACGGCGAGCGCTTTCATCAGGAATTGAAGGCTATGGAACGACGCTATCAGGGCATCTATGACATGGCTATGATGGGTGACTACATTTGGACCCTAATACGTGAGACCAATTGCAGCGAATACAAAAAACAAAGAAGAAGTCAGCTGTTTTTCCACATGCCATAAAATGTACAGTTATATCTTTGTTTCTACTCATTTTTTATGGGCGTTGATTTGGTTAATTTCGTTAGTTTAGCTAACCTGGCACATCCATTTCTAATTGTGCCATACATTGAGTATGTAGTGCTCTAAATAAATTAACAAATAATATACTAAGACTAATTTGTTTATTTTAAATTAAGTTCAAATGTATTTATTCGTTTGCGTTGGGTAGGTAAGCTGTGCAAATAATGAAAATCAAAATATCGTGAAATAGCGGAATTTCGGTGTTTTACCAAAAAAATTATAAGTCCGCCATTTGTTGTCAGATTTGATTAAGTAAGTGCTTATTTTCTTTGGAAAAATGCCAGCTATACGTAAAAAAACCAAAATCGCTGTTAGCATCGCGTTTTATATTTTATATGAATTTTTATATGAATTTTTCTGCCACATTTTTACTAAAAAAACGCAGTTTTTTAACCTTTTTAAGCCGCCAACATCAAAACTACTCACCCGATTTGAAAATTTTCTGAGAATGAGTTGTAGATGGCTCAATTTGCTTTAATTTGAGTAGTAGTAGGATCAAATACGTCAAAGGAGACGAAAGATATGCTCAAAATTGTAAGTGTACCTCCAAAAATTTAAAAAAAAAGTTCAAAAATTTGTATCTCGAAAACCAATCAACAGAAAAATTTTTAAAACTCATTTTCGTGTTTAGTAGGTCAAAATCAATGAGAAAAAGTATGCTAGAAACAAATCACAAACGATTAAACTACATTCGCCTCTGAATCTACTTTTCGTATACTTCGAACAAGCGGTTTGACTGTGTACACAGCAACTCCATGTGGTCCACATAGACCACAAAGCAGATACCGGACAAGATAGTGCCCATGATCCGTGAACTGTACAGGGATTCAGCGTACAAAGCTCGAATTAGGGAAGGGAGTTATCTGAGGGAGTTAGACAATTATGTGTCTTGTCTTGTGGAAGTAAATTTCCCACTCTATGAAAACTGCGACCATACTTGGGTATAAAAACCATCTTAAAGACAAACCATGGTATGAGGAAAAGTGTCGCATGACAAGTGATGCAAAGAACGGCATTTTTTCTAAACATATTACTTTCTCTAAACATATGATTAGACTTCAAACTAAGATTCCTGTCAAGAAGCACCCGCAAACACCTTGTGTTGTTGCCTTTCTTAATATGCGGAACCTTCTGATTTCTTTTAAATAGTATGAGTTCAGGTTTATTGGGATACACTGGACCTGCATGTCAGCATAAGCTATGACTATGTAAGCTATGCGGTTCAAGGGATACCATATCGTTATCGTAACCCATAGGAAAACGTCGGAGAATAACCGAGTCTCTATCCAACATTGCGTATGTCTAACCTGCACCTGCTCAGTTGCATTGACATGCTGTTCTGGTAGACAACATATAAAAAAAAATAAATGGTTTCCCATTACATCGCATGAAGCGTCAGGGGAGAGCTTCTCACAATCTCTGAGCTGTGCGCTTTCACTCACTGATTGGGTCCTACGGTTTTACACCGATTCCGAACGGTATTTTGAGAAGCTTTTTCATGGCTAAATACTCGATAGTGTCGCCGTCACTATGCGAGATGACCGCTGCCAAAAGAAATTTAAAGTGGTCAGAGAAGGAATCGAACCCAGGATCTCATGTACAAGAGGCGCGCACACTACCATTGTTATTAATTTTGTGGAGATTGTATCATGGCTCGTCCTAACCAACAATACACGCTAAACAATCTGTCCTTTTTTGTTGTTTGGATGAAAACACAAGGTTCTGCTTGTGAAATTTGTTTATGTAATCCATTAGAATTTATTCCATCTTGAGATAACGATATCGGCCAAGTGGCCGAAGCTAGAGTTGATGACCATTCCGCCAGAGTTGATGATGACCATATTAACCAATTAGAATTTATTCCATCAACTTGATAAAATAATATCGGACTCGGTTTAATGGCATTTTCAATCACTCTTGCCAGAACTTTTGGCGACAGGTTCGCGAATTCTTGGTGAATATTCTTCTTAAGTGCTTCAAGAGTCTGAGGCTTGTTGACATAAACCTTCGAATTAAAAAACCCCATAAAAAGAAGTTGGGAACAGTTAAATCGGTTGATCTGGCCCGGCCAATGGAAATCACCAAAACGAGAGATTCAGCGACCCGAAAATTCTTTCTTCAGAATATCGGTTGTGGTTCGAGCAGTGTGCGCCGTTGCACCACATGTTCTCTAGTCCCAATTCATCCAATTGAGACAGAAAAAAAATTCGGTAATCATGGTTCTGTAGCGCCCGCCGTCCACAGTAAATTTGAGCGGGTGTACTGGTTCCTGGGAAAAGTCACTGGAAGGGGACACCAGTAGTATCAGAATTTTTCACGGATGGATCAAAGTTTGAAGAGCAAGTAGGCTATGGGCTCCATTCACCTGCCCCAAATGTAAATATCTCCTTCAAGCTGCCTGATCACTGTGGTGTATTTTAGGCTGAAATTACCGCCATAATGGAGGTTGCTGTACTACTGAAAAGTAGTGTCACAACCCTCCGGAGAATATGTATCTACACAGAGAGCTAGGCTGCTATAAAATCCCTGGAAGCCATGTTTGGTACGTCCCTTAGGGTGATGGCACAGTATTTTGACATCAGGCTCATCTGGGTACCGCGACACAGCGCCATTCCAGGCAATTGCGTAGCGGATGCGTTAGCTAGACAGGGTACTACGGCACAGGTTCTTCCGGCAAAAGAAGGTGTTAGTCTCTACCTGCCGTTTGCAGATCAGGCAGTGGGCCGATAATATGTTCAAGGACAAGTGGAGACTTACTTCAACTTGCAAACAAGCCAGGGTCCGCTGGCCACAGGTGGATGGGAAGAAGACTAGGCAACTACTTAACTTTCCGAGAGGCAGGTTATCCACAATGATAGGAACACTTACGGGACATTGTCCTGTAGGAAAACACGCCCTAAGATTGGAACATAGAAACTCCTCTCCCTGTAGATGATGCATGCAAGAGGACGAGGAAACAACGAAACACCTTCTCTTGGATTGCCATGTTCTGGCAGGACTGAGAAGTAGGATATTCGCAACACATTAAGTTAGCACCGTAGCCCTACAGAATATTCCTGTAGGTGTTATAGACAAATTCATTGAAAGGGCAAATTGGCTAGACTACTAGTCAATAGTTGCTATAGAGGAAACTGCAGGTATCACAATGGGCTTCTTTGGCCTAAGTGTGCTATACAGCGTGCTGTCACGCAGCCTTTTCAACGAACCAACCAAGAAACCAATGGTTCTTCGCGGGTGATACATGGGTTTTCGGTACCCAGAAACATTTACCGCTAAGATGGAAATCAGCTTCATCGCTCATGATAATTTTCGATGAAAAAACGTCCACGTCTTCGTTGAGATTCAGGATGGCTTGAGCGTAGGTTACACGCATTTGGCAGTCATCATCTAACATCTGACCATACGTACATCGTATGGTCCATGTTCCGGGCTCCTCTTCGACATCTTGGGCAATAGCAGCGATATTCTCAGCAGAACGGCTGCTCCGGGGCCGGCCAGCCTTGGGAATATCTCGTGTTGTCCCAGTCTCTTCAAGGCGAATAGCCAAACGCCGTATTGTTTGTCCAGTTGGTGTCGGATGGACAGAAAATCTGCGGCGAAATTCACGCTGCGCCAACACAAATGACGAATTGTTGCTCAAAAAAATCGAAACAATAATTCCGCGGTCTTGCGGAGTAAACTGATTCATAGCTTGTCGGTGTGTATTCTGCGTTTGTTTTCTTCACAAGTTTCAAACCCGAATTGACATTTGGAGCCATTTGCAAAAGTTATAGGGTTTTCCAATACGGTGATTACTTTTGCCCCAGCTTGTATGACGTGTTTCGCAGATATAGTATACTTGTGTCCAAACACATTGTGTTTGCTATTCAATATACTACATGTTGGAGGCACAATGGTAGATGTGTTATAATATATGATTCGTGGCCAAAATGTTTCTTCAAATCAAAAACGTGAGAGACAACAATGCAACAAAAACGCAGCAAATTTTCAATTCATGAAGTCAGTGTTTGCAAACATATATATGGTTTCTGTAATATGTTGTTGGGGCTGGGTTTTTGTCAGCGTGTAGTTAAACGCATCCTTAATATTATATCAGTTCAAAGTTGGGTATGAGAAATGCTGCGTCTCTTCACTGTTGGGTCTACTGATCAACGTCCACATTTGTAATAAAATGGTGTAGATTATACTTCACTACTTGACTGGCTGTCCCTGTCCAACGTTGCGTTTGTCTAACGCTGCACCTGCCCACTTTTCCTGACTTGTGGGCATTGATGCCAACCAACACTATAAGAAGCAAAAAAAAAAAATAATCTAACGGCAAACGCATCATATTGCATTGAGGTTTTGTATTTTGACAAACATTAAAATCACAATTTTGTATGGACTTGGTCTATTCATATCCACTATATGCACGAAATCGTCGTCTGTCTGTTAAGTACACGCGTATATATGTGGCTGTTTTTAACGCTGTCTACAGTGACAATTGGAAATATTTTGCGTATGTTTTACATATAATCGCCAACACCATCATCGTCATCATCAACGCCAGCATCATCGCCAGCAAGTGCATAATTTCTAACAACTCTTCATGCAGCTTCCTCAATGTGCCACCGACCCAACCTACATACATGTTGCATATGATATGACATGGCACCTCCTACTTCAGCCAGAGTGGAACACTCAGGCTGTCCCACAAAGTCTCATCACTATCATCACCGTCATCACCATCAACATCATGAGCATCTTCAAGACGATGTTGCATTGTTTAATTACATTTCACTGCGAAAGAAAATGTTTCCTTGTAGACGAAGCAAAATTATGTAGATACGAGTATAAAAAAAATATTAATGGAAATCATGACAATACACATGTCAAGCGTTTGTTTTTGCATTTTTCTTCCTTTCGTTTTGCTTGTAAATTGACCTTTGACCCGCGGAGTGAGTAAACATATGTAAGTCTGATTAAACCAGACGTGGACTCATTAATTAGGAAAGGAGAATGGATACAACAATGTAGTACGTTGTTGCGTTATGGCACCCATGTCATATTTGTTTTTTTGGTGCGAGTCATAAGAAGTGATTTGAATTCGAATGGAATTTGGCGAACATGTGGATTGCACAGTGGGGGGAAATGGCATGCATTTCGAGAATAACTGAATAGTAAACTATTTAGGCTAGTGCATAAAGTAATATAACCAGACTGTGCAAAAGCTATTAAAGGTTTGACCGGATGTTCCGACGCAAGTTGGAATTTCATCGAGTTGGAGTCTCAGATGACAAAACTAGCGTCAAACTTAATTTAAAAGCCATTGTCATCAATCAAACATAATTTAAACGCCATTAGTATCAAACGAACGTAATTTAAAAGCCATTAGTATCAGTCGAACATAATTTAAAGATAGTTTGCCTATCGCTCATTCCTTCATTCACTTTCTTTTGCATGATTTTCCAACTTCAAAGTCAATAGGCAGTGGCATAGAAACCCCCTGGTTTGAGTCAAGTCCTTAAGGTGTATATCTGGACCGGAATGACATCACCTGATTGGTAGTCGTCAAAAGCAGGGCTGTGGAGTCTGTGAAAAGTTTAACGACTCCAATTTAAATATTCACGACTCCGCTCCACCACCAGAGGTTTGAAAATCGACGAGACCGCTCCGACTCCTGCATTTTGAAAATACACGACTCCACTCCGAGTCCAGTATTAAATAAAATCATTTTCTAAGGAATACATTCCGTTTCCTGCCATTGTTGGCAGCACAATACGTAAATGCATACTTATCTTGTTTTTGAAGAAATATTTTTTAAATTTCAATTCTGTTGATACCTTATTCAAAATTATATATAACGAATTCATTTTTCAAAATAAAGTGCTATTTTTTCGAATTGGAAAAAAGTTAGATTTTTATTCGAATTATTCGGTAAACACTTCTGTTGTCTACACGCTGAAAAATCTGTATTATTTAAATGTTTGGATGCAAATATAACGTGTTTGTTGCTTGTCGCAAATAGTATACAGTACTTGTGCCCAAACATATAATGTTTGCTCTTCAATATAACATGTTTGAGACACAATGATTAATAAGTTAAAATATAGATGTTTTTTTTATGTGGCCATCGGTAGTGCAATGGTAGTGTGCGTGGCTCTTATGCATGAAAACATGCGTTCGATCCCTGCCCTGACCACCTTAAATTTCTTTCGACGGCGGTCACCACGCTTAGTGACGGCGACTCTATCGAGTATTTAGCCATGACAAAGCTTCTCAAAATACCGTTCGGTACCGGTGTAAAACTGTAGGTCCCTATGAGTGAGTGTAAAACTATAACGCGCACAGCTCACTGGTTGTGAGAAGCTCTCCCTAATCCCTCGTGGTATGTAACGGGAAACCATTTATTTTTTTTAATATATATGTTTTTGAGACCCAAATGTGACTTTGATTGCTGAAAACCGCCAAAACAAAAAACGAAACAGCTAACAAAGAAACAAAAATGCAACAGATCTTAAATTCATGAAAACAATGCTTGCAAATATGTACATGTTGCCTGCAATATGTTGCTGGGGCCGATATTTTGCAGCGTGTATTTACAAGTATAATTTAGATCTTAGTTGGAACATTTTTAACGATACAAAGAATTTAACTATACATTGGCTTTGCTGCGAGATATGGCACACATAAACACATAATTTTCCACATGAGGAGCGACAAAATCGGTCAACGCACTATTCTTTTTCGAGAACTTTGACTTCTGATAGAAATGCTAACCTTGAAGTCAGAGTCGTTTGGTTACGACTCCAACTCCGACTCAGGCAGTGGGCCGATAATATGTTCAAAGACAAGTGGATACTTACTTCAACTTGCAAACAAGCCAGGGTCCTCTGGTCATAGGTGGACAGGAAGAGGACTAGGCAACTACTTAACTTGCCGAGTGGCAGGTTATCCACAATTATAGGAACACTTACGAGTCATTGTCTTGTAGGAAAACACGCCCTAAGATTGGGACATAGAAACTCCACTCTCTGTAGATGCTGCATGGACGAGGACGAGAAAACGACGAAACGCCTTCTCTTGGATTGCCCTGCTCTGGCAGGACTGAGAAGTAGGATATTCGGAACAGATTTAGTTAGCATCGTAGCCCTACAGGATATTCCTGTAGGTGTTATAGACAAATTCATTGGAAAGGCAAATTGGCTAGACGACTAGTCAATAGTTGCTATAGAGGAAACAGCAGGTATCACAATGGGCTTCTTTGGCCTAAGTGTGCTAGACAGTGTGCTGTCTTGCAGCCTCCTCAACCAATCAACCAAATGACAAGCACTTCCGTTGTCTACACGCTGAAAAATCTGTCTCTTTTAATGTTTGGATGCAAATATAACGTGTTTGTAGCTTGTCGCAAATGTACTATACTTGTGTCCAAATACATTGTGTTTGCTCGTCAGTATGTTTGGGACACAATGATTAATAGGCTATAGTTAATATGTTTTTGAGACCCAAATGTGACTTTGATGGCTGAAAACCACCAAAAACCAAAAACGAAACAGACAACAACGAAACAAAAAGGCAACATATCTTAAATTCATGAAAACAATGCTTGTAAATATGTACATGTTTCCTGTAATATGTTGCTGGGGCCGATAGTTTTCAGCGTGTATTTACAAGTATAATTTTGATCTGAGTTGGAACATTTTTAACGATACAAAGAATTTAAGTATATATCGGCTTTGGTGAGAGATATGGCAGACATAAACACATAATTCTACACATGAGAAACCAAAAAATCCACGATCAAAAGATCTAGACCTAAGGCAAACTGATTTTATATAATAGGGTGTAAAGGTGAATATTAAGCGACGAAATCGGTCAACACACTATTCTTTTTCGAGAATTTTGACTTCTGATATAAATGCCAACCTTGAAGTCGGAGTCGTCTCCATTTTTACGGCTCCAACTCCGACTCCAGGGAAATAGCCCAGACTCCGACTCCACAGCACTGGTAAAAATATATTACACGTTGTGTCGAAAGAAGTAGTAAGGGCTGTGATCATCGTGTTGGATGGGATTTAGCACTATTTCTTTTGACGACGGGTTGCTTCTCAAATCGTAACCGTTTCTAATCGTCATAAAACAGCAGTTCCTAGTCAGTTTGTCTAAGAAGAACCTACAAAACTCAAAAACAAGCACGAATATCATGAAACTTCCTGTTCATCGGAATGTTCGTGCAGCAAATGCTGCACTCACTCTACGTGATGGAGCGTGTTAGCAGGTAAACTCTTTGCATCGAGGGTCCCAAAATCATGTTGCTCCGTTCTGTAACTGTCGTCACTCTTAACAAGATCTCAATTTTTGTGTTATCTCATAGAATTGCGTCTACATGATGCAGACATTATTAAATTTATTGTCATTTTACCGATTATTTACTAAATTAAATGCCACTTTAATTAGTGTTCAAAGAGTTTCCAAAACTCTGGACACAACACTTTTTGTACGCCCATCAAATGTCGCGACGAACACAAAAATCAAGACTTATGTTGATTTCGATTCTAAAAAATTAGGGTGCCATTGTCTGAGCCAATATTTAAACGATATTGCTATTACACCTTAAAATTGGTGCCTTAATTGCAAAGGGTGTCTCAGTAAGCATCCACTTTTTCAATTTCAAATAAAAACACGTAGTTTTCGAGACACTTCAGATTTTGGAACGAAGGACCTTATCGCACATTGCGTGATGGGGGCTAAATATTAAAAAAAACTAAAAATTAAACCAAAAAAAAAAAAAAATTAAACAACTTTTTTTGACACCATTATGCTACAACCCAGTAGTATCAACTTATGTTGCGTAGTTTTGCTTTGGTTTGTATCTAGACTAACTAGATGTCTCACATATATTGGGAAATTTCTTGTTTAATGGAAATTTTTTACTATATATTGTAGTTTTGAACCCAATAAAAAGTAAATTTAGAAAAGCCAAGTGAAAGAAGTTTAAAACAAGAACATTTTCTTAAATAAGTCCCCTTTCTTAAAAAAAGTCAATTTAATCAAAAAAAAAAATACCTATCCATATTCTTAAACACAGTACCTTTTCTTAACCTTATCTTAATGAAGTAACTTTGCTTAAAAAAAGTAAATTTTTTGGCAAAAAGAAACTTTTCTTAAAAAACGTAATTTTTTTTAATATAAGTACTTTTCATAAAAAATATAAATTTTCTTACAACAAATTGCATTTTCTTAAAAAACAAAATTTTCTTTAAAGAGTTCCTTTTTGTGAAACAAAACAACTTTTTTTGATATAAGTACTATATGTACATATTGTAATGTACATATTCTTGAAAAAGGACAAATTCTAAAAAAAACAATCGCGTTTCTTTAAAAAACTTTTCATCAAAAATATACCTTCTCTTAACAAGACCTTTTCTTACAAAAACTCTTTTACTTAAAAGTACCTTTTCTTAAAAATAAAATAATACCATTTCTTTTCTTGAGATAAGTAGCCTTTCTGAAAACAAGTAGATTTTCTTAAAAAAAATAACGTTTTCCTAAAAAGAATACCACTTCGTTAAAAAGTACCCGTCCTTAAAAAAGTACTTCTTTGTAAAAAAAATTCATAGTCTGATTACTTTTTCTCACAGAAAGTACTTCTTCTTAAAACTAGTTAATTTTCTTAAAAATATTAGCTTTTAATAAAAGAACTACCTCTCTTTAAAAAAGGGCCTATTCGGGAAAATATAATACTTATACATATTCTTACAAAAAGGACCTAAAAATATACTAATAAAAAAATACTTGAGATTTGTTTATCCCTATAATGTGTGATGATATACCTAAATACTTGTGGAGAAGGGAGCTGATGATATGCCTTGGTGGGCATTGAAATAGCTATATTCCCAACCATCCACCATAATAATCAATTTCACATATTTATTTTATAATATTTCTATTAACATTTACTTTTTCATAGGAAAAATACTTTTTAATAGTTATTGATCTTGAACCAAACAACAATTGAAAAACAAAATACATTCTGTACAAAGAAAAATTTTCTTAAAGCAAGTTTATCATTTTACAAAAAGTACCTTTTGTTAAAGATCAATATAAATTATCATATTTTTCAACGGGCACCTCAGGCGTTTTCAATTCTCAAACTCAATTCTGCAATTCACATGTGCGAATTAGTATCGATCGAAGATCCCTAAGCATCAACATCACGTATAGGCCTATAATTCCAACAACAAGAACAGACAGAATTTGTCCTCCATGTTCTTTTCATTGGTGCAATGCGTTTTGAGTTTAATCTATATCACAGAGTTGCATCTGATGATGAACTTGTCACGGAGTTCGAAAGTAGTCATGCCAGTGAGTGTGTGCTGAACTGAATTGTCTATTATTTCCAACAATAACTAACCATTTTTCAATTAGAAAAATGTTCATGACTTGTAAGCTTGTAGTATGAATTTCTCATACATTAACAAAAACCTAAAAAAAATCGGTCAATAAAATTCAAATTCAAATAAAAAAACCTTTTCTTACAAAAATTCCTTTTCTTAAAAGTACCTTTTCTTACAAATAATATAATACTTCTTCTTTTCTTTCCTTGAGATAAGTAGCCTTTCGGAAAACAAGAGTACCACTGCTTTAAAAAGTACCTGTTCTTAAAAAAGTACTTTTTTGTAAAAAAATTCATACTCTTATGGCTTCTTCTTACAGAAAGTACTTCTTCTTAAAAATAGTACCTTTTCTTAAAAAAACATTAGCTTTTAATGAAAGAAGTACGTCTCTTTAAAAAAGGACCTTTTCGGGAAAATATAATATATATTCTTACAAAGAGGGCCTAGAAATATACCTTTAAAAAAATACTTTCTATAAAAAAAAAACTTGTTAAAAAAAAGTTTATCATTTTACAAAAAGTATCATTTCTTAAAGATCCTTTTAAATTATTATATTTTTCAACGGGCTCCTTAGGCGTGTTGGAATTAACTAGTCCATAATATATAGCGAAAGGAACTTCGTTCTAACCGGGTGTCCTCTGATACCTCATGTGATTTTTTATATTGGATTGTAAAGAATACATGTTCCTAATAAGTATGGAATAAAATATACTTCGAATGGGCACCATGGGTCTGATGATAGACCATTACTCTTTTCATGAACTTATACTTCGAATGGACATGAAAATATACTTCGAATGGACACCATGGGTCTGATGATAGACCATTACTCTTTTCATGAACTTTTCCATGACTTTATCACAGAGATGTGGCAGTATCTCACCGAAGACGCGTTGGATCTCGGATTTGAGCTCAGGAATTGTTTCGGGTTTATTCGCATAACCCGAGATGTCACAAAATCCAAATGAACGAAATCGCACGGCGTTAAATCTCATGATCTTGGTGGCCAGTTGACATCAGAATTTCTTCAGATAATTTGTTCTGGAAATCATTGCAGCTGTAAATCGATTGTATCATGCGCGGTGTGGCAGGTGGCGCTGTCTTGCTAAAAACACATGTCGTCCAGATCAATGCCGTCCCGTTGAGGCGACAAGAACTCCATTGTCATGATCCTATAACGAATGCGATTCACAGTCACTGCAATTTGGGTCTCATCGTTAAAAAGTAGGGTCATTTTGTAATATAATACTATTATCCATTCGGATCGATGACAACAACACTTTCTAATCGTAAAGATTTGGTGGACGAGGACAGTACTCAAAGGTCAGCGAATTCCTGGCGTTGTCATGGGTAAGGTGTTTATGCCAATTGTGTTCAGGGAAAAGGGGACCTCGTGAGCCTTTAATCACTAGCTGCAGTCGGAAGGGGGGTTCTCGTCAATCCGCAGCAGGCAGTGAGTGGTTCGTTGTGGGTGCATTTGTTTCTAATGGATTGCACGAAGATTTTCTGAGCCCAAAATTCGACAATTTTGTGTACTCACGAAGACATTCAGACGGAAATGCGCTTCAAAGGAGGAGATTACTTTTTTTGAAACATTGACATTGACTTCACTTTGTTCCGTTACTCATTGAACTATTTGCCAGCGCTTTCCATGGTCTTGGTTTGAGCTCCCGAGTAAGCTGAATTCGTGAAAATTGGAGTTGTTGAGAACGATGCCTAATTGATGTTTTCGGGCTTACGGCGACACTCTCCTTTCGGATGAAAGCGAACAACTATATTGACGTGCTGAAAACAACGTTTTCCCACATTTCCAATACGTTTGGATCAATTGCCTGGACATATAAACCCGAAAATGCCTGGACATATAAACCCGACAATGCTCCAATTCACGCTGCACGCACCTTCAAACAATGGATTTCTAGCCAAAATTTAACTTTATTGAACTGTACCCATAACTGTAACTTATGTGAAAACTGCTCAGATCGAGAAAGTGTGAAACAAATAATTCCACCGTTTCTCGACATGTGAGTAAAAACTGTCTCTGTAAGGCCCTCCGCACACGGGTCGTATCGTAATCGTAGCGTCATCGTCACGTCATTATTTTGCCGTGCTGCTACGATGACGATACGGCTCTGGAACCGCATACGATAAAACTTTCAACGCGCCAAGATGTCAAGTGAAGAAGACGAATTAGTATTGTTAACGACTCTTCGCAACCGGAAAACAGACTTGTTGCCAGGGATGGAAAATTTAAATATAAACGAAAACTCGTCAGCCCAAAGTTTGCGAAATTATTTAGCTAACTACTTTCTTTTACCAAATTCTTGTTTGCCTGGCAATGGAATTATTGTATGTAAATAAAAAACACCTAAAACAAACACAAAAGCGATGTTTTTATTTATTTAATGTCTGTACTTACCTAACCAATTCCTCTCTTTAGCTATGCCGCTCCAAGCTTTTTCTGTAGCATACTTATCAGGGGGTTTCTATGGCACAGCTGATCGAAAAGGTACTAGCGAAATGATGTAGAATGAGAGACAAAAGACGACAGGAACTAATTTTAAATAGTGTTTATTGATACTAATGACAGCTAAATTATATTTTATGTTGTTTGCATCGAACGAAAATATGCATTCCCTTTGATTTCTATCCGTTTTATGACCAAAGAAAGTGCAAAATTGGTAAAATACAGCAGTAAATAAAACTGGATGAAATGGCCTACTACCTCGTCGTCATGAAGATGCATCGAACAGAGTAATGTATTACTCTGAAGTATTACTCTATGTTCTTATTGGAATACTCCTGTATATAATTTTTATAAATTCTTCTTCTATCAAATTTATACATTTTATAATTTCATCTAACATTTTAACACGTGTACTTCTTTTACAAATTTTAAACAAACTGCTAGCGTACAATCGTACACGACGATAAGCGTACGACACTGCTTGTAGAGAGTCTGCATGCCGCATCCATGTTGCGACGATTACGAGTATCATACGACTCGTTCGCGGGTCTCAAGCAAATCGTATGGCTCTCATATATTGCGTTGCATACGCTACGATTACGATACGACCCGTGTGCGGAGGGCCTAACTTAAAGCGAGAAACAGCACCACTAATTTCGTTTGATATTGGAATATTCCAGTCAGCTGTCAAAAATCAAAATAAACAAACAACACATCAAGCCAAGATGTATCTAGTACAGGTGGAATCGTTAGAACAACTGATTTAATTTTTTCCTTGTTTTTGTGGTCCGACGTAAATCTTATTTTAGGTACCACTCGCGAAAAAAGTATGTGCAGGGCGGTGAACATACGATTTTAGGCACAAATTGTAAACTACCCATATTTGGGGAAAATCCTATTTTAAGAATTGAAAGATACTTGTGCATTTTCGTATAATGTGATGGAAAATAAACAAATAAAAAATAAATTAAAATTCTCGATAACTTGCTTAGTTATCGAAATATCGGCTATTGAAATTTTTAAAAGTTATCAAATATTTTTTTTTACATTCTGCGTAAAGAAATATTTTTTCTGTTAATAAATCAGAATAAACATGTAAAATTCAATATCTCTTTCGATAACTGGCTTAGTTATCGATTATTGATTATTAAAAAATATATATACAAGTTTTATGTTTTCCTTAACCCTGCTGTTAGATTAGGACCATTTGGTCCAAATTTTTTCTGTTTTCCCTTGTAACTTTGGAACGGTGATATATACTGACTAAATTTTTCTGCTAATGGGGTCTTTTAATAAAACAATGTTATGTGCGAAAATTAAATTTTCTAACTTTATTCAGGACTGAGAAAAATACAAAATGACGAATCTTAGGTTAGAGGACCATTTGGTCAATAGTACATTTTTTCATTACCAAGCGAATGTAAATTCATGTCAAATATTTAGAAGATGTTTTTGATATGTCAAATACTTGCTTTAGAAATTATTGAACCAAAATAGTTACAAAGGATAAGATAAAATTATTATTTTGGATGAAAATTCCAGTATGGACCAAATGGTCCCTCAACCTAAGATTCGTAAATTTTTTCATTACCAAGCGAATGTAAATTCATGTCAAATATTTAGAAGATGTTTTTGATATGTTAGCGGATGTTTTTGATATGTCAAATACTTGCTTTAGAAATTTTTGAACCAAAATAGTTACAAAGAATAAGATAAAATTATTATTTTGGATGAAAATTGCAGTATGGACCAAATGGTCCCTCAATCTAAGATTCGTAAGTTTTTTCTAATCTAACAGCAGGGTTAATCATCACTTTTTGTGATAGGGTATCAATAAATTAACGAAAAAATCTGGTGTCGGTCTAACAGCGGCTTCAGCATATTATTTTTGTGTTATTAAGCTTTCAGCTATTTTTTGTGACTAAACATTATTTTATAGGAATTGCGCTATTCAGACAAGTCTCTTACACGGCTTCTAATTTATAGTAACCCCTCGTATATCCAAACTTTGGGAGCCCGTACCTAAAATATGATTTTCCCCAAATATGAGTATTTTACATTTTGTGCTTAAAATCGTACACGCCGAAAAGTCTATAGTTTTTTGTTGTTTGGTTGCAAATATAGCATGTGTTTTGAGCTTATCGCAAATGGAATATACTTGTGCCCAAATGCATTGTGTTTGCTATTCAATATAACATGTTTGAGAAACACTGATTAATATGTTCTAACATATGTGTTTGCGACCCAAATATATTTGTGCTTGTGATACAAATCCAGCCGTGTTTGTTGCACTCTTTATGCTCTCTCGAGAGCAAGAGAATATAAAAGGGGCGAGAAGCGAGGTGCGTGCAAATTGCAGTTAAAGTCAGTGTTTCTTATTTTGCCTGATGTATTCCGTTATAATTTCATGTATTCAATCGCCAATGGTTCATCGGACAGAGGATATCAAAAGCGCTTGATCAGTGAAAAAAGAATAAACGAAGGCTCGGACGGTTAAATGGTTTGTGATGTTGCTTTGGTTTTTGTGTATGTGTTTCGCATATATTTATGTGTGCTACCAAAGTGAGAAACGATTTTGAGGAAACTAACTGGAAAGGGCAACAACGTGAATCTACTTTTCTGCCCGAGCCTCTACTGAAAAAAAACGGGAAGGCGGATCATTTGTGAAATGTAATAAAAATACACAAGTAATTAATACACGCTTGCCTTGCATGAACTGGAGTTGTATATAAGCATAGTGTTTGTGTACCAACGCATAGTGAAACCAAGGCATAGTTGAAAAATTCTGAAAACAAAAACGCGAGAGACACAAAAGAAATGAGAAGCAAAAGAGCAGCAGATTCTCATATTATAAAAATGTAATGCATTTTAAATTTAAAAAAGGGTAATTTTAAATATTTTAATTTTTATATTAATTATTTATTTTAAATATAATAAATAAAGAAAAAGAACAATTCTATGTTTGGGAGAAAATAGGCGTATGTTTCCACGTAAGTATATGGATGTTTGGGATGAAGCACGCATATGCTCCCACGTAAAAGCATACATATTTGTCAGTAAACATGCTAATATTTGCATTTAAATACACCCGAGTTTGGGACTTGCAAACATATAATTGTTTGAAGTGTCTTCCAAACATATAGATTGTTCCTGCAGAATATCTTTGGGAAAATATGTTACAGAGGCCGATTTTTCAGCGTGTATTCGTTCTCACCAAAATTGTTTGCTTTCGCGAGGGGACCTATAATAGGTATAGGGTAAATAAAATTTACATATTTTGTACAACTGGTTATTATTATGCCAGTTGTCAGTTTTGGTTTAATACATTTTGTGGTTCGCACAATGTTTTGATTTGGGTGTAAATTTGACAGTTGAAAATGTTTGTTACTCGCTCGAGTACTTTACAGACATAGAATTTCTCGCATTTCCAGTGAGGCGAAAACAATTGACAGATGGCAGATAGTTCTCACAAAATAAAGTTACAGACACAGTTCAGTGTGAGAAACTGGGGGTTGTGCTAATTCATCATGTTTCTGTTTCATTCCACATGTTCCATGCGATAATTTCCTCGATATGAGAGTTACAGAACATGGGTATTCCCCTCGATCTGAATATTGTAGAAAACATATGGGAAATACTACCACGTATGGTGTACGAATCCGGCAAGCAATATGACACTAAGGAGACTTTGATAGCTGCAATAAAACTAGCTTGTGACAAAATTTCTCTCAATATAATTCAAAATGTTTATAATTCAATACGAACACGAATATATGAAGTCATACCATATAAGGATGGTTATACTAAGTTCTAGTTAGCTTTCATATGTTCAAAATCTACTAAAATAAAATGAATTTTTGAATGAATGCAATTTTGTTTATAAACCCAAACATTTTTATTGGTGTGTTAACATCTAAAGGCGCGGGTGCGGCCTAAATTCACAAAGTGAATACATCCAAACACTGTTTGTCCGACTGGGATCACACAGATTGTCAGACTGCGATCACACAGATTGTCCGACTGCGATCACACATTGTTTGCCGTTAAACTCCTCCGACACGGCTGGACCGATTTGTATGAAATTTTGTGTGCATATGTATTTTTCATACCCACTAAATGATAAGGGTGACCCACCCCTATATAGAACACCGATTTTGTCCGACTGCGAAACACAGATTGTCAGACTGCGAAAAAAACACACACTGATGTACCCTGCAGTCGACGTAGCTAACGAATGTTTAGTAATTTCCCTAACTACCAATAATTACCATTAACTACCCGCCAGACTACCAGCAATGCTTTACATGGCGATGTCATTGACGCTAGTCAGTGGCTACCCTCTGCACTACCATGGACCATGCATGGAATTGACGAAATATCTAACAACATTATACTAACTAATTGACAAGTACAATCCGCTTGAAGAATTCGCCGGACCATAATGAATTAATGCTATGAATAAATCTTTTTCATTATCTTCACCACATTCTTTTTCTAAATTTTCAAACTTTTGCACAATTTGTTCCTTTTCTTTCTTTTGTCTTTTACCTTTCAATTTAGTCATTTTACCTTTCTAAATATTAAAATTCACTTTTTTATACTTCTAACCCACGTACGCTGTCACGATGACACTTCGACGAACGTTTAATAGCAACTGACGCCAACACAAAAAAATAACAAAACAAACAACAAATCATAATGGGATAACGGTTCAGTGCATTGTTTTTTCCTAGGTTTTCATACTTATAATAATCAAAAGGCGAACTCTAGCATTACCCGTAGCCACTCAAGTAGCTAGTCAGGCTTTTCGCTAACGAAATAACTGACTACATAGAGCCACTAGCTACTTTTGAAACTCCAGGTTAGCGGCAGCGAATAGTTCTATTGTGTGAGGTGTTAACACATCGTCCGTGAGTTCGGACACTCATAGGATTTTTTTTCTCAACCTAATCAAGTGACCAGAAAAACATCAACATTTTTGACAGCCTATTACACAAAAAATTATAGTTTGGTAACTACCAATATCAGATGGGATTTTTTTATAAATATTTCTTATTAGTTTTAAAGACTATACGCGTTAGTTTATTTCAATCACTTTGCTCGAACAATTCAGGAGAAATTGCCAGTTTTGTCAAGTATTTAACATGAACCTAATCAAGTGACGCGCACTGTATAGTACCACTGGTTTGTTTTCTATAACCGCTGTGGTTATCCTGATCATATTTTTGTTTTCATTAATGATCTTCGTGGAATCCTTGTAAATTCCTACTATGAATTATTCCTTTTCGATTTTAAAAGTTATCCACTGAATTGAGTGCAACTGCCAACCAGCTTGATAGATGGAAAATATTGTTCTTCCACAGAACTTTTACTAGATTTGAATCCCAAATCCCAAATTATGAAACATTTATAAAAGTAGTCCGCTAAAATAATAATTATGACTTCCGCGTTTAAGTATTTATGGTCTTAGCAATGGAAGAAGTTTTTCAATTGGTCTGAGCATATAATCAAATACGGTATTAAATCGTAGTAAAGGCTTCTTCAAGCAATGCAAGCTAATGATAAAAATGACAAATGTTGCCTGTTCCATTGAGAGTAATGATTGCCGCACATACTGCATATACCGCGCATACTGCACAACTACGTCGTCGATATTATCTGATTATGTTGATACTATACAATTGATTTGTACTTGATATTTCTTACCTGTTGCCTTCTCTAGTTGTTTCCTGATCGCTGGTTAAACACAACTGAAAAATATTGAAAAGTAAAACATATTTATTGTCAAATAAACTATCAAATATTTGATTATTCAAGTCAACAATGATATACTACATATATTGAAATTGTCAATATGTACAAACAATGGGTTTCGTCGCTCCCGACTAAAGTATTTATGTTTTCCGCTCAAATACAAACCGGTAGCCTCTGAATTTAACTAACAAAAGTCGGTTAAAATAATTAAACACATTTTCTAGGGTTAACATTAAAATTAAACAACTACAATTAATTGACACGTGGCCAAAAGAAAATTAACTACAATGACTAACGAAACCTACAGTTGATTTTATTACTGTTGTTAACTGAAACTATTTTGGTGTATTTGAACAGCAAACGATATGGTTTAAACTGGCTGGTCAAATAGTAATTGATCACTAAACAATTGCTCTTGAATGCTTGTTGTGTTGTCAAACATACTTCGTCCCCATATATGTATGTGTGTATGTATGGTGTTAACTGGTATGTCATGTGGGGCCTTTAACAGGTATTGCCACCAAAGTAGGTAATAATCTTGATCTTGTTTGTACTGTGTATCTTTTTTGACTGACACAATTTGTCGCGAACAGGTTGGTTGTTTAAGATGGTGTGATAATCAACTTAAACGGTTGTTACAATTGTCAATTTTGTTTTGGTTTCCGAATTAAATTTGGGGTGTAATGAAATTGGTTTAACAATAAATGGATAACATGTGTTTTACCACCATATTGTTTTGGGAGTGATTGACATCATTTAATATCGTAATTAATATTTGACACCACCAAGTAATTGTCTTTCTAAATGGATCTACAACAGGTTGAATGAAATGTAGATAATTTGACAATTATTCTAGCTGACAATTATAGTGATATGGTAGTGAGAGGTAGTTGCACTGACAGGAAGACATTACATCAAATGATTGAAACATTTATCCAGAGGAGTGGGGTCCAAGTTGGAGTTTAGGAGTCAGATCTCAGGGAATTGGTCCTGATTGGGACTAGGAGTTAAATCGACTCTGACTCTGACAGCGTGTTAATAAAATTATGAAAAAGTTGCGCAATTTCGAAACGAAAGCACATGAAGGGATAGTAATATTATCCCGGAGAAGTGAATTGTTCACCATTTTTAATGACAGCACAGCACTTTTAATGACAGCATGGAATGCGCGTCTCAGCTCTGTTTTTTTTTTGACAGCGATGTGAGATAGGTTTAATAAAACAGTAGTTGCTATCATTAAACTGGAAACTGGATTTTTATGTTGGCTCTAGTTTTCCAGTCTTTACAGTTCACAATTTTTAATATAAGCTATTCATTCTGTTGTTCTAGGTCTTGAGATATCTCGAAAAATTGAATTTTTTTAAAAAAAATAACAATTTTAATTAGTACAAGTTAGAGAAACATATATTTTTCTGGAATGATTCCTCTATATGCATCTTCTGCGATTTACTTTTAAATTGTTTTTGTCATATTTGGCAAGTTTAATATTGACTTTCGAATATACAGCAAATCAGTTGTCCAAAATGAAAATTCCGCGGTGGTGCTATCAATTAGTTTATGCCCATTTTTGTGGAAAAAGGGCGAGCTTTGTTCGTAATTGGCATTTAATTACGTTTGGTTTATTTGTGGAGTTGGAGTAGGAATAGGAGTCGGAGTCCGGATCAGAGTCAGAGCCAAAGCCAGGGCCAGAGTCAAAGTCAGGTTCAGAGTCAGATTCAGAGTCAGAATAAGAGTCAGAGTCAGAGTCGGAGTCAGAGTCAAGGCTCAGAGTCAGAGTCAGTATCACTTAGAGTCAGAGTCAGAGTAAGAGTCAGTGTCAGAGATAGAGTAAAAGTCAGAGTCGGAATCGAACTCAGAGTCAGAGTCTGTGTCAGATTTAGCGTCAGAGTCAGAATCCGAGTCAGAGTTGGAATCAGAGTCAGAATCAGAGTCAGAGTCAACACCATAGTCGGAATTAAAGTCAGAGTCAGAGTCTGTGTTAGATTTAGCGTCAGAATCTTAGACAAAGTCTGAATCAGAGTCAGAGCCCGAGTCAGAGTCAAGGCTCAGAGTCAGAATCTGAGTCAGAGTCAGAGTCACTTAGAGTCGCAGTCAGAGTAAGAGTCAGTGTCAGAGACAGAGTAAAAGTCAGAGTTGGAATCGAAGTCAGAGTCAGAGCCAGAGTCAGAGTCAGAGTCAGAGTCAAGGCTCAGAGTCAGAGTCATCGTCAGAATCTGAGTCAGAGTCAGAATCAGAGTCAGAGTCACTTAGAGTCAGAGTCAGAGTCAGAGTAAGAGTCAGTGTCAGAGACAGAGTAAAAGTCAGAGTCGGAATCAAAGTCAGAGTCTGTGTCAGATTTAGCGTCAGAGTCAGAATCCGAGTCAGAGTTGGAATCAGAGTTAGAATCAGAGTCAGAGTCAACACCATAGTCGGAATTAAAGTCAGAGTCAGAGTCTGTTTTAGATTTAGCGTCAGAGTCAGAATCTTAGGCAAAGTCGGAATCAGAGTCAGAACTCGAGTCAGAGTCTAGGCTCAGAGACAGAGTCAGAATCGGAGTCAGAGTCAGAGTCACTTAGAGTCATAGTCAGAGTAAGAGTCAGTGTCAGAGACAGAGTAAACGTCAGAGTCGCAATTGAAGTCAGAGTCAGAGCCAGAGTCAGAGTCAAGGCTCAGATTCAGAGTCATCGTCAGAATCTGAGTCAGAGTAAGAATCAGAGTCAGAGTCACTTAGAGTCAGAGTAAGAGTCAGTTTCAGAGACAGAGTAAATGTCAGAGTCGGAATCGAAGTCAGAGTCAGAGTCTGTGTCAGATTTAGCGTCAGAGTCAGAGTCAAAAGCAGAGCCAGAGTCAGAATCAGAGTCACAGTCAAAGTCAGACTCAGAGTCAGTGTCACAGTCAGATTAAGATCCAGAGCCAGAGCCAGAGCCAGAGCCAGAGCCAGAGCCAGAGCCAGAGCCAGAGCCAGAGCCAGAGCCAGAGCCAGAGCCACCGCCGAAAGAAATTTTTTTGAAGGTAGTCAGAGCCGGGTTCGAACCCAGGATCTCATGTACAATAGCCGCGCACACTAACCATTGCACGCTATGATATACGCTGCAATAATAATGTGTCGAAAGTAGACCTTTACGCCACCGCCGCCGTTTTTAACTTTTTTGCCACGCCGCCGCCTGAGTACGTACAAATTGGCGCTGCGGCGGCGTGGTTCGGCAGTTAATTAAATCTTTCGGCTTTTAGTTTAATCTTTCGTATAATCAGTCAATTAATGGCATTGTCCTGATTTAAAACACACGTTGCAACAACAACAAGCAACAACCAGGGGGGTTCTATGCCACAGCTGAACAACCTTAGAGTTGGTGAAACACGCAGACTAAAGTAAGAAAGAGATATGGCGATAGATGACTGGAATTGTGTAGGGTTGCTCAAGGCGGCTTTCACACATTTGCCTTTGTACATTGAACCAAAAGTACAAAACTCATCAACTGGCAGTATTTTGGGGATAAATAAATCCAGGAAAATAGGGATAACAAGTGAAGTAAAACAAAATATAATGAAGTGTTAAAGTAAAATTATTTATAGAGATTGCAAATAAAACACAAACTTATTAAAATATAGATTTTTCTCATTCTTCATGGGTTGCCAAGTTTGTATAATTCTTGCTTCAACTTTTCCAGTGACTTTTCTTGGTTTCCGGCCCAAGAAAAACAGCTGTTGAAGACTCTATGTATATTACTCTATGGCAACAACATATAAACTCCACACAACTACAATCAGAATATTTCCTACTAACAGTGAGCTTAATTTCCCAAGAATTAACTTATGGAGCTAACCGACAATTCGAATTTTGGATAACAACAGCCAGGCGAAATTTCACATGCTACAAAACCCACAGCCACTCTCATTCTCTAACTTGTTACAGCTCATATAACAACTATAACAACAGTTCGTCAAATTTCCTAACAATTTAGTTCTACACAGCGGCAGCCGGGTCAATTTCCCACTAATTAGGACTATCAACTAGAGTATTAAAAATACCGGTTTTCCAAAAATTTCGGTTTTTTCCAATTCCAATTTTGGAGAAGGCGGTTTTCAGTTAAACCGAGCGGTAAAAGCCTCGTAATAACCGGTTTCGGTTTTTATGACGAAATTGAAAATTTTACATTTTATAACATTCGAAGTAAGACGCGAAGTTTCGGCAGTATTTTCGACACTCGAGAAGGAATCATTAAGAGTGTGTAGGTCAGGTTAGGTAAGTAGAAGTGGCTGTCACTATTGACACACTTCGTCCAATGACAACAGTTGAGATATCACGTGACGTCATATTCCGTCCCTATCGTTGAATATTTAAATTGATCCGGCATGGTCATTGGGCATTCAAGCCATATGAGACCTTTTCCCGATATTCCAGGATGTGGCTGAATAGGAGACGTACGCATCTACCCGAAGTTGCGGCAGTATTTTCAACACTCGAGAAGGAATCAGAAAAAGTGTGTTTGTCAGGTTAGGTAGGTAGTAGTGGCTGTCGCTATAGACACACTTTGTCCAATGAGAGCCGTTGTGATACCAGTCCGTCCTTATCGTTAAACATTTAAATTGATCCGGCATCCAGGCTGTGGCTGAAAAACAGACGTACATTAGTCCCTAGAGAACCAATTAGTTCTCTCCAGAAATATCCTAAGGTCAACCAGTTTAACTTCCTGCATGTCTGTTAGAGCCAACATGAAGTAAGATCCTAGATATTAACTCCTAATTATTAAAAGGCAGGGCAGTAGCATATGAGATATTCGACGCTCTCTTAACCCTCTGCATCCCTGCATCCCCAGTCTAGACGCATATATGCCAATTAACCAGTGTCCAGGGATCACTGATACTAGCAGATATCTTGTCTGGGAATGGTTCAACCAGGTTTAGCGTAGGGCTTAGGTCATGACTTGGCCAGAATTGCATGGTAATCTTGCAGACATTCCTGCAATTCCTGCCACAAGACATTCCTTCGGCTTTCGGCATGAGAAAGGTCATACCCACATGCTTCTTATCTCGTGGAACTAGTAAAGTAGTCAGTAATCTTGCCAGCTTATCTGCTCTATGGTTCCCTCACTCAGAGAACTAATTGTTTGAAAAGAGGTTCGGCTGTTAACACCGAATTTAGGTTGCCACAACCGAATTGAGGTTGTTACGACCGAATTTTGTCCCGACAGCGGAAATTCGGTTGAAGCAACCTCGTTTCATAATTGATTCGGTGGTGACAACCTCTAATTCGGTTGTGTCAACCTCTAATGAGGTTGCGACAACCCCTAATGAGGTTGGGTCAACCTCTAATGATGTTGAGCGATCTCTAATGTGTCAACCTCTAATGAGGTTGCGACAACCTCTAATGAGGTTGCGACAACCTCTAATGAGGTTGCGACAACCGCTAATGAGGTTGCGACAACCTCTAATGAGGTTGTGTCAACCTCTAATGAGGTTGTGTCAACCTCTAATGAGGTTGTGTCAACCTCTAATGAGGTTGTGTCAACCTCTAATGAGGTTGTGTCAACCTCTAATGAGGTTGTGTCAACCTCTAATGAGGTTGTGTCAACCTCTAATGAGGTTGTGTCAACCTCTAATGAGGTTGTGTCAACCTCTAATGAGGTTGTGTCAACCTCTAATGAGGTTGTGTCAACCTCTAATGAGGTTGTGATAACCTCTTATGAGGTTGCGTCAACCTCTAATGAGGTTGTGACAAACTCTAAATTCGGTTACGGCTAATTCGGCTGACTCAACCGAATTTTTCTGTGAGTACTGGAATGTTCCTATACCCCGGCAACCATATAAGGTCAATATCGAACTGCTTGGCCATCTCATTTAGAGAAGCGCGTCAGTTATTAAAGTCAGGCATTCTGATTGCATAGATTATATTGCAGCCTGACAAAGAGTGTGAAATTTAAAGTAGAGAAAAAATTTTACTCCTGGAGTGGAATGCCAACAAAGGAACAGAGTGAAGCGCCTCGTTTCTCTGCTCTATCTCTTACTCTCTTCGTTGAATATTTCACTTCACAAGTAGTTTCCTCATGATGTTACGGTATCTAATTACAGAAATTCCAGCCATGTTTAAATAAAATTACCTAAAGTATGTAAAAAAGTATGAAATAACACTCTGCAACAGTGGGTTTCGGTCCTCGACCAAAACAAAAAATTGTGAAAGTACTTGGACGTGGTATCACAAAACCCCGCTCGGTTTTGCCCCTATACGTAACAATTTTTTTACAGGTCATAGAAAATTTTGGATTTCAGATTTTACTTCAACAAATCCTAAACAGCTTGAAATATTGCATTACAACCTTTGACAATATTTTAGCTATTTTCCCATTTCACAATTCCATCTAATATATTTCTAAGGGAAAGTACACTGTTAATCACGAAACATCACGAAAAATTGCATATATTTTATATGTTTTAACATTTCTTGCCTAACGGTAAATAAATTACGGTAGCTGTCTTCAAAAGAATTGTAGCTTATAAATTTCTTTATAACTTTCCTAAATACACTAATCAAAAAAAATTATATTTACAACTCCATAATTGGTGTAGAAATGCTGCGTTTAAACATATTCTTTAAATATTCACCTATATGTGGTCATTATTAAACAAATTACAAATTGATATCTTCTACAAAGTTGTAGTGCTTAATATACTTAACAATATTCTCAAATACACTAATGAACAAAAATGTCACTTTGGGTTCCAAAATGATTGTAGAAATTCATAAATTTTAATTTTTTTAAAGTAATTTCTATACTATGAACACAGGAATGTAATTCTTTTGTATTCTTTTGAAGACAGCTACTGCAATTTATTTACCGTTAGGCAAGAAATGTCAAAATATATAAAATATGTGCAATTTTTCGTGACGTTTCGTGAAATAATCGATTAATAGTGTACTTCCCCTTAGAAATATTTTAGAGGGACTTGTGAAATGGGCTAATAGCTACAATATTGTCAAAGGGTGTAATGCAATATTTCAAGCTGTTTAGGATTTGTTGAAGTAAAATCTGAAATAGAGCCCTGAACAACCTTCAAAATTTTCTTCGGCCTGTAAAAAAAAATTGTTACGTATAGCGGCAAAACTGAGCGGGGTTTTGTGATACCACGTCCAAGTACTTTCATAATTTTTTGGATTGGTTGAGGCCCGAAATAAATTCCTTTAATTTGTGTCACAGTGTATTCAAGTTATGACGCGAGAGAGAAATGCGTTTAAGTGAATCGCGTCGACTTTTTGGTTCCCTACTACGAATTTTGCGCACATTTTTCTTCTCTACTTATACATGAATTTTGGGCCTGACTGTCAGAGTAGCTATTGATACCCCAGGCGGTGATGACGTTTTGTCCCAGCCAAGGGCAACGTCTCGGATTGCCAATGATTTCTGCCTGAAAAACACGTAAATGGGCTTGTAGCCTTTTTGCAGGACTTACTCCCAGCTCTGCGGAATAGACTCCAAACCCTACCTTGCCATCTAGATTTGAATATTCAGTGTAAAAGCCTGAGTACCTTCTATAACCTGGTATGCGTTCCATCCAGTGCTACCTGTCCGGGTTATGAGTGGAGAAGATTTTTGCAAAATTTTAAGTGTGTATCATATACTCGGGTTATATTTTCAGTGAATCAGGTTCCAGTAAATCAGGCTAGAGTCGAATAAACCAAGCAGATGTTATTTCGGGCTATGCAAGCACTTCAGAGATAGGACCCTCTTTCAAAAGAATAAAGATCCAACTCTTTCAGACTCTCGTACAACCTGCATTGCTTTATGGTACAAACACCGAAGAGAGGGATGCTCTGCAAAATATATGGTTCCATAATAGAGAAGACTGGGTGTTGACGACGTATGAACCACGAGGTATATAAACTGTAACTCGATACTGACGATTTCAAATAAATAAATAAATGGTTTCCCATTACATCCCTTGAAGGAATTGGGGAGAGCTTCTCACAACCAGTGAGCTGTGGTGCGCTTTCTAGTTTTAGACTCACTGATTGGAGCCTACAGTTTTTACACCGACTCCGAACGCTATTTCTTCTTCATGGCTAAATACTTGATAGTGTCGCCATCACAATGCGAAGTGACCGCCGCCGAAAGAATTTTTAAGGTATTCAGAGCAGGAATCGAACCCAGGATCTCATGTACAAGAGGCGCGCACACTGACCATTGCACCATCGGCGGCCACAAGTTAAGCGAATAAAAATAGCGTGATTTCACTGGGTAGGCCATGATTAGAATTAACAAATGATGAACACAAAAGGTATTCGAGGATATAGAGAAATAAGACGACCAAGACTTCGCCGGAAAGAATAGGTGGGATAATGCCTGCGAGAGTTTGGTGGTATCAACTGGAAGGGAAAAGGTAAGGACCCGAGCTCGTTGGTGAAATATGTTATCTTCATTTTGTAAGGCCCGCAACCGTTCTGGGATAGTACTGAAGTAATTGAACACCCTTAAGAAGATGATTAATGTTTTAAAGGGTTAATGGTTTTTATACGTTATTTGGTAATGGAGTCAATAGTTTTTAGTGGCCAAATTAAGCAGAACATTTACCTAAATTATGTGGTGTAGACTGTGAAAATGTTTTATTTATTTATTTTTCAAATTCCTAACACGTTTTGTTTCTATTTTTTTTTGTTGTGTCTTCAAATTGTGGTCGTCTTGTCAAGACAAGACGCCACATACTGTCAAAACAATTTACAAACGGTTTTTGCCCCTCTGAATTGGTTTCATGCTTTGGCTGTGATGGGCATATAAGAGCAAAAAACATTAGTTGCGTCTAAAAGAAATCAACATCCGCTATTAAATTATTTTGCTCGAAATGAAATTCCACCAAAAAACAAAAACGAAAACGTTTAAACGAAGATAGAGAAGACACCGCACAAAATACTTGTGTCGTCACATTAGAATGTAAAGAATGAATTTGTTTTTTCTGTTCCTAGTCTGAAGCGAACAACAGCATGTTCGTCCGTCCGCTCGTCCGTCCATCCCTGCCTACTCGTTTGGTTTAAAATAAATAAAAATTGGCAAATAATACAATCGAGACGATCAAGTCTAAATTGACACATCAAACGTCGTCCAACGATTGACAATAGGTCGATTTTTATTTATATAGTTTATGGTACATACGAGTGCAACGACAAGAACAACAACCAACTACACTAGTCGACCAATTGAAATTTTGGTCTTAAACGTTTGTTATGGGACACATGCGACCGACCGACCGCCCGCCCTTATAATTTTCTATTAGTTGTCTGGTGGTATCTCTTGCTGGCGTTCGAATTGCATTTGAGTGAATTGAGTTCAATGACCAATATTGGTTGTAGTAAATTGCATCACTGCAGGGGCCGAAATAAGAAAAACGAATCGTTTGTTTTTCGATTTCTTCCCGTGTTTCTTTAGTTCAGCGTTCTCGGATGCAAGTGAAAACAACGATGCATCGTATTCAAAATCAATGCGACAATTTCTTATTTTGTTGACAGCTCAATTTCAATGATTTCGATTTTCGTTAATTTTGAAGCGAAACGGAAAATGTTCTCATTAAATTTGTTGTTCAATGAATCGGTTGCAGACAATTTGAAAACTTTCTTATTCAGGAGGTGCAGTCGATTAAGCTGACAAGTTTAAACTAGAGTAAACTAGAGTTTACCTCAAGAAGTTCAAATCTGCTAGATTTCTGAGGAAATAGGATCGCATAGAAAATGGTGTCCCATAACATCCCATGAAGGGATGGGGGAGAGCTTCTAATAATCAGTTTAATGTGCGCTTTCTAGTTTTACACCCACTGAAGTGCTGGAAATACGCAGAGAAAAATGTTAATAGATTCTTACTCTTCCTAGTTGTAACAACTTTTGAAAAATTAAGTTACTCTGAACTTCAATCTCGCCGCTCGTTTACCAATCAAACTGCCGCCAGTCAAAACAGATGCGAGACCTTAGTGCCTATGTAGAGATGTAGAGAGCGATAATTCATAGAGGTCCACCTATTTGATGACGGTCGTATGTATATATTTCCTGCGTCTCCAGTTTTAAGAAGTATAAGATAACAAGTTGTTACACTGAAAGAAAAAGCTTCATCAAATTTATGAATTCGTTCATCAATTTTGATGAGACATTTCCTGATTTTCCAACCTACGACACAGTTCATTGAATTGATGAAGAACATTTCATCAATCTTTCATCCATATTTCATCAATAGTTTATGTTGATTCAACGACAACGTTACATCAAGTTGATGTAAATTTTTCATCAATTTGATGTAAGTTTTTCATCAAGTAGAAGTAAATTTTAACCATTGTGATGTAAATTGTTCATAAATTTGCTGTACATTTTCGTCAATTAGACGTAAGAATGTCATCAATTTGATGTAGGTTCATCCATATTTCATCAATGGTTTATGTTGACTCAACGACAACGTTACTTCAAGTTGATGTAAATTGTTCATCAATTTGATGTAAGTTTGTCATCAAGTTGAAGTAAATTCTCACCATTGTGATGTAAATTGTTCATAAATTTGCTGTACATTGTCGTCAATTAGACGTAAGGTTGTCATCAGTTTGATGTAGGTCTGCCATCAATTTGATGTAAATTGGGCATCGTTTTGATGTAAATTGTGTGTTAGTGTGTAGCCAAACTCCTATTTTTCTTTATAAAAAGATGAAAATGCTCTTAGCGTGGATATTGTTTTCTGTTCTGTGCAGCTGATAGTTTCGTTCGTGTTGACTGCAACTTTTCTCACGATGATTTCAAATAATATCTTGAAGAGATTCGAACATTCGCCCTGTTGCCTCGCCATGCACAAAATGGTACGCTGAGATCTTTACAATCTTTACTGATGATTCGGTGTCGGTCTGCGCCATTCTAAACAAGTGACGCAGCTTAGCAGGAATACCAAGCTCCAACATAGTTTGGTGCAGTTTTTCCCATATCTGTGACTGCCATATAGTGGCCGCCGGTGGAGCAATGGTTAGTGTGCGCGGCTCCTGTACGTGATAACGTGGGTTTAATCCCTGCTCAGACCACCTTGCATTTCTTTCGACGACGGCCACCTTGCATAGTGATGGCGACACTATCGAGTATTTAGCCATGAAAAAGCTTCTCAAAATTCCGTCCGGAACCGGTGGAAAAACTGTAGGTCCCAACCAGTGAGTATAAAAACTAGAAAGTGCGCAGCTCACTGATTGTGAGAAGCTCTCCCTAATCCCTTCACGGGTTGTAATAAATAGGTAACCATTTTTCATTCCATATCAGGCTATCGAAGGAAGCCTTATAATTTACAAATACGTGGTAGGTGTCGATTTGTTTCTCGCGGATTTCTCCAGGATTTGTCGTAATGTGAATATCAGGGCGATAGTTGACTTCCCAGGCCTAAAGCCACACTCATAAGGTCCGATAAGGTCTGCAACAAACGACTTTAGTCTTTCGCAGATAACGTTCGAGAGCAACTTGTATGAGATGGATATAAGGTATATTGCATTATAGTTCGAATTGCATTATACAAGGACACAGTATACTTAGACTCCAATTTTCGGTGATGCTTTCGTCTATCCAGATTTTGCATATGAGCTGATGCATACACCTTTCCAACTCATAGCCGCCAACCTTAAACAGGTCAGTTCGGTTGTCCATCAGCACCATCGGCTTTGTTGCTCTTAAGCCGGGAAATTGCAGCTCTAACTTCGCTTTGGCTAGGAGGAAGCAGTCGGCGCCATCATCCTGTATGTGCTCAACATCCTCAATTTTATTGAAGTCTCATCGGCCAATTAAAGCAGAGAAGTGATCTCTCTGTATTCCCAACATACTCTGCATATCTGTGTCAATATTCACTTCCTTATCTCTACAAAAGGGGATCCTGATACATTTCCGTTGGTTTGGCTTTTTTTTTTGGTAGAATTCACTGGCCTCATTCTTCCTTGTGTAAGATTCAATGTACTCACTCTCTCGCTTTCTAAAAAAAAATAAAAATAGTTTCCCATTACATCCCATGAAGGGACAGGGGAAAGCTTCACACAATCATTGAACTGTACACTTTCCAGTTTTCACTCACTGATTGGGAGCTACAGTTTTACGCTGATTCCGAACGTTATTTTGAGAAGCGTTTTCATGGCTAAATACTCGATAGTGTCGCCGTCACTATGCGAGGTGACCGCCACCGAAAGAAATTTTAAGGTGATCTGAGCAGGGGTCGAATCCAGGATCTCATGTCCAGGAGGCGCGCACACTACCATTGCACCACCGACGGCCACGCGCTTTCTACACGACCGTTTTTTCTTCTTAAGCAGACAGGCTTCATCTCTCCTCTTCTCCTTATACCTTCTTATACGCATCGTATTACAACTGACTGAAGCATTGCCATACGTGCAGCGTTGTTTCCATCACTTGCCATGCGGCACTCTTCATCGTACCATGGTTTGTCTTTAATCGGGCTTTTTATAACAAAGTACGGGCTGTGCAGCAGTTTTCATTGTGTGGGATCATGAGGCGGGGTGGCGTTCAACGCCAATATCTGAGTGAGCTTCTCTGCATAGGCCACGGCTATCAGCGGTTATTGTAGCTTTCCGATGTCCAGTTTTCTATTTGCCTGGTTTCGTACGACTCTATGCTCTGCTTAACCTTGTGCGAACCTTTGCAGAAACCAGGTAGTGACCCGATCAATTACCAGCTGATCAATCATGGTTTTCGGTTGTTGATGAGGAGATATCCAGGTAGCCCTGTGGATGTCTTTATGGTGGTATCTCGTATTGCTGACAACCATGATTTCCTCCGCGGAAAATCTATCAGTCTCATTCCGTAATAGGAAGTGATGGCGTGTAGACTGAATTTACCGATGGTGGTTTCAGAGAAATTTTCTATGCCGACTTCAGGAATAAAATCACCTAGAACAATCTTAATGTCATGGTCAGGGCAGCGGTCATCTGTTTCCTCTAGGCACTCATAGAACATGTCCTTGGTGTTATCGTATTTTTCTTCCGTCGGTGCATGAATACAAATCGAAGGCAAAGCTTGATAAATACAATGGGGATCATCGATTCCAATGGTAAAAAAGGGGTTTACTGACTTTCATTGTGGTCGCACAAGTACGCTTAACGTTTTGGACGGCCAATTGACGTCAATACACCCGAAAATGACGAAATAATCCACGATATGGTGTTGGCCGATCGAAGAGTAAAAGTGCGTGAGATTGTTGATGTCATTGGCATTTCATATGGCAGTGTGGTTTCGATTTTAAATGACCACTTGGGTTTAAGAAAGTTGTATGGAAGATGGCTGCCGCGTTTGCTCTCAAATGACCATAAACGGAATCATGTGACAACTTCAACAGATTGTTTGGAGTTGTTTAACCGCAATTTGAAGCAGATTTTACGGCGTTTTGTAACTATCGATGTAACATGGATCATGGATCTAAACAACGGGTTTTCTCTCGGGTGAACCGACTCCAAAGAAGGCCAATGTAAGTTTGTCGGCCAATAAGGTGATGGCAACAGTTTTTTGGGATGCACGCGGGATAATCCACATCGATTATCTTCAAAAGGGAAAACAATAAACAGCGAATACTATGCCAACTTATTGGACCTATTTAACGAGGATTTGTAGTCTCAATGGCAAAATTCCATGAATTGGGCTACGAATTGGTAACTCATCCGCCATATTCTCCGAATTTAGCCCCCAGTGACTATTTGCTATTTCCAACCCTAAAGAAATGGCTCGGTGGAAAGAGATTTAGCTCCAAGGATGAAATTATTGATCAAACAAATGCCTATTTTATGGACCTCGAAAAATCCTAGTTTTTGGAAGGCATACAGAAATTGGAGAAACGTTGGAGTAAGTGTATTGAGCTAAGAGGAGATTATGTTGAAAAATAATTTTTTTTTCCAAAAAAAAAACTGTGTTTCATTCAAAAAGTCACGGATTGTTTGATCCGCCCTCGTATCCAATGTTTACAAAAATTTAAACTAACAGAAAAATTATTTGGCTTAAAATTTATCTTACAACATAATGGACCATTTGAACATATTATGGTAGAAAAAGTGAAAATGTATATGGAATATTTTGATATCTATACGTCTCTGATTTACTACACGCTGAAAAACCTGTCGTTTTCTGTTGTTTGGATGCAAATATAACATGTGTTTGGAGCTTGTCGCAAATGTAATATAAATACTTGTGCCAAACGCATTGTGGTTGCGTTTCAATATTACATGTTTGAGATACAATGATTCATAACATATGTGTTTACGACCCAATCGTGTTATAACATATGTGTTTACGACCCAAATATATCTGAGTTTGTGATACAAATAGAGCCGTGTATGTTGCACTGTTTATGCTCTCTCGAGAGCAAGAAATTAATAGAGAGTCAACGAGAGAGTATATCTTGTAAGTGTGACTGGTAACATGTGAATGCTTCCACGTAAATATATGGATGTTTGGGATGAAGCACGCATATGTTTCCGCGTAAAAGCATTCATATTTGTCAGTAAACATGATAATGTTTGCATTTAAATACACCTGAGTTTGGGACTTGCAAAAATATGTATGTTTGAAGTATGTTCCAAATATATGCATGGTTCCTGCAGAATATGTTGGGGCGAATATGTTACAGAGGCCGTTTTTCTCAGCGTGTAGATCTAATCAAAAGAAGCTCTGTGTTTTAACAATTTTTACCTCCACCAGGAATGGTGGACAATTCCACAGTCGTTACCAATATTCTCCGAGTTCAACACATTTCCATTTCCATTGTAATCCATTCCATAACAATTGCTTAAAATGTCAGCAAAACAGTGTAAGAGGAAGAGAGTGAGAGAGAGACGCACCCCTTAAGTGAGTAATCCAATTCGACAGTCGAAATTGAAACTAACATTTGAAAGAATCTGAAGCGACCCGATTGCCTGTCATCCAGATCAAAAAGCAAAAAGCCAAAAAACCAACACAGATACATATCAAAGGAGGACAACACAAATTAGTGACAAAAGTCAAATTGACATAAGCCAAACAAAAGACAAATACCAAAACGAAAATAGTGAAATGTTTCGGTTTGAAATTTCTTAAGAAGGAAGTGAAGCGCCAAAGTAATTTTCAGCCATTTTAAGAAGAAGAGTTTAAAATAGAATTACAATAAGAAGAGTAACAAATTTAAATTATTTTCGAAAGAATCATCAATGCGCACACGAATGGGAAAAATTAGGTTTTTAAGGAATTTAGGGAAAATACTTCAGTATAGGGATGCCATGCAAAAGCCTTCAAATGTCACTCGTCGTTTACACATCTACAAACGATTGAGAATTAGATCACAAAAACGCATTGTGGTTTATTTCTGAGAAGAACGCATTACCATAACAAAGAATTGCCACAAATAAAATACATTATATCCTGATATAATATAAGTTTATCTTAGAGTTGTATCGAACTTGTTCTCTAGTTCTCGAACTCGTTCATTTGAGATGCCCGGACATAACAATTATGAACACACTCTCCACATCAAACAAGCGCATTCTGTTCGTGAGGGTGGTGTCTGGTCACCCTAAATGAGCTATATAGTTCATGAACTACCCAACTCTAGTTTACCTGGGGATTATATGCACAATATTTGTGTGTCTTTTTGCGTTGTGGACCACCAGTAGAGGAACGGTTAGTGCGTGATTAAGCGGTTTCAAAGTCGTGAATTCGGATGACAACTTTGATCATTTTTTAATAACTGGTAGCCGAATCAGAAATAATTTAGTGCAATCATTATTTCGGACCGATCCTATATGTTTTACTTTCCATGTTCCTACAGTTTAAGGACCACCTTCTCTAGTGACCACCTTCGTATTGCTACTGCAAACTCAGCGATTCAGAGAATAATTCAGAGAATAACTTCGATAGATTTTTGCAAAAATCGAAGTTTAATCCTTCAGACCTTCTTCCAACACTAAGAACTCAAAACTCTAAACACATTTCCTCATTCAATGCCATAAAGAAAATGAAGATATGCCTGCTGTTGAGATCTTTTACTACTACTCTGCATTTTAAACGTTATTATCAAAAATAAATACCACTGTGAAATTTTGAAACTGAAATTCAATTCAGTTCAATCCAATTTCATTTAACTCAATCCAATTCAGTTCAATTCAATTCAATTCAATACAATTCAGTTCAATTCAATTCAATTCAATTCACTTCAATTCAATTCAATTCAATTCAATTCAATTCAATTCAATTCAATTCAATTCAATTCAATTCAATTCAATTCAATTCAATTCAATTCAATTCAATTCAATTCAATTCAATTCAATTCAATTCAATTCAATTCAATTCAATTCAATTCAATTCAATTCAGTTCAATTCAATTCAATTCAATCCAATTCAGTTCAATTAAATGCAATTCAATTCAATTCAATTCAACTCAATTCAATTCAATTCAATTCAATTCAATTCAATTCAATTCAATTCAATTCAATTCAATTCAATTCAATTCAATTCAATTCAATTCAATTCAATTCAATTCAATTCAATTCAATTCAATTCAATTCAATTCAATTCAATTCAATTCAATTCAATTCAATTCAATTCAATTCAATTCAATTCAATTCAATTCAATTCAATTCAATTCAATTCAATTCAATTCAATTCAATTCAATTCAATTCAATTCCATTCCATTCAATTCGATTCAATTCAATTCAATTGAATTAAATTAAATTAAATTCAATTCAATTCAATTCAATTCAATTCAATTCAATTCAATTCAATTCAATTCAATTCAATTCAATTCAATTCAATTCAATTCAATTCAATTCAATTCAATTCAATTCAATTCAATTCAATTCAATTCAATTCAATTCAATTCAATTCAATTCAATTCAATTCAATTCAATTCAATTCAATTCCATTCAATTCGATTCAATTCAATTCAATTGAATTAAATTAAATTAAATTAAATTAAATTCAATTCAATTCAATTCAATTCAATTCAATTCAATTCAATTCAATTCAATTCAATTCAATTCAATTCAATTCAATTCAATTCAATTCAATTCAATTCAATTCAATTCAATTCAATTCAATTCAATTCAATTCAATTCAATTCAATTCAATTCAATTCAATTCAATTCAATTCAATTCAATTCAATTCAATTCAATTCAATTCAATTCAATTCAATTCAATTCAATTCAATTCAATTCAGTTCAATTCAATTCAATTCAATTCAATTCAATTCAATTCAATTCAATTCAATTCAATTCAATTCAATTCAGTTCAATTCAATTCAATTCAATTCAATTCAATTCAATTCAATTCAATTCAATTCAATTAAATTCGCTTAGATTCAATTAAATGCAATTCAATTCAATTAAAAGAGTAATGGCCTGTCATCAGAGTCGTAGGGACAATTTGACGGATATTTTATTCCATACTTAATCGGGACATGTCGTTTTTTACAATCCAGTAAAAAAATCACAACTGTCTCAAAAAATAAGTGGTTTTATTTTAAAACTAAAAAGTGCATTCTTACCGAGACACCCGTTATAAACAGCAACTTCGTATTGATTCAGTGTTGCTTGTTTCAATGTTATTGAGTGTGCTCGACTAAGAACTTGATTTGGAGTTGTTGTATGAGATTGCTCTGTGTGTCGTTGTTTTCCTAACTCTTGTAATCCGTGATCGACACGACACGTGCTAGGCAGACACAAAATGATCGGTCAACAGTTTGGAAGACTTTCCGATCGCAGTGCATAACAGGGTCATGAAATACTGTAGGTGTGGATCACTGAGCCTTCAATCACTTCCTGGAATCTTATAGGAAACTAAATTAAGAAACATATTTAAAATTCAAAAAACTTTTCACTAAAGCCTCGTAATAAATTACCAAAAATACTACTCGAACAAAAAACTTAACAAAACACAGTTTTCCTGCCATTTGTCAATTCACACCTATTTCTAAACGAATGTGTTCCGCTGTAATGGTTCTAATTGTGAAAAATCTTAAGAACAGAATTGAAAAACCACAAATCATTATCATAACCAAATCAATTAACTAGACATTTTCCCCTCCATTTAGTAATCAATACATGTCACTCTTTTCGGAATCTCAAGAAAATCCCAACTAATAATGACTGATTGTCAGTTACCGTTCTGGTAATGATCGGCCATATGATGCTTAATAGGCTTTCATTACTATGCCGGATCGATACAATGGTGTAAATGCCTATTTATCGAACGATTGCGCTGCTAATAGAGTGTTCAAAATCGAAACCGCAAAAAACGGGTTTCGTGCAATTAACCGTGTGGCGGTTTTTTAAAAAACGAAATTTTCGAATAAACCAAAAACCGGGTATTAGATGAATTGGATTGAACTGAATTCAATTGAATTGAATTGAACTGAATTGAACTGAATTGAATTCAGTTGAATTGAATTGAACTGAATTGAATTAAGTTAACTGGTTTGTTTTTTTAACGGAAATTTAAAAATAAGAAGGTTAAAAACAGTGTTTAGTTTCGCAATGTGTAACAATTAAATAATTTAAATTAATGTCTCAATTAATTTCTTACACTTTATAAGATTATCATTCATGAAAGATGTGAAATTGCGAAAAAATCGAACATGGTTTTGAAATTTAAATAAGTTTAATGAGCATTTGAATTAAACTTGTCAACTTTACATTAAACAGGCTTTGCAAATTTGAATATGATTTACATTTAATTACATTTACATTTACATTTACATTACATTTTAAAATAAAACGTTATTGTTAAATTTAAATACATGCGATTGAAACACCAATAAAAATATTCAATAAATTTCAATGAAAACCAATTCAATTCAGTTCAGTTCAATTAAAAAGATAACGGGAATTGAACCGAATTAGACTAGATTAGACTTAGTTACATAAGATTGGATTGAATTGACTTGGACTAAATTGATGGAATTGAACTAAATTAAATTGAATTGTATTGAATTGAATTGATTTGAATTGAATTCAATTCAATTGAATTGAGTTGAATTCAATTGAATGTTATTGAATTGAATTTAATTTTATTTAATTGAATTGAATAAAATTTAACTGAATTGAATTGAATAGAATTCAGTTGAATGGAAATGAATTTAATTTTATTGAATTGAATTGACTTGAATTGACTTGAATTGAATTGAATTGAATTGAATTGAATTGAATTGAATTGCATTTTAATGAATTGAATTGAATTGCATTTTAGTGAATTGAATTGGAATGAATTGAATTGAATTGCATTTTAATGAATTGAATTGAATTGCATTTTAGTGAATTGAATTGAAATGAAATGAATTTAATTGAATTGAGTTGAATTGCATTTTATTGAATTGAATTGAATTGAACTGAATTTAGCTGAAATGAATTGAATTGAATTAAATATAATAGAATTGAATTGAGTTGAAATTGAATTGAATTTTATTGAATTGAAATGAAATGAAATGAATTGAATTGAGTTGAATTGCATTTTATTGTATTGAATTGAATTGAATTTAACTGAGTTGAAATGAATAGAATTGAATTGAGTTGAATTGAATTGAATTTTATTGAACTGAATTGAAATGAAATGAAATGAATTGAGTTGAGTTGAATTGAGTTGAATTGTATTTTATTGAATAGGATTAAATTGAATTTAACTGAATTGAATTGAATTGAATAGAATTGAATTAAGTTGAATTGAATTTTGTTGAATTAAATTGAAATGAAATGAATTTAATTGAATTTAACTGAATTGAATAGAACTGAATTGAGTTGAATTGAATCGATTTGAATTGAATTGCATTTGACTGAATTGAATTGAACAAAAGTTAATTGAATTGGATTGAATATAACTGAATTGAGTTGAATTGAGTTGGATTGCATTTTATTGAATAGGATTAAATTGAATTTAACTGAATTGAATTGAATAGAATTGAATTGAATTGAGTTGAATTGAAATGCATTTAATTGAATTGAATTGAATAAAATTTAATTGAATTGGATTGAATATAACTGAATTGAGTTGAATTGAATTTAAATTAATTTTATTGAATTTAATTGAATTGAATTGAATTGAATAGAACTGAGTTGAATTGCATTTTATTAAATGGAAGTGAATTGAATTGAATTTAACTGAATGGAATTGAATAGAATTGAATTGAATTGAGTTGAATTTTATTGAATTGAATTGAAATGAAATGAATTGAATTTAACTGAATGGAATTGAATAGAATTGAATTGAATTGAATTGAATTGAATTGAGTTGAATTGAATTGAATTTTATTGAACTGAATTGGAATGAAATGATATGAATTTAATTGAATTGAATTGGACTGAAATTTATTGAATTAAATTGAATTGAATTGAATAGAATTGAATTGAATTGAGTTGTATTGAATTGAATTTTATTGAATTGAATTGAATTGAATTGAAATGAATTTAATTGAATTGAATTGGATTGAAATTTATTGAATTAAATTGAATTGAATTCCTTTTAATTGAAATAAATTAATTTAATTGAATTGAATTGGACTGAAAGGAAGTTAACTGAATTGTACTGAATTGAATTGCATTTGATTGAATTAGATTAATTGAATTTAATTGAATTTAATTGAATTTAATTGAATTTAATTGAATGTAATTGAATTTAATTAAATTGAAATGAAATGAATTTAACTTATTTGAATTGAATTTTTTCCGGATCTGGAATTCATTGAATTTAAGTGAATTCGTTTGTATTAATTTGAGTGTAATTAAATTTAATTGAATTTAATTGAATTTAATTGAATTTAATTGAATTTAATTGAATTTAATTGAATTTAATTGAATTGAATTGAAATGAAATGAATTTAGTTTAACTGAATTGAATTGAATTGAATTTTATTGAATTGAATTGATTTGCATTTAATTGAATTAAATTAATTGAATTGAATTAAATTGAAATGAAATGAATTTAATTGAATTTTATTGAACTGAATTGGAATGAAATGAAATGAATTTAATTGAATTCAATTGGACTGAATTGAATTGAATTTTATTGAATTGAATTGATTTGCATTTAATTGAATTAAATTAATTGAATTGAATTGAATTGAATTGAATTGAATTGAATTGAATTGAGTTGAATTGAATTGAATTTTATTGAACTGAATTGGAATGAAATGAAATGAATTTAATTGAATTGAATTGGACTGAAATTTATTGAATTAAATTGAATTGAATTGAATAGAATTGAATTGAGTTGTATTGAATTGAATTTTATTGAATTGAATTGAATTGAAATGAATTTAATTGAATTGAATTGGATTGAAATTTATTGAATTAAATTGAATTGAATTCGTTTTAATTGAAATAAATTAATTTAATTGAATTGAATTGGACTGAAAGGAAGTTAACTGAATTGTACTGAATTGAATTGCATTTGATTGAATTAGATTAATTGAATTTAATTGAATTTAATTGAATGTAATTGAATTTAATTAAATTGAAATGAAATGAATTTAATTTATTTGAATTGAATTTTTTCCGGATCTGGAATTCATTGAATTTAATTGAATTTAATTGAATTCGTTTGTATTAATTTGAGTGTAATTAAATTTAATTGAATTTAATTGAATTTAATTGAATTTAATTGAATTGAAATGAAATGAATTTAGTTTAACTGAATTGAATTGAATTGAATTTTATTGAATTGAATTGATTTGCATTTAATTGAATTAAATTAATTGAATTGAATTAAATTGAAATGAAATGAATTTAATTGAATTGAATTCAATTTAATTAAATTCAATTGAATTGAACTGAATTGAATTGTGTTGAATTTGATTGAATTGAATTATTCTATTTTATTGAATTGAATTTAATTGAATGGAATTGAGTTGAAATGAATTGAATTGAACTGTATTGAAGGGAATTGAATTGAATTCAGTTGAATTGAATTAAGTTAAAATCTAACAAATGCTGATTTATTTTCAGAATAATAATGACTCTTTTTACGGGAAAACAAAACAAGACAAGTAAATAATATTTTGTGGTGATTTTGTATTAATTTTTTTTACAAAAAGTTGAACGTATTGTTTTCCATACGGAACGAAAAAACCGAAAATGAACCGTGATTAAAACCGAAAATCAACCGGTTTTACCGGTTTTTTCCATTCTGTGAAACCGGAATCCGGTTTTCGGATAAAGTGATTTTTCGAAAACCCCGGTTTTTTGAACACTCTAGCTGCTACCCAATCGATTTCACAATTACTGTCGTGGCAGGCAACTACTGCCCCCTTAGATTTTTGGTGTTTTTGTTGTTGTTGTTCTTGTAAATATAATGATATATATAATGACAATAATTATATGTTTAAGGCGATAATGAATGGATTGTTTTAAATATTTTTTTTCAGGTTTTCGGGGTACACAAACTGAACTGAAAGACAAAAGAAACAGAAACTGATAATTTTGTTTAGATACAATACAGCCGAAAGCGAAGCCAAACGGTTCACCACCACACTCTTTTGGGCCAATTAAATTCGGAGCAATGCAGATTCATTTTTCACACACGCGTATAATGATTAATTGACAAGGGAATCCATTTTCAAGTTTTTTTTTTAGATTTAATTGTATTTTTAATTTTTATTATCAATAAATGTTGGAGTCAGCGAGTTCGTGAAAGTGGCAAAATTCCAAACTATGTGTTGGACAACTTTGATGCCCTGCTCCTTCGCAAATAAGTGTCCAGTTAGGCCATGATGCATCAAAATTGGAGCCTCATTAAACTCCTTCACCGGAATTCTGTAACATTTTAAGAAAACGATTTGGTAAAGTGGACAAAATTTGAAAATTTTGTATTAAAATTTTATGAATTTTGACAATTTAACTACAGTTTTATATTGTTAAATAGTTACAGAATTCTGGTGCTGGTTTGTTCTCATTCCGTTCTACCCTCAGGATATTTGTTGTCTTGCTTCCGTGTTAATTGATTATTAAGTGACGGTTTCGTGTCGTTTCTAAAAGGATTCCTGTTGACGATGTAAGACAAAAATGTTGTTTAAATTATATCTATCTTTGAGTGTACTATAGAGTTTCTGGTATAGCATTCTCAGTGCTTAAATACCAATCCAAATAAATAAATATGTATTTGAAGCCCCTCCATTGCTGTTGTCAATTCATAAATGTTTGACAAGTTCCAATTTGATTTCGTCTTCTATGACAATTATGCATGATATTTGTTAATAAAAGAAACAACAAAATGTAGCAAACGGTAACAAAAATGTTTAGCTGTTTATTGTCATAGCAATGTTGCCAATAAAAATTGGGTTTTGTTTTTTTGGGAGTGGTTTGAATTTATTGTTCGAAATTTCAATGGCCCATAAAATTAAACAATTTAAATTGTGTACCATGGAAAACTTACACCTTAACACACACACACACACACACACACACACATACAATGAGAACAAACATAATGAGAATTGTAAAAAAAACATGAAAAACAGACAGCAGCCTTGATTGGAATTTGGCACACAAGATACTCGTATATCCAATCGAAAAATCAACAAAATATTAAAAATTTTCAAATAATAATAAATTGTAATCAAAATGGTTTGTAATGTTAATTAAATCCGGTATATTGCAAGAGACTTTAGTTTGGACAGTAAACTCGCAATAATCTAAGTGTCCACCAGCTGCGCAATTCTTTAACAGGACTGCACTCCAAAGCTTCCGTAGTTGGTAATAGTTAAAATTGTAAATACTTCGAATTGCTTAATATGAATTGCTTAATGAACACTATGCCTATGACAAATGCACACATATTAACTAAATCGGTAGTTCTGGTCACTGATACCTAGTTGATTTTTACGAAAGTGTTCTTCAAATTTTAAATGTAGTCCAGAATGAGGTGAGAAATATCGTCCACATAGTGGATTTATATTATATATGATTCGATCTGAAATTATTTCTTAGAAAAACATTTTTCCATTTCCTATGAGCTGTAGAGATTAGGGGTTTATTTCTGCAATTATAACGAATTTAAACAGTCGGCACCACGGTTTGAACTCTCGTTGGCGGACGATCGTTTCGAAGTTTGTGACTCTGCTCATCAGCGCCTTAGCGTTCTAGGCGAGTGACCGTCTTGTTCACATTGTAACTACCCAATAGAACTTTTCCAGAATAGTTCGGAAAGTATACAGAAGTTGTGAATGAGACAAAAAAGACAACTCCACACATCTTCGCATACTTTGTATATAGAGTGCGTATGCAGTTACGAGGATGACAAATTTGTGTTCGTCTCTAATTCAGCTGCATACATCTTCACATACTTTGTTTACAGAAATGTGAACATTGACGAAGCTTAACTTTTTGTATTCGATTTCATGATAATTTTGATTGAATGTTATACTTGTTAGAATACATTGTTTATTGAAAACGTGATCGGTCATAATGTGTTTATTCTTAATACACTGTTAGTTAAATAAAATATAAATTTTAATGTACATAAATATTAAAAATTATTAATAAAAAATCCAAAACTTTTATTTATTTTTATTAATTTGAGTGGTTCTTATACGTGTCTGAATACATGGTATATACAGTGGTATGGGGGTTGTACATAGTTCTTTATATTTTCTCTTCAGCATTGAGGACTAGGCTACAAACGTTTTAAAAAAAAAAATAAATGGTTTCCCGATATTTTTAGCTTGGCTGTACTGGTCAACAATTTTCAATGAAAATTAAACAATGTTAATTTCAATTTTCTCCAACGTTTCTCCGGATTTTCCCGGCTTCTTCAGGGAGATGTTTATTTTGATCTACAAAATTATGTTTCACAATGTTTTGTTTATTTTAAACTTTTACATTTTACACTTACTTTTAGCCACAGTCAACCTACACTGTCCATGATCAAATTACAATTGGCGCCAATTTCGCCCATGTCCTCTTTGTCGTTCACCGTCCCATTCGCCCTTCGTCCCATTCGCAAACCTTCCAGTGTCATTCGTCTCCCGTGTTCGTGTCCCATATCCAATATTCTCGTGTCATCAAAGTCAGGCGTGTGTCCAGTGTCCAGTACGTGCCATTACATCCCATGAAGGGATAGGGGAGAACTTCTCACAATCACTGAGCAGTGCGCTTTCCAGTATTCACTCACTGATTGGGACCTACAGTTTTACACCGATTCCTAACGGTATTTTGAGAATCTTTTTCACGGCTATATACTCGATAGTGTCGCCGTCACTATGCGAGGTGACCGCCGCCGAAAGAATTTTTAAGGTGGTCAGAGCAGGGTTCGAAGCCAGGATCTCATGTACAAGATCCGCGCACACTAACCATTGCACCACCGACGGCCACGTTTTTATATACAATTTATTGCGACTCTAGGTACTGATTGTATACCATTCTGCCACACATTTTCATCAGAATTGTATTGAAATTGTAAACATTACTATAAACAATGTATCTAAAGGTTGAATATCAGATACGAAGACAAATCACGAAGATTATTTGTAAGCATTTCCATAATCGTTTACTTTGTATGCTAAGATGATTGTAACCACACAAGAGGCCATTTCTTAACAAACGTATAGTAGAGATGTATAAGTGTAGTGAAAATCACAGTACCCCTGCCTACTTTGTATACTATACGAATGCGAACACGTATAGTATACTAGTCCTACTAGGTAATTGCAGTTGTCGTCCTAGGCGTTTCTCTTCTCTTTCTATCTATCATAATTAAGGCTACTTGGGTATCCCCTGATCAAAGAACTAAGAACCAAATTGATCACGTGGTAATTGATGGAAGGCACTCATCCAGTGTAATGGACGTACGAGTGATCAGAGGAGCTAACAACGATTCTGATCACTACCTGGTAGCAGCAAAGGTTCGCACAAGATTAAGTAGAGCGAATATCGTACGAAACCAGACGCAGAGGAAGCTGGTCATCGGAAAGCTGCAATTACCAGAGGTAGCCACAGCCTACTCAAGGAAGCTCTCGCAACTTTTGGCACAGAACCCACCCCCTCCCGATGACGAGCCTGATGCGCAGTGGAAACCCATTTCCGACTCTATAAAAACTGCCGCAACAACCGTACTTGGTTTCGAAAACCCGTTTCGCAATAAACCGTGGTACGATGAAGAGTGTCGCATAGCAAATGACGAAAAGAATGCTGCACGTATGGTAATGCTTCAGTCAATTGCAACGCGAGCTGCAACTGAGCGATATAGGGAGAAGAGGAAGGAGGTAAACCGTCTCTTTAGGCGTAAGAAACGGCAGTGGAGAAAGCGCGAGAGTAGAAAATTGAGACATACAGAAGGAAGAACGAAGCCCGAAAATTCTACCAAAAAATTAAAAACGGAACTAATGGACATGGTTCTGTAAAGACAAGGACGGAAATCTCGTCGCAGATGTGCAGAGCATGTTGGGAATATGGAGAGAGCATTTCTCCGCGCTACTAGTACCTGATATATCCGATGGGACAATCGATCACAATATGGACGACGACGTCGATTGCCCCCTCCTAACCAAGACGAGGTCAGAACAGCTATTGCCCGGCTTAAGAACAACAAAGCCGCAGGAGCCGATGGATTACCGGCGGAGCTGTTTAAGGCTGGCGGCGATGAGCTGATAAGGTGCTTGCATCAGCTCATTAGCAAAATTTGGTTAGATGAATGCCTGCCCGGCGATTGGAGTGTCAGTGTACTATGTCCCATATTTAAAAAAGGTGACCCGAGTATCTGTGCCAACTACCGTGGAATAAGCCTTTTATCCATAGCATATAAGGTTCTATCAAGTATAATGTGCGAAAGGCTAAAACCAATTATCGCTGACCTGATTGGACCATACCAGTGGGGCTTTAGGCCTGGAAAATCGACAACTGACCAGATTTTCACGCTACGCCAAATCCTGCAGAAGACACACGAAAAGGAAATCGACACCTATCTTCTATTTATCGATTATAAAGCGGCCTTCGATAGTCCGATATGAGAGAAACTCTATGAAGCAATGTCTGAACTTGGTATTCCTGCAAAACTCATACGCCTTTGCAGGATGACCTTGACGAACACCAAATCCGCAGTGAAAGTTGGTAAGGATCTTACCGAACCTTTCGAAACCAAGCGAGGCCTCAGGCAAGGCGACACCCTATCGTGCGATCTCTTTAACATCTTAGTGGAGATCATTATGAGAAAAGCTGCAGTCAACATGAAAAAAACCATCAGCAGCAAAAGTCACATGCTGCTCGCGTATGCTGATGATATAGATATCATTGGGCGCACAATTAGAGAAGTTACTGCGGTTTTTTCGAGAATTGAGAAGGAGTCAGCAAAAGTGGGTCTGATGATAAATGAGGATAAGACAAAATTAATGGTTTCAACGAGCAGAGCCTCCACGCGATCAGACCAAAGCGTGAACGTTGATAACCGATATAATTTCGAGGAGGTGGACGAATTTATATACCTCGGATCTGCCGTGAACAAAAACAACAACGTCAGCCTTGAGATCAAGCGGAGAATTGTGCTTGCGAATAGATGTTATTTTGGGCTAAGCAAGCACTTTAGAGATAAAGCCCTCTCTCGAGTAATAAACGTCCAGCTCTACCAGACTCTCATTCAACCTGTCTTGCTTTATGGCGCAGAATCCTGGGTCCTATCGCAAGCAGACGAAACATCTGTAGGAGTCTTCGAGAGAAAAATACTCCGAAAAATTTATGGCCCTATAGTGCACAACGGCGAGTATCGGCGACGCATGAATCATGAGCTGTATGAGCTTTATCCTGACATTGACACAGTTAAGCGGATAAAGATAACGCAATTGCGCTGACTAGGCCATGTCAGTAGAATGGATGAAGACGAACCAGCGCGAAGGGTTTTCGAAACCGAACTCGAAGGAAGACGAAAAATAGGAAGACCAAGACTCCGCTGGAGGGATCAGGTTGACGAATCCCTGCGTACACTTGGTATTGCCAACTGGAGAGATAAAGCAAAAGATCGAACTGGTTGGCGAAATATGTTATCTTCGTTTTGTATGGTCCTTGACCCCCCGGGGTTGTCTGAGACCGGATAAGTAAGTAAGTAAGTAATTAATTGCTATTGCAATTGATCTTATCTGATACGACTTCTTTTGTAGTTGCAATGAACTAGAACGCTAGGTTAATAACGATTGCAACTGGCAATTAATTAAAAAACTCACTTACGTACTTAGGTGGCCTCAAACAACCCAGAGGGGTCAAGGGCCTTACAAAATGAGGATCACTTGTTTCTCCAACCGGCTCGATCTTCAACTTTTTTCCTCCAGTTGGTAACACCAAGCGCCCGCAGGCAATATTCCACCTGATCTTTCCAACGAAGTCTTGGTCGTCCTATTTTTCGCTGTCCTTCTTTTACGCCTTCACATACCTTTCGCACTTTATCATTCTAATCCATTATACTGATATTGCTTAGCCAGCGTACACGCGTTATTTTGATATGCATAACTACCTCGATTTCGGAAAACAGATTCATCAGATTGATTCATCCGTGATCGATACTCGCCGTTTTCTCTTAAAGGGTCATGTATTTTTCGGATCATTTTTCCGTCAAAGACTCCCAGTGATGTGTCATCCGAATGCGATATTACCCAGGATTCCGCACCACAAAGCAAGATATGTTTTATGAGAGAGGGTTTATCCATAGAGTAATGACGTATAGAGACTTCAACTCTCTCAGTAAATTGATAACATTTGGTGTGATGCAGATGGGCGGTTGGATGTTGGAAAGTATTGGTTTAATAATGCCAGATAGAGGCAATGGCTCAAACCATCCAACAATAAATCAACAACAGCATTTCGATTTATGCTTTAACATTTCCGTGAAAATACACCACAAATATATACTAACAAAAAGTCCAAAATACGTTTAAATTTCACAGGGTTTCATCAAAACGACAGAAAAAATTGAAGTCAACAATTTTTGTAATTGTCAATTTATGACAATCTCTATCGCACCGACCGCACCACGAATAGTGTGGAAATGTCAGGAAATGTCAGATGAGAACAATGGCAGGTCTATACGTCATTACTCTATGGTTTTATCTCTGAAGTCTTTGCTTAGCTCCAAAAAGGGCCTGTATGCAAGCACAATTCTCCGTTTGATTCCCATGCATACGTTATTTCTTCTACTTACACATAGAGAAATAAACAGGAGCCGTTATCCCTCTCTTCACGTTCTCTTCATGACGACGAGGTAGTAGGCCATTTCATCGAGTTCGAGTTGCTTTTGTAATTTACTCTTTGGTTGGACACAAAACGGACAGAAATAAAAGGGAATGCGTATTTTTGTTTGATGCAAACAACATAAAACATTAACACTATTTAAACTTATATTCCTGCATGGTCCATAACCTTTATCACTTCTGTCGTCTTTCATTCTAGATCATTTCTCTAGTACATTTTCGATCAGCGGCGCCATAGAAACAGCCTGGTTTAAGGCGGATCCGAGGTAAATAAATTCCTCCGCTACCTCGACATTATAGCGACTATCAACGTTCATTCTTTCATCCAAACGGGTGGATGTTTTGCTTGCCGAAATCATTAATTTTGTCTTGCAATCCTTTACTGCCAATTCCACTTTTGCTGATTCCTTGTCAAGTCTCCAAAAATACTGCAGTAACTTATCGCAGATTTCGCCCAATGATGTCTAAATCATCAGGATACTCGAGCAGCATGTGACATTTGCTTTATTCGTGTTGACTGCAGCGTTTTTCATGATGATCTCAATTAAAATGTTGAAGAGATCGCATAATAATAGGCCCTGCCTGAGCCCTCACCTCGGACTAAATAGGTCGGTGAGGTTTATACCGAGTATTTCGTGTTGGTCAGCGTCATTCTGCAAAGACACGTCAGTTTATCAAGAATACCAAGGTCCGTCATAGCTTGGTACGGTTTGCCCCGTATCGGGTTATCCAAGGAAGCCTTATAGTCAACAAAGAGGTGGTAGGTGTCGATTTGTTTTTCGTGGGGTTCCTGCAGGTTTTGTCATAATGTGAAAATCTGGTCGATAGTTGACTTTAAAGGCCTTAAGCCACACTGATAAGGTCCTATCAGGTCTGCAACAAACCGCATTAGTCTTTCGCACATTACGCTCGATAGAACCTTGTATGCGATGGATAAACGGCTTATTCCACATATAGACGTTTAAATCCCAAAACCTCATAAGTCAAAAATTTGGCATATTCGTATTACTGATGATATGTGTTGAAAATATTATTCTGCATGTACAGCAACTTTGTAAAACAGCATTAAATGCTATTTCCAGAATGTCTCTCCGAAATGAAAATTATATCAATAATTTAAAAGTGTCGAATTACATTTTTATCTTTTAGTTTTTTTGGTTTCCTGAAAAATATGAAATTTTGAATTATGAGGTTTTGGTATTTGAACGTCGATATACTCGGGTCGCCTTTTTGGGATATATGTATTAGGACATAGTATGTTAAGACTCCAATCGTCGAGCATGCAATCGTTTAGCCATGATTTGCATATGAGCTGATGCATGCAGTTTTCCAACTCATAGCCGCTAGCCTTAAACAGCTCAGCCGGTGCTCTATCAGCACCAGCGGCTTTGTTGTTCTTAAGCCGGGAAGTTGTTGTTCTAACTTCGCTTTGGCTAGGAGGGGGGCAGTCGACACCATCGAACTGTATGTGGTCCACACTATCATCTATATTGAAGTCTCCTGGGGCATGTAAACCAGAGGAGTGATGTCTCCATATTCCCAACATACTCTGTTCATCTGTGACAAGATTCCCATCTTATCTTATCTCTACAAAAAGGGGAACATTTCCGTTGGTTTGCTTTTGTACTTTTCGGTAGAGTATACGTGCCTCATTCTTCCTCTTGTAATATTTTTTCTCACTGTCGCACTTTCTCCACATCCTGTTTTTCCTCCTAAACAAACGGGAAGCCTCTCTCCCCTTCTCCGTATACCGCTTTGTCGTGGCTCACGTTGCAACTGACTGAAACATTGCCATACGTGCAGCGTTCTTTTCATAACTTGCCATGCGACACTCTTCATTGTTCGACACTCGACAGACACACCCTCTCACTTGTCCTTAATCGATTTTCCATAAGCAAGTACTCTCTCTGCAGCAGTTTTCATAGAGTGGGAAATGTGCTTCCACTGCGCTTCAGGATCATGAGGCGGGGGTGCGTTCTGCAGCAGTATCTGAGTGAGCTCCTCTGCACAGGCCGTGGCAATCTCTGGTAATTGCAGCTTTCGATGTCCATATTTCTATATGTCTGGTTTCGTTCGACTTAGGCTGCGCTTATCCTTGTGCGAACCTTTGCTGGAGACAGTTTGTGATCCGAATCGATATTAGCTCTTCGAATCACACGTACTTCCATTACACTAGTACAGTGCCTTCCATCAATTGCCAGGTGATCAATATGGTTCTTCGTCTGTTGATCAGGGGATATCCAAGTAGCCTTATAGATGGGTGTCTATATGTTGGATTCTCGTTCCACTGACAACCATGTATTTCGTTACAGCAAAATCTATTAGTCTCATTCCGTTATAGGAAGTGATGGCGTGTAGACTGAATTTACCGATGGTTGGTGCAAAGATATTTTCCCTGCCGACTTTGGCATTAAAATCACCTAGAACAATCTTAATGTCATGATAAGGGCAGCGGTTGTATGTTTCCTTTAGGCACTCATAGAACATGTCCTTGGTAACATCGTCTTTATCTTTTGTCGGGGTATGTACAAAAGTTTGCCATATGTTAAAGTATTTCACTTTAGTGTGGATTGTGGCTATACGTTCACTCACGGGGTCGAACCTTGAGACTAGATGTCGCAGTATTTTGCGAACTACAAATCCGCAACCAAATTCATGTTTTTTCTCATGGCAGCTGTGGTATATGTCACAGTTCTTCTTCCTGGTACAGCCACTTGGATAGCAGTAATGGCAGCTTTAGAATTCTCGAGGACATCTGCCAGATGGATAGTGGCACCGGATCTGTGTAGTGGTGTAACGTGAATTGTGGTCCTTATAACGTTTTCGGGGGTCTTCCAAAAATAGGGCGGTTTATGTTTCTTATTCTCATTTCGTATTTTCATTGGCAATATAGCGGTGGCGGAAGGCAAGTCGAGCCCACCATAGTTTTGTATTTTACCTACTGCGAGGATGATTATGTTTCAGCCGCCCATTGTGCAGCAGAAGCTGTCCGGAATGCCTTGTGTCGCAATTAGATTTTGTTTCTTTAGTTTTGGCCAGATGTGTTGGCTTATCCGCCTTCAAAGGACAATCAAATATGTCTTCTAGTTCGAAGAGCTATTTTGCTAGAGATGCATTAGTGATCGCATAACCAATCAGGCTGCTTATTCGTTTCGCCTTCTCACTCTAGCTAACCAACGGAGAATTCCGCTAAAGCCATTTCCCTGATAATACTACGAGGAAGTAGTGAGCTGCATTGTCTGCCTATGAAAGAATCATTTCTGGCCACTCCGAAATGAATGGCAATCAGAAACTTTCCACTTGCACGTTCAGTACCATGTCCTTCCGAGATATTTTACTTCCACTGCCTGTGGTATTTCTGCTTCATTTTGAGTTATGGGAGGGCAAGTTTCACATTTGGGAGTTAACGTGTTTTGGACAGATTTTGTTTCATTGACTTCGATGCTCCATTTATTCAGCCAAGATGAGATATTATCGATATATTTTGGAAGGGAGACACTTGCCTTTATTGCGTCTTCATTGAGGGCTACAGCAGCTGTATCGTCAGCAAAAGTTCTAAATTCAACTCCGTCTGCGAGAGGGAGATCTGAGGTAAAAATCAAATAAAGTGTTGGGCCCAAAACGCTGCCTTGTGGTAAAGCTGCTTCATTTTGATAAATTGAGCTAAAATCATAATATTCTTTGGCATAGAAATATCGATTTCAAATATACGAGTTGAGAAAGAGATAATAGTTTATGGAAATTATTTGGTTTAATTTGAATAGTAACCCATCATGCCAAACTTTATCAAATGCTTGACAGATATCGAGAAATGCTGCAGAGCTGTACTGTCCTTTTTCAAAAGACTAATTTATCGTTTGCACGAGCCTGTGAACTTGTTCTACACGCTGAAAACAGTGGTATCAGCAACATATTGCAGGGAGCATGTAAATGTTTACAAGCATTGATTCCATGAATTGAAGATATGATGCTTTTTTGGTCCTTTGTTTTCTGTCACGGTTTTGTTTTCAGCAGTTTTCAACCAACTAACCCACATCTGGGTCACAAAGACAAACATATATTGTAACGAATTGATCGAACATGTAATATTGAATAGCAAACACAATGTATTTGGACACAAGTATATTATATTTGCGACAGGCTACAAACAAGTTATATTTGCATCCAAATAACAAAAAGAAGAGAGATATTTCAGTGTGTATGGTAACATGTTTTTTTGCTAATCCCGAATTAATGGTGAGGAATGCTAACTCTAGGACTTTACCGATAATCGGTAGCAAATTGATTAAGTAAGCGGTATGAGGATACCTGTTCAGGAGATTTTCCGAAATTGAGAGACATTGTGAATTCCGAAACTTTCCATTGAGGTGAAACAAAGCAACGAGAGAGACAGGGATTATAAATATATACCAAGAGAGAGATCTTCTATTGGAATTTATTTTAGAGTCTTGGGAGTAACGAGATCATGACCTGGAACAGTATTGAGATTATATTTACGTATGACGTCCTTTACCTTCGGATTTTGGGAATTTCCTTATAGGCAAAGCAAATTGATGCGTTTGATTCAGGCAGACAGATATTTGAGGTTGGATATCAAAATTTTTCGATCCAAATTCATTTGGAGTAGATACCTCTTCCAAGTGTTCCGCAAATTTAGCAGCCATTTCAGAGTTAGTTTTTGTCCAGGTGTTATAATTTTTTCTAATAGGGTGATTCATTTTCTCCTGGTTTTTTTATTTTACTCGTCTTTTCCAATAGAGTATAATTTGTTGCTTTTGAGGGGTTGAGAATTAATATATCAGATTCATAATGTGGATTATATTCCTGTTGTTGTATATCTGTGGGTTCAGATGTGTGTTAAGAGTGGATTCGTGCGGGGGGTAGCATGTTATTTGCCATCGCTTGCAAGCTTTGAGCTTTTCTGCAAAATTTCTCCTTACTTCTGCGGCGTAACCAGGGATATTGTAGTAGATTTGTTCTGGACTAGAGATCTGCGCAGAGTTTTAATGCAGAGATTTAAATATTTTATTGCATTTGAAATATCATCTTCAGTTTTGAGAGGAACTTTCAGATTTACTGATGCACTGACGAGTTATTCATAGTATTGCCAATTTGTTCTTCGAATTTTCTTGTAAAATTTCTTGTAGCATTTACTGTCAATAAGACAGGTGGTTGATCTGAAGGAAAATCAGGCTGTGTACAGTGTTGATGCACAGAATCGGGGAACCGGTTCGAAAGAATAGGTTCTTTACACGGACCGGGGCTTACAACAACCGAAAGACGGGTCCAGAACGGGTTCAAAAGAACCGAAAACGGTTCATTAAAGACCGACAAACGATTCTAGAGGAACCGAAAAACGATTCTAGAGGAACCGCAAACCACTTGAAAAGAAGGGTAAAACGATTTCTGGATAAGAGCATTCGTTTCCAAAGGAGGCTATAGTGTTAACCTTTGGGTGAGGGTACGAAAATGTGTATTTTTATCCAATTTTATATTCTTATAATAAAATATTTCACTTAAGCCTCTTTGGGATAACAATTTGCTGAGAACTGTAACCGGCCTAAATACCCGGTTATTCGCGGAACTGGGCTCGACAAAAAGTGTGTATTTTTATCAAGTTTTATATATAAAATGTTTCACTTATGCCTCTTTCGGTCACCAATTTGCTGAGAACCGGAAATCGTCCAAATACCCGGTTCTTCTCGGAACCGGTTCTAACAATACGCGGAACCACACGTCACTAGTGTACAGCACTTGTGAGGTTCCAGACACATGGTTTTCGGTCTACAGAATCAATTAGATCGTGTGTTTTGTTAACATTTGGTGGCCAATATATGGGTGAATTTGGGGAGATGGTTAATTGACAAGAGTAGTTGATGTCCCTTTTGGGGTATAAGACGAGAACCCCATGCTGTATGCTTAGTATTGTAGTTGCCACAGGCTAAATATTTTTGCTCTAGAGATAAGAAAACCGAGTCATACTGATCTTAATGACGTGTCTCTGGATACTATGTATAGAGGGTATCGTGATTTACGATCGAAAATTTTTCGACTTGTCTCCGTCACCCAACATTTTTTGTAGCTCACGCCACCGCCGATAGATTACTTTACTTTTATTGACTATTTTACAGCCTCATGAGGTCAGACGTCTGGGACATATTAATTAGACAAACAAATTTCAACATATTCTTCCAACTGGCTGTATCCTTCGCCAGTTGGTAACACCAAGGATACGGAGGGATTCTTCTGCCTGGTCTTTCCAGCGGAGTCTTGGCCGTCCTCTTTTCCTGCTTCCATCGGGTACGTTATCGAAAACCTATCGCGCTGGCTCATCTTCACTCATCCTGACAACATGGCCTAGCTAACGCAATTGGCCTAATTTGATTCGCCTAGCTATATCCACGTCAGAATATAGACTATATAGCTCTGCGCTCCATCGACGTCGGTACTCGCCGTTTTCCCCAACAGGACCATATATTCTACGGAGAATTTTTCTCTCGAAAACTCCCATGTGTTCCTCATCCGCTTGCGATATGACCCAAGTTTCGGAGCCATATATCAAGACAGGTAAAATGAGAGTCTCACATAGCTGGACTTTTGTTCGTCGAGAGAGGGCTTTGTTCCTAAACTGCTTGCTGAGCCCAAAATAACATCTATTTGCAAGCACAATTCTCCTATCTATCCCCAGGCTAACGTTGTCGTCCTTGTTCACGGCGGATCCAAGGTAGACAAATTCATCTACCACTTCAAAATTAAATCGGTTGTTAACGTTCAAGTTCGGACCAAGTCGAGCGGTTTCTCTAGTCGTTGACACCATCAATTTTGTCTTGCCCTCATTAACAGAAAGACCCACCTTCGCTGATTCCTTTTCGATTCTTGAAAATACTCTCGCAAATTTCGCCCAATTATGTCTATGTCGTCAGCATACGCCAGCAACATATGGCACTTCGTGTTAATGGTCTTGTTCGCATTTACTGCAGCCTTTCTCATCATTATCTCCATTAAGATGTTGAAGAGGTTGCACGAAAGTGTATCGCCTTGTCTAAGTCCTCGCTTGGTACATAATGGTTCAGTTAAGTCTTTCCCCACTTTCACTGCTGATTTGGTGTTGGTCAGCGTCATTCTACAGAGGCGGGTCAGTTTTGCCGGAATACCAAGTTCAGATACAGCTTCGTACAGTTTTCCCCGTATGGGGCTATCGAAAGCAGCTTTGTAGTCGACAAAAAGGTGGTATGTATCGATTTGCTTTTCGTGGATAAAAGACTGATACCGCGATAGTTGGAACAGGCACACGGATCACCCTTTTCGAATATAGGACAGTGAGACTCCAATCGTCGGGTATAGATTCCCCCAGCCATATACCGCATATAAGTTGACGCATGTGGGCTAGCAGTTCTCCGCCACCTGCCCCAAAAAAGTTCAGCGGGTAGGCCATTCGCACTAGCGGCTTTACCATTGTTAATGCGGTACCACTGCCATTTTTCCCAACCATGTGCCGATAAATTAATTTTTCAGTTTTGCAGACGTCTTGTATAGTTTGATCTCGGCACAGAGTTGTTCTAAATTACTCTAAGCACAAAGTTGCCACCTGAAATGTAACTTTAATCCCAAAATCGTTGGTGTAACCGGCAAAGATTAAAGAGCAAGGTTACTGCTAACCTGCCCGCGATAAACTGCGGTCTAAATACGACATTGTAATACATTGACGTTACGAAAAAAATCACAATCAATTTCTCATTTCATATTATATTTACGTTATCGAGTATTTACTGTATTTTACCTTAATTTTAATATTTACATAAACAATGATTCCATCTAGAAATCCTCATGTTGAAATATTTCAAATCATATCATGATGATATGTTGATAATCTTTACACATGTTGCCTTCCTATTACCAAATATCATCACTGTAGCTAAAATATTCTCTGAGCTGTCATCAAATATGGCAACACAACACCCACTTTACATACATATGTATTTCCTCATGAATATTTCATTCAAGTATTAGGTAATTGAATGTTATTCTCTAAAAGCTAAAGCAGATGACAAAATAAATATTTATATACAACATCGACATAAACGCGATAAAAAGAAAACTCATACTCATTGACAATCAGCTGTTTTGTCGTTTAACACATGTACAATTGTGTATGAGTTGTCAATACGAGTAACGATAAAAAATGTGAATAGTAGTATTACAAATTCAACAAGCCCTAAATGGCGCTAACGCTGAGTGGAAATGACATCAAACAAAAAATATTGTGAATTTAATTAGGAATTATGAATTATTATAATTGAAATAAAGAACTATTTATAGTTTGTGATTTACCTAAATAAAAGCGTTCAGCGTAACTTTATGCGTGGTTGTGGTTTGATAATTTAAACTTCCTTGGGATGTGTCATGGTAGAACAAGTAAACTAATCTCGTTAGAAAAGCTGGTTTCAACAGTTTTCTTACTTCTGTGTTTCTCTTGCGTCAAATGCTTTTGGTTTTGTACTTATGTACTTTTGGACGCATGAATTATAATTTGAAAGGCCTCCAATTATAACAACACCTACTGAGTCTACCTTACATATTCTACCATGGGCTATCTCTATAATATGATCGAATGTACACCGGCATACATATACATACTTATATATTCTTCTAAGGTTTTTGGTAACGGGTAATTACAGCCCAACTGATACGCAGATGATGCGGCGGTACAACTTAGAGAAGACATCCCAATAATCTATACAGAAGAGTCGCTGAGGCAAATACAGCCGCTTTCGAAGAACCTCGCTTGCTAGGTAGGTAACAGTAAAAAGGTGTCCAACAGGGTGAAATAAGTGGAAATATTCCAGAAACGGAAACAACTTTGGAACTACGGTATAGAGAGCAGAGTGTGTAAGGCTCACACATGTTAGTCTCTTCGCAAAAGAGCTAAGGGATAAATGGGGCCTTCAACCGAAGATTACACACTGGCTCTATACAAATGCTATCACACTGCTCGTTACTTACGTATCTGTACTCTGGTAGGCATCAATGCAGAAATAGTGCAACATTGGAGAACTATATAAGGTTTAACCCATGTGCTGTTGGACAATCAGTGGGGCGAGTAGAATCGCATCATTAAGGGAACTAGAGGCAATATTTTCACTGAACCCCATTGAGGTAAAAATGTAATACGAGGCTGCCTTAGCGGTGAAACGATTGCACATGCCGAGAATTCTGTGTTTGTTTTGTTGTTTGGATGCAAACAAAAACGTGTTTGTAGCTTGTCTCAAATATGGTATACTTGTGTCCAAACACATTGTGTTTGCCACTCAATATTGCCTGTTGGAGATACAGTGATTAATATATTATAATATATGTTTTTGAGATTCAAATTACGCTTTGCTTGTTGAAAACTACTGAAAACAAAAACGTGACAGACAACAAAGAAACAAAACAGCAGAAGATCTTCAATTCATGAAAACATTGCTTGCATGGTCCAAATACATACATGGTTCCTGCACGCTGAAAAGCCTGTCTTTTTGTTATTGTTTGGATGCAAATATAAAGTGTGTTTGGAGCTTTTCGCAAATATAATATACTTGTATCCAAACACATTGAGTTTTCTAATCAATATTACATGTTTGTGATACAATGAGTAATATGTTATAATATATGTGTGTGCGGCACACATATATTTATGTTTGTGATACAAACACCGCTCTGTTTGTTGCACTGTATATGCTCTTTCGAGAGCAACAGAATAAAAGAGGGACAACGAGAGAGTCTATCTTGTAAGTGTTCATCTGTATTTTTGCATTATTCTTTCAGTCAGTGAGTCATATATATTCCTGAATGTTGGTCTAAATTGCAGATGGAGTGTTTCTTATTTTGGCTGATGTACTGCGTTTTAGTCTCGTTTATTCAGTCGTCAATGGTTCATCGGACAGAGGATATCAAAAGCGCTTGATCAGTGAAAAAAGAATAAACGAAGGCTCGGGCGTTTAAATGGTTTGTTATGTTACTTTGGATTTTGTGTATGTGTTTCGTATATATGCATGTGTGCTACCAAAGTGCGAAACGGTTTTGAGGAAAGAAACTGGAGAGGGCAACAACGTGAAGCCCTTTATCTGTCCGAGCCTTTACTGAGCAAATCGGAACGGCGGACCATTTGTGAAATAAGTGTAATGAAAAAACACAAGTAATTAATCCACGCTTGGCTTGCATGAACTTCATTTGTATATAACTATCTTGTTTGTGCGATGGCCGTCGGTGGTGCGATGCGTGGTATGCGCACCTCTTGTACATGAGATTCTGGGTTCGATCCCTGCTCTGACCACCTTAAAAAAAATTTTCTTTCGGAGGCGGTCACCTCGCATAGTGACGGCGACATTATTGAGTATTTTGCCATGAAAAGCTTCTCAAAATACCGTTCGGAATCGGTGTAAAACTGTAAGTCCCTATCAGTGAGCGAAATCTGAAAAGCGCGATGTAATGGGAAACCATTTATATATTTTTTAACTTGTTTGTGTACCAAGGCATTGTGATAACCAACGCATAGCTGAAACCTTCTTAACACAAAAACTCTGAGACAACAAAGGAAGGAGAAGTAAAAGAGCAGCAGATTCGCCTTTCATGAAAAAAAAACAAATAATGCATTCAATGCAAATAAATGTTAACAGAGCCGATTTAAATCTATTAATTTTTTGTATTAATTATTTATAAATGTGAATTTATATTGTTAAAATTAATTATAATAAATAATACATATACAAGGTGGCGCAAAAGTAATCCTCCTATCAGAAAATGCTATAAATTTTGCGATTGGCCCCTAATGTCAGTTCTGTTTTGACATTTGTGTAGTAAACACATGCGAAATACACGTTAATAAACAATGTTACGCTATACTGCTCCAGAACGCGGAATATTGCTGACTATTTATTTGACCAATAATCGGTCGGTGACGTGAATTTCGTTGCAGATTTCCTGGCCGTCCAACGCCTACTGCGACGTTTAGCCGCTCGCCTCGAAGAGACTGGCACAACACGAGATGCTGCCAGGCGTGGCAGACCCCGGAGTAGCCGTTCTGCAGAGAATATTGCTGCTGTAGCCGAGGATGTCATGGAAGCGCCGTCGATGTCATGGAAGCGCCGTGAGTGCTACAGAGCAATGATCCACGAGTTCTTTTTGCCGCAACTTGATGAATTGGGATTGGAAAACATGTGGTTCCAACAGGACGGTGCAACGGCGCACACTGCACGTGCCACAACCGATATGCTGAAGGATGCATTTCCCGGGCGCCTAATCTCCCGTTTTGGCGATTTGCACTGGCCAGCAAGATCGCCTGATTTGACCGCTCCAGACTTCTTTTTGTGGGGCTTTTTGAAGTCGCGGGTTTATGTCAACAAGCCTCAGACTCTTGCAGCTCTTAAAGACAATATCCGTCAAGAATGTGAGGACGTATCGCCGGAAGTTTTGGCCAAAGTGATGGAAAATGCCATAAAAAGGGGCTCAAATGACAATCAACTGTGGCGGCGGTCATTTACATGACATCATATTTTCGGCTTGATGTAAAAAAAATTAAAAGACCAAATAAAAATAATCCACAAGAAGAATCAAAGTTTTTCATTTTTTTTTAAATTACAGCCAAAAAACATCGGAAGTTTACTTTTGCGCCACCTTGTATATTGAAATCGAAGAATAATTCGTTTCTAAATATTATTCTATTTGGGAGGAAATTCGCATATGTTTCCATGTAAGTATATGATGATTGGGGTTAAGAACGCATATGTTTACACGTAAAAGCATACATGTTTGTCAGTAAACATGATACTGTTTGAATTTAAATACAAGTAAGTTTGGGACCTGGAAACATACGAAAGTTTGGAAGTGTGTTCCAAACATAGACATGGTTGCAGCAGAATATGTTTGGGAAAATATGTTAGAGAGGCCGTTATTTTTCAGCATGTGCATAATGCTACAGGAGCCTTTTTCCAGCGTGCAATCCCTAGAACATGATAGGCAAATTTAATGGTTTCTCACCATCGGAGCAGAGATTTACAAACATTCGCAAGAAAATTAACACAATTATTCAAAAGAGAGAAATACGACCTGATGCTCAGCAGCGGTAGCGGGAAACACTGTTATATTGACGGATCCAGGACGGGCAACACAAAAACATAATTTTTGGGGATATATATATTAAACTGCTCTTTCCTCTACCCGACCACAACACTGGTTCTCCAGCAGAGGTCATGGAGAACCGAAATGAGTGAGATGTCTAAATTATTATAGTGGAGGCACTAGAGGGATGATCTTCACTGAAAGTGAAGTGACGATCAGGACAGTGTCATCATGAAGTGCGAGATCAGTAAAGCCCTGACTAATTAATCCAGACAGCAGTTGGATTCTTGAGAAAAATCTGGCAGCATTCTGGTCTAATTGAAAGTGCATCCTACATAGATATGTTTGTCAGTGCCAAGCCAGCACACGGAATTTGGGGCAATAAATATGTACACACTGAGAAAAACGATATCTGTAACATATTCTCTCAAACACATTCTGCAGAAACAATGAATATGTTTGGAGCACACTCCAAATATTACTAAATTCTTTGATATTTAAATGCAAACATTAGCATTGCATTTAAGTAAGCAAACATGCATACATTTGCATACAACCATATACGTGTTTCATCCCAAATATCCATATACTTACATCGAAGCATTCTTATATTTCCTCCCAACCGAACGATTGATGACTGAATACATTAAATTGAAACGCAACAGATCAGTCAACATAATAAACACTGACTCCATTTATACTCGCATTCAGGAATATTGATGACTCACTGAGGGAATAATGCAAAAAATACAGTTATATACTTGCAATAACATTAAGTTAAGCTGAGAACAATCTCTTTGTACTTATTATACTATTTTGCTCTTGACAGAGCATAGCGATAACAAGTATGCAAACGGAGCACCAATTACAGCTATATTTGTATTACAAACAAAGCTGCATTTTGATCACGAGCATATATCTTTGACGTTTGGGAATAAGGTCTTAAGTCAAAAAAATGCATTTTGGGTTTTTGATTGGGTTTAACTCAATTTTTTTTTCTCTTTCGTTTGGTATTAATAACTTAAATCTAGCACAACTCCATCCAATCGTAATCATTTGCTCTTTAGGCAATAAGTCAGAAAATTTCATATATAAATAATTTTCAATTTAAAATTATGAAAAACTACAGTTTCTGACTTAAGACCTTATTCTCAAACGTCAAAGATATATTATAACATATTAATCATTGTGTCTCAAACATGTAATACTGAATAGCAACACAATGTGTTTGTATACAAGTGTACTGTATTTGCGGCGAGCTTCAAATACACTCTCTATGTGCATCCAAATAAGAAAAACACAGATTTTTCAGTGTGTACTGCAATACAACCCTGAATTATTTTCTGTGTTTTTTTGCAGATCGTTGGACTGAATAGTATGGTAAGTCGGGATGTCCAACGGAGGATATAGCCAAGTTCAGAATGGGGAAATCTGGATTCACTTCAACAATCGACTAGAATCCCCCCCCACAGAACACACCGAAAAACGTCAGAAAACTGAATATTGTGTGCGGTGTCCCGGATGAAAACAGTGACAGAGAGTCAATGTTTCTGGACGTAGTCGAACATTTTGCTTCATGGGTGATCTAAATCGAAACTTCACTCTGAGGGAACATCAACATTGAATTGAAATAGACCAGTGACAATAGAATTCTGGTCGTGTGAGAACGACACAGAAACAATAGAACACATCCTCTGTCATTTTCAATACCTATCCAATAATATAGCGCCCAGTTTGAAGCATTCCAAGGGAACGGTTGGCAGTGGTTTCAGGAAATTGTGGCTATGGGTGGTCTCAGTGGTTACTGGGGCGAGCGACTCATGTACATGAGAAGGTGTGTTCGATCCTTGCTCGGGCCACCCTACATTTCCATCGACGATGGTCATTTCGCTTACTGCCTGCGATACTAACGAGCAAATTTCATAAAAACCATTCGGAATCGGTGAAAACTGTATATCTCAATCAGTGAATATAATACTGCAACACGCATAACTCACTCATTGTGATCCGCTGTTCCTTCATAAGTTGTATTGGGAAACTATTTGGTGCACACATCAGCTGACCCAGTTGTATGTCTTTAAATAGGTCAGGACATAGAGTACAAATCTAACCAAACCCAGTCCGCTGGAAATTGTTTTAATGTGTGATTTATTTGCTATTTGGTTTTCGAAAATTGAAGGAAACACATAAAATTTGAAGATCGATAACACAGTGCAACACGAAAAATACAACGATATACGGACACCACCACTATAATGATATACGGACACCACTACGTGATAAAAGACCAAAAAAAGACCCGTGTCTCCCAGTTTTGCCCAAAGTAATGCACTTTTTTATGGACCCCCAAAGATTTGGGGCCTCGTTGTAAATTTAGCAAAAAGTGATCATTTTTTCAGGCTCATATCTTGCAAACGGTTGGAAATTTTGGTTTACTCTCTGAGGGAAAGTTGTAGCTCGTGTCATAAAGATTATGAACACATAAAATCAAAAAACTTCATCTTCAAGGTCAAAATCGCAAATAACTTTAAAAAATTCTTTTTTTTTAAACTTTTTTCCCTTGTTCAGGTCCATAGGTTGCAACCCGTTCAAAATTCAAGGAAACAATCAACTACAAGAATGTACCTAAGATCTCAATAAACAACTTTCTAGGAGATATGAACTTCCTAGGAATGATTCTTAAAACCGTTTACTTCAAAATTGAGATACTATGCTATCTCACCGACTGCAGCAGCACAGGCAAAGAAATAAGCTCAGCACACGCAACAAGGCACGCAGCACACAATATAAAAGCGACACGAGGCTCACATCGAGGCATTGTACAGCGCGACGTCAGTCAACAGTTTATGTTGTTTCATTTGTTCCACCATACTGCCCTTGGCCACTCTTGTTTGTGTGAGGCCACCTAATAAAGTGCTTAAGTGAAACCCGCCTCTACCTGACATAACCGGTAGAAATCAGCAAAATTTGGCAGGGGTCGGGGGCAAAACACAAATTGATTTAGAGATCATGGATGACTGGTTTTCCAACCAACAATCCGCACTTAAATTAATGATTTTATCTTAACTTCCCATGAAGGGATAGGGGAGATCTTCCGGCACATAATGAGCAGCGCGCTTTACACTTTTACGATCTCTAATAGGTACCTACAGTTTTACTCAGATACCGAACCGTTTTTGAAATTTTATATAATAAGTAAATGGTTTCCTGATACATCCCATATAGGGATTAGGGAGAGCTTCTAACAACCAGTGAGCTGTGCACGTTCTGGTTTAACACTCACTGATTGGGACCTACAGTTTTAGACCTACTTTCTACACTACACTTTCCTTGTAGACCAGACACAGTGGAAACTATGCCCGTATGGTATATGAATCAATCGAAACGCGTATATATCATTCGCGAGGATCCATCTAAGACACAGGGTTTACTTTGGAGATACCTACGAAGGAAGGCGACTTTCCTTGCTCACTATTCACAAATGTAACTGTTAAGAATCGATTTGAGCTACAGATTGTAGACGCCTATGTGTCGTCCCCAAATACTGCTTTGTACCTGGTGATAGTTTGGGGACACTACATAAGGGAAATCATTTTCCTTGCTGATCAGTTAAAGCTGTGACTGTTGTATGCCGCAGAGTCATTAATCGCATACCATGTATTCATTTTGGTATTAGCGGACGATTCAGAATGGACTGTGGTTCTTTGAAGTCCGGGATTAAGTTATACTGTCTGTGATATAAGGGGGAACTATGAGTAATAGTTCAAGAACCTGCAGCATTTCAGGAAATATCATGATAACCATATGGAAGAGAGATACTGAGGCCACGTTACCCCAATCTTTGCGCACATACTCTGAATGCTTTTTAACGATTTTCGTTCTTTGGTCGCATAGTAATAACTGGAGTCCAAATATCAGAACTGTGAGTAAATAATCTCATCGTAAGTAGGTGCAGAGTGTTGACCTTCAGTGATGAATTGGTAGGAGGCGTGTGCGACTCGTTAACATCAAAACGTGTGCCCAAATCCTACACTGACCACCTTTCATTTTTTTCGCTGACGCGCTCAGTCAGTTCGAATATGTCGTCACTAGCAAATATTTGAACAAAAATTTGAAATATTTTATTGATTTTGAACAACGAATACCGTTGAGGCGTATGCTCCCCGTTGTCGCCGTGTGGTTTTCGAAACATTTATAGAATATAAATCAATTTCGAACATTTCAAAAATGCTGAAAATGGTGTTGAAAATTTCATCGATTTGTTACTATTTTTTGCTGTTGATATTTTGGTTGGCTGCCTAAAATTCAAAGTTGTAGGTAAAGAAATTTACATTGTAGTATTTTCAGGTCAATTGTTGTTGTTGGCGATACGGAATGTTGTTGCTAGTAATCATGTGGTTGGTGTTGCTGGTGATGTTGTTGTTGCTGTCGTCTTTTTTTGTGATATTGTTCATTGATATTAATTCAGTGAAGTGCTATAAATCGTTTTGGATCATTGGCAAATGCATAAACATTAAACGTCAAACATATTCGTAACCAAATTGTTGGTATCTGTGACTCTTTCAGTGTTTGGGTCTGGGTCTGGCTTTGTGTCGTTGTCACGTTGTCTTTGTGTCGCTGTTGTTTGCTTTACATATTGTATGACATTTGTTCAGTATGATTTTTCTTTTTCTGTTGATGTTAACAGCAAATTTTACATATCAACCGAACGAGGAAAAGACGCACAGTGGAACAATATCATTCAAATTTAAGGCTTACAGTAAATCGGAATTAATTGAAGCCCTTGGTGGAAGAAGGTGTTAACTCACTTGTTTTCAAAAACAATATTTTCCTTCTTTTAATGTTTCCATTTTGCGTCAAATCGCAATACCACTGGTTCACATTTTATGTTTTTTTATGTCGTAACGGGTTCGAGACGGATCCGCCAAAACACAATTTCACTGATTCGCTTTTTTTTTGTTTTTACGGAATCGTAACGAGTTCAAGACGGATCCGCCAAATCGCAATATGACTGAATCGCATTTTTATGTTTTTACGGAATCGTAACGAGTTCAAGATGAATCCAAAACAATATTTTCCTTCTTTTAATATTTCCATATCTCGCCAAATCGCAATATCACTGGTTCGCCTTTTATGTTTTTTATGTCGTAACGGGATCCAGACGGATCCGCCAAAACACAATTTCATTGATTAGATTTTTTATGTTCCAAATCACAATTACAGTGATTCCCTTTCTCATGTTTTTGCGGACTCGTAACGGGTTCGAGGCGGATCCGCCAAAACGCAATTTCGCTTTTGATTCACTTTTTTATGTTTCGACGGAGTCGTAATGAGTTCGAGACGGATCCGCCAAATCACAATTTCACTGATTCGCTTTTTTATGCCTTTAGGGACTCGTATCGGGTTCGCAACGAATTCGAGAACTCACATTTCGGGTTTTTAGGATTTTACGAACTCGTTAAGAGTTCGAAGCGGATCCGCATCCGCTTTTGTGAATATTGGGTAATTACTAGAGTATTCCTAAGCCGAGTTTTCGGTTTATTCGAAAATTTTGATTTGGATGGACACTGAAAATGCTAATTTTCCAAAAAAAACCGGCGGGCTGTGGACTAATAACTCTAAATGAGTTGTTTACCGGCTGCCAGTAGCACCTAACATAATGTGGCGGTTTGGCGGTTTTCAGTGGCTGGCATGATCACTCGATTTGACCGGCCCACACTTCTTTCATAGTTCATCGAGAGTCTATGTGAACGCGCCACAGACTTCGGAAGTTCTCATAGATAATATTCGAGAACAGTGTGAGAACTTTGGGTGATACAAACGGGTAAAACGGCGGTAAAAATAGCGACTGTCACGAGCAATGGCGGCGACAATTTGACCCCGCTATCATCTTTCAAAAGAATTGGAAAGAAACTTAAACTGATCAGAAAAGCATCGTCACAGGGATGAAACTGTTCATCACTCCAACAAATGTTGTCATCATTCCCGCTACGAAAATCTGTTCATCAACTGCAAATTGTTCGTCACTGCGATGAAAGCACGGTTGTTGCGCAATGAACTTGATTCAATATTCCATCCAATTTGTTTCGTTGCTGCAATGAATTTGATTCGCTGCTGTAATGAACTCGTTTCGTTGTTGCAATGAATAAGCACCGTCCTCGCAATCAATGTATTTCATTGCTGCAATGAATTTGCTTCATTACAGCAATGAAGTTGCTTCAGATAAATCTAATGTCAGTAGTTTAAATTTCATGCACTTACTTTTCTTTACTGTTTAACCCAGTTTTCTACAAAATTGAAATTAAACAAAATTGCTGCAGGAACGAAAATTAAGTTGTTGCAGCAACGATAAGAATAATTGTTACAGAAATCATGTATGACATTTTTCGTTGCAGCAACTACCAAATTGTCGAATATACCAGAGTCTTCATTATAGCAACGTAAAAAAATTAACGAAAATGTTTCATCCATGCGACGGAACGTTTTTCTATCAGTGTAAAGATCCAAATAAGCATTAAATGAAAATGAGATAAAGCCGTTCACACGAGAGGTGGAAAGGGGGAGAAACCCCGACGACGACAACTACAATTTTATTAAGACGGTCACTGGTATGAACGCTAAGGCACTGAAGAGAAGGGTCACAAACTTCGAACAGATCGTCCGCCAACGTGAGTTTAAATCCTGGTGCCGACTGTTTACATTTTGTCTAACTGCAGGAATAAACTCCTGATCTGTGTAGCTCGTAACAAATGGGAAAATATTCTTCTAAGAAATAACTTCAGATCGAATCATAATAATAAAAATCAATCATCATCATCTTAAAGGTATAGCACCCACCACAACATCGGGTGAATGATTTTGGGCCACTCAGAATGTGTTGGTTGGTTGATTGTTCTTCGTAGGTTTAAATTTACAGTGAATAGTACGTACCACACAATTAAAACTATTTATGTATTTTCCCATTACATCCCATGGAAAGTCAGAGGAGATCCGTGTACTTTCTAGTTTTACACTCGCCGATTGGTACCAAATATTTTTCTCCAGTTAAGATCGGTCTTTTGAGGAGAATTTTCCATGGGTACACGCTGAATAAACGGCCCCAGCAACATATTGCAGGAAAAATATATACTGAGAGCTACTGCTTTTTTGTCTCTGTCACGTTTTTATTTTCCGCAGTTTCTAACAAACAAAGCCTCATTTGCGTCACAAAAACACATATTATATCCTATTAATCATTGTGTGTCAAACATGTAATATTGAATAGGAAGCAGAATGTGTTGGACACAAGTATACTATATTTGTGACAACTTGCAAGAACGTTACGATTCAATCCAAATAGCAAATTAATACAGATTTTTCAACGTTTAATAACCCGACGGTATCGCTGTCACTATGCGTGGTGACCATCGTCGAAAGAAGTGTATGGTAGTCAGAGCAGGGATTGAATAAGAGTCGCGCACACTACCCATTGCACCACTCACTGACTGCGAGTTCTTGTAACACACACAGCTACAGAAATAATTAAATTTTATATTTGATTATATTAAATTTTAGTACATTTTGTAACCTGGCAATGTTGCCCGCCGCTTAAAGGCTGGCACTATATTCGTTCGTACGAAAATCATTGAGCAACACCAAATTGTTTCGCAGCGAAATTGAACGCCAACAGTGTTGAAGACTATATTTCTATTTGCTCAGGCAATGCAAAATACAGGTTGTGGAATCGAATGCTAATTGTAATGAAATATGGGAATGCTTTTAATTATTTTGAATTTGTTTGACTGCTGGCAATTCTATTTTTAAGTATTTTATATGTAGAGGTTTGTGGCTTCGATAGCTATTGCCTCGTGGTACTTTCAAATTCATAAACCTGTACTGTATAAAATATTTGAAAATCAAAACTGCCAGATATGAAGGAAACGCTTTGAAAATAAGTACAATTGCCACTGGTATTGAAATTTTTTTTTGAATTTGCATTTGTAGAGGTAATTTAAATTAAACTACAAATTATAATTGCTATACAATTAATTTTCCCCATTTTTTTCCCTTAGAGACATTCAAATTTTCGATATGTTGCTGATATTTCGTGCGAATCAATTTAGCAGTGATGGACTTTTTCGTCGATTTTTCGATAGCATAGTATTTTTTTGTTATTTATTGTCTATATAAGGTAAGCGAAGATTAATTATTCGACGTAAATTATCCAATTTGTACCACTGTGCTTAGTAGTTATACGTTGACGTAGCCATTGGACAAGAGTACGAGTACTCTTAAAAATTTACATACGTTTGGAATTTGAAATGAAGTTGTCGGTTACGTTGTTGTGTGTTTTTTGTAAATTCGTTTATTTTTTTCTTCTTTTTTATTTTGTAAACGCTAACAAAAACACTGAATAATGTACAAACACTTTGTAAATATATGTTCACATTATAATGTCATACATATGTATGTATGCAGGCAGTAGTGTATCTACTTATATACTTATACGTACATATTGGCACCTTTTAGGTTTTCGTGTTGTCTATCGGATTGGACAGTCTCTGCAACTTTGGCAAACAAAAAAAAAAGGCTATTCGAAATTAAAATTCAATTATTCTATTTTGAGAAACTCAATCAACTCACTAACGATTTATCAAAACATTTATAAGCGATTTGGAAAACATTTATACGAATTTACATAATTACGACAAAGCCAAATACAATATAATCAGACCAAAACACTGTCGACCATATCGATTTAGGCATAAGTAATCAGGAAATACTACGAGCAGTATAACAACAGAATTAGAATATCGTATCAGCAGAATTTGAATTTGAAATCTACCACATATGTATGTAGATATGCTAAGTGTATTTTTTGTTTTGTCATATGGAATACAAAAGTGTCATGTAATATGTTAAGATACTCAAGTACGTTTTCGAAAGAAGGACCAAAAGTGTATTTTTTTAGAAACACAACGGAAACAATTCAGATGCTTATCATATCACAAGTAAATTGTACTTCATTTCGATATTGATGTCATTTGTCAATTTAACGTACATATGTAGATATAAGATTTGAAATTTTCTTGACTTCGTATAGAAAATGTTATTATGACATACAGCCATCTCAAATATTTGCGACACATTAAATAAATCTTAATATAAAACAGTCACTACGAATCGAAGAAAATAGCTTTCACATGTGCCGGCAGCTAGAAGGGTAGCGTGGCCGAGCGGTCTAAGGCGCTGGTTTAAGGCACCAGTCTCCTCGGAGGCGTGGGTTCGAATCCCACCGCTGCCAGAATTTTTGTTTCACCTTATCAATTGTATTGTATTTTTTTTTTAATTATTTAATTTTAAGCCAACCACAGACTTGTCATTCATGAGCATGAGCCTGGTCGATAACTTTTTATCTGACTGATGAATTTGAAAAAATATTACCAAATAATCTTATGAATATGTTAGTGATGTGAACAACTTCGATTACATTCTTACATGGTATCAAAAAGGGCGATAAACCGACAATAGACATCAGCAATAACCGATGTTCAAACTCATGAATGACAAGTCTGTGGTTGGCTTTAGGGAAGTGCGATTACTCGATTAATTAAAATTTTGATTACCCGATATCATGATTAATCAGTTAATCGGATAATGAAAAATTCTGATTAATCAATTAATTGGAAAATTTGAAAATTTTGAGTAAAGAAGAATGGATAATTTAAAACTCAAACTGAAAAATTCCATGAGGTGTCAGGGGACACCGGGTTGGAACGAAATGTCTTTCGCTATATTTTATGTACTAGTTACAGTAGTAACTCGATTCTTGCACATACTTGATACTTGCACACCTCAATTCTTGCAACATAGTAATATTTTTCATTACGCACTCAGTACTTGCGACATCCGAAAATTTTTAACTTGATACTTGCAACATTTTTCTATTACTCTTACGTGCTGCTTTGTTTACGTTTTCTTAGACTGAATACATTTCGGGAAATCCCCGTCGTTTCATGCTGCTGATGAAATGTTGTAATTTGAATCAGTTTTAAGCTGACTATTGCGAGGTGCGGTGTCATAAACAGATGCATGTGCCTTTTATTTTATATGGGAAATTAATACTCGGTGCTTGTGACAACCTCGAAACTTGCACTGAGCCGGGTTTTCATTACGTGCAAGAATCGAGTTTCTACTGTAGTTCCAACACGCCTAAGGCGCCCATTGAAAAGTACTATAATTTAAATGGATCTTTAAGAAAAGATACTTTTTGTAAAATGATAAACTTTTTTTAAGAATAATAATACTTTTTATAGAATGTAGTTTATTACAAAAAAGATATTTTTAGGTGCGTTTTGTAAGGTTATATATTATATTTTCCCGAAAAAGTCCTTTTCAAAAGAGAGGTACTTCTTTTATTAAGAGCTTATGTTTTTTAGGGGAATGTAATATTTTAAGAAGTACATTCCATAACAGTATGATTTTTTTACAAAGTACTTTTTTTAACAACAGGTACTTTTTAAAGAAGTGTTTCTCTTTTTAGGAAAATGTTGATTGTGAGATTGAAAAAATTTACTTATTTTCAGAAGAATAAGTAAAGGTAGTATTTTATTTTTAAGAACAGGTACTTTTAAGAAAAGGAGTTTTTCTAAGAAAAGGTTTTTTTAAGAGAAGGTATTTTTTTTTAAGAAAATTCCCTTTTTTAAGAAATAGGAATGTTTTTTGGAATTGGTCCTTTTTTCGAAAATAGGTATATTTTTAAGAGTATTTATCCCATCAGGGATAATTTTTATTTCTTGGGCCTTTTTATTTGTACATTTTAATTTTATTGTTCAAGCTCGTACTTATCTCAAGAAAAGTTATTTTGTTTCGCAAAAAATTTACTCTTTAAAGAAAAGGTAGTTTTTTAAGAAAATGCAATTTGTGGTAAGGAAATGTACTTTTTTTAAGAAAAGGTACTTATTTGAAAAAAAAACTTTTTTTAACCAACGGTACTTTTTGTATGAAAAGTTACTTTTTTTAAGCAAAGATACTTGTTATAGATAAGGTATTTTTTATAAGTTTTTTATTTGTTATAGTGGCCTGGGTTCGAACCCGGCTCTGACCACCTTCAAATTCTCTTTCGGCGGCGGTCACCTCGCATAGTGACGGCGACACTATCGAGTATCTAGCCATGAAAAAGCTTCTCAAATTACCGTTCGGAATCGGTGTAAAACTGTAGGTCCCAATCAGTGAGTGAAAACTGGAAAGCGCACAGCTCAGTGACTGTGAGAAGTTCTCGCCAGTCCCTTCATGGGATGTAATGGGAAACCATTTATTTAGTTTATTTATTTTTTATAAGAAAAGGTACTTTGTTTAAGAATATGAATAGGTATTTTTTTTTTTGAAAAATTTTCCTTTTTTTATTAAAAGGCACTTATGTATGAATATGTTCTGTTTTTAAACTTCTTTCACTTCGGTTTTTTTAAATTTACTTTTTATTGTGTTCCAAACTGCAATATATACTAAATATTGGTTACAGACTCTATCTAGAAAATTTACATTAAACAAGAAATTTCCCAACATATGTTAGTCTAGTCACAAACCAAAGCAACAGTACCAAATGTAGTTGATAATACGGGGATATAGCATAATACTGTTAAAAGCAAGTTGTTTAATTTTTTCATTTAGCCCCCATCCCGCAACGTGCGATAAGGAACTTCGATCCAAAAACCAAAAAACATGAATTACTCAATTATTAAATTTTTGATAATTCAAATTTCAGATTAATCAATTAATTATGATTATTGATTAAACAAAATGTTGATTAAACGATTAATCGTAAATATGATTAGTCAAAATATATGATTAAACAATTACTCGATTAATCAAGAAGTCGGTTAATCAGGTTGCCTAATTAATCAATTAACCACACATCCCTATTTAATTTATTTAATTTATTTTATTTATGTAATATGGGGTGGGCCATGAAGAATTTGGAATCAATTTAATTTTGCTATACAAAAAATACTAACAGACATTAACGAATGCAACACAACATCATTCAAATAGCTTCCATGACTTGCTTTTCAGTACCTCAGTCGATCTTCCCAAATCTTCCGCAAATTTTCGATTCTTTGGGCATCGGTTTCGTGAATGCCAGCGTCGATTGCTTTTTTAAGGCATCTCCGAGCCCCAAATGCGACAATTTTAATGCTTAACGTCGCCCCGAGGTGGAAATGAGTTACATCGGATAATATTACTTTTAGGTAAAAATTCACATCTTGGGAATATAGAACTTTAGAAGAAATGTTTTCATATTTCCCAAAATATTTCAAGTCTAACTTCATAAATGTCAAATTGATTATCTGATTTGAAATAAAAAAAGTGGTTTCCCATGAAATTCCACGGAGGGATTGGGAAGAGCTTCTCACAAAAAGTGAGCTGTGCGCGTTCTAGTTTTAGACTCACTGATTGGGATCTACAGTTTTACACGGGTACGGAGCGGTATTCTTGAGAAGATTTCTCATGGATAAAATCTCGAAAGCGCGCGAGGCTGAGCCAATTGAATCTTTCAGATGGAAGTATGAGGCCCGTAAATTCGAACGGTAATGGTTCAGGACCACCTTTTGTAGGGATAAAGACGGGAAAGATGTGCAGAGTATATTGGAAATATGGAGAAATCACTCCTCCGCTATATTTGGCCCAGTGGCTTCAAGTTAGATGACGGTGTTCCGCAAATAGAGGACGAAGATGTCGACTGTCACCACCTAGCAAAATCGATTTTAGAACTGCACTAGGATCGGATGCGGTGACCTAATGAATCACTCGTTTTAAATTTCAATCATTACTGAAATGTCAATAAATTCATCGATAGCGACATTTGGCTTGCTTGATTTGGTGTATGATTGGTACCTGGAATGTCAGAACTCTCTCCGAAAAATCGAGACTCGAGCAGTTTAAACGAGTCACAGATTCCTAAAATGTGGACATTCTAGGCCTAAGTGACGAATGCTGGCTTAATTAATAATGGCAAATTTCAGTTACCATCTGGTCACTGGTTTGTATACTCCGGCAATGGTAGTCAACGTATAGACGGAGTCGGCCTTCTTCATTCTCTTAGGGCTAGAAATGCTCTAATATCATACTAGTCTATATCTGATCCCATCGTCATTGCGAGTTTTAATTCGAAATTCCGTAGCATTTCTGTGGTACAGGCGAATGCACTTAGTTAGACTAATGAGGACAGTGTTATGCACAATTTCTATAGGCAACTTTATTTTGCTGTAATCTCCTTGTCAATTGGTGACATTAAAATATTTCTAGGAGATTTCACTGCCAAAGTGGGCACCGACAACAACAACATTCAGGAAGTTATGGGAAGCCATGGTCTTGGAACTGTGAGGAATGACAATGGTGACAGGCTCATCACATTTCTGTACTCGCCATCAGCAGTTTATTGGCGGAATGAAATTGCCTCATAGAAATATTCACAAGTACACGTCGGAATCGCCTTATGGTCAAACCTTCAATCAAATTGACCAGATACTTGTCAGCAAAATATTTTTGGGTTCCTTGCTGGACGCCAAAACTAGACAGGGTGCTGATATTGATAGCAATCGCCAACTCTTAGTGGGCACCTTCCGTCTCCGTCCAGCGGCTGTCATGGGTATTAGAGGCAGAAACATCAAATAGAATACAGACCGTCTGCAGGACCCATACTTATGAACGATGTTCGATCGACCTTTACGCTCTAAGTTGTCACCGGACATCCAAAATACGTCGTCAGGTATTATTCGAATGCTGAGGGAAACTACCAGGGTTGTCCTTGGTCTGAACAGATGTGTGAATAAATCTTGGATTAGGCAGAATACGATCGAAGCCTGAGATTCATTTTCGTGGCTAAGTACTCAATAGTGTCGCCATCACTGAGCGAGGTGACGTCGTCGAAGGAAATGTAAGGTGGTCTGAGCAGGGACGTGCACACTAACCACTGCACCACCGATGGCCACTATTAGCGTTGTGTACTCTTCAATAACAAAAATGCTGAGGGACAACAAGATCATGAGTACTGCATTATTAAAATCTATTGATGGCACCGAGATATCTTTACCAGATCAGCAAGTGAAGAGATGGTTTGAATTCTTTACGACACAGTCTAGACTTTCGGATGATGAAGATAAGTTTACCCCTTCGGCAGCATACTCACATCGCAAGCCGAGAAGAGATATTTCAACGGAATCCCAGACAAAAGCGGAGATCGTGGCGGCACTGGGTAAAATGGAGGATCACAAATATTCTTGTCCTGAAAACACTCCAGAGAAACTGTTGAAATTTAGTGCATCACAGTTAGCAGATGTCATTTCGCCGGTCATCAGAAATGTATAGCTAGACGGCAAAACCCCTACGGAGAGGAAAAAGGTTATCAATATCCCTGAAAAGTTGATCAAACGCAGTGCGGGAACTGGAGAGGTATTACATTGCTAAATACAATAGAGAAAGTAATGGTGACCCTGATACTTTACGTATCTCACCGACGGTGGATCAATTTGTGTGGAAGGAGCAGGCGAGTTTAAGGCCTGGCCGTTCGCGTTCCGACCTCATGGCCACACTCCGTATAATCATAGATCAGTCAGTTGAACCCCAGTCGCCTCTGTATCTACTTTTCGTAGACTTTGGAACAAGCATTTGAGTGTGTACACCGAAACACAGTGTGGTTCTTTACTTTTACTTTTATTGACTATTTTACAACCTAATGAGGTCAGTCGTCTTACACATATTAATTAAACAAACATATTAAACAAATTTCAACAAATTCTTCCAACTGGCTCTATCCCTCGCTTTTTCTCGCCAGATACGGAGGGATTCTTCTGCCTGGTCTTTCCAGCGGAGCCTTGGTCGTCCTCTTTTCCTGCTTCCATCGGGTACGTTATCGAAAACTTTTTGCGCTGGTTCATCTTCATCCATGCTGATAACATGGCCTAGCCAACGCAATTGGCGTGTGGTCCACCCTGGCCAAAAAGGGGATACGGGACACGACGGGGATTGAACAGAGATGTAGCGTATAAAGTTCCTTTAAATAGAAAGCCAACCATTCGCCACATCTTACACCTGCAGGAGTTAAAGAGGGATGTCTCTTGTCCTCCATATTATTTCTTCTACTTTTATGGATGAGGTAATGGAGGCAACTTATGCAGAATCACCGTTCGGCAGTCAGTGGAGCATGTATAAGCAATATTCATGGAACATCTACATGATATCGATTACGCAGATGACATATGTATTATGGCCCATAAATTTCATGATATCGGGGCCAAGTTCAACAGACTCCCGGCAAATGCGGGAAAAGTAGCATTAAGGATAAATGTAAAGAGTACAAAGCTAATGCTTATTCGAACAGAATGGAATACTCCACTAGCAGTTGATGGTTCGTAAATTAAAGACGTGGATTGAGTCAACTATTTAGGATGCAAGATTACAAACTATGGTTGCTCCGAGGCGGATCTACGTGATCGTATAAATAAGGCCCGTTTTTGATTCCTAGACCTGCACAAAATCTCTCGCAATACGATAATATCGGAATAGACGAAATTGCGAATATTCAATTGCATTGTGAAGTCTGTACTGTTGTAGGGTTGTACTACTTGGAGCTTGACGAAGCTGACAATGAAGAAGGTCCAAACGTTTGTCAACCGTTATCTGAGAAAAATTCTCAGAATCTACTTACCAAAGACAATTTCTACATGCAAAGAAAAAACTCGTTCCTCCCAAACGAAATCTCAGATGACTGAAGTTCCTTTGGGAATTGTAGTTGGGAGAAACGAACTTTTGTTAAGCCATACATGTCATTTCGTTTGGAAGAACCGAAAAATGTTTGTAGCAAACGAGTTATGAAAATATAAGCTGAAAAAACGTTTGCGGGAAACGAAAAACGTTTCCTCCAAGTGTTCGTTCGGTTACAGCAACCGCGTTGTAGTTACTCTAAACTAAGAAAACGTTTGCGAGAATTTAAAATCGTTTGCAGTAAACGTGTTAAAAACTTTTATTTATGATCTTTTTTGTTTAAATTTCCAACTTTTATGATTTTAGTTTTACCCATAAAGTTTGTTTTAAAAAAAGTTGGAATTTTTGTCTACTTTTACTCTGTCTACTTACACATCTGTCTCGCCTTGCATTCAAATAACAAGTAAAAGCACAGCCAAACTACAACGCGTCAATTGCCCATCCAAGCATTAGAGTGTGTGATCCACAGACTAATACTTATAGTAGGCCCAATAGTTCTCCCACCAAATTTATGACATTTGGCCTGGTGTGATATTTACGTTTGATGTTGAAAAGAATTGCTTTACTAATACCAGATAGAGGCAATGGTTCAAAACAACCAACAAAATTACACCAACGTCATTTCGTTTCGTGTGTTAAAATTATTGTGTTAAATACAACACAAATGTATGCTAACAATAACAGTCAATAAAAAAGTTTAAAACACATTTAAATTTCACAGTTTTTCACCAAAACGACATGAAAAATTAAAGCAAGAAATTATTGTAATTCCACCTGGTGTACATATGTCACTTTTCGTCAAACATCTCTCTACCACACCGACCGCATCACGAGGAGTGTGAAAGGAAACGTCAGATGAGTCAAATATTTTCTCTACTAAGATTTACTCTATGGTGTGATCACTTTTATGTGTATGCGTGAGTGTGTATGCCAAACGAGTGGATAAAACAGCGACAGAATGAGAGAAATTTACGTTCTTCGTAATCTGTGCACTCACTAGAAAAATGGCTAATTTCAGCTATCGCAAATGTGTTTTAAATTTGAGGCAAATGTAATTTTGTACGTGTTTGATGCAACCGGGAAATCGTTTGCAACAACATGATACACATTTCCGATATACGAGTTTATTTGGGAGAACTAAATGAACGGTTGTGATTAATAAATTAATACAAATCAATCATAGTATTGTTGCGGTAACCGAGCAGTAAACGTATTTGAAATACTCTGGCAACGTACATGTGATAGTGCTGTGTAATTGGATAATCGCAGAAGAAAATTGAATTGAATCGGCCATATAACGGGTTTCTCAACAGAGACGCTACAAAGGTAAATCGATAGGGACAGCAAACGACGCCATATTTTTTCCCGCTCTTTTGACATTTCTCTTCAGTAAGGTTTGCCATTTCATCATGGAAAGATATACGAGCCAACAGCGAGTCGAAATTATTAAAATTTACTACCGAAATTTGGAGTCAGTGGCCCTAACTTTAAGAGCGCTACGTCCAATTTATGGTCGTCATAATCGTCCTACCAAATCAACAATTGAGCGTCTAGTGGAAAAATTTGAATCCACAGGCACAGTACAAAATGTTCCCGTGCCAGTGAGACAAAGAAGTGCCCGTAGTGTGGAGAATATTGCTGCCGCTGAGGCTTCAGTTCAAGAAAGCCCAAATGTGTCTCTCACACGTCGTCCTCAAGCGTTGAGCATCTCTGTGACGTCGTTGTGGCGAATTTTGCGAAAATATCTTGGCCTACATCCTTACAAGATCAAATTGACGCAAGAACTGAAGCCGCTTGACCACCATAAGGGTCGTATGTTCGTGAAATGGGCTGAGCAACAACTTGAAAATGATTCGGATTTTCATCGGAAAATCATCTTCAGCGATGAGGCTCATTTCTGGCTGCATCGCTTCGTCAATAAGCAAAATATGCGTTATTGGTCAGACAGCAAAGCACACGTAATCCATGAGTCATCATTGCATCCCGAAAAAATTACGGTTTGGTGCGGTTTATGGGCCGGCGGCGTCATTGGGCCGTACTTCTTCCGTGATGATCAAGACCGGCACATTACTGTGAATGCGAATCCCTACCGTTCAATGATAACCGAATATTTTTGGCCCCAATTGGATCATATGGACTTGGAGGACATGTGGTTCTAACAGGACGGCGCCACAAGCCACACAGCGAATGCCACAATCAATTTATTGGAAACCAAGTTTGGTGAACGTGTTATCTCACGAAACCTCGGTCGTGCGATTTGACGCCGTTAGATTACTTCCTGTGGGGCTACGTCAAGTCTATGGTCTATGCCCACATGCCAGCGACGATTGATGAACTTCGTACGAATATCGAACGTGAAATTGCAGCAGTATCGGCCGATTTATGCTTGAAAACCGTCGAAAATTGGGTTCAGCGTCTGGACTTCTGCAAGCGTGCCCATGGTGGCCATGCAAAAGAAATCGAGTTCCATACATAATGGCATCGAACGTACTTTCACAGGATTAAAGAATTTCATTGGTATCTAAAATCGGTTTTGTTTTATTTAAAAAAAACTTTTGCAGCGCTCTTATTGAAAACCCTATTACTTAGGCGCCCAATAACGGATATTGCTAGAGCAACTCTTGAATGGACCGCGCTGGGGTATAGAAGGCCAGACGACCACCAAATTCATGGTGAGTGGAAAAGGAATATAAGCAAAGTCCTCTATCATGAGACCAAATTCAATAACTTGCCAGAGACAGAAATCTAAGGAGAGAATTCGTTGCCGCCCTATGTTCTTCGTCATAGAGTGATGAAGTATAGATCTGCCATTGTTCTCATCTGATATTTCCTTTGACACTATTCATGGTGCGGTAGGTGCGATAGAGAGTTATTTGACGTAAATTGACTGACACCAGGAGGAATTACAAAAATTATTGACTTACATTTTTCATGTCGTTCTGTTGAAAAACTGTGAAATTTACGTCTAAATTTTGGACTTTTTTGTTATATTTTATTGTTAGTATATATTTGTAGTGGATTTACACAAAAATGGTAACGCACACATCGAAATGCCGTTGCTGATTTATTGTTGGATGGTTTGAGTCATTGCCTCTATCTAGTATTATTAAAGCAATACTTTTCAACATCCAACCGGCCATCTGCAACACACCAAATGTCATAAATTTACTGAGAGAGTTGGCGCCTCTATACGCCATTACTCTATGTTCTTCGTGAACCTTTAATTTACACTTTGTATTGTAATATTGTTTTGTGTTGTTATATTTTGTTTAAATAAATAAAGGACAAATTTCACTTGGTCATGAATCAAGTTAATTTCCTTGTCGTCCTTCGCTCCCAAACGTTTGTTCTATCCAGCTTAAAGGAATATGTAAATTTTGTTTCCATTTTCAATTAATTATGACATCAATTGCCAACAATGTGCGAATATTAATCGTTGTTTTGGGAACGGGAGACATGTCCAAAATACAATTTATGACAATTACAAACAAATTAATAAATAATAAAATTACAAAACAAAACTATCAAATCATAAATTATACGATATGAGTTTGAATACAGACAGGCACAGTTACATACATACGTACATACATATGTTTATTTGTAAATGCATTGGAATTGGAATGACTACAATTGTTTAGCGCGGAATGTGGCCAGCGTCCAACACGACTCTGACTGGCATAGAATATATTCACATGCACACACATACTACATATCGTACATATGGGGCTGCTCAGGTGTACTATGTGTTGTGATTGTCTGTCGCATGAAACGAGTCCTTCCTGTTTGGAATTCAAACAGGCAGGTAATATGTAACTTCAGACCAACATCCTACCCAATCAACAGCAACATGGTGGGACGGACGAACGGCTCGGCACCGTCAACACAAACAGGAAAATCCATTTGAAACTTTACAGCAACAAAACAAAAATAAAAATTTAATATAAAATATGACAACAAACTGCCAAAACCAACCAACTCTACATCCATGTGAAAAGACAGACATACAGACTGCCGGTTGGACAGAGGAAGAACGAACCTGCAGATATCTAAAAATAATTTGTTATCATAACCGAAAAAAGACCATACAGTGCTCAAGGAACCCTCCAAATTGTACGACCCCAAACAAACCTCCATCATATGAATGGACAAACTTTTCAAACACTCGTATCGGTGCCCGTACTCGTACCCACCCGTATGGTAGTAATTCAGGCTGGTTGTGTTCAAACTTTTCGCTTGGATATGACACCTGCTTAAAGGCTGGTGCCATGTTCTCGCCAAAGAGTTGAGTTGAATACAGAAGGAATCGAGAGGAATATATACGGAAATTGTTGGCTATAGATTGAGTTGGTATGACAGGCGGCCGGTCGGTCGGTTGGTAGGACAGCCTATATGCAACATAAAAAACTAAAATTCATTGTTGCATTCTACGAGTACGTTATGAGTCCGTGCCACTTAATATGCAGATTGTGTTGAGGCAATATAAAGCCAATACATTTTGTTGTGTTTGTTAGGGTTTTTTCCTATCTTCTTCTGCTTCTTTAGTTATTAAAACTTGAAAGTACCCCGCAATACGGGGTGAGCAAGTGGAGAGTTTTAGATAACATGTCTTTGCCAGAGCACAACAGAATTATGTTCGAAATAAGCCAGCAATCGGGGAAGTATAGGTGATACAGCAACTCAAAGAGAACTAGCTGGTATTAATTTCAAAAGGGATTTAGGAACAGCTTTGCCAGTGGTCAGGGGGTGAAACAGCTGTTCGATGAAACAGCTGTTCGACCCCATAGCTGCAAATTTGATACAGATTAGAATGAGCGATAGGCGAATTGAAAAAACTGATTTTAAATTTGATTGTTTAATTAACTTTACTTTATATGCAATAAATATGGTTTGATTTGGTTTTATTTTTATTTGTATTTCTGTCAAATTCTGGCATAAATAAAAACTGTATCAAAACTGTCGTTATTCCAGTCATAGAGAAAGTGCAGGAGTGTTTCCGTTACAACAAAATTACGGGGTTTTGATACCGGGTTTTTATGCAAGATTTTCTGCCAGAATTTGGACGTAATCTAAAAACAAAAATTTAAGAAAATTGTGTTCTCCCAACCAAAACAAATTTATTGCATATAAAGTTATTTGAAAAGTCATAATTGCCAATAAAATCAAATTTAAAGACAGATTTTTTAATTCGCCTATTGCTCCTTCTCTTTGAAATTCTATTCTGTATCAAATTTGCAGCTAGGAAGTCGACAAGGTGTGTCATCGAAACTCCCTGATCCCAGTGACTTTCGACGAGAATTTAATGGAACTGAAGCACTCATGCAATACGCTGTCAATACGCTATTAAAAAAGTGCAAGTCTAAGTTAAAAAAAATTCTAAATCATAAAATATGTAATTATTTTTATTCTCAAAAACGCTATTTTAAACATGCGGGATTTTTAGAAATAGAGAAAGATTTCCTTCGTATTCTAGTCGAAACAAAGCTGATGTAGGTTCAACAATCTTGTTGTTTCAAATCGAAGAAAAAGGTAAAGATTGTTGAAACTCTGGATCTGCGATTAGTCGATTAACTAAAAATTTGACTGATCGAAATCGTGATTAATAGCGTTTTCACACTAGCGTACATGTTGGGGAACGCATGGAAGAAGTTGCAAAATTAAACGTGCGTTCACACCTGCAACATCTTACATCTTACAGGCAAAACCGACCTCACGCACACAAACGTATTATATGCTTGTGTGCGGTCGCAAACGCACAGGCGTAGACTGATATTACAGACAATTCCAAGAGAACTCAACATAATGACCGATTACTGCACCCCCTCATTAACGTTCAATAACCTATTCGGCCTAGGCGGCCTTCGATAGTCCGATACGGGAGAAAATCTATGAAGCAGTGTCTGAGCTTGGTATTCCTGCAAATCTCATACGCCTTTGCAGGATGACCTTGACGAACACCAAATCAGCAGTGAAAGTTGGTAAGGATCTTACCGAACCTTTCGAAACCAAGCGAGGCCTCAGGCAAGGCGACACCCTATCGTGCGATCTCTTTAACATCTTAATGGAGGTCATTATGAGAAAAGCTGCAGTCAACATGAATAAAACCATCAGCAGCAAAAGTCACATGCTGCTCGCGTATGCTGATGATATAGATATCATTGGGCGCACAATTAGAGAAGTTACTGCGGTTTTTTCGAGAATTGAGAAGGAGTCAGCAAAAGTGGGTCTAACGGTCAATGAGGCCAGACAAAATTAATGGTTTCAACGAACAGGGCCTCCACGCGATTAGACCAAAGCATGACGGTGATAACCGTTATAACTTCGAGGTAGTGGACGAATTTATATACCTCGGATCTGCCGCAAACAAAAACAACAACGTCAGCCTTGAGAGCAAGCGGAGAATTGTGATTGGGAATATATGTTATTTTGGGCTAAGCAAGCCCTTTAGAGATAAAGCTCTCTATCTAGTAACAAAAGTCCAACTATACCAGACTCTCATTCAACCTGTCTTTTTGTATGGCGCAGAATTCTGGGTCCTATCGCAAGCAGACGAAACATCTGTAGGAGTCTTCGAGAGAAAAATACCACGAACAATTTATGGCCCTATAGTGCACAACGGCGAGTATCGGCGACGCATGAATCATGATCTGTATAAGTTTTATCCTGACATTGACATAGTTAAGCGGGTCAAAATAACGCGATTGCGCTGGCTAGGCCATGTCAGTAGAATGGATGAAGACGAACCAGCACGAAGGGTTTTCGAAAGCGAACTCGAAGAAAGACGAAAAATAGAAAGACCAAGACTCCGCTGGAGGGATCAGGCTGACGAATCCCTGCGTACACTTGGTATTGCCAACTGAAGAAATAAAGCAAAAGATCGAACTGGTTGGCGAAATATGTTATCTTCGTTTTGTAAGGTCCCTGACCCCCCAGGGTTGACCGAGACCGGATAAGTAAGTAAGTAAATAAACTATTCGATGTCAGGTAGGTTTTGACACAAAGTATTTACGGATGGATCCAAAATAGAATTTCGAACCACCTCAGGTGTCTTGTCCGAAGAGGCAAGCCTCAATTTATCATTCAAACTCCCAGACAAGTGCTGCGTTTTCCAAGCGGAAGTACTGCGCCGAACTTATACTACAACGGAGAACAGAGGGCATTGGAATATTTTTTGATAGCCAGGCGGCTCTTCTATCAATTAAATCTAACAACACTGCATCTAAAATCGTTAGTCAATGTAGGGAAAAGGTCGACTGCCCAATGTGGTTCTTACTTGGATACCAAGCCACAAGGGTATCCTTGGGAACGAAAGGGCAGACGAACTAGCCAGGGCACGATCCTCTTCCACCGAACTACATATAGTGTCAGTCGCAACGCCTCTAAGGCCGGTCAAAATAGGTATTTTCCAGCATTACCAGGAACGAGCTAAGGCCACATGGGATAGAACGGAAACGTGCCGCATATCCAGAAACACATGGTCAGAATATAACATTCAACGGACTAACTCCCTGATTAGTCTAAATCGGAGGAAAATGTCAAGGCTAATTGCCGTGCTGACTGGGCACTGGCCAATCGGTAATCACGCAAGATGGCTAAATCTTCCACACAATGACCACTGCCATGCCTGCGAATACGCAGAGGAGGAGACAGTGGAACATCTCCTCTGCAATTGTCCGGCTCTAATGAATAGACGCATAAAGACTATATGTCGTCCCTTCCTATACAACCTCACGGAGTTACGCGAGATAGATTTAGGGGATCTATTGAGGTATCTCCGATTAACAGAAGGGATATAGACACTGTGCATTAGACTGTCCGGAGTGATGTGGTATGCAAAACGGTGTCCCAAGACACTAATTGATGCTAATTAGTATCTTAACCAGCCTACGTAGTCTGATTTCGAACTGGACCGCTAACAACGGACTATCACTGAACCCACTTAAAACCGAGCTTATCTTGTTCTCTCGGAAATATAAAATACCCGCATTTGAACCGCCGTTAATGGGGTGCAATTACAGTTGACGGAAAAGTCCAAGTATCTGGGAATATTTCTCGACAGAAAACTGTCTAGGAAACCGAATGTTCAGGAGAGGGTGAAAAATTCGTCTGTTGCTCTTTACTACTGTAAAGGGGCGATAGGAAAGCGCTGGGGACTGTCTCCTAAGATCACCATGTGGACCTATACGGCAATGCTCAGACCAATACTTCTCTATGGCATCGTAGTTTGTTGGAGGTCCTTCCAAAAGAAATATATTCTGAATTCCTTGATGAAAATTCAAAAATCTGCACTGATTAGCGTTAGTGGGACAATGGGCACGACGTCAGACACTGTACTTAGTTTTATCCTGAACATATGTACTACTGATATCATGGCCGAATCGACAGCCGCTATATCCCTGGTGAGAATCAGAGATTGAGGCGTTTTGATATCGTACTGTATCCCCTACCTTCTACCAGCGACAAATCTAAGGACTTCTATTCCGAACAGGAATACCTGGGAAAAGTCACTGGAAGGGGACACCAGTAGTATCAGTTTTTTCACGGACGGATCAAAGTTGGGCGAGCAAGTAGGCTATGGGGTAAATTCACCGGACCTAAATGTAAATATCTCCTTCAAGCTGCCTGATCACTGTAGTGTATCTCAGGCGGAAATTACCGCCATACTGGAGGTTGCTGAACTACTGAGAAGTAGTGTTGTATCTACACAGACAGCCTGGCTGCCATAAAATCCCTGGATGCCATGTTTGCTACGTCCCTGACGGCAAAAAACTGCCACTCCTCGCTTAGGGTGATGGCAGAGTATTTAGACATCAGGCTCATCTGGGTACCGGGACATTCCAGGCAATTGCGTAGCGGATGCGTTAGCTAGACAGGGTACTACGTCAGTGGTTCTTCCGGCAAAAGAAGGTGTTAGTATGCCAATCGCTACCTATCGTTTGCAGATCAGGCAGTGGGCCGATAATATGTTCAAGGACAAGTGGAGACTTACTCCAACTTGCAAACAAGCCAGGGTCCTCTGGCCACAGATGGATAGGAAGAGGACTATGCAACTACTTAACTTGCCGAGAAGCAGGTTATTCACAATGATAGGAACACTTGTGGGACATTGTCTTGTAGGACGACACGCCCTAAGATTGGGACATAGAAACTCCACTCTCTGTAGATGCTGCATGGAAGAGGATGAGGAAACGACGAAACACCTTCTCTTGGCTTGCCCTGCTCTGGCAGGAGTCAGAAGTAGGATATTCGGAACACATTTAGTTAGCACCGTAGCCCTTCAGGATATTCCTCTAGGTCTTATTGACAAATTCATTGAAAGGGCAAATTGGGTAGACGACTAGTCAATAGTTGCTATAGAGGAAACTACAGGTATCACAATGGGCTTCATTAGCCTAAGTGCTAATTTTCCACAGTCAACTAAATATTCTTCTTAAACTAGGGTCAGCTGCTGGGATACATATAGTTCATAGGAACATTAGTAATTACAATATTCGATATTTAAACATACCCAGATTAACGCATTAACCCAGAAAATTACTCGTACAATTTTAATCGGTAAAAACTGAAGGTAATTTTGTATCCTCATTTTAAACTAGTGTACAATTTGTTGCTAAAGTACCAAAAAAATTCAAGTAAATAAAAAACATACATATATACAAAAAAAGCAACTATTTTGGGAAGGAAGCCAATATATGTGGCTTACATCGGCGTAAAATGTGAGCCCATTCGACCGCCCTGACAAACGTCCAGATATCCCAATTTTCCCACAGCTAAGATTCTAAAATCAAAGCACAGAGCTGCCACCTGAAATGCCAATATAGTTTCAAGAGCTTTAAATAGTTGAGGCATTACCAAATCTTTAAACCAGTATTTCAGTATTTACTTTATCCAATCATTTTGATGTAAACTGCCTTTCAACGTCACCTATTCCTGGGTACAGTTGAAAATAACCAGAAAACAATTTGCTCTTGTAACACCATAAGAAAGTATTGCGGAAGCCACTAGTATCCTCCCAATACAAATGTTGCCACAATGCTACAGGCTGGCAGGCAGCAGGCCATAACCTAATAAACATCATCCGCAACATTACATCTCGCTCTCTCCATAGATCGGAAGCTGGGTTTGTGGTGGATTAAATGAAAAAAGCTAACTTGAGGGGGCAAAGTTTCTTTCTTTTAATTAAAAATTATGTTCATATAAAACGAAACCTGCCTCCTTACCAACGTGCTTAGAATCGATGGATACGAATAGGAGATACACATGGAGAATTGCATATGAGTTATGAATCATGTGGTGATGATAGGTTTTAAAGAGATAAACCGAATGATTTGTGAACATGTTGCAATTGTTAGTTATTCGATTAGAGCATTGAGATTTTGATTGTTACTCGTAAAGTTCGTATTGAATGTCCTTGAAATTTAAGCATTCAAAATTGCTTATTCAAGATTCTCTAGGCTTTTAAAATTATTTTGGAAAAAACATAATTTTCAATTAAAATTTATCGTGCTATTCGGAAAAGTGTGACGTTGAAGTGCTAGTTTGAGGCCAGGGCTTAACCGTAATAATTTATGTATCTCTACCGGCAAGGTGGAACGTACTTATGTATGTATGTATGTCGCATTAAGACCGCAGTTTATATCTGGTACTCTAATCTTTGCCGTTTACATCACCCAATTTGAGATTAAATTGACATTTCAGTTGGCAACTTTGTGGTTAGAACAATTTAGAGAAACTCCGTGCCGAGACCAAATTATCGAAGACGGCTGCACAACAGACAAATTATATTGGCGGCTCTTGGTTTTGTTTACCAGTTTTGTACAAAACTGGGATGTTTTTGAAATAAATGAACTTTTAAAATTGAATCAGTCGTCGATCAAATCGGGTATGTCGGTCAAATAGGCTCACATTTTAAACAGATGAGGGCCAATTACGTCGGTGGCGGTGACCCGTCGGCAAATGTTCGTTCGGCTTCCGTCTGTCAAACAGTTGATTTTTTGTGTATGTTTTAATTACGGTTGCATTTTGTTTAGTAATTAGCAGAGTTGCATCAAATTGTACACCAATTTTACAATGAGGTTAAAAATTAAACTTCAGCTTTTACAGATTACAATAGGATGAGTAATTTTCTGGGTTAGCGTGGATTAACGGAGTTAACCTTCGAAAGGCGCTATTTTTGGTCGGTGTAAATGTCGTATTAAACACTTGGTCACAAATATCAACTGATTTTAAAGAATTTTGGTAATATTGAAATGAATCACGGAATTATCCAAATACCATCCGCATAATCCAGATCTTCGAGTGGGTTAATAGCTGAGCTGATAGTGGGCATCCTTATTTTACGTCACTGTTGGTGTGGAATGGTTGACTAATGTTCCCGTTGTGAAGAACTGAAAGTTCTGAATCCTCGTACATATGTAGCTCTAATTGTTCGAATTATTTTCTGGGGTACACCTTTTCTTCTTAATGCATTCCGTCCGTCTGATGGTATCAAGGCTATCGTCAAGTCGACGAATAGTAGATACAGATAGGTATGACATTCTAGAGATTGTTCTATAATGATGCGAAGAATGTTGGATTGATGTACGCAGCTGTTCTTTGACAGGAAGCCTGCTTGTTCGTTTCGCAATACGTTCTCCATTTTGCTTTGAAGCCTTCCCTTTATTATGACTGCGAGTATCTTGCATATGGTGTTAAGCATAGTAATTCCTCTCCAATTGTCCAATTGTTGCAAAGTCGCCACTTTTTGGTAACTTTACAATGAGGCCTTTCTTTCAAGTTCGAGGCAGTCTTTCTTCCTCCCATACTGATGTAATGTGAGGCCGTAGCAGTGCAGCCGTAGTTTCGATGTCAACCCGTAGAATTTCTGCTGTTAATCGATCTTCATCTGCTGCTCTATTATTTTTCAACTTTCCTATCGCCTCTTTTATCTCATTTAGATTGGGAGGTGTAGTGGGCGTTTTCATACAGAGAATACTTCTTCGGTTTACTGATCACTATAATTCTTATCATTTAGAAAATGTAGAAAACGTTGCACCTGAAAATTTTAAAAGGATTGTCAGTGAGAAGATGTCACTATATCACTTGGGATATCGCAAATATACTTTCCCATATATGTATGTGAAATTCTTGCTTTAATGTTCTCTTGAAAGGGAACATATATTTTCAAGTTCCCTTAGACCCTTTGGCTTTGAATATGACATTATTGATTTGGTTTGTTTTTGTTCTTGTCTACTTCACCTTTATATTCATGATAATTGAGTATCATACTGAGTTGTTGCGGGTTGCGTCTACGCTGTTGTACGTAGGTACTACATTATATACATTAACTCTCAATTTTACAAATTTTTTCACAACTAAATACATCAATAAATCTCTAAATTATTATGGCAAGAAAGTTTGAACATTTTATTTTATATATATGAGTATATTATTAGAATCAGTTTATTGTACCGTATCTAATCAGAACGAATCTCATTAAAATTGACCACCAGAGTTCGCCTAAGACTGTTTATAAATCACTCATTCCAAGCGAACAAATTATTGCAGTTTTGACAATTTGCCTTTACACTTGTTTCTTTAAAGCGTTTTGGTGTAAGCTCTCAACGAAAACTAAATGAAACTTCCTTTCTGGTCCAGCGATGAAAGTGAAAAGTTCAAATTACTCTCAATATTAATCAAAGATTTGCCCTGCAATCCGGTAATTTTATAAAATTAAAAGTGTTCAGTTCAATCGATGAAAAGAACGACAAATTTTGCCAGGTAAATAATGCTGTGATTATTTAAAGTTATAGTGGAAATTTGATATAATTTGCATTGTGGTAGAAATTTCTTTCCGTGACACAAATCTTCCAAAAACTCGCAACAACACCAGGATATTACGTCGATCGATTCTTGGTCAACATTGTGATTTGTTGGTGCTAATCTTCAAGAGTCCCGCAACTCACATTGGATGCGTGATTTAGGCAATCTATACGGCAACTTCACCACATCGCTTTCTAATGAGGCTAATTGTGATTCCGTGGAGCAACGCTACCGATCACAACGGACACTCTTGCACCTACATTTCCTTGGGCACCGTGATTCATGCTGCTAAACCACATTTCTATTAACCCGCAGGTATGATGTAACCATTCGTCCGGAATAAGGAATCTTGTTACTTAGATTGGGTCCACTAACGAGCTCTAGATAGTACTACAGTTTTCTAATACAAGTCTTATGATACGAGCCACTGCAACATCTTTAGCAAACTTGTATCATTCGATCATCCTTTACCCGGCTGCTAAACTATGACAAATTAACTTCTAAACTTTGGCAAAATAACTACAATTATGTTAATTATAATCTAATTCACAACATGTAAAGTATGTGATTGCGTAAGCATAGATCTAAATATCCTTTTTTTTCCTATAATTTATTTTTTTTTATTAACATCAATCTCTTTAATTCTACTTAGTATTGTCCCACTGTAAAACCACTGCAAGCTACAAATAGATTTTGTTTATTCACACCCCCCTTAACAGTGGAAATACCTAGCAACAGCAGCAATCATGGAGAAGGCCTTCAACATGTTTCTTGATCAGCTGGTAAGTCACCGGTCACACAGGGAAACATTTGGAAGGGAAACATTTTGTTTGATAGAGAAGGGCGGGCGGGGAAGAGAATATGAAATTTGTTGACTGTTCTCGGATACACGCTTCGTGCTTTCATTCTTATTGTAATATTTGCTTTGGTTTTTGACATTTGCTTTATTTCTTTTCGGCGAGCTTTGCTTCTCTGCTTTATATTTATATTTATAAATATTTATAAATTAAATTATATATAAATTAAAATACAGTAATCCCTCGATTTACGTCATGATTGGTACCGGAAAATGGCGACGTAAATCGAAACGACGTAAATCGAATTTTAGATTCTCCATACTTTGAGCAAGTTCAATTTATTAACATATTTAAAAAAAGAAGACAATTCAACAAATTTAAAAAAAGAAAAGACAATTCATATGTACATATATTAAAAAGTAAATATAAATAATTAAAGGTAAAATATTAAATTAAGAAAAGTTATAAAAATTCATACATAAATATAAGGACATATGTTCATATTAATTATCAGAATTATTGGATGAACATACAATTTCAGAAATCATCATTTCGATATCTTCGTCTGAAGAAGAGCGCTGTGCCTATTCCTGGCGCAATGCAGGCGTTTCCGAAGAAACTTGTTTGAAAAATGAGTCAATTCGCTTCTGAGGCAAGGACAACTTTTTCTGTTCGTACAGATCTCTGTAATATTTAAGACTCGTGTTCATTGATATTTTTGTTGTCTCAATTCCCATTTCATCACTATAACGTTGATTTGATAGATTTGTCAATGCAAATAGCTCCGAGTTTGTTAATGGTTCATCCCCTTGGTTCAGAACATCAACAGTATCGGATTCATCTATTTCTGAAAATCCTAAACTTTGGGCCAGGTTTACAATTTCTGTGTTTATCTCGTTCAAGTTAAAGTCATTGCCGCCATCAGTAGTGCATTCAGGCCATACGTTTTTCCATCCATTTTTCATTGTTGATGCAGAAACTTCTTCCCAGCTTTTTTTTATGTTGTCCACTGCTTGCAAGATATCATAATTTTTCCAAAATTGTCTAATGATGTTGATATTTTGATCAGGTGTGGCAATTGCGTCAATAAGGCTTCTAAAACTTCGTCGTAAATAGTATTTCTTAAATGCGGCGATAATGCCCTGATCCATAGGTTGAATAAGGGATGTAGTATTTGGAGGTAAAAATACAATTTCACGTCATCGCTAATGTGATCCAAACTGATGGAGTGGCCAGGTGCATTATCGATTAGTAGTAATGCTTTATGGGACATATTATTTTGTTCACAATATTTGTTAACTTCAGGACAAATGTGGTCCTTAAACCACTCGTCAAATAACTTAGCAGTGATACAAGCTTTTTTGTTCGACTTCCAAATCACTGGGAGATTTTGTTTGCAAATATTCTTCATAGCCCTTGGAGATTCAGATTTATAAACTAACAAAGGCTTAACCTTAAAGTCCCCGGCAGCATTACCTCCAAGGAGAAGCGTAAGCCTATCCTTCGAAACTTTTGGCCCTGCTGCAAATCTTTCCACTTTCGATATAAAGGTTCTTCCTGGCATTCGCTTCCAGAATAGGCCCGTCTCGTCCACATTGAACACTTGCTGAGGTGCGTATCCTCCTTCACCAATTAATTGCTTTAGCTTTTCCGGAAAACTTTTGGCTGCTTCATGGTCTGCGCTTGCAGATTCACCGACGAATTTTATGTTATGAAGTCTTGCTCTTTTCTTAAATTTCTCTAGCCATCCACCACTGGCGTTGAAAGTAAAATCACTCGATTCTTCATTTTGAGCAGATTTAGCTTTAAGATCGTTGAACAAATTTATAGCCTTACTTTGAATAACTAATGTTGTTATTGGAATATTATTTTCGACTAAATCTTTTATCGACACAGTTAGTGAATTTTCCATTTCTTCCATCAAAACTGGCCTCTTTTTAGTGGTGGTTCCGAGAGAAAAAGTTCCAGCTGCAGTTGCACTTGCACGAATTTCACTGGCATTTTTTATTATAGTTCTTGCTGTGGTTGGTGGAAGACCCATCGTACTGGCAATATTAAAATCCTTTTTACCACTATCATGACGGCGAATAACTTCTAATTTTGTTTTTATTGATATAACATTTCGGTTTCTTTTTAACCGAGGTTCAGAAATTTTATTAGTTTTACGTTTGGAGCTCATTGTATTTCAACTTGTTGATACGCAGATACACACACAAATGAAAACGAAATTGAATGCGAGTATGTATGAATACATACATTTAACAACGGGATTTCCCCAGTTTGCGATGTAAGTTTCAATTCACACGAGGCGACGTAAATCGAATGACAACGCAAATCGAATTTAGAAGGAACAAAAATGTTAACGACGTAAATCGAAACGACGTAAATAGAGAGGACGTAAATCGAGGGATTATTGTAAATAATTTTATATAATAATAAATATAATATATATAATAATAAAATAATAATAAATAATTATATATAAATTAATGTCAACAAAACACATATAAACTGGAATGTTTCCGACAACAATGTTTCCCTGTATGACCGCGAAGGAAAATACAAAAGAGAATTCCAGATGTTTCCCTGTATGACCAGGGACTAAGTGCTTAAAATCTAAGAGAATTTCGTAACATTACATCTTGCAATGGTTTTTTGTTGTTGCATTTTGTTTTTATTTTCAATTATCAGTGCTAACCGGCTAAGAAATATTATAAGAGAGTGAATGCAATCATCATCACATATATAATATCAGCGACCATTGGCGTCAAACCAATAGTTGCCTTCAAACCAATGAGTACTTTCTCAATATACTTCAATATCATATTTTTTTCCTTATTCTGTCATTATGCTCTCTTTCAATATTCCTCAGACGATTAGTGTTTTTTTTTGTGATACAAAATATTTATTTTGGTTGTATTTCTGTGCAAAGCGAATTTAGATAATTGCTATTATAACCCATTAGGGACCATACAAAATGTATTTTTTTCTAACATGGCTTGAACCTTTTATAATTACTGTTTTGAATTTAAACCCCAAAATAGTATACATATCGATAGCTTAATATGTAAGGGTGGTAAGTCAAATTTTTGAAATTTTACAGGAGAGACAAAAAACTTAATATCTTTTGCAATAAACCTCTTTTCGAAAAACTGTAAATGTAGTTACCTTAATTGCATCACTATTCAACCACAACACTCTAAAAAAAAAAAACCAAAAAGACATGTATTGTGTTCGTTACAGTTGTTCTGATGTTGAAAACAAATTTCTTTTTGGACTTAGCACTTTTTATTTAACATTTTTCCCCACAATAATAACTACTCAGTTACAGTTTTAAAAAAAGATAATGATAGTATCTTCTTTATTGTTACAGAGGTAAATATATTAAATACATAAATACAGTCTTACTTCGTTACTGTGAATAGTGAATTAAAAATAATTAAATTATTCATGAGGTAAATCATCATAAAATTTATGATGGTCTCTTGTCAAAGTTAATTTTAAACATTGTAAACTTCGAATTTTCTGGCTGTAATTGGTTTTCTTGTTTGATACATTTGCTCTAAATTGCACCACTCTAAAGCAATTACTTTCTTATCTATTCTTTGGGGTAGAATATATGATATAAGTATGTAACGTCGTAAGGTTCGGGCTTTTGTCTAGCGGCTTTGCAAATTCCAATATAGTCAGAGGGAACCTCAACATTTTTATTCCTCATAGCACGCTCTATGGTAGAGTGAACGCTATCTGCCTCCATTTGCGTATGACCAGTCTCCAGTATTTTTTGATCTATTACAATTTTATGTTTAATAGCTGTATTAAGAAGTGCGTTACTCATTACACAATTGCGGTTCTGAGATGTGCATCCATCACTATAAAATATTATTTTAGTAGGGTTATTATTGTCATTAAGGCTTGGAAGGATTTTGTTTTCAATAAAGTAAACCCAAATACTTGCAAATTCTTCAGCATTAACCCCACCTCCAGCTTCATTCCATAGAAAGCTAAGTTGTGTACCTGGAGTTTAGTTTTATAATATAAGCTGCTAACTTGCGACTTCGGAGCCATTAGCACCGCTTGAAGGTCTACAGTGAAGACATAGGATTCTTCAGACCTGTCTTTGTTTTTCTCCATCCTTGCCTCTTCTTTTTTTTCTTGATGACGAGAATAATCTTCCAGTGGAAGACTGCTGACAGAATAACGTGCACATATCTCGCATTGGTCTTTTTTTTTGGTGAAAACAAACCCAGATTTCTGGCATCAAATGTCGAATAAAACAACGCAATCGAAAGTGGCCTGATGTTGTGAGTTGTACACCAATCTTTGGAGTAAAAGTCATACAGTTTTTTTTTTTGATCGCCATTCGGGTAAAATATACTTTTTCTGAGTTACCGCACGACAGAAATGCGATTCCATTAATGGTAAACTATCAAAAAATAAATGCATGCCTTTTTTCTCTTCAGAATCAGTTTGTTTAACTCTTTTTCTCGAATTATGGTGTGCAACTGAAGACATATTCACCCAATTAAGTACAGAGCGTCTTCCTATGCCCAAAGTGTTCAAAAAAAAATGTTCTACATACGCGTAAGGTTTTATTATCCAGTTTGAGGTGGTATTTTAAAGTTTGAACTCGTCTGGATTCATTAGGATCTGTACGATTTCGAGGCTGGATGGGCTTAGATGTGTGAACTAATGTAGTCACATAAATTTTCTTTTGCTTCCAGTCCATTTGACAAAAGTTTTTAAATATTTCTTCTCTTTGAGCATCTGTCACACATGCGCATTTCATGGTAGCAATATCACTTTTTTGTTCACACTTACATCTCTCCTTTATGGCACGTGGTTCTTTCATTTCTCCATATTTCCAAACGTCACCTTCTTTTCGTCTTCCCCAATACCTTTTGCCACATTCTCTCTGCTTTTTATTTTTGGCCACAAACCAATCATCTTTTTCCACTTGCACCCTCTTCTTTCGCTTTTTGGTTCTTACAGGTAATTCAAAGGAATTGTCTGAATCACTATTCAAGCCATAAGGCACCAGTACCACAACACCGTCATCAGACTCTATGCCAAAAGAACCGCAATCAATGTAGTCAAGCGATTGTGCTCCAACGTTATTGTTGTCATCGGAATCCATGGAAATCTTCTAATAAATTAATTTTTTTTTAATTTCATATTTGCAAAAATGGAGTAATAATAGTCATGTGTTACCTTTTATGCTTTAAATAGAAACAATACTAACAGCACACAATAATCAGCGAAAAAATTGGGTTTTACTTTTCTAACAGCGCCTACTAAATCACGCAAAATTTGACTTAGCTCACTCATTTTAACAGGTGCGGAGTTAGCACTTTTACACATCTTTACCAAACAAAGGTAAAAACAGATATTTAATATTTTTTTTTTTTGTTAAACTATGTATTATTGATTTATCAGTTCGACCTTAATCTATTTTTTTTATAAAAGGTTGACTTAGCACCTTTACATAGTAAGCTAACGATATATAAAACGTGTTGATTAATTCGGGAACAATTCAATAAAAAAAATGAAATCGAAATAGTTAAGAGAACATAGATACATGCACTTATAATTTTTTCCCCCTTATTTTTATAATTACTATTAACGTAAGAATTTTGCATACATATTTCAATTTCTCCAGGCTATAAATAAGTATGCTTTGAATAAAAAATTTTTGTTATTTTGTGAAATGAATTAAGTAAACTATCTGACGTTTTCTTTAAAGGAAATGAACCTGTAGACTAGGAATATAAGAGGTTAGGGATCCTATTAACTTTCGACGCCATAGGATGAAGGTTGGTGAGGGTAATGAGGCGTTTCTTGCCACAATACCTGCAAGAACCAGTAGATAAAATATTTTATTTTAAACAGATACATATTCGTCATTTTCGCTGGTTTCAATAATGTCTAGATAGGGTAACTTAATATGCTAGACATTTGGTCCATCTCCTACCCATAGTTAGAAATAAATAGGGAGTCTATAATAATTTTTGTAGTGAAAACGTGGTCTACCTAGAGCAGGACACGAAACCCCCACCCGACTGTTAGCTAGAGTAATAAAGGCTCCCGCAGTCCTCACTCTGGTTAGAATCGAAGATGCTCCTAGGACAACTAATTTAAAATTTGCATCATAAACCATTTTTGATTGTGTACATTACAGAGGGTTGCACAAAATTCTTAAGTTATTTTCTGCGGGCCTGGTCTGTTCTATTTTGCTGTCCTCAGTAGCGCCTATGACGTTATTAATTTAATGGAAATATTCTCTCCACCTCTGCGTCTGTGCATCTTTGTTCGTCAGCCATTGCTTGGTTCCTATTACCGCTTCCATTTGTGAGACAGTCGATCGTCTGCTGTAGTTTTCTCATATTATTCTGACCAGCTGCTTCATCTGCCATTGTTGCTAGCCGTCCCAGGAACTTTCGTTTGTCTCTTCTTGCAGCTTTCTTTACTTGTTTCGCCAGCTGTTGGTATTGCTGCCTCGTAGTATTGTTATTGTTTAGCTGCATTTTCAGTTCCGTTCTTTGAGAAATTAGGTACCAAGTGTCATCTGGTATCCAAGATTTCCTGTGTGGCAGCACTACAGCCAGTGTTTCTTCTGCGACTTGATTAAATGCTGCTGTAATATCTTCCCATGAGTGAGGTTGGTTTATGGGTTCAGGAATTGCCATAGTTAATACGTTCTTAGCTGCATTGTTCTGGAGCTGCTGTAGGTCTTCGTATTGTGTGCCTGATGATTGTTCTTTGACATTTAATTTTGATCTTGATTTCGCCTGTGATAAGCTCGTGGTCACTGCCTATATCAGCACCTCTTCTGTTTCTGAGATCCGACAAAAGAGTTTCTCGATCTTCTGCTCACGCATATGTGGTCGCTCTGATCTCATGAATTGCCGATCGGTGATGTCCATGTATATTTATGTATCTGCTTATGAGGGAAGATGGAGCCACCTATGACTAGTTAAAATGTCTGAGACAGTTCTATTAATCGCTCTCCGTTGTCCCAACCGTGCGTTCCCATGGTGGTACGGATGCTGGTGTTGTTGCTAACTATTTTCGCGTTGAAATCACCCATGAGTGTGATGGTATCACCTCTACGGGTCTAATTTAGCGTGGATGTAATGTGTGCGTAGAATTCATCATTCTTAGCGTCGTCAGCGTCCTCTGTTGGGGCATAGCACTGTACCATGTAAATGTGTCTTATTCTACTCTTAAAGCGAGCCATTACCAGAGGGTTCGATATACATAGGTTTTCATGTTTTAAGGGAGTCCTTGATTTTCTTCGATATTATGATTCCAACTACAGTATTACCATTTTCCGTGATAAGTTCACCAATGTCATTCCGCTTCATTTCGCTTATCCCTAAGACTTCGAACTTATACTTTAATATTTGATTTTCTAGTTGTACTAGCCTTGGTGCCTCACGAACTGTTCGTACATTCCATTGCGCAAAGCTCATCCTATTCCGTTTGCCAAACGTTGTTGCCGTATCCTGTTGTCCACTATTATACTTTTCTTTGTTTCTTTTTCAGTTTCTGTAATCAGTTGATTTGGATTGGTAACACTGCATAATTTGGCAACCGATTTAACAGCTAATAGGTGCTTTTTTGTAGTTTGGTTTGTTATTTCATCATGGATAATCTTACATGAGAGCAACGCTTGTAAATTGTTGAAATTTTCTATCAAAATAATGGTTCTGTTCGTCAAACTTACACCACGACAACCATATGCGTCGCTAATTCGGCCAATGGGCTGAATCTTACTTACTTATCCGGTCTCGAACAACCCAGGCCTGGGTCAGGGCCCTTACCAAACGAAGATAACATATTTCGCAAACCAGTTCAATCTTTTGCCTTATCTCTCCAGTTGGGAATATCAAGTGTACGCAGGGATTTGTCAACCTGGTCCCTCCAGCGGATCCTGGTCTTCCTATTTTTCGTCTTTCTTCGAGTTCGGTTTCGAAACCCCCTTCGTGCTGGTTCGTCTTCGCCCATTCTACTGACATGGCCTAGCCAGCGCAATCGCGTTATTTTGATCCGCTTAACTATGTCAACGTCGGGATATAGCTCATACACCTCATGGTTGATGCGTCGCCGATACTCGCTGTTGTGCCCCATAGGGCCATACATTTTTGGGAGTATTTTCCTGTCGAAGACTCCTACAGATGTTTCGTCTGCTTGCGATAAGACCGATGATTCTGCGCGATAAAGCCAGACAGGTTGTATGAGAGTCTGGTATAGTTGGACTTTTGTTACTCGAGAGAGGGCTTTATCTCTAAAGTGCTTGCTTAGCCCAAAATAACATCTATTTATCCAGTTTCTCTCCAGGCTGACGTTATTGTTTTTGTTTACGGCAGATCCGAGGTATATAAACTCGTCCACCATCTCGAAATTATAACGGTTATCCACGTTCACGCTTTGGTCTAAACGCGTGGAGGCCCTGCTCGTTAAAACCATTAATTTTGTCTCGTCCTCATTTACTGTGAGACGCACTTGCTCGAAAACACCGCAGTAACTTCTCTAACTGTGCGCCCAATGATATCTATTTCATCAGGATACGCGAGCAGCATGTGACTTTTGATGTTGACTGCAGATTTTCTCATAATAATCTCTATTAAGATGTTAAAGAGATCGCACGATAGGGTGTCGCCTTGTCAGAGGCCTCGCTTTAATTCGAATGGTTCGGTAAGATCATTACCGATCTTTACTGCGGATTTGGTGTTCGTCAAGGTCATCCTGCAAAGGCGTACGAGTTCTCCCGTATCGGACTATCGAGGGCCGCCTTATAATCGACAAATAGATCATAGGTGTCGTTTTGTTTTTCGTGGGTCTTCTCCAGGATTTGGTGTATCGTGAAAATCTGGGCAGTTGTCGATTTCCCAGGCCTAAAGCCACACTGGTATGGTCCAATCAGGTCAGCGATAATTGGTTTTAGTCTTTCGCACAGTATAGTTGATAGAACCTAATGTGCTATGAATATAAGGCTTATTCCAAGGTAGTTGGCTCGAGTCACCTTTTTGAAATATGGGACATAGTACACTGAGACTCCAATCGCCGGGCAGGCAATCATCTAACCAAATTTTGCTAATGAGCTGATACATGCACCTTATCAGTTCATCGCCGCCAGCCTTAAACAGCTCCGTCGGTAATCCAACGGCTGCTGTGGCTTTGTTGTTCTTATGCCGAGCAATAACTGTTCTGACCTCGTCTTGGTTAGGAGGGGGCAATCGACGTCGCGACGTCGTCCATATTGTAATCGATTGTCTCGTCATTGGATATCTCGGGTACCAAAAACTCAGAGAAACGATATCTCCATATTCCCAACATACTCTGCTCATCTGCGATGCGATTTCCGTTCTTGTCTTTACAGAAGGGGGCCCTGCACCATGTCCATTAGTTCTGTTTTTGACATTTCGATAGAATTTTCGGGCTTCGTTCTTCCGTCTGTATGACGCAATTTTCTCACTCTCGCGCTGTCTCCATTGCCGTTTCTTACGCCTTTCCTTTTCCCTATACCGCTCAGTCGCAGGTCGCGTTGCAATTGACTGAAGCATTGTCTTGCGTGCAGCGTTCTTTTCATCATTTGCAATGCGACCCGTACCATGGTTTGCTGCGAAGCGGTTTTTCAAACCCAAGTACGGTTGTTGCGGGAGATTTTATAGAGTCGGAAATGGGTTTCCACTGCGCTTCAGGATTGTCATCGGGAGGGGGTGGGTTCTGTGCGAAAAGTTGCGAGAGCTTCCTTGAGTAGGCTTTGGCTACCACTGGTAATTGCAGCTTTCCGATGTCTAGCTTTCTCTGCGTCTGGTTTCGTACAATTTTCGCTCTACTTAATCTTGTGCGAACCGTTGCTGCTACCAGGTAGTGATCAACATCGATGTTAGCTCCTCTGATTACACTGGATGAGTGCCTTCCATTAATAGTTGGTGTTATTGGCGAGAAAAGGTGAATGATAGAACCAGTTGGAGTAATATGCTAAAAAAAATATGTGTAAGGCACATGACCTCATGAGATTGCAAAATAGCCAAGAAAAGAAAATAGTCACTCGTCTAATACGATAAACCACGGACAATTGAACACTTGGGCATCAACATTCGACGGTGGCGGCCATATGGCCCTAATCATATTTAAACATTCACGGCAAAAAATTTGCAATAAATCCAGTTTAATTGATATTAAAAATACTTTTCTTTGATTTATTTTACTCACAAATCGATTATACATGCTTATAATTTTGAAATTTGCTTTAAAAATATGTATTAAAAACGGAAAATATATCGCACCCTAACTACAAAGAAGTCATTCATCACAGAAAATTATAAGATTTACAGTTTTTGATTAAAAAAACCACAAACTATGACCATTTATATTTCGTCAAAAAAATCCCTTATGAATTGGCCTATAATTCAGAATTTTCATATATTTTCCAACTTAGCATATGCGGTATTTTGGCCCTACGAAAAATTTGCAAATTTCGAGTTATGCCTCCCTTGTAGTAAGGGTGCACTGTATGTGGATTAGGGCGGGTCAAATTGTATGGAACGATTTTTTTTGATGAAGCGTATAACAACAACGTAATCTATAGGTGATTCTGAGAAATTTTGGTCAAGAGACCATAACGTCACCTGAAATGCCCAAAGGCGTAACCCTCAAAAAATAAAAACTGTTTTTTTTTTGATTGAATGTAATACTCCACACTAAAATATATATGTGAAAAATTGTAGAGTTCCAAGTTCATAAGAACGTGTTTAAAACTGAAATACTTTGGATTTTATAAGGTTTTTTGCTTCTCCTGTAAAATTTTGAAAATGAGGGTTACGTCTTTGGGCATTTTAGGTGACGATAAGTAGCTCTAAGTCGGATTTGGAGCCCCCCAAATTTTCAAAATAGATATTAGTGTTAAGTAGCGTTCACAATGGCAGCAACGATTTGTAATTCAAGTCTTCTTGTTCCCACTCACAGTATTGCATATAATGAATGCCCTCTCATGTTTTTCGTGAAATTGGAATTCAAATTTGTCATAGAAGTAGGTGCTACTTCTACTTCAAATTGGAATTTGTTCGAATCAGTTTATTTTACTGACCGCTAGGGGCGCTCTACTTCGAATTTTGTTTTAAAACTTGAAAGTATGAATGAAAATGTAAACATTTTGTATCAAAACAAACATTTTAATAAATAATATTATCTGTAGAATCTGCCAATAACAATAATTTCACATATAATTATAATTTTTTATTACGAAGAATACAACACTGTCACTGGCTTTCGAACAAATCAGCTGATGCAAATGTGAAATGTGTAGTTGTTTGTAGTAAGTGTAGTTCGCGCCAATTTTATTAATAAACAAAAGAAAAAAGATTAAAAAAAGCTAACATTTTCAGGTTTATCGAAACCGTCCAAGGCCATGACATATTATGGAACATAAGTTTCTAAAAATTTCTATAGAAAAATTTGAAAACATTTCTAAAGAAAAATTTGAAAATATTTCTATAGAAAAATTTTAAAACTTTTCTATAGAAAAATTTTAAAACATTTCTATAGAAAAATTTGACAACTTTTCTAAAGAAAAATTTGAAAAGTTTTCGAAAGAAAAATTTGAAAAGTTTTCGAAAGAAAAACACTTAATACTTTTTGCTCCGGGTAGTGGTACAAATCTGAGGTCCGTGTGTCACATTTAATTTTTATATTTTTTACTGTTTGCTTTTTCGTTTGTATTGCATATCCCCAAATATGTATACTGCTGTATAATGTAAACAATGTTGCCAGTCAGCTGTTTTTTCGAACTTATTCGAACAAATTTGTTGCTTGCATTGTGAACGCCTGTTGAATTTGTTGCTATCGTTGTGAACGAGCCTTTAATAGTGTTTTTTTTTTGTTGAAACCGTGAAAATGTTGATTTTTTCAGATCGATTTTCCTACAAAAACGAGTTCGAAAACAAAAAAATTTATCGTAATAAAAGTTGTTGGAAATTATCTGAACTTTCATAATCTGCAAAAAAAAATCTCGAAAAAAATCCAAGAAAATTCAGAATTTATTACTTAAAAGTTAATTTTAGGCTATTTTTCAACAAAAAATTCCTAATATCTCTACTAAAAATAAAAAAAAATATAAAAATACCTTTCAAACAAGCCCACATTGAGAAATCTACTATAATTCTCTCCGATTTTATGACGAATTTAATTAAATTATTCTACGTATATATGGAAAAATGTCTATTTTGAAATTTTGGTGGGCTCCAAATCCGACTTAGAGCTATGGTCTCTTGAGCAAAATTTCTCAAAATCACCTATAGTTTACGTTTTTGCTATACGCTTCATCAAAAAAAAAATTAACCCGCCCTAATGTGGATATAACAAATGTTGATTATCTTAACCGAGTTTTAATATATTTTCCATAGGCAGCTAAAAATGATCAAAATACAATATGATAATACGATAACACCTGTCTAGTTATTAACGTCACTCCTCCAATGTTCATCATACGTTTGTCATTCACTTTAACAAATTTTCTCTACTGACACTGACACCTCACGATTCAACACCTTGTTGCCTTCCTTTGTGACAGTATTATGAAAAATGTTATTAAATTTCAAGTCAGTTTGCTGGCATTTGTTAATAATAATTTGGTCTGACTTTTAATTTTTTTCTATCTGGTTGCTGATAAATTATGCTCGAGGCATTGCAATTGATAGCAGATTATAGTCTAACATAACAAAATGTATTTCTTCGTATCATAAACATGGTTTTTACTGCTACGTAATCTCAACATCAATCCGTCTTTACAATTAATTTCACGTATAGTAGCACGTGTGCATTGGCCTGGTTATTTCATTATTAATTTGTGGTTTATTTCGCTGATTTACATTTTGAGCAATTTTTATGAGACAATAAAAAGCCCAACCCACAATTGAAAAATGTATTAAATTTAAACAAAAAAAAAAAAAAAACTAAAGCGGGTATCACAGCCGTATTATTCATGAGCACGAGTTTGGTCGATAACATTTTATCCCACCCATCAAATGGTATCAATATTAGGTATCAATATTATTTCCCGCTAAACTAATTTTTTGACAACTTTGTACAGGGAGCTGCTTCAAATCGCATAGCAGTCCATGCATGTCTGGTCGAAATATTAGTGTAGTAGGAAATAAAAACCAGGGCTATTATTTGCAAGCAACCCAACAGCAGAAGTCGCAAGGCCTTCCACAAATAAGACATGCGGAATGCTTCTTTTGTAATGCCTTCCTAAAAGAAGGCCTGCGGAATGCATGATTTTTTTCATCAGATATAACCAAGAAGAACATTTTTACAATTTTGAGAAATTTCTTTTCCGATTCTTTTCAACCGTAATTTAATTGGAAAATTACATACAAATTTTAATATTATATTTTTATTTAATATTTTTCAGAGCATTTATAAAATTTTCAATTTGAAGTTGGGCGTGGTACAACATTCCAAGATAGATAAATTAATATGTAGAAGTGGATAATGATTTTGTGATAAAATAAATTATTTGAATTTTATTTTTGTTTAAAAAAAATAAAGTAAAGGAAATCCCTTCTAAGGTCTTTCTCTTTGCATGCCTTCTAAGGATTTCTTTAGACAATGGGAAAGGAAGGCCTTGCTTCCCAATCTCACGCAATGTTAAAAAGAAAGGAGGGGGTAATGTGTACGGAAGGCATTCCGTGTTTTAAAGAAGGCCTGTTTGGTCATGATTTCAGACCTTCCAGGTCGCTGGGAAGACACTGGTGCGAACAACAGCGATTGCATTTAAACTTGGTATCGTAACTGGCGATACATCGTTAATAAGTGCCTCCGATAATCTGATAAACAATTCTCATCTTTTGTTCTCATTCCCTATTTAAGGGAACTCGGAAAATACAGGGTGATTCAGGAAGTTCCGCACAAATTTCTCCGGCGTATTCCTTGGCTCATTTCATGAAGAAAAGTCCAGTAGGACCATGTCCGAAAATGCAAGCGTGCGAAATGGCAGCGGGTTCTAAATTTTCGGATTGGCGGTCGGAGGGTAGTAGGTTAAAGTTGCTAACTTCTGAGCCAGTGGTCGGATTTTTTTGTTTTTGGGCTTGTTGGAAAGGTGTTTCAGAGACCTTTCAGAATCAATAAAAAAGTCGCCGAGACACAGAGCTTTTGGGAAAAAAATGGAAAATAAAATTCACATAACCTCAATTTGCTCAGCCAGATGGCAGGCAATATTTCTGTTGAAAGATAACCATACCTCTTACCTTTCAAAATGACCTAAACGAAGCCCAAATGTCTTACCGTTCCAAAGTTATGACCATTTTACTGAAATGCAAAAATGTTTTTTCCCTCGACGTTGGATTGGACGATCTGGATCAATCGCCTGGCCGCCACGATCTCCAGATCTCACACCACCTGATTGCTTTTTGTGGGGCTACATGAAAGATTGTGTGTATTCTGTACAGATCTACAATCGTGAGCAGTTACTTGCACGCATTGGGGAAGCTGCGGTGAAAGTTCGAGAAAAGATGAGTGAACTAAACGTGGCGGATGTGGTTCGCAAACGGCTGCAATTGTGTTTAGTAGAAAATGGGAACCACATTGAAAACTTCCTTTAACATCAAATGTTTTTTTCCCTAATGTGTTTGATTCTTCAGCCAAAAATTTCAATAAAATAAAATCTTAAACGTGTTAGTTTACAAAAACAAATAAATGTGTGCGGTTATTTCGCTTCCAAAACCAAAATCAAACACTGTTGCATTTCAGTAAAGTGGTCATAACTTTGGAACGTTAAGACCTCTTGTCATTTTGGAAAGGTAAGAGGTAAGAGAACATAAGTTACCTGCCATCTGGCTGAGCAAATTGAGGTTATGTGAATTTTTTTTCCATTTTTTTCGAAAGCTCTGTATCTCGGCGATTTGACTTTTTTTTATTGATTCTGAAAGGCCTCTTAAAGATCTTTTCAACAAGCCCAAAAACAGAAAATCCGACTACTGGCTCAGAAGTTAGCAACTTTGCCCTACTACCGTCCGACCACCAATCCGAAAATGTTGAACCCGCTGCCATTTCGCACCCTTGCATTTTCGGGCATGGTCCCAGTGGACTTTTCTTCATGAAATGAGCCAAGGAATACGCTGAAGAAATTTGTCCGGAACTTCCTGAATCACCCTGTATATTTACGATGAAAAGAAGATAATCGATGGTAATAGTTTTATAGTCGATATTTATACTTCGATATTCCAAATATCGATTCTTATTTTTACTTAATTTTTATGTGATTGTTACATTAAAAGCTATACACAGAAACAAATGTATATGCCATATGTTTCTGTTGTAAGTCATTGTAAATATCAATTTTTCAAATTTATTCAAGCTCAAGACCTACTTCACCAGCAGACGTTTTTACTATACTTTTCGGTGAATTCATCATTCATTAATAGGGAATATAATTTATCGATAAGTTTTGAACCTACAATTATACATCAGATTCAGGAAATAATCAGTTAACTAAAGATGGGGAACTTGTAAAAATTGCAGAGATCTCGAGAGAACAAGAATGAAACCGATTAATTATTAAGCAGTCATCAGATATGATTTGCAACCATTGTGTACTTATATGGGAATGGCAGCAAAAGTAAAGCGAACCACAGACTTGTCATTCATGAGCATGAACATCGGTTTTCGTTGATGTTTATTGTCGGCTTACCGCACTTATTGATAAATAAGAACTCTATATAGATCCGTTCCAAGTATCCAATTGGCAGATGTCCTCGAAACTTATAAGGCTGACATTACCGCAATCCTGGAAATGCGATGGACAGGACATGGCTGCACAAGGAAAAGAAACTGCGACATATACTACAGTTGCCATGAGAAAAAACATGAATTTGGTTGCGGATTTGTAGTTGGCAAAAGACTGCGACATCTAGTCCCTAGGTTCAAATCTGTAAATGAACGTATAGCCCCAAACCGCACAAAAGCGAAATATTTTTATATTTCCCTAATTTGTGTGCATGCCCCGAGAGAAGAGAAAGATGATGATGCCAAAGACATATTCTATGAGCTTCTAGAGGAAACGTATGACCGCTGCCTTAGCCATGATACTAAGATTGTACTAGTAGATTTCAATGCTAAAGTAGGCAGGGAAAATGTGTTTCATCCAACTATTGGCAATTTCAGTCGACATGCTGGCAGTTCCGACAACGGTATGAGGCTGATTGACTTTGCCGCGGCAAAAAATGGTCGTTAGTGGTACAAGATTCCAGCATAAAGACATCCACAAGGTAGACTCGGGTATCCCCTAATCAAAAAACGAAGGACCAAATTGATCACGTGGTATTTGATGGAAGGCACTCATCCAGTGTAATGGACGTACAAGTGATCAGAGGAGCTAACATCGATTCTGATCACTACCTGGTAGCAGTAAAGTTTCGCACAAGATTCAGTAGAGCGAAAATTGTACGAAACCAGACGCAGAAAAAGCTAGACATTGGAAAGCTGCAATTCCCAGAGGTACCCACAGCCTACTCAAGTAAGTTCTAACAACTTTTGGCACAGAACGCTTCCCCTTCCAATGATAATCCTGAAGCGTAGTGGAAACCCATTTCCGACTTTATAAAAACTGCCGCAACAACCGTACTTGGTTTTGAAAAACCGTTTCGCAACAAACCATGGTATGATGAAGAGTGTCGCACTACAAATGATGAAAAGAAGGCTGCACGTATGGTAATGCTTCAGTCAATTGCAACGCAAGCTGCGACTGAGCGGTATAGGGAAAAAACAAAGGAGGTAAACCGTCTCTTTAGGCTTAAGAAACCGCAGTGGAGAAAGTGGGAGAGCGAGGAAATTGAGACATACCGAAGGAAGAACGAAGCCCAAAAATTCTATCAAAAAGTCAAAAATGGAACTAATGAAGATGGGTCAAGACAAGGACGGAAATCTCATCGCTGATGTGCAAAACATGTTGGGAATATGGAGAAATCATTTCTCCGCGCTACTGGTGCTTGACATGTCCAATGACGATGCGACAATCGATTACAATCTGGACGACGACGTCGATTGCCCCCTCCTAACAAAGACTAGGTCAGAACAGCTATTATCCGGCTTGAGAATAACAACGCCGCGGGAACCAATTGATCATTAGCAAAGTTTGGTTAGATGAATGCTAGATGTATGCCCAGCGATTGGAGTCACAGTGTACTATGTCCCATATTTAAAAAGTGTGACCCAAGTATCTGTGCCAACTACCGTGGAATAAGCCTTTTATCCATATCATATAAAGTTCTAACAAGTATAATGTGCGAAAGGCTAAATCCAATTATCGCTGACTTGATTGGACCATACCAGTCTGGCTTTAGGCTTGGAAAATCGACAACTGACCAGATTTTCACGCTACGCCAAAATCTGGAGAAGACGCATGAAAAACAAATCGACACCTATCATCTATTTGTCGATTGTAAGGCGGCCTTCGATAGACCAATGCAGGGGAAACTCTGCGAAGCAAGGTCTAAGCTTGATGTTCGTGCAAAGCTCATACGATGACCTTGACGAACACCAAATCTGCGGTGAATGTTGATAAGGATCTTATCAAACCTTTCGAAACTAAGCGAAGCCTCAGGCAAGCCGACACCCTATCGTGCGATCGCTTTAACATCTTAATGGAAATCATTATGAGAAAAGCTGCAGTCAACATGAATAAAACCATCAGCAGCAAAAGTCACATGCTGCTCGCTTATGCTGATGATATAGATATCATTGGGCGCACAATGAGAGAAGTTACTGCGGCGTTTTCGAGAATTGAGAAGGACCCAGCAAATGTGGGTCTGATAGTAAATGAGGACAAGACAAAAATAATGGTTTCAACGAGCAGGACCTCCACGCCATTAGAGCAAAGCGTGACCGTTGATAACCGTTATACCTGTAATTTCGAGGTGGTGGACGCACTTATATTCCATGGATCTGCCGTAAACAAAATCAACAACGGCAGCCTTGAGATCAAGCGGAGAATTGTGGTTGCGAATGTATGTTATTTTGGGATAAACAAACATTTCAGAGATCAAGGCCTCTCTCGAGAAACAAAAGTCGAGCTCCAACAGACTCTCATACGACCTGTATTGCTTTATCGGCCTATCGCGAACAGACGAAATATCTCTAGGAGTCTTCGAGAGAGAAATACTCCGAAAAATGTCTGGCCCTATAGTGCACAACGGCGAGTATCGGCGGCGCATTAACCATGAGCAATAGGAGCTTTATCCCGACATTAACATAGTTAAGCGGATCAAAATAATGCGATTGCGCTGGCTAGGACAGGGCAGCAGATTGGATGAGGACGAACCAGCACGAAAGGTTTTCGAAACCGAACTCGAAGGAAGACAAAAAGTAGGAAGACTAAGACTCCGCAGTAGGGATCAGATTGACGAATTAATGCACACACTTGGTATTACCAACTGGAGATATAAACCAAAAGATCGAACTGGTTGGCGAAACTTGTTATCATCGTTTTGTAAGGTTCCTGACCCCCGGGGTTGTTCGAGACCGAATAAGTTAGTTTTAAGCAAGCATGAAAGTCGCAAGAACTAGGTAATGATTCGAAAAGGCCTGCCGCATCCTACAGTGGGCCAGAAATATGGCCTTCCAGTTGATGACTTCCACCGCTGGTTATATATAACACCAACTATTCTATAGGACTGATAATATTGGAACTATAATACACTATACTGGAAGTTGAATGATCCATATTCGTTGACGTTCGACTTTGAATAGTTTGGTGTTGGTGTTGAAATTTGATCTCTCCGTTTGTATTGATTGTTGCGTTTTCCTGCCATAAGTGGATTGGTCACATGGGAGTGATAAATACTTCATACATATACAATTTTCTCGGTCGTGACATTTTCGAAATATATTATTATATTATGTATATATTTTATTATTTATATATATTTTTTTTTTAATACTGTTGACGTATATGCCTTATTGGTAATTTTTTAAATGTATTTTCTTACAATTAAGGCTGTTTTTTTATTTCCTTATACGGAATTTACACCAAACAAGATTAGCTCATTTCGAAGGTTAACTCCGTTCGTTAACCCGCACTAACCCAGAAGATTACTCATACAATTTTGATCTGTAGAAACTGAAGTTTAATTTTTAACCTCATTTTAAACTGGTGTACGTTTTGATGCAACACTGTTAGTTACTAAAAAAATGCAACCAAAATAAAAACATACACAAAAAATCAACTGTTTAAAATCAACAGAAGTCGATCGAAAATTTTCGGACGCGTCGCCGCAACTAAACCTTTTTTGAAGCTCACGCCGCCGCCTATAGGAGTGGTTCATATTGGTTTAAACTGTGAGCCGATTTTATCTACTGGCCCGATCCAATTTTAAAGGTTCAGTTATTTCAGAAACCTCCCAAATTTGTTCAAAACTGGTGAAACCTATAGCCGCCAACTTAATTTTTCTGTTGTGCCGCCGTCTTCGATAGATTGGCCTTCGCGCAGAGTTTGTTTAAGCACGGAGTTGCCACCTGAAATGTCAATTTAATCTCAAATTGGGTGGTGTAAACTGTTAAGATTAGAGAACAAGGTTATCGCTAACCTGGCCGCTATAAACGGCGGTGTAAATGCGTTATTAAGCTATCGCACCTTACGACTTTCCAAATAAAACGATCCACACTTATTACTAAGCAATGTGGCAACATTTGCTGTAACGGGCGAAAAAAATACGATACTGCAACACGTCCGTAGCCAGGGCCAACAAACACATGGTAGCAGCAGATGTTGTTGTAATTGTTAGCAGCAACAACAGATATTTTATTTTCGATCATTAATTTCAGTTGTTAAACTCTACACATATATGTATATAACAACAATACAAAACAGGATAATAACAAACTATATAAGATTTTGACAAGTAAAAGTAAAAATGACATGGAAAAAATTTCATCACCTGTTTAAACGACTATACCTGGTAGATAATTCTACCATGATCAATATTTATAACATTTACCGAGCGTTATTGTGAACAATTTATTTCCAATTTTGTTTTCTATCGGAAATAAAAGTCTATCCTTCAAACTTAGAGATGTAAGTAGTCTTCGATTAAACAAAATAATTTTAATGAACTTAAAATGTGTAAGTCATTTTGCAAATTTCTGCTTTTGGGTCTCATTTTCATCCGCAAGAAATGATAACAAAATTTATCTAAGATAACTTTTTGTTGCCATTTCTTGAAATTTAACATGTGGCAACATTGTCATTGCACAAGTCGGAATTTAAGTGGGAAATTGAAATGCCACTTAATATCACTTAGCTGTCCCGTACAAATTAAGCTATATTTAACTTTAGCGGGATAAAAACACACTTATTATTTAATTCCGAACTTACAAGTTTTTGGCGACTTTTTTTATTTGTATATTTTTTCTATGGTAAATTGTCAAAAGAAAATCCCGTAAAACAAAATAGTACGTCGTCACACTAAAATTAACACCCTTTTCTCTATTACTCTTTCGCTGTCGAAGCATTGAACTGCTTCTGGCTGCGTGTTTTTTTTTTTTTGTTTTCCTTGTCTTTCAATAAATGTTATAAATGAGTGTGTCGCTGTTGTTGAACATAAATATATTAAATTTGTTTTAAAAACAATCTTTGTATTATCTAAAAGTTATAATCTCTTCGTATTTTTAGTTTAACATTTGGTATTTCCCCCTCTGCACGCTGTGGAAATGGAAATGAAATCGGTTCAATTGAATACCTAGTAATGCAGTTGAAAACGTAAAGCCACTACGTTACTGCGATAGTTACAGCAAAGTGTATATGAATGACAACGTAGTCACGGCAAATGTTTGACAATCTGGTAATTTATGACTTAGAAATTGTTAAGAGACTAAAACATTTTAATATAAATACATATATGTGACATAATCTCATTGGTTTTTTATTGTTATAAACTGGGTATGATTTAGAATTTTCAGGTTTAAATACTGAGGGAGAGACATTTTGTCGCAGCGATGAAACAAGTTCATTAGTGTGTTTAGATTGTTGCAATGAAAGATTGTTGCTGCAACGCAGTACTTTCCTATGTATTCGTGAAAGAAAGAGAGGTTGCATGACAATAGCAAAGGCTGTGTAGTAAGAATGGTAAGTGAATATAGAATAGAATAGAATTTCTATATTGGAACGAAGTTCCATATCGCTCGTTGCGGGATGGGGGCTAAATGAAAAAATTTTAAACAACTTCTTTTAACTACTTTATTACAACCCATTATTAACAACTATATTGGGTACTTTTGGTTTGGTTTAACACTTCTGCATTCCTTGCATATGCACCCCTCCTATGATCCTTGGGTCAATTTGACCCAACTTCATAATTTCGATATTTGTGGGGGAGATTTATTATTCAATTTTTTTTACCACAACAAAAAAATACATAAAAGAAAAATAGATAATCACTTGATAACTAATTCTATCTATCACTGAATAGAAATCTAATAATTATCATTTCGTTTCATGGAAAAAATTAGAAACAGTTTGCAAGATCCCGACATGGCATCACGTCTCTTAAGCACCAGTCCAATGTTGGCCAATAATCCGCAATTACAGGAGCAAGTACGCAATATGATGCCACAGTTTTTGTCAAAATACCTATATTTTTAGTTCATTTATGATTACCTAAGGCTCATGTTGAAGCTTCAGTTTTCTCTTATTTGGTAGGGCACTCGGCGGAACTGTTCTTTGAATGTGCGAATATGAATTTACAATGTTTTACAACTTGATTATGTTTTACCACTTTAATGGGCGATTATCAATGTCAAAACATCTATTTACGAAAAATTTTTTGTTTTACGGTATTACCTGCAGTTCCAGCAGATAAATCCTGCACCTGAAAGTTACATTTGGATTTCAAGCTGAATTTATTTCACTCATATCTCGTGCAATCAAATCAATGTTTTGCCAGCTGGTTATTTGAATTACTAGTTTTTGTTTATTTGGAAAGAAAAATAAATGTTGGTTTTATATCCGTGATATAATATTTTTTATTGGCCCAGGGTTGTTTGTTAAAATTTGAATTTCTTGAGCCTACCAGCTTGAAGCCGTGGTTACTCTTGCCAAAGAGCACTATGATGTTTTCATAAATATGAAATGGGGGGCTGCGTCTCTGTTGATTTGATCTTCCAGAATCACGCCTTCAATACTTTCGCTTGACGATGAGTATTGATCATTTTCGTCATCATCATTTGCCAGCAAAATTTCGTTCTCATCACATAAAACTTCAACTAAACTGTGTCCATCGTGTGGCTACGCCGTGAACGAATCCATTCTAGCAATAATGATTATCAGGGTTGCATTTTGTTAAAACAGACATGTTCATATTAGAGTTAGGGAGAAGAATCAACACTTGACTAGCGAATGACTAAGCCTAAAAAATGTGACCGTCGGTGGTGCAATGGTAGAGTGCGCGCCTCTTGTACATGAGATCCTGTGTTCGATCTCTGGTTAGATCACCTTAAATTCCTTTCGGCGGCGGTCACCTCGCATAGTGACGGCGACAATATCGTCGATTTACCAATGAAAAAGCTTCTCAAAATACCATTCGGAATCGGTGTAAAAACTGTAGGTCCCAATCAGTGAATATAAAACTAGAAAGTGCACAGTTCACTGGTTGTGGGAAGCTCTCCTCAATTCCTTCATGGGATGTAATGGAAAACCATTTATTTATTTTATTTATAAGCCGAAGAAACACTCTAGATAGACACTCGTCAAGCAGTATAAAAATAAGTGTATAAGATGCAAAATAAATGTAGCATAGACGTATACGAGTATATATACTCCTATTACATCCCATGAATGGCCAAACAGTGAGCATGCGCTTTATAGTTTTACACTTACTTCGTTTACACGACACTTTAACACGAGTGAACTCGACTCGTGTGAGTACGATACGCAAAAAACCCGCCAGTTTATACAACTCAAGAAAACAGTGTTGAGTAGACATATGGTATGTCACTTTGAATACGTACAGAAAACAGCTGATAACAGAATGTTGCCTACATTCCATTTGTATCAGTTGGTATTCACCTAAACAGAATGTCGGCGTTAAAAATGTGCTTAGCGTCGTAGTCAAACGTTCTCAAAAAGTGGAAAAATAAACATTTTGACTCAGCTCAGAAACTTTTGGCGATGGTAAAAGTTTAGTGTAAACCAGAGATTTGTAGCTAATCCACATTTATCCCGAAATTGTAATAAAATAGAAAAATTTCCAATTTCATGTTTCGTAAACTGAAACAGGAGCGCTTAAAAGTTTTTTTTTATAGTGGGTACCCTGGTTAAGAAGGCATAAACAAAAAGCATCTGTTAGAATGCGTATTGACAAAGGATGCGTTTATTTGGACACTGAACACGAGTTGACATTCGTTAACACGAATGTAAAAGTTGATTCTTGTCGACACGCTCAATTTTTTAGATACGGTTATGGCATGTGTTTATGTCTGCGTATCGAACTCACACGAGTCGAGTTCACTCGTGTTAAAGTGTCGTGTAAACGAGGTAACTGATTGATTGGGACCTACAGTTATTATGCAGTATTTTGAGAAGACTTTTCATGGCTAAATACTCGATAGTGTCAAGATCACTAAGCCAGGAGACGATCGTCTAAAGAAATGGAAAGTGTGCAACGAAGGGATCGAACCCACGTACTCATGTAAAAGAGTCGTCCACATACCATTGCACCACCAACTGCCATAAGTACCAATCATCTATCATACTGATTATTAAGATATCCATATCGGATATCCAGTCGGTTGCGGAAATATGTTATCCTCATTTTGTAAGGCCTTTGATCCCTCTGGGTTGTTTGAGGTCACATAAGGAAGGAAGGTGGTTGTATGGGAAAGTTCATCTCTAACAATGGTTGATACGACATTAGGTGGTTGTTCCTGAATTATAGAATTAGACATAAGAAGTTCAAAAGTTTCGCATTTCCCGAACGCAAACACATTCAAATTGGTAACAAAAATATTTAAATATAGCATAACTAATCGTAATTACCTTTGGGCCAAATTGACCCACAGGACAAGAGATGTATATATTTTACATATTTGCATGCAGAGAAAACCCGCAAATAACTAACTACATCTTTTTCTTGCCAAACCATAGTATACCACGCCGATGAGGATATCATAAAATTTCAGCTTGAAAACTTGTAATTTAGAGAAAAATATTGCATTTGAAATATAAAATTGGGTCATTTTGACCCAAGGAGTGCAGAAGGGTTAAAGGGAAGTTTTCTAGGTGGAGCCTGTTTATAATATATTGTAGTTTTGAACCCAATAAAAAGTAAATTTATAAAAGCCAAAGTGCAAGACTGGCAAATCCCTGAAGTACAACCCTAAGCATGGAATTGCATTTGGCAGCACGACGGACAGCAGTATGTTACTCCCTTGGACATATTTAGATTTCTATAAAATCTGCTTTGGCTTTGGTTTGCACTGCAGACATGTTGTTCATAAGTTGCACTCATTTTTACATGCAGTGAGGAATGATCTAAAAAAAAAAAAAATGGTGTCCCATAACATCCCATGAAGGGATTGGGGAGAGCTTCTCACAGTCAGTGAGATGTGCGCTTTCTAGTTTTACACTCACTAATTGGGACCTACAGTTTTACACCGGTTCCGAACGGTATTTTGAGAAGCCTTTTCATGGCTAAGTACTCGATAGTGTCGCCATCACTAAGCGAGGTGACCGTCGTCGAAAGAAATGTAAGGTGGTTTGAGCAGGGATCGAACCCACGTTCTCATGTACAAGAGCCGCGCACACCAGCCATTGCACCACCGACGGCCACGGCCATCAACTATCATGGATAAAGTTGGTTATCTCCATACCATGTTTCATGAATTGGTCCTTTATCTCGGAGTATACCTCAAGACTTTCTCCCACGGATAACAACAAATATATCCTCTGGAAAGCCACGGAAAAATTCAGTAAGGAAACAACTAGAATACCGCCGATAAACGGTTCTAATAGAAGTTGGTATAAAACAGATAAAGACAATGCTGATCAATTTGCCATGCATCTGTCAGAAGTTTTTAAACCATTTCCACCAACTAGGAGTGATGAGCAAATAAAAGAGTATTTGTTTTCCCCTGGACAAATGGATTTGGCTGTAACAATACAACCTGCAACGAAATGAAAACTATTATAAAACACCTACCAAACAGAAAAAAGGCACCTGGTTTTGATTTAATCACAACAAAAATTGTAAAAGAGTTACCCGATATAGCGATTATACTCTTGACAAATCTGATTAACTCAGTGTTCCGAGTTGGTTACTTTCCTGCCCAACTTAAAGTAGCAGAGATTAAAATGATACCGAAACCAGGAAAACCCCCCGAGGATCTAGTCATATAGACCGATAAGCATTCTTCCAGTCATAGGGAAAATTATTGAAAAAATACTCCTTAATAGAATAAAACCTATAATAAGTTCCAAGAATCTTATACCTGGCCACCAGTTTGGTTTTAGAGAGCGGCACTCAACGATCGAACAAGTTCTTAGAACCATAAACGTTATAAAGACAGAACGAGACAACTACAATTAGAATAGTTCGTTCTATAAATAGAACTTTCAAAACTTCACGCATCAGTGCATGTAATGCATTAAACACATAGACGACAGCAAGCTGCTCGACGACTGACTTCAAATGTCGTTGGCGACATTTGTCGTTGTGTAGCCACCTTTTTAAATATTTTGAAAACGGCAGCTACAGCGTAAACAGCTGATATTGTTTTTTTGACAGAATTTTAATAAGTTTTACGAAAACATGAGTGGAAATATTGTAAATTCTATAATTAATATTGCTAAAGTAGTAAAGTAGTAGTAGTCAAGTAGTAAAAATAATCAAAAACTTACCAAATTCAACAAATGCCAGCCAACACAATAAAAAAAATTTTAATATGTACAGCTGTTTGTTGGAGCAATGTATTTTTCAGTGATGCCAATATGACGTTTATTAGACACACAAACAAACGATTTATGTTCTACAAAATAATTTATTTAAAAGAGTATTTGTTTTTGTAATTTCTTTACACGAAGTACATGCATATGTTTTATTTTCATTATAGGTTGTTTATTAATGAGTGGATTAAAATACATTCCGAAGAGGCAGGAAATATTTAAAAGGCGAAGCCATATTTTGGCATACCCCCGGACGAAGACCGGCTACACAAGAAATCTTTATATAGCGAAATTATATTTTAGCATACCAAGAAGAAATAAAAGTACATTCCGTTTTTCACTGAATATGTGTGGTTTTTTTTACAAAACGTGAAAAATTGAACGCGAGTTTGGTTTTGTGCACCTTGAACGCGCATAGTACAACAATAATTTTTTCTGGGCAGAAAATGTTTCAATTCAGAATTATTTGTTTCAACTACGCTATCCACCAAAAAAAATTCGAAAGCCGGCTGATAAAACATTTAATAAATCCCAAAATGTTTGACACAAATTTTCAGTTTTTAGTTAAACGCCTTTAATCTCCAAATTATTACAACTACTTTAGTGCATTACCAACACTGTATCTGATATTGTCGCCTTTCAAAATAGAAATTAGTTTATATTGGCGACAACTGCAATGGCCGTTGTGCCGTCGTGCTGCTGTGACGCCGTCAAAGTAATCATTTTCATATAAACGTGTGTGTTTTAATTTTGACAGGTTGTCGCTCGTAGCTTGCTGTCGTCTATGTGTTTAATGCATAAGTTGGAAAGCAATGTGTAAGTAGCGACAACAATCGTTCTACACACAATCGATAAATGTCTTCGGTTAGTGACTTGTGTAAATACACACCGCAGTGGCTTAACGGACTAGACGCTGCTGAAGATGATGCTTCACAAACATCGAAACGATCGTCCAGCGAATGTGAGTTCGAATCCCACCCGCGGCATTTACATTTTTTTCACTAACCGGAGAAAACATGATCTCTTACAGCCTGAAAGGAAATTACAACTTTAGTTATAAGGACAGCATTTGAAAAAGAAGAGTACTGTTCCAGCTGTATTCCTTGACATAAGCCAAGCCTTCGATAAGGTTTGGCATGTGGGACTTCTATATAAACTTAAAAAGTCGTTACCATATCCGTTGTACCTAATACTGAAATCGTATCTAGAAAACTGAGTCTTTTACGTAGAGTCTAACGATGAGCAATCTGGTGTAAATTGTATTAAAAGGCAGCATACTAGGACCGGTTTTATATACGATCGCCACGTTTGCAGAACGCACAGTTTTGCTATCTACACACAAGGACAATATTAACCACTTCACATAATCTGCAAGGTCACTTAAATAAAATAGATGACTGGTGTCACTCTTGGAGTCTTAAGACAAATGCTAACAAATCAACTCATGTTACCTTCACTTAAAGAATCAAAACCTGCCCTCTAGTAACACTCGGTAACGATAAATTACCTCAAGCAGAAAGTGCTAAATATCTCGGAATTCGCCTGGACCGGAAACTCACATGGCAAAAGCATATACTCTCGAAAAGAAAACAGCTAGGCCTTAAGCTTACCTCATATTACTGGATTATAGGACGAAATTCTAAACTATTGGTAGATAACAAATTACTGCTATATAAACCCATTTTCAGACCTATCTGGTCATATGGATCTGAAATTTGGGGTACAGCATTAACAAAAAATATTTATATTATCCAGCGCTTCCAATCAAAATTCTTGCGCATAATAACTAATGCTCCAAGATTATTTGGATACAATAAAATTCTTCATATAGACTGTCACCTAAGTACTGTCCAACAGGAAATCGATGAAGTTAATCAACGTTATGCGAGCAGATTATCAAGTCACAATAACCCATTAGCTCTACAGTTGCTGAACGTCTCATCATCCCATCGACGACTACGACGTTTTCAAAATACAAATCTAGTCACCACTAGATAATCTATATAAGATAAAGATGCAGATGTAGCAGTTGTTTTATAGCTACGATAACCTCAAAGGATGATTGGCAGTAGCCCCCCCTTCACATGTTAAAACACTAGGTTAAGCTTTTATATTAAATCTACAAATTGCCTAATGTCATAATTAATGATAAATTGCAAATAAAGATGGGAGTTTAAAAAAAAACATCTCGGAGTACCAAAATATATTTTTCGACAATACTTTCCTCGATAGCATATGGGGGTAACCTATCATCGCCATAGTTAAATAAAGTTGTCGATACATACTTTAAATGCCATACATACTTTAATATAGCCCCCCATCTTCCTGGCCTGTTTCTAGATTAATTATATAGTTTGGTGTATTCTGTGGCTATTTAAAAATTCTCTTTGTGAAATATCTATACAGCTTGTTCACTTCTTCAAAGTACTTATTTCCCCAAATCTCTGAATCATACGCCTGTGTGGATCTGCAGACCGCCATAAACATTTTCCACTTCGCACTAAGGGAAACGTTCGTTTTCTCAATAAAAGTTCTCGATACCATATTTATACATGTTTTCGCTGCCTTATTTCTTTCTTCCACATGTTTAGAAAACTACAGTTTAGGCGTTAGAGCAATTCCTAAATATTTAAATTGATTAACAACTCGAAACTCCTCGCCACTATACCTCCATTTTTCATATCTTCCAACTCTGCCTCCTCTTCTAAAAATCATTATTTCCAATTTTATTAAATTAACCTCCATAACGCTTAATTTGCAATAAGATTCCAGCGTATTTATCATGCTCTGTAGAATAATTGGATCATTTGCTAGCAAGACAATATCATCCGCATACATTAAAATCCGAATGTTTAACTCATAGAGAAATATACTAATATAATAATAATAAACGTCACAGGAAAAGTTGGAGCCCAGAGTTATACAAACTTGGCAACCCATGCAGAATGAGAAAAGTCTTTATTTTAATAAATTTGTGTTTAATATGCAATCTCTATAACTAATTTTACTCTAACACTTCATTACATTTTACTTCATTTCAATTGTAATCCCTTTCTCTTCGATTTAATTATCCTAAAAATATTCCCACACTCACAGAACTACTTGTTTGAAAAGAAGTCGTAGCAACCGTAAATTCGGCTGTTACCACCGAATTGAGGTTGCCACAACCGGATTGAGGTTGTTACGATCGAATTTAGTCGCCACAACCGAAATTCGGTTGAAGCAACCTCGTTTCATAATTGATTCGATTGTGCCAACTGAATCTTCAAATTAGATTCGCTCAGTCAACTAAGTTTTTTAAAATTTCGGTTGAAACAACCGAATTTCAAATTAATTCGGATGCAACAACTGAAATTGGTACCTAATTCGGTTGGGGTAACCGAATCTGGTCTTAGCCAACCTCAATTCGGTTGTAGTAACAGAATTTGATATCAATTCAGTTGTAATTATCGAATTTGGTTCAATTCGGTCGCAATAACCGAATCTAGCCTTAATTCGGTTGCAACGACCGAATTTGGCGTCAATTCGGTTGCTGTACCCGGATTTCTCATGAATTCTGTAGGTACAACCGAATTCATTTTCAATTCGGTTACCACAACATAATTCTATGTATTTAAAACCTGACGTTTAAAATTTTATAATCAAATATTATTTTAAAAAAGGTAAGTAAAATATATTTTGTAGTCTGGATACAAAACGGCTTTGGACCTAGAGCAACCGATACAACACGTCAGAATTAGTGCGGTGTCCCATAATGGCCGGGACTTCAGTAAAGGTTGGAAGAGGCATGTAAATTAAATGCATTATTCTACTTATATAGATTACCTCATATACTATATGACTTTATTTTCTCGCTTTTTAATTCATTTATAAAAATACAAGAAAATAAATCATCACTTAATAATAAAAAAAACTTTAATAATTCATTTATGACAGTATCTAAATTCGGTTGTAACAACCTCTAATTCGGCTGTGATAACCTCTAATTTGGATGTGACAACCTCTAATGAGGTTGTGCCAACCTCTAACTCGGCTGTGACAACCTCTAATTCGGCTGCGACAACCTCTAATTTGGTTGTGACAACCTCTAATGAGGTTGTGCCAACCTCTCATTCGGTTGTTACAACCTCTAATGAGGTTGTCCTCCAATTAGGTTGTGTCAACCTCTAATGATGTTGTGTCAACCTCTAATGAAGTTGCGTCAACCTTTGATGAGGTTGTGTCAAACTCTGATGAGGTTGTGCCAACCTCTAATTCGGTTGTGACAACCTCTTAATTCGGTTACGGCTAATTCGGCTGCCTCAACCGAATTTTTTTGTGAGTGCAGTTGATGAGTTTTCTACTTTTGGTTCAATTGCACAAAGGCAAATGTATGAGAAATACATTGAGCAACCCTACACACTTCCAGTCATCTATCGATATTTCTCTTTCTTACTTTATCCTGCATGTTTCGCCAACTCTAAGGTTGAACAGCTGTGGCATAGAACCCCCCTGGTTTAACTCATCAACAAAAAGTCCTCATTCTATAAAATCGTGCAAGTCATTCATGTATAATGAGAATAGAAGTGGTGACAATTTACAACCTTGCTTTACTCCAGACTTGGTTTCAAAATAAGTTGATATTTCCTTTCCAGTCCAAACCGCTGCCCTTGCCAACTTATACATTTCTTCAAAGAAGTTGATGAACTTTGATGATATTCCCCTTTGGGTTAACTTGTAACTATATTAATAAGTTCCTTGGTATTCTATCAAAGGCTGCGCTAAAATCTATGAAGAACGCATACACTTTCCGGTTTTCCTTAAATTTCAAACTAATGATTGCTGCAAGGTTGTATACGTTATCACTGGTCGAATATCCTTTACGAAAGCCTGCTTGGAAAGCGCCACTTGGAAAGTGGCACCCGCCCTCTATTGTGTTCCAGGTGCATATCCTTATAATTTTGCGGGGGTCCTTATAATGTTTGCGGGGGTCGTCATCAGTTAGGGGGTTTGTTCGTTTATTATAAAGTAATTCTGGTTTATTTTCATTGCCCATATTTCGTGAACTTTCCTGGAATAAAACCACACTGATAAGGTCCAATCAGGTTTTCAACAATTGGCTTTAGTTTTTCCCATAATACGCCCGACAAGACCTTATTGGCGATGGATAAAATACTGATACCGCGGTAATTGAAACATAAACACGGATCACCATTTTTGAATACAGGACATAATACACTGTGACTCCAGTCGTCAGGCATGGATTCCCCCAGCCATATACCTCATATAAATCGATACATGTGGACTAGCAGGCCTTCGATGCATGTGGAGTAGCAGGCCTTCGCTGGACGGCACGGATCTGGATGGCATGTGGTTTCATCCAGACGGCGGCACCTACCGCACCGCGCATGAAACAATCGATTTATTGCAGCAACGATTTCCAGAACAAATTATGTCAAGAAATTCTGATGTCAACTGTCCACCAAGATTATGCGATCTAACGCCGTGTGATTTGTTTCTTTGGGGTTTTGTGAAATATTGGGTTTAAGCGAACAAACTAGAAATAGTTCCTGAGCTCAAACCCGAGATCCAACGAGTTCTCGGTGAGATACAGGCACATCTCTGTGAAAAAGTCATGGAAAATTTCACGAGAAGAATAATGGTCTGTCTTCAGAGCCGTGGGGGACATTTGCCGGATATTTTCTACTATAGTTAATCAGAATATGTCTTCTTTATAATTCAATAATAAAAGTCATAAGTGTCGCAAAAAATACGTGATTTTATTTCAAAATGGAAAAGTACATTCTTACTGAGACACCCTTTATATGAAGGGTGATTCAGGAAGTTCCGGACAAATTTCTCCAGCGTATTCCTTGGCTCATTTCATGAAGAAAAGTCCACTAGGACCATGTCCGAAAATGCAAGGGTGCGAAATGGCAGGGGGTTCAAAATTTTCGGATTGGTGGTCAGAGGGTAGTAAGGTAAAGTTGCTAACTTCTGAGCCAGTGGCCGGATTTTTTTGTGTTTGGGCTTGTTCAGAATCAATAAAAAAAATAGAAAAAAGTCAAGTCGCCGAGATACAGAGCTTTCGCTGCCATTTCGCACCCTTGCATTTTCGGACATGGTCCTACTGGACTTTTCTTCATGAAATGAGCCAAGGAATACGCTGTCCCTTGTCCCGAACTTCCTCAATCACCCTGTATAGCTTTCTTTTAGTTGGATAGTATTATTTTTATAGTTGGTTAGTACTATTGAACATTATATTCGATATAATCGGAACATTTTGCTGTGTTCAAAATCGTGTTTTTTTGGCTAATAATCTACTTTAGTAGAACACATAATTACACGGTGAAAAATAATGGCCCCAGCAATATATTGCGGGGACCATGTACGTGTTTGCAAGCATTGTTTCGTTAATTGAAGATCTGCTACTTTTTCTTGCTTTATTGTGATAGACACTAGTGTTTTCAGCAGTTTTCAACAAACAAATCCACATTTGCGTCACAAATACATATGTTATAACCTATTAATCATTGTGTCCCAAACATGTTATATTGAATAGTAAACACAATGTGTTTGGACACAAGTATACTATATTTGTGGCAAACTACAAACACGCTACATTTACAACCAAACAATAAAAAAGACAAAATTTTCAGCGTGTACATTAGGGTGTCCCAAAAAATTTTCCTTTTTGATTTTCATGGTTACTCAAGCTTGATTGGAAAGCTTATAGGGTAAAGTATTATTGATTTTTTTTTCAGATTTTTCGGAAGAGGTTTAGAGGTCGTACAAGTAGAATTTCCCCAAAAAATCGGGTATTCCGGACGTTTTTTGAATTTTACTTGAAACTCGGTCAATAGCAACGATTTTCTTAGTTTGTAAGTCAACATTTTTAAAGCAAATCGTTCAAGCTTTTATTGTATATGCATAAACCATCAGTTTCGGCAATGATTTTGCTCCATAAGGTACAACGCATTAAATTTTTTCGTAAATTTTAGATAAATTTTGTTAGTAACGCTTTATAACTTTAAAAAATTTCTATGCAAATTTAAAAAAAATAATGATGAATGAAATGAATGAATTTTGTAGAAAAAAATTTTTAATTTCCCGTTACTGTTACAGAGTTATACCATTTCAAAGCCTTTTACCCATTGTGTAAACCTAAAAATATTATAAACTGTTTGCCATTTTGCATCGGATTTGCTTTAAATTTCTATGAAAATTTAAAACACTAATGATCCACTTTTAACGACAGATAAATGCCAAGCAATTTGGTGGAAAAAATTTTGAATTTGCAGGTACTTTTCCAGAGTTATGCTATTTTAAAACACTTTACCCGTTGTATGAAATTTTCATCGGATCTTGACGGCGACACTATCGAGTACTTAGCCATGAAAAAGCTTCTCAAAATACCGTTCGGAATCAGTGTAAAACTGTAGGTCCCAATCAGTGAGTTTAAAACTGGAAAGCCCACAGTTCACTGATTGTGAGAAGCTCTCCCTAATCCCCTCGTGGGATGAAATGGGAAACCATTTATTTTTTTTTATTTATCTTCTTTAAACATCGTAATCATAAAAAAATCTAAAAGCGCTAGGTGACTACAAAGAGTAACACACAGAAAAAAAACCGGCCCCATCAACATATTGCAGGAAACATATGTATGTTTGCAAGCAATCATATATATGGTTCCTGCAATATGTTGCCGGGACCATTTTTTGCTAGGTGTAATGTTTTGTCGTTACTTAACGCATGTAGATTTTTTCATGAATACAATGTTTAAAGCAAATCCGATGAAAAATTGGCAAACAGTTTATAGTATTACAATGGGTAGAGTTGTAAAGTGGCATAACTCTGGAACGGTAACAGGAAATTAAAAATGTTTTTCTACAAAATTGCTTGGAATTTATCCATCTTTTTAGGTGCATCATTAGTATTTTAAATTTGCAAAGAAAGTTAAAGCAAATCCGATGCAAACATAGGAAACAGATTATAATATTATTAGTTTTATACAATGGGTAAAAGGCTTTCAAATGGTATAACTCTGGAACAGTAACCGCAAATTCAAAATTTTTTATACAAAATTGCTTGACATTTATCCTTCTTTTAAAGTGCATCATTAGTGTTTAAAATTTTCATGAGCATTAAAAGCAAATCCGATGCAAAAATGGCAAACAGTTTATAATATTTTTAGGTTCATACAATGGGTAAAAGGCTTTAAAATGGTATAACTCTGGAACGGTAACAGGAAATTAAAAATGTTTTTCTACAAAATTGCTTGGAATTTATCCACCTTTTTAGGTGCATCATTAGTATTTTAAATTTGCAAAGAAAGTTAAAGCAAATCCGATGCAAACATAGGAAACAGATTATAATATTATTAGTTTCATACAATGGGTAAAAGGCTTTCAAATGGTATAACTCTGGAACAGTAACCGCAAATTCAAAATTTTTTATACAAAATTGCTTGACATTTATCCTTCTTTTAAAGTGCATCATTAGTGTTTAAAATTTTCATGAGCATTAAAAGCAAATCCGATGCAAAAATGGCAAACAGTTTATAATATTTTTAGGTTCATACAATGGGTAAAAGGCTTTAAAATGGTATAACTCTGGAACGGTAACAGGAAATTAAAAATGTTTTTCTACAAAATTGCTTGGAATTTATCCACCTTTTTAGGTGCATCATTAGTATTTTAAATTTGCAAAGAAAGTTAAAGCAAATCCGATGCAAACATAGGAAACAGATTATAATATTAGTAGTTTCATACAATGGGTAAAAGGCTTTCAAATGGTATAACTCTGGAACAGTAACCGCAAATTCAAAATTTTTTATACAAAATTGCTTGGCATTTATCCTTCTTTTAAAGTGCATCATTAGTGCTTTAAATTTTCATGAGCATTTAAAGCAAATCCGATGCAAAAATGGCAAACAGTTTATAATATTTTTAGGTTCATACAATGGGTAAAAGGCTTTAAAATGGTATAACTTTTGAACAGTAAGAGGAAATTAAAAATTTTTTTTTCTACAAAATTGCTTGGAATTTATTCGTCTTTTAGAATGCGTTATTAGTTTTTTTTAAATTTGCGTAAAAGCATAAATGTTTCTGAATAAGCGCGTCACGGCTTATTATAACTTGGGATTGATGATGGAGTTCCAACTCCGTATCAATCGTTTTAACGACTAGATGCTTTTAAATTGAAAAGGGTTAGAGCCATAAACGTTATAAATCGTATCGGGGTTTATTTTCTATATAAATTCAAAGCCCAATTAGATTTTAGGTTTTGAGATAATGTAAGTGTAGATGTAAAAAATGCAGCTTCAAAACAGGAGAAAAAAAGACAGATATAAACCGTAGCGGCTGAGTGCAGTATAACAACTGATTTGTGCTTCGTGCACTTTACAGAGAAGAAAGGCTGCGAGATCCTAAATCGGTTGATAATTAACAATTGACAAACTAATGCTAAACTGTTCTCAATCACAATGAGGTAGGAGTACAGTACTTAAATATACACTTACACTAGATTAAAATTTATAATTCATTTCAATTCATTACTTCATTACTTATATAAGGGTAAACGCTTGGCGTTTAGACAGTTTCAAAAGGGATTAATGTTTCACATCAAAATAATGAATGGACAAAGTTATGACAAAACGACAGTAATATGTTTTGAATCATTCGCCAGATTTCGTCAGTGCTTTTGAGTCATTACAATTCGTTCCATAAGTTCTCTATACTATTCAATACTCTTTGGCGACGACGACCTGCTTGTTTGTTCGCTGCCGCTATATGGAAGTGGAATAACTCTGGAACAGTAACCGCATTCAAAAACTGCTTGGAATTTGTACGTCTTTTAAAGTGCATCATTAGTTTTTAAATTTTCATAGGAATTTAAAAGATATAAAGCGGTATTTACAAAATTTACCCAAAATTTACGAGAAAATTTAATACGTGGTACCTTATTGAGGAAAATCATTGCGAAAACTGGTGGTTTGTGTATAGACAATAAAAGTTTGTATGTTTAGCTTCAAAAATGTTGACTTACAATCTTAGAAAATCGTGGTTATTGACCGAGTTTTAAGTAAAATTCAAAAAACACCCAGAATAACCGATTTTTTGGAGGAAATTCGACTTGTGCGACCTGTAAACCAGCAATAATCTGAACAAATTCTCAAAAATACTTTATCCTATAAGCTATCAAATAAAGCTTGAGCAAAAAAAATTGTATTGATGGGACACCCTAATGTACATGTTTGGAAGCATTATTTTTGTGAATTTAAGATCTGCAGCTTTTTGTTGCTTTGTTGTGACAGACACTAGTAACGGCCCCATCAACATATTGCAGGAACCATGTACATTTCTGCAAGCATTGTTTTCGTGAATTGAAGATCTGCTGTTTTTTGTTGCTTTATTGTGACAGACACTAGTAACGGCCCCAGCAACATGTTGCTGGAACCATGTACATTTTTGCAAGCATTGTTTTCGTGAATTGAAGATCTGCTGTTTTTTGTTGCTTTATTATGACAGACACTAGCACTCAGCAGTTTTCAACAAACAAATCCACATTTGGGTCACAAATACATATATTATGACCTATTGATCAGTGTGTCCCAAACATGTTATATTGAATAGCAACCACAATGTGTTTGGACACAAGTATACTATATTTGTGGCAAGCTACAAACACACTATATTTGCATCCAAACAATAACAAAAATAAAAATTTTTTCAGCGTGTACACGCAAATACAAATACAATATGAGTTCTTTAAATGTTCCATTAATATTTTTATGACTTTAAATTGAATACCTCCAAGTTGATTTTATAGTTCCGTACCTTTTCAACCTACATAATCTGTGATTATATTTCCGAAACAGTAGAGACTGTTTTCATGTAACGAATGTTCGCATTTGGCTTCTGGAAAAGTTCTCATACTTTTCATGTGACTTCAGGGAGTCTTGGGTTTTCTTAAATGACTTTTAAGACGCCGACTGCCTGACAAGGCTTGATTTACTATAATTATATTCCTGTACTCATTAAGAGCAATTAAAATTCGTTTGGGGGGAGACACAAAAACCATTTTAAATATTCAACATGCATGAATTTCGAAAATCCATTATAACAAATTGATTATTTTTTGTCTTACAGGGCAGTTTGAAGTCCGTTAACATTTCTTTTTGAAAAACTAGTTTAAGAACTTAAGAAAACTGAGACACAAATAAAATTAGAATAAATTAAGTCAAGATACAACATTCGTAAATCAAAGAGAGAGAAAAAAAAACATCTCGTGTAGACGACTAATCGCATAGTTAAGGTGCATGAAACGTTATGGCGAAAAAGACATGTCAAACTCTATCAAATTACTAGCGGGTTTGTTAACAACATTAGTGAGTGAGTGGAGTATGGATAACCGAATAATCCATATGACCAATGCAAGTTGTATCTTGTTGTGTCCCGCTTCTTTTTCTCTGCCTTTAATCATAAAAACAACACCAGCAACGTCCAGACCAAATGGTCATCATCGCCCTCAGAGAGCTGCTCACTGCCCAAAACTTGTGTGATTAACGAATATTGATTTGATTTGGTTTTTTTTCGTTGTTTAAAGGTTTCTTTCGACTGTTTTCTGTCTTTATAGTTTTTATGTTAACAGGTTCTTTTAACGTTTATTTTCGTTTTCTTTTGGAGACATCTTAGATTTATTTATGGTTAACATGTTTTCATTTTATTGTTTTTACTTGGGCTTGGGGGAATGGGATTTTTGTTTTATTATAGAGACACAATTTAATTGTTTTGAACCTGATGGTAAAGAGGTGGGCCATGTCTGGCAAAAACAAGCGATAAAATCTCTAATGAATCATGTCAATCGTAACTAAACCAAGATACCTGAGAAGTCGATTTAAAATTAGATATGATTAAATAAATCGATAAACGTAAATTAAACACAAATTTGATATGTTTGTCTTTTTTATGGAAATAATAGCGATTTTAAGCGGTCTACAGATTTTTCAGTCGTGGGTGCGAGTTTAGTTGACAACTCATCTAATCAAATTGGTATAACCATCTTTTTTTCTGCTAGCCGACAACATTAGAAAACTTGTACATATAGAAAAAATCGATTAAAAGTCACTTCTGTTAAAGAAAAAGCTTCGTCACACATGTGAATTTGTCCGTCGTTCCAACGAAAATATTCATCGAAACTGAACTAAAGTACAGTATTTTTTTTCGCAACGAAAATAATGTAATTAACTTATGGAGTTTCATCGCTGTAGCTAGCATATTTTAATGCTGCTATAATTACACTGTGTGTAATTTTTTAAGTCATGGAAATATAGCCATATACGGACACCACTACGTCATAAAAGTCCAAAAACAAAAAGAAAGACCCGTGTCTCCCAGTTTTGCCCAAAGTCACGCACTTTTTTTTTATGGGTCCCCAAAGATTAGGGGCCTCGGTGTCATTTTTGCAAAAAAGTGATAAATTTGTCAGGCTCATATCTTGCAATTCGTTCGGAAATTTGATTTACTCTCTGAGGGAAAGTTGTAGCTCTTGTCATAGCTCTTGGTGTTAAGAATCATTCCTACGAAGTTCATATGTTCTAGAAAGTTGTTTACTGAGACATTAGCTACATTTTTGTAGTTGATCATTTCCTTGAATTTTGAGGTTTTGTTCTTTATGACAAGAGCTACCACTTTTCCTCAGAAAGTAAATCAAAATTCCGAACGGTTTGCAAGATATGAGCCTGACAAAATTATACCTTTTTTTCAAAAATGACACCGAGGCCCCTACTCTTTGGAGGCGCATAAAACAAGTACATGACTTTGGGAAAACCTGAGAGATACGGGTCTTTTTGTTTTGGTCTTTTATCACGTAGTGGTGTACGTATATGGTTATATTTTTTCGTGTTGCACTGTGTTATGCTAAAATGCTGCTATGAATGTGTTTCATTGCTGCATTCTAAAACTGATTTGGAAACTGAAGCTCCCACATAAAAGTCTTTTGTCCCATTGTATAATTTCTTTTCACTGTTTTTATTTTTTCTACTGACGAAGGAGGTGACATGTAATTTCCTTATCCTATTTATTTCTGTCTGTTCATGGTTGCTAAACAAAGACCTCGCACAATTTATTGATATAAAAGCAGAAGTGCATATGACAATTCATTGGCTTAATTACTAGGGCGGATCAATAAGTCCGTGTCTTTTTGAATGAAACACAGTTGTTTTTGCAAACAAAAAAATATTTTTCAACATAGTCTCCTTTTAGCTCAATACACTTAATCCAACGTTTCCCCAATTTTTGTATCCCTTCCAAAAAACTGGATTTTTCGAGGCCCATAGAATAGGCATTTGCTTGATCAATAATTTCATCGTTGGAGATAAATCTCTTTCTACCGAGCCATTTCTTTAGGTTTGGAAACAGGAAATAGTCACTGGGGGCTAAATCTGTAGAATATGGCGGATGAGGTACCAATTCGTAGCCCAATTGAACAACTCCAAACAATCCTTTGAAGTTGTCACAAGATTATGTTTATGGTCAATTGAGAGCAAACGCGGCACCCATCTTGCAGACAGCTTTCTTAAACCCAACTGATCAACTGCCATATGAAATGCCTATGGCACCAACAATCTCACTCACTTTTACTCTTCGATCGGCCAACACCATATCCTGGATTTATTCGACATTTTCCGGTTTATTGACCTCAATAGGCGGTCCAGAACGTTCAGCGTCATTTGTACTTGTGCGACCACAACGAAAATCAGTAAACCACTTTTTTTACCATTGAAATCGATGGTGCTGAGTCCCCATAGTATTTATCAAGCTCTTCCTTGGTTTGATTGACGGGTTTTTTTCGCAAAAATAATGTTTCCAAAAAATAATTATTCCATTTTTAAAATTCACTTTTTTCCATATTTAAAAAAATGCCCGAGGTTTTATATTTTGCACAGCTGTTAAACGCAAAGTAAATGACGGAACTTGCTCAAAATTTGACAGTAGTCTATTAATAGGTGGTACTTGATGGGAGCAGTGTTGCATTTCATATAACTACGAGGGAAGTTCGAAAAGTCACGGAATTATTGATCCGCCCTCGTATATACAAATCGGTTTCGTTGGGTAAACAACGCACTCGTTTCGGCAACTTAAAGAAACGTCATAAGAAAAAAAATAAATATTGAAAATAAATTGAAATGAATTATAATTAAATAAAATACATTTCTGTTTTATAGTTCAAGCTCAAGACCATTCTATATCTCTATAAATAGAGATATAGTGTTTTAAAAAATTAGATGTTTTGCGTCCTCATGATTCCTGGCAAACTGTACAGCTTTTTGAGATCTAGCCTCAGATCTTTATCAGCGGTTGTTTCGAATGCTGCTTTTGAAAAATGCATCAAACCAAATTTAAACGGAAACTCATCGGAATTGATAATTTTGCACTATGCAAGTATTGGAAAAATATCGCAAGCAAAACACACAAGAAAACATTTGCCAACAACTTCTTTGCATCTCCAGAGAACCATCGGTCCCCATTAGAAATTAATGTTGTTGTTGTCTAAAAGACAACACAATGTTTACAGGCAATAAAAAGTTGCGGGATGGGGCTAAATGAAAAAAAATATAACAACTTTTTTTAACACTATTATGCTACAACCCAGTATTATCAACTATATTGGGTACTTTTGATTTGGTTTGTGTCTAGACTAACATATGTTGGGAAATTTCTTGTTTAATGGGAAGTTTTCTAGGTGGAGCCTGTAAGCAAAATTTAGTATATATTGTAGATTTGACAAAAAGTAAATTTAGAAAAGCCAAAGTGAAAGAAGTTTAAAAAAGAAGATTTTCTTAAATAAGTGGCTTTTCTTAAAAAACGTAAATTTTCTCAAAAAAATATACCTATTAATATTCTTAAACAAAGTACCATTTCTTAAAGAAAAAATTATCTTAAAGAAGTACCTTTGCTTACAAAAAGTAAATTTTCTTACAAAAAGTACCTTCTCTTCAAAAACGTATTTTTTTTATATAAGTATAAAAAAGTATATTTTCTTCCAACAAATTGCATTTTCTTAAAAAACTAAATTTTCTTTAAATAGTACATTTTGTGAAAAAAATAACTTTTCTTGAGTTAAGTACCTAGTCTTAAAAATGTACCTATTCTTGAAAAATGAACCAATTCTAAAAAATTCCCATTTCTTAAAAATAACCTTTTCTTCAACAAAATCTTCTCTTACAAAAAATACATTTTCTTACAAAAATGCGTGTTCTTAAAAATAGCTTTTCTTAAAAATAAAAAAAATACTTTTACTATTCTTTTCTTGAAATAAGTAGTCTTTCTGAAAATAAGTTAATTGTCTTAAAAAAAATAATCTTTTCCTAGATAGATTACCACTTCTTTAAAAAATACTTGTTCTTAAAATAAAGTACTTCTTTGTAAAAAAAATCATACTCTTATGGCTGTTTCTTACAGAAAGTACTTCTTCTTGAAAATAGTACCATTTCTTAAAAAAACATTAGCTTTTATTAAAACAAGTACCTCTCTTTAAAAAAGGACCTCTTCTTACAAAAAAGACCTAAAAATATAGTTTTTAAAAAAACAAGTACATTCTATAAGTATAAAGAACATTTTCTTAAAAAAAGTTTATCATTTAACAAACAGTATCTTTTCTTAAAGACCCATTTAAATTATGGTATTTTTCAACGGGCGCCTTAGGCGTGTTGGAACGAACTAGTACATAATATATAGCGAAAGGAACTTCATTCCAACCGGGTGTTCCCTGATACCTCATGTATTTTTTTTTTTTTTCAAAGTAATTTTCAATTAAAGTATTTTATTCAAATAATTAATTTAAACTATAATGTCGGTACCATTTTGTTCAATGACCTTCTGCCATCGTTCAGGCAACATTTTGATCCCAGATTCATAAAATGACTGGTCCGTACTACAAATACACTCGAACAATTCGGTTTCAACATACTTCTACATCCGATTGTCCCATCGTCATTGAATATCTCAGGTGCCAGTAGCGCGGAGAAATGATATCTCCATATTCCCAACATGCTCTGCACATCTGCGATGTAATTTCCGTCCTTGTCTTTACATAAGGGGGCCCTGAACCATGTCCATTAGCCCCGTTTTTTGACCTTTTGGTAGAATTTTCGGGCTTCGTTCTTCCTTCTGTATGTCTCAATTTTCTCGCTCTCGCGCTTTCTCCACTGCCGTTTCTTTGCCTAAAGAGACGGTTTACCTCCATTCGTTTCTCCCTGTACCGCTCAGTTGCAGCTAGCGCTGCAATTGACTGAAGCATTGCCATACGTGCAGCGTTCTTTTCGTCATGTGGAATGCGACACTCTTCATCATACCATGGTTTATTGCGAAGCGGTTTTTGCAAAACCAAGTATAGTTGTTGCGGCAGTTTTTATAGAGTCGGGTGCGCTTCATGATCGTCATCGGGAGGGGGTGGTTCTGTGCCAAAAGGTTTGAGAGCTTCTTTAAGGGGGCTGTGGCTACATCTGGTAATTGCAGTTTTCCGATGTCTAGCTTCTCTGCGTCTAGTTTCGTACGATTTTCGCTCTACTTAATCTTGTGCGAACCTTTGCTTCAACTAGGCATTGATCAGAATCGATGTTAGCTCCTCTGATCATTCGTACGTCCATTACAGTGCCTGCCATCAATTACCACGTGATCAATTTGGTTCTTCGTTCTTTGATCAGGAGATACCCAAGTAGCCTTGTGGATGTATTTATCCTGGAATCGTGTAACACTAACGCTCATGGTTCAGTCGGGGCATGCACACAACTTAGGAAAACATGAAAATATTTCGCTTTTATGCGGATTTTGGATACACATTCAATCACAGGATTGAACCTAGATACTAGATTTCGCAGTCTTTTGACAACTACATATCCGCAACCAAATTCACGTTTTTTCTCATGGCAACTGTAGTATATGTCGCAGTTTCTTTCTCTTGTGCATCCTGTCCATCGCATTTCCGGGACAGCGGTAATGTCAGCCTTATAGCTTTCGAAGACATCTACCAATTGGATGCTTGCACCGAATCTACATAGAGTTCTCACATTCTAAGTGCAAATCCATAAATCGTGGTCCTTATAACGTTTGCGGAGGTTGTCAACAAATAGGAGTTGTTTGTGACAGCTGAAACCCAGTCCACCGGGTGTTTGCATTTTACCTGGATCAGACGCTTACCCGGATGCAATATGTCGAACCTGGATTTTCTTATTTTGGTTTCTATCCGCCGCCGGCCCATATGTTTGGCTCACCCGTCTTCTAAGGACAAAATAATATGCCCGATATCTTTATGAACTTCAGTGACAGGGTCACCTTATAAGACTGAGACGTATCAGTAATCGCATAGCCGATCAGGCTGCTCATTCGTTTCGCGTTCTCAATCTAGCTAGCTAACGGAGGTTTCCGATAAAGCCATTGCCCCGGATTGTAGTGAGCTGTTTGGACTGCCCAATGGAGGAATCATTTCTGGTCACTCCCAAAAGAATGGCTATCAGAAATTTTCCTCCTCCACGGACAGTCCCGTGGGCCCCAATAGTTGAGTATTCAACTAAGACGTGCACAGCTCACTGGTTTTGAGAAACTCTCCCCAACCCGTTCATGGATGTATGCAATGGGAAACCATTTTTTGTTGTGCCCACAAAAGTCGCACACGTTAACCTCTGTAGCACCGACGGTGACAAATTTGTATTTATGTGAACAAACCTCTAGCGCTTAGGTATTATGCCTTTTCGAATTTTATTGACGTTTGGTGACATCCCTGATCAAAATGTCATTATGAGATTTGTAAGACGTGTCCTTGATGGTTCGGATGATTGTGTGTCATCTACGAGTTATCAGACCAAACATACGATAAATAAAATTATTATTTTTTTAGGCAACAGATGCCTCTTAACGTTCGGGGCCTGTCCAATTGCCTTTCTGTAAGTTCGGCTCTGTTCTATCGGTAGATTCTATAACTTTTGCAAATGTCGGTAACAGTCAGTTTTGTTTTTATTTGTATTTGTGTGGTAAAGAGATACAGACAATAGGTCGACAAGCCACGGAACAACATACTCCTTAAGAACACAGAGTACCCGTGACGATTTTTAAACGGACGTGATTTTAGCGCAACGCAAATGTTGGCACAGATTTCTTGGCCGTACTTCGTAAACTGTTCAAACACTAAGGCGCTTAACCACTCGGCTCGATGAGACTGGAACAACTCGTCACAGCAGAGGCGCCGGAAGTCCTCGTAGTTCTCTTACCGGCGAGAATATTGCGTTGAGGCTGAAGATGTCTCGGATGAACCTTAAACGTCGACCAGACGATGTTTCATGCAATTGCCCATTATACGTTCGTCTCTGCAGCTCATTATGGTGAAAGACTTGAGGATGTTCTCTTTGAAAGTGCAGGCAGTCCACCCAGCTACGGTCTGCTACGGAACTTGTCCTGGAGTTCAAAACTAGTCATAGCAGTGAGTGTGCTTTCCGACTAGATCGTCCGATTTGACTTTTTTTATGGGTTTTTTTACTTTTGGTGGGTTTTGAAAGTTTTTATTGAACTATGGACAGTGTGCGCTACCACTATTCACGATATCCCTCTTGTATGGCAACTGTAGAAGAGGCTGCGGGTTTATAATTTAAATAAGTAGTATCTTTCAGTGCTTCCGCCAAAGGTATTATGGTGTAGTGACTGTAAGACTTTCCAGAAATAAGTGTAAAACAGTAAGTTCCTTCAATCAGTTTAAAAAATACTCGAATTCCTTTATAAAATATAAAACAAAATCTAGTTTTTTAAGCGATGACTCTATCAAATAATAATCCACAATAACATTTTCCAAGCATTATTACTCGTAGCCCGCTGTACAACTTTTATAGTACGTTTCCAAGCTATCCCATTTCCAGTTGTAGTCTTATTTAACAACACTTCCCGTCATAACATTCCTAAAAATAGTTGAAATGACCTTTTTGTGACTCAATTTCCATTTCGAATGTAAATCTTCCCCAGCCTTGATACGGTTTCCAGTTTCAATCTATTCCCCTACTCAATTTTTGATTTTTCAAATACCCAACATCCGGTATTTGATGTACGACACAATTTGTGTACAAGTTTCCATATCCTGTGTGAGTGTGAGTGAAGTATAAACAGCGAAGAGAGAGAGAGAGTGGTTATTTTTGGTGGTGCTCTTTTATATATTTTGTGTATGACGTGGGTCTTGGAGATAGTACTGGTGCAAACAATAGTTATAGGGGGTTTAATGCCCTTTAGGTCTCGCTCTCCTTGCATATGTTGTTGCTGTTGTAATTGTCACTATTGTTGTTGATTTTTGCAATTGTATAATAGAACTGCATTTGTATTTGTTCCCATCTATTTTAGCATTTTCATTATATACTAGGGTTTTCTTTAAAGAGCTTTGCCTTAGACCTACAATAAATTCGAAGACAGTTTTTGTTGCGTTCTACTAAAAGGGTAGACAAATTGGATTGATTTTGCCTTGAAATGGAATGACTTAGAAATGTCTCTTGCTCTATTGGAATACCACACATAACAGAAATCCAAAAGAAAATGTCACTTCATATATTTGGAATATTTTTAACTACAAATTATTACATGAATATTCACAATTTTGGAGACTACAGTTGACAGCTCAAAAACATGAATATCTTGTCGATGTACTTATGTATATGTAATTCTTGTGCATTGATGTTTTCGGTCGTACTTATTTTGTATTGATGGAAAATTGTAAATGTTTTAAAATTTATGTCCGAGCTAGGTTCGACCGACTTTGGAGCACTGCATCCACACCCAACGATGCCCATTTACTATTGTATTCAAAACATAAATTTTTTCTACAGAAACTTCAGAAAACCTCAGTGTATAGTGAAAGGTAATCGAGAATTGTTCGCAAACGAACTGTTGTTTTGGGACATTAATTTGGCTTTGTTAAATTCAATTTAGTTCAATTCACTTCAATTCAACTCAATTCATGTCCACTAAATTGTATTAAATTCAACTCAGTTCAGGTCAATTCAATTCAATCCAACTCAATCCAATTCAATTTAATTCAAGTCAATTCAATTCATTTCAGATCCTTTTAATTTAATTTAATCCCATTCACTTCAATTAATGCAATTCAATTCAATTTACTTCAGTCCAGTTCACTTCAGTTCAGTTCAGTACAATTCAATTCAATTCAATTCAATTCAATTCAATTCAATTTCATTCATTTCAATTCAATTCATTTGAATTCTATTTAAACCAATTCAATTCAATTTCATTCATTTCAATTCAATTCATTTCAATTCAATTCAACTAAATTAAATCCAATTCAATTCAATTAAATATAATTCAATTCATTTCAATTCAAATTAATTAAATTCAATTCAGTTTAATTCAACACAATACAATTCATTCAAGTCAATTCAATTCATTTCAATTCATTGCAATTCCTTTCAATTCAATTCTATTCAATTCAACTAAATTAATTCAACGCAATTCAATCCAGTTCAACTCAATTCAATTCAATACAATATCATTCATTTCAATTCAATTCGTTTGAATTCAATACAACTCAATTCAATTCAATTCAAAGTAAGTACATTCAATTCAGGTCAATTCAATTCATTTCAGTTCACTTCAGCTCAGTTCAGTTCAGTTCAGTTCAGTTCAGTTCAGTTCAGTTTAGTTCAGATCAGTTCAGTTCAATTCAATACAATTCAATTCAATTCAATTCAATTCAATTCAAATTAATTAAATTCAATTCAAGCTACTTCAATTTAATTCGCTTCATTTCAATTCAATTCATTTGAATTCAATTCAATTCCATCCAATTCGATTCAATTCCATCCAATTCAATTCAATTAAATGCAATTCAATTCAAATTAATTAAATTCAATTCAATACAGTTCAATTCAATACAATTCAGTTCAACTACATTCAATCCAATTCAATTCAAATCAAATTAATTAAATTCAATTCAATTCGATCCAATTCAGTTCAATTCAATTCAATTCAATTCAATTCAATTCAATTCAATTCAATTCAATTCAATTCAACTCAATTCAATTCAATTCAATTCCATTCAATTCAATTCAATTCAATTCAATTCCATTCAATTCAATTCATTGCAATTAATTTCAATTAATTTCAATTCAATTCAATTAAATTCAATCCAATTCAATTCAACGCAATTCAATCCAGTTCAATTCAATTCAATACAATACCATTCATTTCAATTCAATTCGTTTGAATTCAATTCAATTCAAATTAATTCAATTCAATTCAATTCAATACAATTCAATTCAATTACATTCAATCCAATTCAATTCAATTCAGTTCAACTCAATTCAATTCAATTCAATTCAATTCAATTCAACACAATTCAATTCAATTACATTCAATCCAATTCAATTCAATTCAGTTCAACTCAATTCAATTCAATTCAATTCAGTTCAATTCAATTCAATTCAAATTAATTAAATTCAATTCAGGTCAATTCAATTCAATTCAGTTCACTTCAGTTCAGTTCAGTTCAGTTCAGTTCAATTCAATACAATTCAATTCAATTCAATTCAATTCAATTCAATTCAATTCAATTCAATTCAAATTAATTAAATTCAATTCAAGCTACTTCAATTTAATTCGCTTCATTTCAATTCAAATCATTTGAATTCAATTCAATTCCATCCAATTCAATTCAATTCCATCCAATTCAATTCAATTAAATGCAATTCAATTCAATTCAAATTAATTAAATTCAATTCAATTCAGTTCAATTCAATACAATTCAATTCAACTACATTCAATCCAATTCAATTCAAATCAAATTAATTAAATTCAATTCAATTCAATTCAATTCAATTCAGTTCAATTCAATTCAATTCAATTCAATTCAATTCAATTCAATTCAATTCATTGCAATTCATTTCAATTCAATTCAACTACACTACATTCAATCCAATTCATTTCAATTCGTTTTAATTCAATTCAATTCAATTCAATTCAATTCAATTCAATTCAATTCAATTCAATTCAAATCAATTCAATTCAATTCAATTCAATTCAATTCATTTCAATTCAATTCAATTCAATTCAATTCAATTCAATTCAATTCAATTAAATTCAATTCAATTAATTCCAATTACGTAAATCGTGGAAGTGATGAAGAAGTACTTAAACTTCGCTGTAAAATAAAATAGCTAATATGGACAGTGGACAGCCAGCTTTTGATGTCGTCGTCGTGGTAGAATTTATTTTCCATCATCCCTTTGTCCAGAAGGTCTTTAAAAAATAAGTCAAGAAGGTCGTCGTTTTTATTTCTTTCTTATTTTTAATTTAACTCCCGTATTGGGTTGAGTTAAAGAAATATTTACATACGTAAATACATTTTAACATTTAGTGTATTCCTCTTGCACCCTACACTTTACTTTAGTCTGGCAAAGATAAAGTAATATCAACTCCACATTGGGGCACATGAACATGTATTATAAACTATTAATAAGTATGTCTCCAACAAGAGATACTGAATAGCAAACACAATGTGAATGGACACAAACACGTTATATTTGCATCCAAACAAAAAGAAAATACAAATTGTTTAGCGTGCTGTACCGAAAGGTTTTAAATTACAGGTAACTGAACTATAAGAAATTCGAATATCTTTATACTTGAAAGTTAGAATTCGACTGCCGAAATATGGTAGTAAGAGATTGTACAAAGTAAAATATGCATATAGGAAGATCATTCCAGAACAGTATGTGTAGGTGTCTCTCTAACATGTACAAATTAAAAAATACCCATTAGTAAAACCCTAAAGAACTATAGAGTGTGAGTTTATACCCAAAGTTTGAGTGGGTCAAAATTAAAATTTTCCTGTTTTCAAAATTTCTGTACAAGGTCTCGGAATTTATTAACAATATACATATAACTATAAATAAAACCCATATATGATTCATTTGCTTAATCACCATTTTCACCAGAGGGCACATGCTGTTTCCGTACGACCATTTTTTACTCGGATGCGGCGAAAAAGCACTCAAACATCATTTCTATTTCGATTCTGTTGTTTAAATTAGAAAATAGAATATAAATACGTAACAGAAAAGCATATCGCTTCGATATTTGCTGACAATATAAAAGGCAACAAATCATAGTTATATAGTTTTTTCAATAGTTTTTATTTCCAAGGAAATTTGCTAATTATATTTTGTATGACTATATTGACAATAAATATTTCATTTTACAGACTTTATTTATGTAGCTCAAAACTTCAGGTCAGTACAACAAATCAAAAACTTCGCTGGGAACCAATGTGGTGCACAGCTTAAAGGCGTCCACAAAAGAAGCCTTAGCGTTGCACTATACTTTACTTTTATTGACTATTGTACAACCTCATGAGGCCAACCACCTTACACATATTAATTAAAGAAACAAATTTCAACATATTCTTCCAACTGGCTCTATCTTTCGCCTTTGTTGTTAGTAACACCAAGGATAAAGAGGGATTCTCCTGCCTGGTATTTCCAGCGGAGTCTTCGTCGTCCTCTTGTCCTGCTTCCATCGGGTACGTTATCGAAAACCTTTCGCGCTGGCTCATCTTCATCCATTCTGATAACATGGCCTAGCCAACGCAATTGGCCTAATTTTATTCGCCTACCTATGTCCATGTCAGAATATAGATTATATAGCTCTGCGTTCCAGCGACGTCGGTACTCGCTGTTTTCCCCAATAGGACCATATATTCTACGGAGAATTTTTCTCTCGAAAACTCCCAGGTGTTTTTCATCTGCTTGCAATATGACCCATGTTTCGGAGCCATATGTCAAGACAGGTAAAATGAGAGTCTGATATAGCTGGACTTTTGGCCGTCGAGAGAGGGCTTTGTTCCTCAACTGCTTGCTGAGCCCAAAAAAGCATCCATTTGCAAACACAATTCTTCTATTTATCTCACGGCGGATCCAAGGTAGACAAATTCATCAACCACTTCAAAATTAAATCGGTTGTCAACGTTCAAGTGCGGACCAAGTCACGAGGTTTCTCTAGTCGTTGACATCATCAATTTTGTCTTGCCCTCATTAACAGGAAGATCCACTGATTCCGCTGATTCTTTTTGGATTCTTGAAAATACTGCAGTAACCTCTCGCAAATTTCGCCCAATGATGTCTATGTCGTCAGCATACGCCAGCAACATTTGGCTTTTCATGTTAATTGTCTTGTTCGTATTTACTGCAGCCTTTCTCATCATTATCTCCATTAAGATGTTGAAGAGATTGCATGAAAGTGTGTCGCCTTGTCTCAGTCTTCGCTTGGTACAGAATAGTTCAGTGAGGTCTTTCACCGCTTTCACTGCTGATTTGGTGTTTGTCAGCGTCATTCTACAGAGGCGGATCAGTTTTTCCGGAATACCAAGTTCAGACATAGCTTCGTACAGTTTTCCCCGTATGGGGCTATCGAAAGCAGGTTTGTAATCGACAAAAATATGGTATGTATAGATTTGCTTTTCGTGGGTCTTTTCCAGGATTTGACGTAGCGTGAATATTTGGTCAATCGTAGACTTCCGTGGTCTAAAACCACATTGATAAGATCCAATCAGGTTTTCAATAATTGGCTTTAGTCTTTCACATAATACGCTCGACAAGACCTTATACGCGATGGATAAAATACTGATACCGCGATAGTTGGAACAGACACACGCATCACCTTTTTTGAATACAGGACATAATACACTGAGACTCCAATCGTCGGGCATAGATTCCCCCAGCCATATACCACATATAAGTCGATGCATGTGGGCTTTCGACGGGTAGGCCATCCGCACCAGCGGCTTTATTATTCTTTTGGCGGGAGATCGCCGTTCTAATCACGTCTTGGTTGTGCGGGGGGGGGGCCGGGTTACAATCTACACTATCTTCCACAATCATTACCTCCTGATCATCAGTGGAAGAATCTGAGTGGAGTAGTGCTGAAAAGTGGTATCTCCACATTTTGAGCACACACTGCTTCTCAGTCACCAGATTCCCATTCTCGTCCTTGCAGGAGGCCAGCCCATTATTAGGCCCATTATTAAATCTTCTTACCCTCTGGAAAAACTTTCCGGATTCACCATTCATCCTGCACATTTCGGATTTTTTGCTGTCTCTCTGTTGCCACTGTCATTTTTCCCACCTAAATATTTGGTTTTCCTCCCTTCTTAACTACCTGTACCGCTCACTCGCAACACGCATTGTAACTGACTGTTTCATTGCCATACGTGCAGCGTCTTTGTCGTCAGTTGCAAGGCGACATTCTTCGTCGTACCATGGCTTATCCTTCTGCGGTTCAGTCCTTGCAGCGGTTTCCAAAGAATAGGAGATGTGCTTCCACTGCACATCTTGTTTTTCGGGTGGGGGTATTCTGCTCTAGCAGGAGAGAGCTTCTGTGGATAGCACAGTGATATCTCCGGTATTTGTAGCTTGTCAATATCCAGCTTCCCTGGGTTCGGCTTCGTACGTTTCTCGCCCTGCTCAATATCGTGCGAACTTTCGCAGCCACCAGGTAATGATCCGAGTCGATATTGGCACCTCGAATCACACGTGCATCCATTACACTAGTAGAGTGCCTGTCATCTATTACTAAGTGATCAATCTGGTTCTTCGTCCGTTGATCAGGAGATATCCAGGTCGCGCTATGAATGTCCTTATGCTGGAATCGTGTGCTACTAACTACCATGTTCTTTGCAGCGGCGAAGTCTATCAGTCTTATTCCATTATCGGAGGTGGTATCATGTAGACTGTAGACCGATGGTTGCTCGGAATACACTTTCCTTTCCCAATTATCATTAAAATCGCCTAGAATAATATTAATGTCGTGGTCAGGGCATCGTTCATATACTTCCTCCAGACGCTCATACAATGTTTCTTTGACCTCATCATCTTTATCCTCTGTCGGTGCGTGCACACAAATTAGCAAGATGTTGAAATATTTCGCTTTGATGCGAATTGTGGCTATGCGTTCACTCACTGGGTTAAACCTTGACCCCAGGTGTCGTAGTCTCTTGTCAACTATAAATCCGCACCCAAATTCGTGCTTTCGTCCGTGGCAGCTGTAGTAAATATCAAAGTCTTTCTTTCTGGTATCCTGTCCATCGCATTGCCTGGATCGCTGTGATGTCAGCTTTATATTTCCCGAGGACATCCGCCAGTTGGAAAGTGGCGTTGCACTATACAACTCGGAAATGACATCAATGTGGATATCCGACAATTTTGGCACGCAAGTTCTTTCTCATACTGGTATATTTGGTTGATTAGAATGTTTTCAAAATCTATTTACGTTCCACATAACTACGAACCACAGAAAATATGGATGAAATACTGCGGATTTCACACACATTTTTAAAGCTACGCACCTCCAGCCATGCACGCTATTTACAATCTTTGAGGAGAAAATCCGTTAGTCCGGCCGAAGGCCATCCACCCAGAAAACTTTATACCACAAAAATACTATGCCGAAGCCGGTGTTGGACCCCAGAAGAGAAAATCCCTTAGCCCGGCCAAGCAGAAACCTCTATAGCATGTTTCGATAACTCAGTTAGTTATCGAGTTCTCGGATGTTGAAATTTTGAAAAAAAATCGATAATTTTTCAAAATTTCAACATCCCATGACTCGATAACTAAGCGAGTTATCGAGAAATGCTAGGTAAGTTTTTGACTTCTTTCATACAAAAAAGTGATGATATCACTAGCTTTACACAGTACCTTAACCCCATTACCCTCTCACAACTTCGAAATTTCGGGGACCATAACTCCGAAACAATGCATTTGCCCGGAGTTTGTTATTTGACTTTTTTTGCTTAAAATAAAGTGTTCAAGGATGTTATGAACAAATTTCCTAAATTTCGCTTTATAGGCTCATTACAACATTTTATCTTTGGCTGAAAATTAATGTAGAAATTCATAAATTCCATAAAGGTTTTCATTATCTTCAAGAAGAAAATGTTTACAGTTCGGAGGATCGGGTTTTGGTTTCGTGATTTCATTACTTTATTGGTCACACCGCTAAACGTTCTAGCCTCGCTAGTTTTGAGCCTGACCACTTGTCTTTCCTCTGTCGCATGGTTTCTTTTTGCATGACCCAGTATTAGAGTGAATTTGTGTCTCTGTTGCCCTGCATGTATGAATGTTGTTTGCTATCATATGTAAAGTAGAGCAAAAATACTGCATTATTAATTTTATTTCCATTTTTACATAAATGTATGTGAATGTTTGTGCAATTGTGTCAAAGTGTCTTATAGTTGTGTGTGAAAGTAATTGTCAATGTATGTATGTGACAGTGTTTGTGTGCTAAGTTTTATAGTTCAAACTAGTCCAAAGTGTTGTATCATTTAGCTGCATGTTTTTTTTCTAGGCTTTGGACTTTTTATTCCATACAACACAACTGCGGTACTGGGTATTATATATTAGTAGTTTGTAACAGCCAGATATATTGGGCATATGCCCATCTAGGTACATACCTAGGTGCATTCTTGTCATCGAAGTACATTTTGCAACTGCAAACCCTTTTCTGCGAAATTTGGAACATAGCTTTTCAAGAGCTAAGTACCGAACCCATATCATAGTCGCCTTGTTTTATACAAGGTTTTACTTAATCATAATTTTCAAATTAACATACTATAAATAACAGGGCTATTAATGCTGCGCCTGAAAGTATACCCTTACCACAGGCCATTTGACGAAACCGTTGCAAATGCGTTAAGGTTTCGAGACTGCAGTACTGGTTCTGGAATCGGGTAAATCAATCTAGAAACCGGGTGGCGAGAACTCGTATAAATGAGGAGCTTGTTGGCATTATGGGACGGTTTGTGATTAAACGACAGAATGAAACCAATGCAAAGTAATTGTGAAAAGGTTGAATATAGACAATTGTGAATATTAAGTGGTGTAAATAAAGTTAATTGTTATGCTGTATAAATAAAATAAAAACATATAAAACTGTTGTCATTATGAACTGACCTATACATTGCATCCATTGCTACCGACTTCTACTGAATATTGGCAAATGTGGTAATCCTAACGATCCCAAGTGATTATGGAGATATGACTACCAGCCAATTGTCCACCCTATATTTATATGGGAGGCACAAAAAATGGCCTGTTTTTACACAGTATATGGGAGGTACGAAAATCGGTGTGAATCTTTCATTTTTGGCAAAACACTGCCGAGTACTGAATTTCATTAAGATCACTTGTAGTCTACGATACTTATCGTGTTGATCAACTGATCATCAACCCAACTTTTGTGTGCAGTTGACTAAATTTTGTCTAGTACCAAACTTCATAAAGATTGGTTCTGTATTGCTGGAGTTATCTTGCCAAACAACCAGCCGGCCGCACAACTTATCTTGGCAGGACGTGCAAAAATGTTGCAGTGTGGCTGAACAAAAAAATTAATGCTTGGATCACCTCGAGAATTTTTGCCAAAGAATTGTAGAACTGTATATAAATTCTACCCCTCTGAAAAGTTCAATACATGTTCCAGCTTCACACCGCAAAAAAATTTAACCTAGCTGTATTACTGCATTTTCTTGGGCCGCTGATATTGAATTCGAAGTCAGATTAGCGCCATAATAGTTCACGGTCGAAATTTAAAATGGCGAATTGAATATGACGGCGAAAAACTGTAAAAGTGATGCGATCCGTCCATAAATTTGTACGTATGATATTTTGTAAATCGCTGAATCCATTTCGCTGCTATAAAATCTAAATCTATATATATATAAATATAAGACTTATATCTTGTGTACAAGAACTAATTAATCAATAAATAAATACATAAATAAATAAAATGGCAGCTTCAATATTTCTCTTCACGCTGAGAAATACCAGCTTCTCTAACATATTTTCCCAAACATATTCTGCAGGAACCATGTACATGTTTGGAACACACTTCAAACATTAGTATGTTTGAAAGTCCCAAACTTTCTTGTATTTAAATGCAAACAGTATCATGTTTACTGACAAACAAGTATGCTTTTACGTGGAAACATATGCGTTCTTCATCCCAAACATCCATATACTTATGTGGAAACATTCGCGTGTTTCCCCCAAACCTGCGAATTTCCTCCCAAGCATAATAATATTTAGAAATGAATTACTCTTCGGTTTCAATATATATGTGTTATTTATTCTAATTAATTTTAACAATATAAATCCACATTTATAAATAATTAATACAAAAAAGTTAGTAGATTTCAAACGGCCCTTTCTATATTTCTTTGCATTGAATGCATTGTTTGTTTGTTTTTCATGAAATAAGAAACAGCTGCTCTTTTGCTTCTCCTTTCTTTGTTGTCTCTCACGTTTTTTTTCAGAAGGTTTCAGCTATGCGTTGGTTATCACTATACGTTGGTACACAAACAAGATATTTATATACAAATCAAGTTCATGCAAGCCAAGCGTGGATTAATTACTTGTGTTTTTTTTTATGACACTTCTTTCACACATGGTCCGTCGTTCCGATTTTCTCAGTAAAGGCTCAGGGCTTCACGTTGTTGCCCTTCCCAGTTTCTTTCCTCAAAATCGTTTCTCACTTTGGTAGCACATATCCATACATATATACGAAACACATACACAAAAACCAAAGCAACATCACAAACCATTTAACCGTACGAACCGTCGTTTATTCCTTTTTCACTGATCACGCGCTTTTGATATCCCCTGTCCGATGAACCATTGACGGCTGAATACATGAAACTAAAACGCAATACTTCAGGCAAAATAAGAAACACTTCATCCGCAATTTACACGCACATTCAGAAATATTTATGACTCACTGACTGAGAGAATAATGCGAAAATACAGATGCACACTTACAATGTAAACTCTCTCGTTGTCCCTCTTTTATTCTCTTGCTCTCGAGAGACCATAAACAGTGCAACAAAAGCAGCTATATTTGTATCACAAACATGAATATATGTGGGTCGCAAACACATATATTATGAGATATTAATCATTGTGTCTCAAACATGTAATATTGAATAGCAAATACAACGTGTTTGGACACAAGTATATAATACACGTTATATTTGCATCCAAAGAACAAAAAATATAGATTTTTCAGCGTGCATCTTTGGGATTTCTGGTAAGACTGGGCCACGCAAAATTAGGAATTTGAACTCCCCGTTATTTCGAAGCAGATGGCCAAATTGTTATTTATGACGTAATCAGCTTTTATTTTTTTATTTATTTAACAATTTACGAAGTTGGTCACTTTTCGCGTGAAGAAAATTGAGAAATATTAAAAAAAATTCTGCCAAAGATCTGAGTCTTGTGGCTATAATTTATGTTTTTGGAGCCAAATGTGACTGCTTTTGTTGAAACCCAATAAAAACAAAACCAGGCAGATAAAAAAGAGACAACAAGGCAGCAGATCTTCAACTCATGAAAACAATGCTTGCAAACATGTACATGCTTCCTACAATATGTTGCTGGGGCCATTATTTTTCAGCGTGTGCTTTCTAACTAATTCTATGGCAGGTTTCATAAAATCTATGAAGATGCTTTTATAAAATTCGCTTGAATTTTATAAAATTCACTTAAAAGAATATATAAAAAGGCTCATAGAATGTATAAAAAGTATATCGATGTTCCAAACAAATTTCATAGATTTCATAGAATATACGTGCTGACATAACGGCACCAGCAAGATATCACGGTTTTGTTTTCAACAGTTTTCTACCAACAAAGCCACAGTTGGGTCACAAAAACAAATGTTATAACCTATTAAACATTGTCTCTCAAATATGTAATATTGAATGGCAAACACAATGTGTTTAGACACGCGTATATTACATTTGCGACAAGATACAAACAGATTATATTTGCATACAAACAGCGATAAAATACAGATTTTCGGCTTGTCTGTGTGAAATGTTTCCTTGGTTGAAAACTAATGAAAAAAGTAATAGGAAATTTGAAGGACATCATAACATTAATGGAAATTTTTTTCAAATGAACTTGCTCCACCTTTTCGATAAGCATGCATCCAATCATATCCAGAATATTATTAAGTGTATGAACCCCTTTTGTACTATTTCCTTATAACATTCCTATTAAGTTCCACCTGTTGTATTATTACACGCCACCATCTTCATCTGCCTCTTATATAGACACATGTAATATTCTTACACGCCATCATCTTCATTTGGGCGCTGTTAATGCACCGTCCATCATGGTCATGTCGCCCGCCACATTTCAGTACACTCAACTTAACTAATGAAGAGAGATCTGCTGTCATCATACTTTCGGTTTGCTCCAACAACGGGCCGGTGTCACATACGATATTGTTTACCCACATACTACGTATTGTTCGCAGCTACATAAATGAATCTATATCGCCGTTTAAAATGTTTATAATCCATATTGTCATAACACGTTTTCTTACTTTCGTTACGAAATTAAATTCAAACTGTCACACGTTATGAAATACAAAGTCATCTAACTGTGTCATGCGCAGGTTTTTGAAAGACGAAAAAGAAGACGAAAATGTATTGAATTCAAATAAATAAACCGGAGTTGAATAAACATTAATTATAAAAGTCAAATGGACAATTAATTGAGTGCATTTCTCTGTAATTTTCATATTAAATTAAACGATGATACTGATGATGTCTTCATGATGTTAAAAGAAATCCAAAATTAATTGGTGACAAGCAGGAATGAAGACTTTTGTCTTCAATTAATTTAAAGTAACAACAGTCTATGAGCCCTTTCACACTCGGCAAGTTACTTGCGCAAGTCAGTTTTTCAACTTTCCGAGTACAAGCAAGTCTGTACTCAAAATTTATTCCCCTATCCCGACCTTACCTCTGTCATCAACAAACCAAGACTTGGGCCAGAGACTTGCGCAAGTAACTTGCCGAGTGTGAAAGGGGTCTATGTAAAGACATAAGACCAGGACTTAGTTTTGTATATAGTTCTCCGCAAATAACTACTATAATAATACATTTTAATAATATTTCAAACTAAACGCTACGAAAATGAAAATTAACCTGATATTCCGTTTAAACATATTCCGGCTCATTCAAAAAAAATCATGCTTGGGTTTTTTTAATCCGCATTGGATTTTTATTTGCATTACTTTGTCTAATGCAAATGCAAAAGAATTACCATTAAAAATTTTGAATTTGCTTTTGCTCAGGCAATGCAAAATACAGGTTGTGGAATCGAATGCTAATTGTAATGAAATATGGGAATGCTTTTAATTATTTTGAATTTGTTTAACTGCTGGCAATTCTATTTTTACGTATTTTATATGTAGAGGTTTGTGGCTTTGATAGGTATCGCCTCGCAGTACTTTCCAATTCATAAACCTGTACTGTATAAAATATTTGAAAACCAATACTGCCAGATATGAAGGAAATGCTTTCAAAATAAGTACAATTGCCAATGGTATTGCAAGTTTTTTGAATTTGCATTTGGACAGGAAATTCAAATTAAACAATAAATTATAATTGTCAGATAATTAATTTACCCCATGTATGATAAAAACACAATAAATTAGCTCTAAGACATTCTTCGGTTATTGAAAGCTTTAAGATTTGGTGAGGGTTTCATTAGTACCGAATTCATAATGAGTCTTTCAAAGCGTGGTATTCGGTTTTAATTTAAATTTCGTTTCAATAAGAAGTACGTGTATAAATACTTACGAACATTTAAGGAACCGTCAATTCCGCTCACTTTTAATTTGCTTGGTACTCGGCTCTTTTCAAAAATTCCGTAAGCAACATCAATTACAGGGTTGTTACGCCAAAGTTATCTCGTCCGAAAACAATTGTATGTTAGTTGTTTGGCACCGGAATTTTGACCATTCAATTATTTTAATAAAGAAAAATTACACTACATGTGTTAAAAATAAAATGGAGTTCAAAGAGGAATTATTAATGAAATATTTGCAAGGTAAGTCAGAGATAGCTGGCAACTTTCGGCAACTTTTCTAACGAATATTTCACACGAACTGAATACGGGGCTTAACTAGGGAACGGATAATTGAGTGGCAACACAGATTTTTCTATTCTCACAGCACTTGTGATGTAAACACAAGATAAACACAAGCCGATAGACCGAATTAAAAGATTGGTATTTAAATGTGTCAAAGAATTTTTGATACATTTTACACATTAATGGAAAGAAACATTCAATAAATAGAACAATTAATATTTGTGTTCTTAAAGTTGCAAGAGGTTCCAAAAATTCATATCGATTTGGATTTAAATTTTCGGTAGTCGACTATTTTTTTTTTTGCATTAAATTCATTCTTTATTGTCCAAATCTTTTGCATAATTTTCAGAACTTAGTATAACTATATATGTGAATTCATTCATTCGTTTTCTTCCTAGTATCCAATTGACATTTCTAGGATTATATGTCTTAAATATAGTTTAAGTAAGATATTTGGCCAGCCTACTTACTCTTTTGCAGTTAAATATTCTCATTAATTAGTTTACATTGGGAAAAAGGACAGAAACCCATATACTCTTTTTTTAATGTAGTCGGCTATAAAATATCACCCTTTGTAAAACTGTTCATCGAGGGGTGTTGGGGGGTCGGGTTCACAGGGACAGGAAAAGTTGCTGCCTCGACGTATTTCGTGTGGAAGAGCTATATCCTGCTCGAGGTGTCCCTGCTGTTTACTAAGCAGTACGGATCTAGACCGGGAATTCGTCAAAAATACCTCCCTAATACAGGTAGGTTGTAAACCAGCCTAGGATCGGATGCGGTGGTCTAATGCATCACTGGTGTTAAATTACAATCAGTATAGAAACTTCAATTAAGAAAAAACATTCACCCTTGATAACGACATTTGTCGTTAAACAACGGTTTATGATTGGTACCTGGAATATAAGAACTCTCTCCGATAAAACTGTTTGAAACTCGAACAGTTTAGACGAGTTATGGAATTCTACAAATCTGAACATCTTAGGCCTACGCAAAGTGCGTTGGCTTAATAGTGGCAAATCTCAATTGCCCATTGCCAACAGGTCACTGCTTTATTTACTCCGGCAATGATACGCAAAATATAAACAGAGTCGGCCTTCTTCTTTCTCTTAGGGCTAGAAATGCTCTAACATCATACAGGGCTATATCTGATCGCAATGTCATTGTGAGTTTTAATTCCAAATCCCGCAGGATTTTGTGGTACAGGCGCATGCACCTATTGAGGCTGAAAAGGCCCGTGTTAAGGACATGTTATATAGCCAACAGGATTTTGCTGTAAGCTCCTTGTCAATTGCTGACATTAAACTAGCTTTCAATTCCAAAGCAGGCGACGAAAATAAAAACCTACAGGAAGTGATGGGAAGACATGGTCTTGGAACTACGAGGAATAACAATGGTGACATGCTCTTAGATTTCTGTAATCGCCATCATCTGTCTATCGGCGTAACGAAATTGCACCACAGAAATATTCACAAGTGTAGTTGGGAATCGCCTGATGGTCAAACCTTCAATCAAATTGACCAAATACTTGTCAGCAAGATGTTTCCTGGTTCGATTTGGACGTCAGAACCAGACGTGGTGCTGATATTGACAGTGACCAACGAATCTTAGTGGGCACCTTCCGTCTCCGTCCAGCGGCTGCCGCCGGTATTAGAGGCAAAATCATAAAATGTAATACAGACCGCCTGCAGGACCCATCTATATCAATGATATACGATCAAACTCTACGCCCCAATTTCGAACAGGACATTCAAACTATGTTGTCCGGTATAATCCGAATGCTAAATGCAACAACCAAGGAGGTCCTTGGCGAGAAAATCTAAGAGAATAAACCTTGGATTAGTGCAGAATTCTGGACCAAAATTTGGAATCGTGAACACCTGCACAATACTCGTAGACAAACGAAGACACCAACGTTGAAGAGACAGTTAAAATCGGATTATGGGTAATCATCATGTTACATTGTCCGTTCAAATTTCGCTAATTGGCTAACAAGTAACTCCTGTATTGTGTACTCTTCAATAGAAAAGTAGAGCAGCCACAACACCAGGAGTACTGCATCGTTGGAAGAAATGATGACACGGAGATATCATCACCAGACCACCAAGTGGAGCGAAGGCGTGCATTCTATATGACACATTATTAACTTCTGGATGATGATGATCAGTGTACCCCTTCGGCAGCTTACTCACGTCGCAACCCGAGAAAGGATGTTTCAACGGTACCCCCATCGTAGCCAGAGATCGAGGCATCACTAGGTAAAATGAAGGTTCACGAATCTTCTGGTCCTGATAATATTCCAGCGGAACAGTTGAAATATGGTGCATCACCGTTAGCAGATGTCATTACATTTATTGCACTGCTAAACCTGCACAAAATCTGGGGCAATAAGAGAATATCGGTAGAGACGAAATTGTGAATATTCTATTGCAGTGTGAAGTCTATACTGTTGTATGGTTGTACTATTTGGAGCTTTATGAAGCTAACAATGAAGAAGGTCCAAACGTTTGTCAAAACTTAGGTGCCCAACATCAGATATTGCCAGCACGGCACATGAATGGAACCCGCAGAGGTGTCGAAAGCAGGGCTGCCGCTGATTGCCCGATACGGAGAAAGCTTTACGAAGCTAAATCTGAGCTTGGTATCTCTGCTAAATTGACACACCTCTGTAGAATAACACTGGCAGACACCAGGTCATGCCTCAGGCAAGGCGACACTATATCCTACGATCTCTTCAACATCTTCATGGAGAAACATCTAATGAGAAAAGCTATTAATAAATCCAAAAGCTGAAAATGGCACATGCTGCACGCGTCTGCTGATGATATACACATCACTGGGCGGAGGGTTCGAGAAGTTACTGCGGAATTATCGAGAATCGAGAAAGAATCCACCAAAGTGGGTTTGCTAGCAAATTGGGACAAAGCGAAAGTTAATGGTTTCAACGAGCAGAACTTTCACTCATCTGGAGCACAGCACGAATGTTGATAAGGATTATAACCTCGAGGTAGTGGACAAATGTATTTACCTCGAATCTGCCGTAAACAAACACAATAACGTCAGCCATGAGATTTAGCAGAGAATTGTGCTGGCTAATTAGAGCGTCACATTTTCACAAATCGGAAAACATTCGTGCGTTACGCAAACACACGACTTCAGTTCAAATTGGCGAACGAATAACGGGGCACAGCCGTTCCGGTCGGATTGCAGTACGAACAGGTACGCAACGATACCAGCTACAGTACACTGATGTATTTGGATTCGTAAACAGCGGGTAATAGGTCACTTCTATACCTGCAGTTAATATACGTGTAATGTTAGAAGTCGTCTATTAGAAAATAAGAAAGTTTTTACCACGTTTAATTATTGGGGTGAATATATGGAAACAATATATTTTTAAATTGGGTTGTTACCTACGAAGTGGACCGATGAGAAATAAATAAATTTAAATTACTTCAATTCCATTATCGTCTTAACATACTTATAGATTTTTAATAAAGTGCAATACACTGAGCATTGTTAAGAAAAATGAGTAAAAACCATTAAGATATTTCCGGGTAGTTGCCCAGTCTTCAATTACTTTATCACATTCTCTCATACCGAATACAAACAAATCTCTCTTTGCGATTACCGGATAGCGCGAATGAGTGCATGTCAAGTGAAGCGACTACGATGCCGTAACCGGTCCGATAAACTGCGCGTCTGCTCGTTATTCGTTTTGTTATTTACATTCTTCGTTCGCAAAGAGACGATACAGCATGTATAGCAAACATAATATATTATTACGGGCTTAAACCTGGTATTCAGTTTTTATGAAATTTTCGTTGCCGTAAGAAGTACGTGTATAAAAAATAACTAAAATTTTATGAACCGAAAATTTCGTTCACATTTCATTTTCTTGGTACTCAAATCTTTTGTGAAAATTTCGTAGGGAAAATCAAGTACAGGGTTATTATGTCAAGTTATTTCGTACGAAAACAATTGTTTGATAATTGTTTGGGACCGGAATTTGACATTTCGATTATTTTAGTAAACAAAAGTAATACCACATGTATTACAAATAAAAAAGAGTGCAAAGATGAATTATTAATAAGATATTTGCAAGGCAAATTAGAGATATGTGGCAACTCTCTGTAACAAAATTTTTCGTTTAGAGATAAGTGACAAAATTTCTTATGAAAATTTCGCAAGAACTGAATACGGGCCTAGCAACCACTTCAGAGACAGAGCCCCTCTCTCGAGAAACAAAGACCCACCTATATCAGACTCTCATACAACCTGCCTTGCTTTATGGAACAGAATCCTGGATCATATCGTTGGGATTCTGCAAGAGAGAAATGTTCCAGAAAATAGAAGGATTTATAATTAATAATGTCGAGTATCGACATTGTACGAATCACGAACTGTATGAATTGTATCCTGACATCGACGAAGTTAAGCGAATCAAAATAATTATGCTGGCTAAGTTATGCTAGTGCAATGGATATGGATGAACCAGCGTGTAAGGAACTCGAAGACGTACTTTAAAGAGGCCAAAAAATAGAACGACCAAGGCTCCGGCGGAAGGATCAGGGAATCTCGTTATTATGAACTACAGGCTGAAAAATCTGTCTTTTGTTGTTCTTTGTATGCAAATATAACGTGACTGTAGCTTGTTGCAAATATAGTATAATTGTGTCCAAACACAATATATTTGCTATTCAATATAACATGTTGGAAACCCAATAATTAACGAGTTATGATATATGGATTTGTGGCCATTGGTGGTGCAATGTTTTGTGTGTGCACCTCTTGTACATGAGATCCTGGGTTCGATCCCGCGTCGGACCACCTTAAAATGTCTTTCGGAGGCATTGACCTCGCATAGTGATGGCGACCTTTTTAAATATGGATTTGTGACCTAAATGTACCTTTGTTTATTGAAAACTGCTGAAAACAACAACTTGACAGACAACAAGAAACAAAAAAAAGCAAATTGTCGTTTCATGAGAACATGGTTCCTGCAATATGTCCCTGGGATTGATTTTTGTCAGCGTGTAGACAGTTTTAGAAATATGTCATCTTATTTTGTAGAAACCGCCATGGGTTGTTTGAGGCCAGTAAATTAAGGGTTAATATTTCTAGCAAGACGCTTCAGAGTAAACTAACATCTTGCCAGCGTAAGCTGATGGAATCGCTTTGTGTCGCTTGTGTTTGGAAGCGGACGAGATCTAAGAATTTTTAAGGTTTCGACGGAAATCTTTGGTAGGGAAATACTAAAGCCCTATTTTTTACGGAAACCTGCCCCATTGTTGACAATTAGATTCACTAGAAACGTTAACTATTATATGGAATGGTAGATATCGGTCTCTGGCACATTACGTATATTACGTATAGCATTACAGAAGACGCTTCCTAAAACGAAGTGTCTTAGTAGATACTTTATCAAAAAGTAAAGCCAAAATGTTAAATTATTTTAAGTTCTAGTTCTTACATTCACTTGGTAACATTTCCCACGACCAACAATTCAACCCCTTAATTTTCGTCATCCTCAATAAACCAATAACAAGAAATCATATAAATTATCCGAAATTCTTTTCAAAATCTCTAAAACTCACCACAATTTCTTGTCGCTTTTCATTTCGCATTTTTCTCCTATTATTAAAATCCCATAAAAAAAAGAAACATATTTATATTTCTAATTATAAGAATTAAAAAAATGTATTAAGTACCAACGAACTTTCTCGTAGGTGTAGATTATATTTTTATATCGATTTATGGTCTGCGTCTTAACAAATTTTGGTGAATTTTGACAGAATCAAGAGGCAAAAACAAAAACGCGTTCTGACACATAAACAAGCGTTTTGTATTAAAATTTTGTTTTATTTTATGGCACATTTTGTTTTTTATTTCATCAACAACAATAGCAACAAGTTGTGATGATTCTTGTTTTTATTACGTTATTTAATTAATGATGATTTTTTTTGGAAATTTACAGTGGCTGTTAAAAGTGGGTATATTTTAACCAGGTTTAAGGATAAAGGACCGTGAATATCTTTTAGTGTAGTAGGTACCAGCCAATTTTTCTTAAGATAGATTTTCCAAAAATGTATGTCCTGTTTAAACGTCCTAACAGGAATTTAACATTGCATGGAATTTTTTTCCCAACATGGGAGTGTAGACGAATTTAGTTTAGACACATTAATTCTCTCATCTGACGTTTAATTTCACACTCTTCGTCCGAGGTTTGTGCAAATGAGAGAAATTCGTCGGAAATTAACTTACAGCAGGTGGTGGTACAAGAACTGTTGACTTAACTTTTTCATGTCGTTTTCGTATAGAACTGTGAAATGTGATAGAACGTATATAAAGAAATGTGGTTGTTGTTCCTTTGTTGGACGTTGTGTTATATTGCCTCTATGTGGTATAATTGAACCCATGCTGTCCGCCATCCAATGTTCACTTGCAACCATACCTATGACGTTTAATTTATTGAGAGAATTAATGTGTCTATCCTAAATTCGTCTATAATTCAGACATTTTACCTACAAGAGACATTTTTTAAAGTGCAACTTCCGTATGAGAGTCCAAACAGAACTAGAGACACTACCGATACGAAGAAAAGCATCTCTACCCAGAGGGTGTCCATGACACAGCCGATCGACTATGAAGTAGGAAATTGATAGAAAACAGAGCAGATACACGAGAGAGCGATAAGCAGCCAGAAGCAAACCATGCAGCCAACTCAATTTAAATAGTGCTTGATTGATACTAATGACAGCTAAATTATGTTTTATATTGGTTGCATCTATCGAAATACACAATCACGCATTTCTCTCCGTTTTATGTCCAACCAAAGAGTAGCATACAACAATAAATCAAAGTCAATGAAATCTCCTGCTCCTCCGAAGAGAGGGATGGCGACTCTTATATATTGCTCTATGATCTAGCGTCTAAACTAAATGGGAGAGAGAGCGTCTAGTGGTTGCAGTGGATTTTAATCATAGAGAGTCTCTAACAGGTCATTTCATGGAGTTCCAGTTGCAACACAAACTCGATGAAATCTCCTGTTACCCTGGCGACCTAAATAGAACTCGAAGAGAGGGATGGCAGCTCTTATATATTTCTCTATGGTCTAGCGTCTAAACTAAATGGGAGGGAGAGTATCTGGTGGCTGCAGTGGATGTTGTTCGTAGGGAGTCTCTAACAGGTCATTTCATGCAGTTCGAGTTGCAACTCAAACTCGATGAAATCTCCTGTTACCGTGGCGACCTTAATAGAACTCGAAGAGAGAGATGGCGGCTCTTATATATTTCTCTATTGTCTAGCGTCTAAATGAAATGGGATATAGAGTGCCTGGTGGCTGCAGTGGATGTTGTTCGTAGGGAGTCTCTAACAGGTCATTTCATGCAGTTCGAATTGCAACTCAAACTCGATGAAATCTCCTACTACATCGACCACCGCAAGAGAACAAGAAGAGATGGATGGTGCCTCTTATATATTGATCTATGGTATAGCGTATAAATGAAATGTGAGAGAGAGCGTCTGGTGACTGTGGTGGATTTTGTTTATCGAGAGTCTCTAAGATAAGAGTATTTATCCCTCTCTTTGCGTCCTCACGACGTCACCGAGGTAGTACGTCATTTCGTAGAGTTCCAGTTGCAACTCAAACGATAGCTAGAGAACGCAGAGAGGGATGGTGACTTTTATATATTACTCAATGCCCTAGCGCCTAAAAGAAATGGGAGAGAGAGCTCACTCTCTTTACGTTCTATCGATGACGGCGAGATAGTAGGTCAATTCGTGGAGCAGGAGTTGCTGTTGTATGTTACTCTTTGGTTGGACATAAAACGGACAGATCAAAAGAGAATGCGAATTTTCATTCGATGCGACCAACAGAAAAAATTATTTAGCTGTCATTAGTATCAAGCAAACACTATTTAAACATAGTTTGATTCTGGTTGCTTATCGCTCTCTCGCCTATCTACTCTGTTTAATAAAAATTTCCTACTTCATAGTCGATCTGCATGGATACCCCTTTTTTGTTTCTCTGCGACGCATAAATTTGAGGCACTTTTCTGGATATTTGTCTTTTAAAAATTTGTAAAATTAATATAGTAGTAGAGGATTGTAAAACTTCATTTAAATTTATTATTTTGTGTCAGACAGTAAATCGTTTTGAACGCCTTTTCTATAATTTTCTTCTTATCTATTGGTTCGTTCATAGAGAAAATCTTACTAGAGAGAATATTTGACTCATCTGAAGTTTCCTTTCACACTCGGTGTGATAGAGAAATGTTTGACGGAAAGTGACTTACACCAGGTAGAATTACAAGAACTTCGGACTTTAATTTTTCATGTCGTTTTGGTGAAACCCTGTGATATTTAAATGTGTTTAACACTTTTTTATTGAAAGTTATTGTTAGCATACATTTGTGTTGTATTTAACACAATAATTTGAACACACAAAATGAAATACCGTTGTTGTAATTTTGTTGGTTGTTTTGAACCATTGCCTCTATCTGGTATTATTGAAGTAATTCTTTTCAACATCCAACGTTCATATCACACCAGGCCAAATGTCATAAATTTGTTGAGAGAACTGTTAAGTCCACTATAAGTATTAGTCTATGGGTTGGTTGCTCTTAAGATTTTCATGAAAATGTGGCAACTTTAATCTCTCAATTGAGATAGTTTCTAAGGGGGCCGCTAAGAAACTAAACAAGATTCCATTCTAGCTGCGAGTCGTCCTTCTTTTTGACCATTTTCCCTGCCATAATAGAGCTATGTATAAAAATGTTCGTCATCGGTAACGTGTCTGGTTCTGTTTGGACTCTAAAAATATTTAAGCAGACAGTATTTGCACCCTATTTCTACCAGAGTAATCTCGACAATAGACCTGCCACATAAATAGGCTAACATCGCTAGAATTTAAATTAATTTCACTTTACCTTTCAATTTCAATTTTTCAATTTTTCAAAAAAATGGACTGAAGAGCTAAACAATAAATCAAGAAGCTTTAAAAATGTATGGCCTGTATGTTTTCTTTTTTACTACAGTCCATTATTCATTAAAAGTAGTGTGCCGGACTGGAACGCTAAATTTTTCGTTCAAAATTTCGCATTGAAATAGGACTTCGTCGATTCGACGAAGATTACCTGTAATGAATGTAGAATATGATTACCCTTCTAGGGTTAAATGGCATTCACACCGACCAAGATTAGCGCATTTTCAAGGTTAACTTCGTTAATCCACGCTAACCCAGCAGATTACTCATACAATTTTAAACTGTAAAATCTCAGGGTTAACTTTTAACCTCATTTTAAACTGGGGTACAATTTTATGCAACACTGCCAAGTACAAACAAACATGCAACCATAAGAAAAACGTACACAAAAAATCAACTATTTGACAGACGGAAAATGGTCGAATATATTTGAAACTCACGCCGCCGCCCTAATTGTCTCTCATCGGTTTAAAATGCGAGCCGATTTAATCGCCTGGCCCAATTAGAAAGGTTCCGTTATTCCAAATTTGTGCAAAACTGGCAAGAAGCGTCGATTTATTTTTTCTGCTGTGTCGTCTTCTTCGATAATTTGATCTCGGCACGAAGAGACTCTAAATTTGTCTAAACACACAGTTGACACCTGAACGACAAGGATTACATACCAAGGTTATCGCTAAATGCCATGTTAGACTATTATACAACATTTTCACCGACCAAGATTAGCGCATTTCGAAGGTTAACTCCGTTTACCCACGCTAACTCAATTTACTCTTACAAAATTACTCTTACAACTGTAATCTATAAAAACTGAAGTTTAATTGTTAACTCATTATAAACTTGAGTACAATTTGTTGCAACACTGCTAAGTAGCAAAAATATGCAACCATAAGAAAAGCATACACAAAAAGGCAACTGTTTGACAGACGTAAGCCGATAGAAAATTTGTTAAGCTCACACCGCCGCCGATGTAATTAGCTCTCATCCGTTTAGAACGTGAGCCGATTAGACCGACTGGTCCAATTTGACCGAGTGGTTCAATTTGAAAGGTTCATTTATTTCAAATCATCCCAAATTTTTACAAAACTGCCAAAACCAAGAACCGTCGATTTATTTATTCTCCTATGTCGCCTTCTTCGATAATTTGGTCTCGGCACGGAGATGCTCTAAATTTGTCTACGAACAAAGTTGCCACCTGAAACCTCAATTTAATCTCAAATAGGGTGGTGTAAACGGCAAAGATTCGAGAACAAAGTAATCGCTAAATGCCGTATTACACTGTTATACGGCATTTACATTGACCACAATTAGCGCATTTCGAAGGATAACTCCGTTAACCCAGAAGTTTTCTCATACAATTTTAATCTATAAAAACTGCAGTTTAATTCTAACCTCATTTTAAACTGGAGTACAATTTGATGCAACACCGCCAAGTACCAAAAAAATTCAACCATAAGAAAAACATATACAAAAAATCAACTGTTTGATAGACGTAAACGATCGAAAATTTGTTATCGGTTTAAAACGTGAGCCGATTAGACTGACTGACCCAATTTGATTCACTGATTCAATTTGAAAGGTTCATTGATTTCAAAAACATCCCAAATTTGTACAAAACAGGCAAAACCAAGAACCGCCGATTTATTTTTTCTGATGTGTCGCCTTCTTCGATAATTTGGTCTCGACACGGAGATGCTCTAAATTGGTCTAAGCACAGAGTTACCATCTGGAATCACAATTGAATCTCAAATTGGGTGGTGTAAACGGCAAAGATTCGAGAACAAAGTAATCGCTAATTGCCGTGTTAGACTGTTATACAACATTTACACCGACCAAGATTAGCGCATTTCGAAGGTTAACTCCGTTTACCCACGCTAACTCAGAAAATTACTCTTCCAATTGTAATCTATAAAAACTGAAGTTTAATTGTTAACTCATTATAAACTTGAGTACAATTTGTTGCAACACTGCTAAGTACCAAAAATATGCAACCACAAGAAAAACATAAACAAAAAATCAACTGTTTGGCAGACGGAAGACGATCGAAAATTTGTTAAGCTCACACCGCCGCCGATGTAATAGGCACTCATCGCTTTAAAGAGTGAGCCGATTAGACCGACTGACCCAATTTGACAGACTGATTCAATTTTGAAGGTGTAGTTATTTCAAACGCATCCCCAAGTTATACAAAACTTGGAAACCCACGAGCCGCCAATTTAATTTTTCTGTTGTGTCGCCTTCTTCGATAATCTGGTCTTGGAGATGCTGTAAATTGGTCTAAGAACAAAGCTGAAACCCCAATTTAATCTCAAATTCGGTGGTGTAAACGTCAAAGATTCGAGAACAAAGTAACCGCTAAATGCCGTGTTATACTGTTATACATCATTCACACTGACCAAGATTAGCGCAATTCGAATGTTATCTCCCTTAACCCATGCTAACCCAGAAGATTACTCATAAAAGTTTAATCTGTAAAACTTGAAGTTTAATTTTTAACCTCATTTTAAACTGGAGTACAATATGATGCAATACTGCAAAGTACCAAAAATATGCAACCATAAGAAAAACATACACAAAAAATCAACTGTTTGAGAGAAGGAATCCGACTGAAAATTAACAGACGCGTCGCCGCCATCAGGAGTTCTCACGCCGCCACCGACATAGTTGTCTCTCTTAAGTTTAAAATGTGAGCCGATCAGACCTACTGATCCAATTTTAATGGTTCAGATATTTCTAAACCATCCGAAAGCAAGAGCCGCCAATATAATTTTTCTGTTGTCTGCCGTCTTTGATAATTTGGTCTCGGCACGGAGTTGGTCTAAGCACAGAGTTGCCATCTGAAATCACAATTGAATCTCAAATTGGATGCCGTAAACGGCAAACGTCGATATACAGGGTGGCGCTCGAATCGTGCTACAAAAGCAGAACGGAATAATGTTTTTCTCTGTGTAATTAATTCGCTTATTTTTATTTATTTTGCAGGACACTATTTAGATTTATTAAAATGAATGCTTAGGATATCGAACTGAGGATTTGGATAGTTCAGCGGTACATTGCTTTGCAGTTCTTCAGTTCCGGCTAAGGGAATTTAGGAGGGAGTTTGGCGGTACTTAACCGAGTAGATGTATCATTATGAGGTGGGTAAACATGTTAGCTGAATCTGGAAACATCGCACGAAGACCGTACCTTCGAGATCCCTATGTTCGGGTTCAAGGCACAATCGCCGCTGTAGCATAGTCAATTCAGGCAAATCCAAGCGTTTCGACTCGAAACTTATCGGCGCAAATTGGAGTTAGCAGACGGTCATTACAACGTTTAATTCATGATGACTTAAACTTGTTCCAGACAAAGTCAAAATTACAGGCAAGGTAAACCCTTTGCATTTGCCTATTCGGCTGAAATTTTGGCAAAATTTGTTGAAATGACCGAAGAAGACAACAACGTGATAAATTGCTTGTTTATGTCTGATGAGACCCATTTTGACCTAAACGGCAAAGTAGACAAACAAAATTCTCATATATGGAGTGAATCTAATCCAGGAGTATTCCATGAGAAGGAACTGCGCCCAGAACGAGTCATTGTACACAATGCGCAGTGGTGCGCAGTTTCATCAAGGTGCATGGTGGAGCCATACTTCTGTGGATAAAACTCGGTGTAATAGTATCTGTCAATGACGACCGTTATTTAAAGATGTTGAAGTAATTTTTTTGCCCAGAATTGCCCCGAAGATGTATCCGTTTCAACAGCACTTGGTTGCAGCCAGATGTACCAACTGCACATATATGGAAAGACTGGTTATGGCGGACATACAACGGCAATTCCCAAGATCACCTGACCTGACTGCACCAGATTTTTTTTATGGGGTTATGTCAAACAAGAGGTGTACAAAGTGAAACCAAGGAATGCGACTTAATTGAAGCAGTCCATTAAAACAATAATTGAGGCGATCCCGACTTCAACCCTTTAGACAGCAATGAATAAATTTCTGATCAGGTGTCGCATATGCGTGGATGAGCATGGAGTTCATTTCCGGTCTATCATCTTCAAAATCAAATAGTTTTATAAAATAAAATTTAATTTTCTATACAAAAACTTTTCGAACTCCCTCGTAGTTATATGAAATGCAACACTGCTCCCATCAACTACCACCTATTAATAGACTACTCTCAAATGTTTCAGCAAGTTCCGTCATTTACTTTGCGTTTAACAGCTGTTCAAAACATACAAGGTGGCGCAAAAGTAAACTTCCGATGTTTTTTGGCTGTAATTTAAAAAAAAATTAAAAACTTTGATTCTTCTTGTGGATTATTTTTATTTGGTCTTTTAATTTTTTTTACATCAAGTCGAGAATATGATGTCATGTAAATGGCCGCCGCCGCAGTTGATTGTCATTTGAGCCCTTTTTATGGCATTTTCCATCACTTTGGCTAAAACTTCCGGCGATACGTCCTCACATTCTTGACGGATCTTTAAGAGCTGCAAGAGTCTGAGGCTTGTTGACATAAACCCGCGACTTCAAAAAGCCCCACAAAATTAAGTCTGGAGCGGTCAAATCAGGCGATCTTGCTGGCCAGTGCAAATCGCCAAAACGGGAGATTAGGCGTCCGGGAAATGCATCCTTCAGCATATCGGTTGTGGCACGTGCAGTGTGTGCCGTTATACCGTCCTGTTGGAACCACATGTTTTCCAATCCCAATTCATCAAGCTGCGGCAAAAAGAACTCGTTGATCATTGCTCTGTAGCGCTCACGGCGCTTCCATGACATCGACGGCGCTTCCATGACATCCTCGGCTACAGCAGCAATATTATCTGCAGAACGGCTACTCCGGGGTCTGCCACGCCTGGCAGCATCTCGTGTTGTGCCAGTCTCTTCGAGGCGAGCGGCTAAACGTCGCAGTGTTTCACCAGTAGGCGTTGGACGGCCAGGAAATCTGCGACGAAATTCACGTTGTGCCAAAGTCACTGACCGATTATTGGTCAAATAAATAGTCAGCAATATTCCGCGTTCTGGAGCAGTGTAGCGTAATATTGATTATTAAGGTGTATTTCGCATGTGTTTACTACACAAATGTTCAAACAGAACTGACATTAGGGGCCAATCGCAAAATTTATAGCATTTTCTGATAGGAGGATTACTTTTGCGCCACCTTGTACAACCTCGTGCATTTTCTTAAAACTGGAAAAAATTGAATTTCGAGGGCTCATTAAACATTATTTTTGCGAAAAAAAACCCGTCAATCAAACCAAGGAAAAGTTTGATAAATACTATGGGGGACTCTGCACCATCGATTTCAATGGTAAAAAAATGGTTCACTGGCTTTCGTTGTGGTCGCATAAGTACAAATGACGCTGAACGTTCTGGACGGCCACTTGAGGTCAATACACCCGAAAATTTCGAAAAAATCCACGATATGGTGTTGGCCGATCGAAAAGTAAAAGTGCGTGAGATTGTTGATGCCATAGGCATTTCATATTACAGTGTGATTTTGATTTTAAATGATCAGTTGGGTTTAGGGAAGCGCTCTGCAAGATGGGTACTGCGTTTGCTCTCAATTGTCCATAAAGGTACGTGTGCACACGTGTGCTCCAGCTCAATTCAATTCCATGAATTGGGCTACGAATTGGTACCTCATCCGCCATATTCTCCTAATTTAGCCCCCAGTGACTATTTCCTATTTGTAAACCAAAAGAAATGGCTCGATGGAAAGAGATTTAGCTCCAACGATGAAATTTTTGATCAAACAAATGCCTATTTTATGGACCTCGAAAAATCCTATTCTTTGGAAGAGATACAAAAACGTTGGACTAAGTGTATTGAGCCTAAAGGAGATTATGTTGAAAAATATTTTTTTTTTGCAAACAAAAACTTTTTTTCATTCAAAAAGACCTGGACATATTGATCTGCCATCGTACATTGATTAAGATAAAAGTTATTTGAATTTCTTATTGTAGCACAATTGGTGCACCACCCTTACAAATGATTTGTCATATTTGGATGGATGTTATGTTGCATGATGATATTGATGTTGATAAAAATGCAACGCGGCACCACTGTATAATTCTTAGCGTCAAGTTTATCTTTGATAGGTATCTTTTCGCTTCAACTAAACGACCTTCCCAATACAAATAAAGCATAAATATATAAATTCATTTTTAAATACCTTTTAACAGATTTATGAATTTCCACACTGCTTTTTTACAGAAATGAGTTTATCTGATGCATTTTCTTTCCAGTGACTTTTCCGACACAATAGTGACCATCCACTTAGAATATCCTTTTATTATGGAAAATTCATCACTATCATCTTTTTCATGTCGGCGAGTCGTCACATTGGTATATAAAGGAGATTTGGCATCGAGTTACCGCGGTTCAGCTACCTCTGTTTTTTTTTACTGTCTCCGAACTTGAAAGGTCTATGTATCTATAAATAATTGTACTCATCCGATTTGCCGCGCATTCACTTTTGCCCTGCACTGTATAGACTTTCTGGTTATTGTCATCATCTGAGGTGGTTTGCTGATGATGGTCTCGAGGTTATATAAAATATTGATTATATTATTCTATTGAAAAAAAACCAGCACTTTTTACGAGTTAATATTATTTGTTTGGTTATTCGTATTCAAATAAACGTGATATTTAATTAATAAATTTTCAAAATGTTCTTGCATATGACGCATCTTATTTTTGTTGCTATTAATGAATCATTTTTTTTATATAATTTCAAAATGGTGCTAAATTTAATTATACTACTTTTTTGATCACAAATATTTTGTAGCATTTTGTTGATTTCAAACAAAAATGTGTATTATTAATTTATATTTTAACGTTTGCAAACCATATCGGTTTATGTCCTGCGACCAACTGTTTGTTCTGTCCTGTCTTAACTCAGCTGGTAAGCCCTAAAGTATGCTTCACAATTTGTACCTTGCAAAAGCAAAAACTTTTGCAGTTTATTTATTGCAAATTCAATAGTATAGTTTTTGCTTTAGTTGAGCGACATAATTTAATGCCTGCTTATCGCTTTCCGTTGTTGTTTTTGAGCCTGAAAGTAGACATTGGAGTTTGCTTTTGTTTTTAAACTGTAGGAAATAGTGGAGGCAAACTTAGTTATTGAACTGTTTGTAACAGTATGAGAAATTGTTGTTGTCAGTATTACCTGTTTCGAGTTACTCCAGAATGAAATGGATTGCATGGAAATCTTTGTTTTACATTTCAAGTACATGTACTATGCTACATGTACATGTCTATGCTAATGTCAAACAAACCGTAGATTCAGCTAAAATACTTCTGCAGCAAAATATAATTGGCTTGGCCTCAACATTTGAAGATAACATATTTCTCCAACCGTATCGAACTTTTGCCTGTTATCGTTCCACCCGTCTTACAAAAAAATGGTTTTCCGTTACATCCCATGAAGGGATTACGGAGATCTTCTCACAAACCAGTGAGCTTGGCGCGGTCTAGTTTTACACTCACTAATTGGGTCCTAGAGTTTTACACCGGTTCCGAACGGTATTTTGAGAAGCTTTTTCATGGCTAAATACTCGATAGTGTCGCCGTTACTAAGCGAGGTGACCGCCGTAGAAAGATCGAACCCATGTTCTCATGCACAAGAGCCGCGCACACTACCATTTACCCCAGTCTTAGTTACCCTATTTTTCACCCTCCTTCTAGTACGACTTCGAATACCTCTTGCGCTAGAGCAATCATATCCATCCTACTAATATGCCCTAGACATCGAAATCGCGTAATGCTTCGTCTTGCTGTATCGATTTAGGGATACAATTCATCGATCATCGTCCCATATATTTTCCGGAAGTGCTGTGTTATAAGTCCATAGGAAATAAAGCCATATGACCTTAATTCTCATCACATTGAGAAACAATGCCATATGGCTTAGATAAAGACATTATTGCATTATTGTACCTTTGATAGTTTTTTGCGTAACATTTATCTAGTGTATTATTGTAGATTTCGCTCATTTTAAGAAAAATTAATTCAGTTAACAAATTGAAATGTTTATACATTTTAACTAATTAACTAAATTAATTATACATAATTAACTAAATACTGGTGTGCCATCCCTGATAATGGCACAACAAATTGGGCACAATATTCGGGTTCCTTTCCCCTTAGCCCTTTCTTTTAATTTTTGATATCATGGTTGAGAAAGTTTGAAAAGTTTGCATTGGAACGTCGCGTGCGCCATTCACGCTGCGTGGGCCGGGCACGCCCCCCTTTCCACCACCTGTACCATACACCGTGAAAAATATTGGTTCCAGCATCATACTGCTAGGACCTTGTACATGTTCGCAAGCATTGTTTTCTTTAAATGAAGATCTGCTGCTTCTTTTGTCACGTTTTTGTTTTCCGCAGATTTCTACAAACAATGTCATAGTTGGGTCATAAAAACATACATTATATCCTATTAATCATTGTGTCTCAAACACTTAATATTGAATACCAAACAGAATGTGTTTGGACACAAGTATACTATACTTGAGACAAGCGACAAGCACGTTATCTTTACTTCCAAACAACAACAAAATAAAAAATTTTCAGCGCGTACCATTTCAGCACATTACAGTTACAAGCTCATTCTTTTGGCAATATGTAACTATAATAACTGATTGGGTTTTACACTTACTTTACTTTATTGACTATATTACAACCTCATGAGGTCAGACGTCTTACACATATTAATTAAACAAATTTCAACATATTCTTCCAACTGGCTCTATCCTTCGCCATTTCTCGCCAGTTGGTAACACGACGGATACGGAGGGATTCTTCTGCCTGGTTTTTCCAGCTTCATCCATTCTGATAACATGGCCTAGCCAAGCTATTGGCCTAATTTGATTCGCTTACCTATGTCCACGTCAGAATAGATATTATATAGCTCTGCGTTCCAGCGACGTCGCTACTCGCCGTTTTCCCTAACAGGAGCATATATTTTACGGAGAATATTTCTCTCGAAAACTCCCAGGTGTTTTTCATCCGCTTGCGATATGACCCAAGTTTCGGAGCCATATGTCACGACAGGTAAAATGAGAGTCTGATATAGCTGGACTTTTGTCCGTCGAGAGAGGGCTTTGTTCCTAAACTGCTCGCTGAGCACAAAATAACATCTATTTTCAAGCACAATTCTCCTATCTATCTCCAGGCGGACGTTGTTGTCCATGTTCACGGCGGATCCAAGGTAGACAAATTCATCTACCACTTCAAAATTAAATCGGTTGTCAATGTTCACGTGCGAACCAAGTCGAAATGTTTATCTAGTCGTTGACACCATCAATTTTGTCTTGCCCTCATTAACAGCAAGACCCACCTTCGCTGATTCCTTTTCGCAAATTTCGCCCAATGATGTCTATGTCGTCAGCATACGCCAGCAACATTTGGCTGTTCATATTAATTGTCTTGTTCGTATTTACTGCAGCCTTTCTCATTCTTATCTCCATGAAGATGTTGAAGAGATTGCACGAAAGTGTGTCGCCTTGTCTCAGTCCTCGCTTGTTACAGAATAGTTCAGTGAGGTCTTTCCCCGCTTTCACTGCTGATTTGGTATTGGTCAGCGTCATTCTTCAGAGGCGGATCAGTTTTGCCGGAATACCAAGTTCAGACATAGCTTCGTACAGTTTTCCCCGTATGGGGCTATCGAAAGCAGCTTTGTAATCGACAAACAGGTGGTATGTATCGATTTGCTTTTAGTGGGTATTTTCCAGGATTTGGCGTAGCGTGAATATTTGGTCAGTTGTGGACTTGCCTGGTCTAAAACCACACTGATAAGGTCCAATCATGTTTTCAATAATTGGCTTTAGTCTTTCACATAATAAGCTCGACAAGACCTTATACGCGATTGATAAAAGACTGATACCGCGATAGTTGGAAAAGACACACGGATCGCCCTTTTTGAATACAGACTCCAATCGTCGGGCATAGATTCCCCCAGCCATATACCGCATATCAGTTGATGCATGTGGGCTATCAGTCCTTCGCCACCTGCCTTAAAAAGTACAGCGGGTAGGCCATCCGCACCAGCGGCTTTATTATTCTTCAGGCGGGAGATCGCCGTTCTAACCTCGTCTTGGTTGGGGGGTACAATCTATACTATCTTCCACTATCATTACCTCCTGATCTTCAGTGGAAGAATCTGAGTGGAGTAGTGCTGAAAAGTGGTCTCTCCACATTTTGAGCACACACTGCTTCTCAGTCACCAGAGTCCCATTCTCGTCCTTGCAGGGGGGCAGCCCATTATTAGCCCCGTTGGTCGATCTTCTTACCCTCTGAAAAACCTTTCGGGATTCACCATTCATCCTACACATTTCGGTTCTTTCACTCTCTCTCCGGTCCCACTGTCATTTTTTTCGCCTAAATAGTTGGTTTTTCTCCCTTCTCAGCTTCTTGTACCGCTCACTCGCAGCACGCGTTGTAACTAACTGTTTCGTTGCCATACGTGCAGCGTCTTTTTCATCAATTGCAATGCGACATTCTTCCGTCGTATCATGGCTTATCCTTCCGCGGTTTTTGATAGCCAAGTTCAGTCATTGCACCGATTTCCAAAGAATGGGAGATGTGCTTCCACTGCGCATCTGGGTCTTCGGGAGGGGGGTATTCTGCTCTAGCAGGAGAGAGAGTTTCTGTCGATGGCACATTTTTTACACTGGTATGTTGTTATTTCCACGTTGGCTGTTAAACAAACATTCAAATATATTACTGCACTTCTTCTATGGATATAAAGCCATATGACCTTATTTCCCAATGTGATTAAAAATAAGGCCATATGGCTTTATTGTTTATTGCCTACGACATTATACCACTACACCTTTCCGGCGTATTTCTCCATCGAAAGCCCCCAGTGCTGTTTGGCCCGCTTGCGATATGACCCAAGATTCTGCGCCATAATGGAAGACAAGTTGTATGCGAGTCTGGTACAACTGGATCTTTGATTGTCGAGAGTGGGATTTATCGCTGAAGTGTTTGATTAGCCCCAAATCTTCGGCACACTCGAAGTCAAAAAATTCGTATACTAGCTCGAAGTTATTACGGTTATTTGGTACCAGTTCCGGTGATTTCATCCGAAGTAATTCCAAATTCGTTTGCTCGAACCGAAATTTTAGGCAAATTAGTTGACGGAAGGAATATAATTGAAGGTTCAGTTGTTACAACCGAATCAATTATGAATTGAGATTCCTTCAAGCGAATTTCAATTGTGGGGACTAAATTCGGTCGTGACAACCTCAATTCGATTGCGGCAACCACAATTCGGTGGTAACAACCGAATTTACGGTTGCTGCAACTTCTTTTCAAACAATTAGTATTCTGAGTGTACCTAGTATTTGGCAAGTCTACCGTCTGACTCAGCAACACAATCACATAAATTGGAACTACAACGTCTGGCAAGAGAAGCGAAAAACACAGTTAAGGAAATCATTATAAGACGTGATGCGAATTCTAATCATATTACGTGGGTTAGTACAAACTGCAATAAGATAATCATATTCTTGATAATGAATACTGATAACTGTTGTTAAAAAATTAGGTAAGCGTTAATACACGCTGAAAAATATCGGCCCCAGCAACATATTGCAGGAAACATGTACATGTTAGCTAGCATAGTTTTCATGAAATTATGATTTGCTGCCTTTCTTTCTTTGTTTTCTGCCTTATTTTGGTTTATAGCTGGTTTCAACAAGTAAAGCCACATTTGGGTCTCAAAAACATATATTATAATCATTGTGGCTCAAAAATGTTATATTGAATGGAAAACACAATGTGTTTGGGCACAAGTATAGTATATTTTCGACAAGCTACAATCCCGCTCCAGTTTCTCTTTGGAAACTACAATTGGCCAAAATATTTTCAATACCTTACGCAAGCAACGATTACAAAATGCTTGCAGTGATTCCATGTCACCGGCAGAGTAATTCCAAGACTCACAACCGCATAGTAGTGTAGGCTTCACATTCGAGAAGAAAAGGTGGAGCTTAGGTTTAAGGTAGATTTGGGGAGATTTCCATACCTTTTGCATTGCCCCAAACGAATGATTTGCATTTTTTATAAGATTCACAATATCCTCACTTGAGCAGCCGGCGGTGGTTATAACGCTTCCCAGATAGCAAAAAGACTGATCATCCTCGAGTTCTACATTCTTGACAATTAACTTGGAGGGATTGTGTGTATTGATGCGTAGAACCTTTGATGATAATATGCAGGCCAACATTGAATGCTATCCGGAGTACTTGATCCAATTGGGCTGATACATCAGAGTAGTTGTGGGCGAGCAGATAGATGTCATCGCCACAGATCTTCCAGTCAACCATTCATGCACCATGTGATGCCTATTCTAATGCGTGTTTCTTCCTGAATGAGCGAGTATCGTGCGATATTAAATAACAGCGGTGATAAAAGACATCCCTCTCGTACTCCAGAGTTTACAACAATTAGGTTGCTCATCAAACGTTTATGCAGTACACAGCTTGTTGAATTCTGAAACAGAGCTCTGATGTGGCCAATTAATTCAGATGCATAATAATTAATTGGATGGAAATGCGTGCCAGATCGCCTGAAGATGAAGAGTTTCGAATGCTTTAGCGAAGTCTATGAAAAATAGATATAGTGGGAATCGCCATTCCACAGAATGTTCCACTATGATGATACATACGTAGACTGTTTACATGATCAGTAGAAGATCGGTGTGGTCTAAAACTAGCTTGTTCATTGCGAAGATCTGCTGCTAGTGAGCTAGACAGCCTCGCGTGGATCATAATAGCTAACACCTTGTTGATCATAGTTAAGAGTGTCATACCTCTCTAGTTCATGGATTGTGTGAGATTTCCTTTTTTGGGCAACTTAATTATAAATCCCTCATTCAGTTCGTTAGGAAGAGAGTGGGATACCCAAAACTCTTCAATAATGGGTTTGATTATCGATGCGCTGAGAGTTGGATCGACTTGAAGCAATTTGGGGTTGTCTACACCTGGTGCCTTGCCGTTCTTCAGTGAATATCTAGCATTAGCGACTTAGGTTTCACCTGTGCAGGCTGTACTTATGTCCATTCAAGGGCCAAGTTAATTATATGACAATTATAATTTGTAGTTTAATTTGAAATTACCTTTCGAATTGCAAATTCAAAAAAAATTCAGTTCTATTGGAAATTGTACATATTTTCAAAGTATTTTCTTCATATTGGCACTTTTGGTTCTCAAATATTTTGTACCGTACATGTTTATGAATTTGAAAGTAATACGACGCAATATCTATCGAAGCCACAAACCACTAGATATAAAATACTTAAAAACAAAATTGCCAGCAGTCAAACAAATTCAAAATAATTAAAAGCATTCCAATATTTCTTTACAATTGGCATCCAATTCCACAACCTGCATTTGCATTGCCTGAGCAAATGTAAATTCAAAATTTTTAATTGCCATTTGAAAATTCTGTTGCATTTGCATCAGATAAAGTAATGCAAATTAAAATCCAGTGCAAATTAAAAAAACCCAAGTATGCCTGTATCAGTTATAATATCATGAGAAGAACAATGGCATTGCCAGATAGGCATATGCTGTGGAATTTTATGTATGTCGGCATAGCAGTCGAACCATATTGCCATTTTCTGTTCCCCAGACGAGGTATACCTTACCTTTAAAAGGGTATGTGGTTGTACGGTCATTCACTGAAACCTGTTTTGCAATCCAGTGCAGATCTCTGCTCCTATGTATATCGGCAATGGATTGAGCTTCAGAGAACATGTGTCCCGTCCAAACTCGCTTGTGTCGCCGCGCACAGCGTTTGATCAGGCGATCTAAGGTGGTATATTGAGCTTGCAGACACAATCTCGAGACTCTTGTTCGGTCAGAGTTTATGGCGCCTTTCAAGAGACTTCTGTCTTCAATTAGTTGCCAAGTATTGTCCAAAATCCACACTTTGCGCTTACGTTGCGTGTACACGAGATGTTATTTTGCGCTCTCTGAAGAAATACGTTTTACTGTTATTCGGTACAACTTCAAAAATGCGTTATACTTTATTCCACTGCCTTCTACTGTTGTTCGGTCCAACTTCATACCGGGTCCTTATGGACTTAAGTTGGGCTGCGTTATATCGTCTTAGCAAATACGTTGCTTTTTGACACCGGATTGCAGATATTTCCAATCGTATCTCCCGACAAGCATGTGGTGATCTGAAGCTCCATCTACAGCACGTCTATGGCGTACATCCAGTAATAAACCACACCATTTTAACCCATGTTACTTTGTGAATGTCCTTGTGTGGGAATATAGTGTCACAGATAGTAAGACCGTTATTCACACAGAGTCTAGTGAAAAGATATCCATTCTCGTTCATTTGTTCCAGTCCGTGAGATAACATAACAGTTTCCATACTTGTGTTATCTGGACACACTTCTGCATAAAAGTCGCCAGTTAGAATAATAATGTCGCCCCAAAGGCAGGGCTTTTATTGTCCTGTCCAGGAGGCTGTAGAAGTCTTTGTTGTCCATGGAATGCCACGTAATTAGAGCATTCATAGCTTCTTCGGTGAGTAATAAACTTACGCCGTGCGATCTAGGGAGTCCTTTTGGCTTGCCCGAGTACAAGAATGTGATGGTATCGGCTGTCGTTACGATGTCATTTTCTGGCCACCTTGTTTTGCATAGACCAAGGAAGAGAAGATTATATATCCTGAACTCCTTGCATATTTGATGGTTGTAAAAGCGTTGTAATATTCCATGTTCCGAATAGTGTCCTTGATTTACTTATAAAGTTAAAAGTCGTCAACAATTTCATTTGTTTCGGTTTCTGTAATCAGTAAAATTTAAGATGGATCGGTGATTGGCCGATCGCATACGAGTCTGGTCTCGGGATTGAAGATTGGAGCCTCCGGACGTGGTTTTATAACAACTAGGTGTTATACCATTGGTGGTGCAATGGCTAGTGTGCGCGGTTTTTTGTGTATGAGAACGTGGGTTCGATCCCTGCTCTGACCACCTTACATTTATTTCGTCGACGGCCACCTCGCGTAATTCCGTTGGGAACCCGTGTAAAACTGTAGGTCCCAATCTTACTTACTTATCCGGTCTGGGACAACCCCGGGGGGTCAGGGACCTTACAAAACGAAGATAACATATTTCGCCAACCAGTTCGATCTTTTGCTTTATTTCTCCAGTTGTCAATACCAAGTATACGCAGGGTTTGTCAACCTGATCCTGAAGTCTTGGTCTTCCTATTTTCCGTCTCCCTTCGAGTTCGGTTTCGAAAACCCTTCGTGCTGGTTTGTCTTCATCCATTCTACTGACATGGCCCAGCCTGCGCAATCGCATTATTTTATCCGCTTAACTATGCCAATGTCTGGATAAAGCTCATACAGCTCATGGTTCATGCGTCGCCGATACTCGCCGTTGTGCACTATAGGGCCATACATTTTTCGGAGTATTTTTCTCTCGAAGACTCGATGTTTCGTCTGCTTGCGATAGGACCCAGGATTCTGCGCCATAAAGTAAGGCAGGTTGAATGAGAGTCTGATACAGCTGGACTTTTGTTACTCGAGAGAGGGCTTTATCTCTAAAGTGCTTGCTTAGCCTAAAATAACATCTATTGGCAAACAAAATTCTCCGCTTGATCTCAAGGCTGACGTTGTTGTTTTTGTTTACGGAAGATTCGAGGTATATAAATTCATCCACCACCTCGAAATTATAACGGTTATCAACGTTCACGCTTTGGTCTAATCGCGTGGAGGCCCTGCTCGTTGAAACCATTAATTTTTTTTTGTCTCCATTTACCGTCAGACCCACTTTTGCTGACTCCTTCTCAATTCTCGAAAAAACCGCAGTAATTCTCTAAGTGTGCGCCCAATGATATCTATATCATCAGCATACGCGAGCAGCATGTATCTTTTGCTGCTGATGGTTTTATTCACGTTGACAGCAGCTTTTTTCATAATGACCTCCATTAGGAGTTTAAAGAGATCGCACGAAAGGGTGTCGCCTTGCCTGAGGCCTCACTTGGTTTTGAAAGGTTCGGTAAGATCCTTACAAACTTTTTCTGCGGATTTGGTGTTCGTCAAGGTCATCTTGCAATGGCGTATGAGTTTTGCAGGAATACCAAGCTCAGAAATTGCTTCATAGAGTATCTTCCGTAGCGGACTATCGAAGGCCGCCTTATAATCGACAAATAGATGATAGGTGTCGATTTGTTTGTTTTGGTCCCAAACAGTGAGTGTAAAACTAGAAACCACACACAGCTCACTGTTTGTAAGAAGCGCTCCCCAATCCCTTCATGGGATGTAATGGGAAACGGTTTTTATTAGGTGGTAATATCAAATTGGCTATTGATTGGAACCAAGTACTTGACACGCCGGAGCTCTCCCCTCAAAATCCGCTAAACTGTCCGCGATTTCTCCAGAAATTCGAGAACAAATTGACAACTACGTCCTGGTTCTGGAATTTGCTAAACAGCTTGTGTCAGGTGTTTGATCGTGAATAAATATTGATTTTTTTCATGTATGTGAGTCAGTCCGCGATTAACTCTCAAAGGTAGGCAACGTTAAGTAATAATAAAAAGGTTGAATATTGAGTAATTGTGAATGTTACGTTTGTGTAAATAATGTGAACTGTTTGTTGTACTTATCGTAATTTAAAAAGTATCTTGTTTTAGGAAATGTAAGAAAATTCGGAATAGTATGATGCATACGTACAGACCAGACATTTGTAGCTTTTCTTATCAGAAAAATTGAATCATGCTTGTACAATTGATTATTCTTGTATAGGCCGGCAACGAAAGAATCGATTTGGGATAATACTTACCAAATAATGGAATCACATAATTTTTTAGTCTATTCTTGATACATTACGTATATAAACGCCGGAAAAACGGTATCTGTAACATATTCTCCCAAACATATTCTACAGCAACCATGTATATGTTTGGAACATACTCCAAACAATCTTATGTTTGAAAGTCCCAACCTCACGTGTATTTAAATGGAAACATTAGACTGTTCACAGCCAAACATGTATGCTTTTACGTGAAAACATATGCGTGCTTCATCCCAAATAACAAAAAAGACAGATTTTCCACAGCATCCTTCCTCAATCAAACAGAGCGCATTTACTGTCATCTGTCTGATTGACGACTGAAACCCCAAAAAGGCACTGATGTCAGAATTACTCACTTTATCTTCAAATTACACACACATTTAAGGATTTATATGACTGAAAAGTAATGCGCAAATACAGCTACATACATGCAACTTCGACTGTGAATAATCTACCTCAGTCTAATAATAATAAGTCTACCACTACCTAATGTACCTCTTTTATTCTCTTGCTCTCAATAGAGAGTAAATGGTGCAGCAAACATAGCTGTATTTGTATCCAAAACACAGCTATACTTCGACCACAAACACATATATTAAAACATATTAATCATTGTGTCTCCAACATATAATAGTGACTAGCAAACACGTTGTGTTTGGACACAAGTATACTATACTTGCTACAAGCTCCAAACACACGTTATGTTTGCATCGAATCAACAAAAAAAGACAGATTTTTCAGCGTGTAGGATTGATCTTGATAATCTATTGATTGATCTTGGTAAGCTAAGGTTGCATACTTATAGGGTCAATATTTATAGGAAGTCAATTTAAATATGGTTTTTTGCAATATTAATTTATATTCATAATTAAATATTCATAATATTCAAAATTTCTATACTTGTAGCTAAGATAAATATCGGTGTTGTCCTACTGTTACCACTAAAATTAATATTAACCCAATCGTTTTGAAGTGGCATTCCTTACAGCAGCTAAACCCCGTGTATTTCCCAAAATTTAGGATATGTATATATTCCATATATAAAATATTTAAAATCTATAAAAATATTTACAAATTCCTTCCGTGCATCACCTTAGTAACAGGGCAGCATAAGTTTATGTTATACTAAAAAATGGGAAATACATCCAAAATTAAAAGGAAGAAAGGGGTGGAAAGGATTGTCTAGTTATTACAAGGGAATGTTTATCGATTCCGCGCTAGATAGAGGTGGCACAATCATTCGAAATTGATAACCAAAAAGATTGCACCCTTTCCACAACAAGCTAAATTCTATTTCTTGGCAAATATGTCCATCGTTTCCATAGAAAGAATTATTTGAATTTTATTTTATTTATTTATTGCATAGATATTTACTAGTTTTCATTTTGTACCTATATATTACTATTTTCATCTTTTGGTATAATATATTTTTGTTTAGCTTCCGCATTTTCCCTTTTGTGTATAAGCCCCAAAGACTTTTCTACGTTTGTTAAAAATCGCCTAAAAGCACGCAACAATTTCTTGCTGCATATACCCCCTTACAGTATGCCATGAGTTGTCCGTGTATTCAGCTAGTTGTTGAAATATTCATGGTGTTTATAAAATTGTCATTTGTTTTATATAAGAAACCAGCACTGCGCACCAGCACAATTACCCCTTGGTGTGCTCCACTAGTGCCACTACTGCCACGAAAAACGCGTCAGCTACAATGAGTTGTCAAGTCTACTAGAGAACTTTGCTGGTTGTTCCAATTCAGCCATATTATAGAAGCTCTACATGTATTAAGGGTCTCTAGTAGACCTTGTTGTTTTTTTATTGTTAATAATTAACTGCTTATGTCTTTGTTGCAGGCAATGGCAGGAAAGAACACGCAAAAATGTTTTGTTATTGCTTTTGCACTTGCCATAGTTTATAATTATTTATGCCGGCAAAAAGGAAATGAAGTGAAATTAAAAAAATATATATAATTTTACTTTGTTTGCAATGAAATATTCATGTTTCCCCAACATTTCGTTAAAGGTGTATACTTTTGGGCTTGGGGTTTTGTTTTGCGTAATAAAGTATAATTTTAGGCTCTATTGTATTTTGCATTCTGAGCTTTAATTAGCTATAATTATAAATTTTGGAAGTTTTTTTGATACAGATTCTATTAATTTGTTAAACGGGTGGGTGTGAAGAGCAAAATATGTATTATTTCTTTTTAGCGTAATGGTGTTGTATACTTTTAGGGGAATTCTTATTTTGAAATAAGAGTGTATAATCTTAGGTGCTAATTTGCAAGTATTATATTTCACAGTTGAGTACAAAACAAAGTTTCTGAGCTGTTTATTGACGTCTTTTCAAGTTGACCCACTTTCCTTTAGGTAGTGGAGTGGAGAATGCAGAATACATGCACTCATAGAAAAATTAGATTGGGAGAAATGCGAACTTGAACCCCTTTGAGGCAGGGTCAAATGTCAATTTATTCATGTCAAATTTACATATATTTATTTGGCCATTAAGTATCTTGTATACGTTTTAAAGTAAATTGAAAAAAGGTCATAAAAGGAACACTCATCAAGACGACCTCAGACTTGCGAGAAATTTCCATTTACATATTTTGAATGATCAAACCTAGTGTTGCCGACCTGCACCGGAATTCTGTAACTTTTTAGCCACAAAACTCGGTAGTTAAATTGAAATATTTCGGAAATTTTGTATTGAAATTTTATGAATTTAGCCACTGATTTTTATCGTCAAAAACTACAGTAGTCCGGTGGTGACCACACCTTATCAGTATAGTTTTAGTTCTGGAAAATCATTAGTCATTACACTACGCCCTATGTTGGAAAATCCCACGTGTTGCAAATCGACAACTACCACATATTTGTTGAAATCCCTTACGAAGCTATATCCGAGCTCGGCATCCCTTCTAAGTTGATACGCGTGTGAAGAATGACACTGACCAACACCAAATCACAACTGACGTTTGGCAAAGAACTTACCGAACCTTTTGATACTAGCCGAGCCCTCAGACATGGCGACACCCTATCGGGCGATCTCTTCAATATATTGATTGAGATCATAGTGAATAAAACCATCAATATCAAAAGACATATGCTGATATTTTGCAAACTCTGCGAAAGCATTTTCAGGAATCTAGATGGAATCAGTGAAGGTGGATTTCGCACTGAACGAAGACTAGACAAAATTGACTAACAGAGTTTCTTCTCGATTGGAACAAAATGTAGATGCCGATAGCCGTTTTAATTTGAATGTAGTAACTATATGGAGCAGAAACCTGGGTCCTGCCGGAAGTAAATGACACAAAATTGTTCTTCGGCTGCAAATATGATGTGTTTGTAGCTTGTCGCAAATATAGTGTATTTGTGTACAAACACATTGGGTTTGCAACAATATTACATGTTAGAGACACACTGATTAACAGGTTATGGTATAAGTTTTTGTGACCCGAATGTGGCATTGTTTGTTGAAAACTGCTGCAAATAAAAGAGTGGAAGACAACAAAGAAACGAAAAAGACGCAGTTCACCAATTCATGAAAAAATGCTTGGAAACATATACTCGGTTCCTGCAATATGTTGCTGGGGCCGTTTTTTTCAGTATGAACGACGAGCTATACGACTTCTATCATGACATCTAGGTAGTTAAGCGAAATAAAAGCAAAGGATTCCTTTCACTATATCATGGCAGTAGAATTGATATAGATAATCCAGCGCAAAAGGGATTCAACGACGTGCAGCTGAAGAATAGGACGACCAAGACTACGCTGGAAGGACCAGGTGGAAAAATCTCTGCAAACTCCTGACACGACCAAATGGATTGCAAATACATACAACGAATTTGTTTGATGAATGTGTTTTCTACGCAGGTTTCGTATTGGCTAGCGAGCGGGCCACTCCTTCGACAAAATTTAGTCTGCCAGCTTTATGCTTGCGATCCTGCTCCCAAAATCTAGTGGTTGACCCTAAATTGGCAAGACAGTTTGTGGACCCGGGTGCTACAAATTAGTATTTGGGAACCGGCTCGCGAGTAGAAAAACAAGCCGACCAATCACGAGCCGGCGCCTTGGGGCAGCCGAAGTGTTTTTCTGAGTTGAAAGACGCCGCCGATTTCATCGGCATATATCGACTCGACAAGCGAGCCGGCCAAACAACAAATCCGCCGATAATTGATTCCACTTTTAGAATACAATTTATTACCATTTGACCCAACCATGTGGAAAGAACGAAAGGATGCATCTTTCGGATACTTCCGACAATTGGATTTCTTTTTAATTACGAAAACCCTTTCGCCCGATTCAGATTCAAATGAAGCTGATGAAGAGTAAGTAAATACATATTTTCCCATTACAACCCATGCAGGGATAGGGGCGAGCATCTCACAATTATTGAGATGTGCGCTTTCTAGTTTTCATTCACTGATTGGGACCTACAGTTTTACACCGGTTCTGAACGGTATTTTGAGAAGCATTTTCATGGCTAAATAGTGTCGAGCGAGGTTGCCGTCGTGGAAAAAAGTGTAAGGTGGTCAGATCAGGGATCGGACCCACGTTCTCTCGCACAACAGCTGCTCACACTAACCGTTGTAGAACCGAGAGTAAAATGACCGTCGGTGGTGCAATAGTAGTTTGCTCGGCTCTTGTGCATGAGGACGTGGGTCGATCCCTACTCTGACCACCTTAAATTTCTTTCGACGGCGGTCACCTCGCATAGTGACGGCGACACTATCGAGTAGTTAGCCATGAAAAAGCTTCTCAAAATTCCGTTCGGAACCGGTGTAAAACTGTAGGTCCCAATCAGTGAGTATAAAACTAGAAAGCGCACAGCTCACTGGTTGTGAGAAGCTCTCCCCGATTCCTTCATGGGATGTAATGGGAAACTATTTATTTTTTATTTTTTAAAATGACATTTATTATCAACACCTGTCGAAAAAGAAGGATACAGAGGGGACCGCAGCACTATTGTAAACACCAGAGGAATTTATACAGACTGGACAATATTTCGGACCTCTGTTTGGCACTAACAAGCTTGAAGTATAAGACAGAAAAAACATTATTATAAGCTAAAGAAGTTTTACGTAGTAGATGTTGAAGTTCCTCAGTTTGATAGGAAGCAACAAATCGTTAGTTTCAGAGAGGCAAGTATATTATCAAAGTGTTCTTTATCAAAATGTTCTAACAGATTCTTCGTTGTGATTGCTTTCTTGTCCTAAACGTTATTGTTTCTGTGTTCCTTGACGAATTGTTCTTATAGAAGAGGTTTTTGAAAAGAAAACTTTGCTTTGGCAACAATGATTTCTATAAGAAAACTTCGACAACAAAGATCTGCATACGACAACTTTGGCAACAAAGATTTCTATATGAAAACATTGTCAGCAAACATTTCTATAACAAAGCTTCGACAAAAAACTTTTCTATAATATATCTTTTTCAACAAAGTTTTTTTAAAAGAAATCTTTGAGAACACGGCTTTCTAAACGAAACATTTGACAACAATGTTATCTGAAGGAACCACAGCTTCTTCTAGACTCGCTCGAGCGCTGATACCTTGGGCAACAAATTAGGTGAATACGCGCCAAAAATTGAGTCGCAGCCGTTTAATTTCTACAACCGACATCGCTATTCACGACCCTGGATCTAAGATGTTGAACTTTGGCTCCCGGCTCGTGAGCTAGCTCGCATATTTTATAGTCTCAAGATTCAGCTTTGGCTCCAGTTTCAAAATTTGAACAACCCAGATTCAAAACCCTCAACAAGTTGAAGATGACCAATAAAAAAAGGAAGAATATATTTAATGAGTATCTTTCGATATCTGTATCATCTACACGGTAAAAAAATCTCGATTTTTGATGTTTGCATACAAATATAGAGTGATTGTTGCTCCTCGCAAATATTGTATACTTGTGTGCAAACACATTGTGTTTCCTATTCAATATTGCATGTTGGAGATAGTAAGTTATAGTGTATGTTTTTGTGACTCAAATGTGGCTTTGTTTGTTGATAAACGTAAACAAAACCGTGATGGACAACAAAGAACCAAAAAATAGTAGACAGTAGTAAAAAAGTACATACTTGCAAAAATATACAAGGTTCCTAATATATGTTTGCTAGGGCCGTTTTTACCAGCCTCTGAAGGGAGGTTATTCCTACACCCACACGAAAAACAACTGAATTAACTGAAACCAAATTTAGAGGTTATCTCGACGGCATTAGTGGTTGTCACAAATTAATTAAGATTGCTTCAACCAAACTTCAGTTATTTTTCTTTTTGATGAATTTCAGTACCACCTGTATGCAATTGAGTTATAACCTTAAGATAAACCCTCCAACATACATTCCGTTTCATGATAATGAACAATATACGATATTATTGTATATATTTAGTTCTTTTATTCGTCCGCCTGAAAGTATGCCACTTATATTAACTTCGTACTAATTCCACTTCTGATTAATTTCCAACAATTCTAAATATATAAAACATAAAAGAAAAAGGAACAAATATCCCCCTTCATTTCCATAAATCAAATATCTATTATAATTTCCAGTTCACCCACTCAACTCTATCTGAACTTTATGAGTTTGCAATTATATTTTGCAGCGCCCAAAAGTTTGCTTTCCATTTGGGCAAAAGTTAAACACCAATGCTAAGCATTTCGTAGTTTTATTTACAACTTTGTATACATCTTTATTGACGTGTTTCATTAGCGTTTTCAAGGGAGTTACTTCCGTAAAGGGAGGGACGCAGATATTGTTCTGTGTCAATGGAACTTTTTATTATTCCAATTTAATTGTCGTTGTTCTTAGAGATTTGTTTAACTATTTGCATACTCATATGATTTATGTTTTAACATTTGTCAATTATATATTGTGACAATCGCATATATATTGTGACAATCGCAATAGCATAATTATCCTTGAAAAAGCTTCACACAGCCGTTTGGATTCGGTGTTAAGCTATAGATCCTGATCACTGCATTTACTACTTAGAAGGAGTGCACATCACTCAAGCTGTCCCCTTTATGGGATGTAAAGTATTACAAAGTTATGCTAAATTTGTATATGCAACTACAAGTCCATGGCAGACATCATAAAATTACCACGATTTACAATTATAAACCGTTTATGATCTTTCTCCCACCTAAACTTATGCAAATATTTTACTCTATATCGCAGCAACTAATGTTATGCTATATTCCTTCAATTGATGTATAGCAGAGATAATTTCTAATTGAAATTTTTTTTTATAAAATTGATCTTCTTATTAAACTACATATGTATATCGTGCACAATTGTTTAATATTTTTTTATTTATAAAATAGATAATTGCAACGAATTAGCATAGCAAAAAAGAAAATTATTATTGTCCCACCTAAAATTATGCAAATATTTTAAATTCAACAGTGCAACACCTAAAACTATGCTATATTATTGTGTCATTCGGTAAATTAACACTCTTATCGCACATGTTTCACTCGTGTAATTACTCGTGAGTTAACTTACGTAAGTTTTGTGAATAGTTTTACCCAACTTAAGCAGATTTCCCCGGGGCACAGGCAACCAAACCAACAAACAATTATTCATTCATTTTTATTCGCCCATTTTGTTTATTTTTGAAATGTTCCACAGAATTATGTCCCTCCAATGTATAATAATTTCTCTTTTGGAGCAGCTTTCATTCACTTCAGTTTTTGACAAACACACGAATGGAATTTTAGAACCTTACCACCTAAGTTGGCCGGCCGGCCGTTTCTGCACCCTAGAAGAACAAAACGTCAACGTTAACGCAAATGTACAGTCCTTTGGGTTACATTTAATGCCCGTTAACATATGTTCCCATTTTTCGCAGACATGTTTGTAGTTCTGTGTTAGCACTGGGCATTACCAAATGCTGCAATGCATGTCGTTTAATGGTCCGGTCTCACACACCGAACAGAATTTATTTTCCTAAGTGCCTAAAATTATGCAAATTACTTTCAAGTTATCTTTTACTTGTGTTTGAGTATGTTTGTGGAATTTATGCTAAGCCCGGCTGACTAGCAACTTGTTTTCAGAAAATGTCATAGTCATTATTTTCAGTAGCCTCTATGGACTCTGTCATCGTGTCCTTGTTTAAAAATGAAAATGTATAAATGGTGTTAAAGACTTAATGATCCTGAAGGAAGTAAAAAAGGCGTAGAAGTGGTCACAAAATATTCTTAATTAATTAGTTGATACGACGCCTTTCTGGGCTCGATCAGTGTTGGCTGTTTATTTGTTAATATGTTGAAATGACACAGGAGATTTTAGGCAAAAATAATAGTAATAGTTATTGGTAAGAGTCTATCATACACAAGCGCTGCGCAAAAGCGTCACATGTATAAATTTAGATACTTCAACTTTATTAGGCGATCCTCGGCGTAGTTCGGAGTATTAACGTGTGGATGCATAAAAATACCAATCACAGAGCCAATTTTAGGTGAACACTGCCCTTAGGAGGAATAAGACCGGTATTGCAATGCGATACGTATTTCCTTCATACAATGATTTGACTTAAAGTATTTTCAGCACTCGTACATTTAACGAAAATTTCCGTGACGTCCAAACGGAATTTCCAATAAACTTTCATTAGGAAAAGTAATTGCTGCAAACCAACATTCATCGAATCAAACATATCATATTCCCTTTTGTATAAATAAATAAACCCGGTTTAGAGATCCGAGGAGCATCTTTAACAAACGATATGTGGTAATTTTAAATTTAGAAAAGATAAATGTTTACGAGAAATGAAAATCGTTTCCAATAATAAAAAACTTTTACGAGAAACGAAAAATGTTTGTAACAAACTGCATTTTCGTTTAACACGATTGAGTTATTGAAACGAAATTCCTTATAGCACGTCACTGAATGGGGGACAGTCCGAAAAAAGTAGCATCACTTTTGCTATAGTACGTTAGCACGCTCTCTCTCTACTACCCACCGCTCGGAAAGGGTGAAACGCAGTAGCGTATACTGTACTCTGCCTCTCTCTTGCCTCTCAGCAATCGGAGAGGCAACAGGCAGCTGTGTATGGCACTACTATACAAACACTCCGTGTATTCGCCACGGTACTTGTGTTTATTCATATGTGCGTAGACGTTATTATTATTACTAAATATTAAACAATGCATTGTGAACTTGATTCAGTACAAGTTGAGGACTGTGATAGCGGAGTTCGTATTTACCACCATGTTTAACCCATACACATCGCAGTGGGGAATGGATAATGAACATTTACCTATTACCCACAGGGTAATTGGTAATATAATGGGTAGTTACCCACGACTATGGGGAATTTCCCAACTCGATTACACATTACTCATGGGTTACCCAGGGTCATCCATCCCAAATTTTGATCGAATATATGAAAAAAATTATAAAAAATTTCTATATCTCGGAAATGAAGCGTCCAATCGAAAAAATAACACATTTTTCGCGATTGTACCGGTTTTTCATAAATCGGTCGAATTCGTATGGAACAAATTTTTTTCAAAAAGTCACCAAAATAAGAAAATCACTATAATAAAAAAGGCCATAACTCGGAAACGGTGCGTTCAATCGCAAACATAATAAATCGTTTACCTCCGTAAGAGGCTTTAGGTAAAGGGTGTTTCTAAACCGGCATTACTTTAAAAAAAATCGATAAACTAAAATTGTTCGAATAAAAATCGCTAAAGCGCCGTTATGTCTATATTTCGGAAACTGAGCCTCCAATCGCCAAAACAACCAATTTTCCCAGGTTTCTACAGGTTTTTCATTCAGTGGTCCGTCCAATTCTTATGCAGGACTCTTTTTAAAAAATCACCGAAATATAAAATAGCTAAAACCCAGAGACAAAACTTATAAATTTTTGCTTCCGTAGGAGAATTTAACAAATGGATCTCTTTTTTGGATCTCTCACTTTTTGATTTTAGAAAATCGCTAAAACTAAATTTGTTCGATTAAAAAAATCGATAAAACCCCCTTATATCTATATTTCGGAAACGAAGCGTTGAATCGAAAAAATAACAAATTTTTGCGGCTTTCTAATGGTTTCTCATAAAGCGGCCGTCAGTGGTGCAACGGCTACTGCTCTGACAACCTTACTACGGCATTTATACCGACCTAGATTAGCGTATACCGATGGTTAACTCCGTGAACCCCCGATAACCCAGAAGATTACTCATATATTTTTAATCTGTAGAAACTGAAGTTTAATATTTAATCATTTTAAACTGGTGATTGTTTTGATGCAACACTGTTAGTTACTAAAAAAATGCAACCATAATAAAAACATACACAAAAAATCATCTGTTTGGCAGATGGAAGCCGATCGAAAATTTCCAACGCGTCGCCGCCACCAAGACTTTATTGAAGTTCCCGCCGCCGCCAATATAAATGGGTCTTATTGGTTCAAACTGTGAACAGATTTTATCGACTTTTGACCCACTGATCCAATTTTAAAGGTTCAGTTATTACAAAACTTATTACAAACCACGACGGCCACTTCGCTTAGTGATGGCAACACTATCGAGTACTTAGCCATGAAAAATCTTCTCGGAACCGGTGTGAAACTGTAGGTCCCAATCAGTGAGTGAAAACTTATAAAATGCACAGCTCACTGGTTGTGAGAAGCTCTCCCCAATCGCTTCATGGGATGTAATGGGAAACGGTTTTTTTCATAAAGTTGTCCAATTCGTATGGAAGAATTTAAAAAAATATCGCCAAAATAAGAAATCAGAAAATCAAAAAAAAAAAGTCATAACACGGATATTGTGCGTCCTATTACAAAAGTTGTCTGTAGGGTCTATTGTGCATTTGTCTCACTCCATATGTGGCAATTTTTTTTTATTAAAAAACCCGTTAAGCCAATACTGAGCCTCATCGCTGAATACAATCTTTCGGTTCCTACGACCGACTACGAATCTATAAATTCAGATCTTCTTCAGCACATTCAGTAAAAGTGGGTTGGGCAGTGGTCGAGGACTAGACAAAATTAATCATTTCGACAAGAAGAACATTCAACCTATTAGGTGGAAGGATAAACATTGACAGTGGTTGTAATTTCGAGGTATGGGACGTATTTATTTACCTCGCATCTGCCGTGAACAGAAGCAATAACGTCAGCCTAGAAATCAAACGGAGAATTATGCTTGCAAACAAGATCCAAGATCCAGAGACAAGTTCCTCTCGAGAAACGAAATTCAAATTATATCAGACTATCGTACAAACTATCTTGCTTCATGGCGCAGAATCTTGGGTCATATCGCATGCTGATAAAATATCACTGGTGTCTTCGTGATAATATTGCTCCCAAAAATATATGGTCCAACGGATGAACCATGAGTTGTATAATCTGTATCCCAACATCGATGTAATTATTCGTATCAAAATAGGGCATTTACGCTAGCTAGAATAGGGAACCCATTTAAGGCCACTACTGAACCTACGTCAGGTTTTAATATCAAACTTAATTATTTACTGACTTAGGTGGCCTCAAACAACCCAGAGGGGTGCAGCGCCTTACACAATGAGCATAACATGTTATACCAACCAGCTTGATCTTCAGTTTTTCCCTCCAGTTGCTAACACCAAGCTCTCGCAGGCAATATTCAACCTAGTCTTTCTAGCGAAGTTGTGGTCGTCATATTTGTCGATGTCCTTCGAAGGCCTTTCACACTGGTTCATTCTGATCCATTCTACTGACCTGGCCTAGCCAGCGTAAACGCTCTATTTTGATACACATAACTACGTCGTTGGCGGGATACAGATTATACAGCTCGTGGTTCATCCGCCGCCGATATTGGCCGTTTTCCCTCGAAGAGTCCTAGTGATGTTTCATCAGTATGCAATATAACCCAGGATTCTGCGCCATAAAGCTAGACAGTTAGTATGAGAGTCTGATATAGTTGGATCTTCGCTTCTCGAGGGAGGGTAATATTTCTGAGGTTCTGGCTTAGCCCAAAATAACACCTGTTTGCAAGCACACTTCTCTGTTTGATTTCCATGCTGACGTTATTGATTTTGTTTACGGCAGAGCCGAGGAAAATAACATCGTCCACTATCTCGAAATTATAATGAATGTCAACGTTCTCCTTTTCATCACATCGGGTTTATATTCTGCTTGTTGAAACCATTAATTTTGTCTTGTCCTCGTTTACTGTCAAACTCATTGTTGCTGATTCCTCCTCGATCCTCTAAAATACTACAGTCACCTCTCCCAGATTTCGCCCAATGATGTCTAAATCATCAGCATATACGACTTTTCTAACGATGATCTCAATTAATATGTTGAAGAGATCGCATGTTAGTGTGAAGCCCTACCTGAGGCCTCGCCTCGTACTAAATGGTTCTTTGCCAATCTTTACTGAGGATTTCGTGTCGGACAGTGTCATTCGACAAAGGCGAGTCAGGTTGGCAGGAATACCAAGCTCAGATAGTTCTGTGACAGCTTTCCCCGTCTTGTGCTATCGAATTCAGACTTTTAATCTACAAATAGGTGTTAGGTGTCGATTTGTTTTTCGTGTTTTTCCTCCAGAATTTATCGTAATGAGAATATCTGGTCGATATCTTTGATGAAAGCCACACTGGTGTGGTCCGATTAGGTCTGCAACAAACGGTTTTAGTGTTTCGTACATTACGCTCGAGAGGACCCTGTCATGGATAAAAGGCCTAGTCCACGGAAGTTTGTAATACACGGATCGGGTTTTTTGAAAACAGGACACTGTATGCTAAGACCCCAATCGTCGCGCATGCATTCGTGCATGCTCCTTTCCAACTCATACACGCTGAAAAATAACGGCCTCTGTAACATATTCTCCCAAACATAATTTGCAGGAACCATATATACATATGTTTGGAACACACTCCAAACATTAAGATGTTCGCAAGTCCCAAACCCACTTGTGCTTAAATGTAAACAGCATCATGTTTACCGGCAAATATGTATGCTTTTACGTGGAAACATATGCGTTCTTCATTCCAAACATCCATATACTTAGTTGGAAGCATTTGCGTGTTTCCTAAAAACCTACATATGAAGGGTTTCTCAACAGAGACGCTACAAAAGTAAATCGATAGGGACAGCAAACAACGCCATATTTTTTCCCGCTCTTTTGACATTTCTCTTCAGTAAGGTTTGCCATTTCATCATGGAAAGATATGCGAGCCAATAAAGAGTCGAAATTATTAAAATTTACTACCGAAATTTGGAGTCAGTGGCCTCAACTTTAAGAGCGCTACGTTCGGATTCTCATCGGAAAATCATCTTCAGCGATGAGGCTCATTTCTGGCTGAATGGCTTCGTCAATAAGCAAAATATGTGTTATTGCTCAGACAGCAATCCACACGTAATCCATGAGTCATCATTGCATCCCGAAAAAATTACGGTTTAGTGCGTTTTATGGGCCGGCGGCATCATTGGCCGTACTTCTTCCGTGATGATCAAGACCGGCACATTACTGTGAATGCGAATCGCTACCGTTCAATGATAACCGAATATTTTTGGCCCCAATTGGATAATTTCGACTTGGAGGACATGTGGTTCCAACAGGACGTCGCCACACAGCGAATGTCACAATCAATTTAATGGAAACCAAGTTTGGTGAACGTGTTATCTCACGAAATGGCCCAGTCGATTGGCCGCCTCGGTCGTGCGATTTGACGCCGTTAGATTATTTCCTGTGGGGCTACGTCAAGTCTATGGTCTATGCCAACAAGCCAGCGACGATTGATGGACTTCGTACGAATATCGAACGTGAAATTGCAGCAGTATCGGCCGATTTATGCTTGAAAACCATCGAAAATTTGGTTCAGCGTCTGGACTTCTCCAAGCGTGCCCGTGGTGGCCATGCAAAAGAAATCGAGTTCCATACCTAATGGCATCGAACGTACTTTCACAGGAATAAAGAATTTCATTGGTATCTTAAACCGGTTTTGTTTTATTTTAAAAAACTTTTGTAGCGCTCTTATTGAATAACCAGTTACTTAAGTGGAAACATATGCGTATTTCCTCCCAAATATAATAATATTTAGAAGCGAATTATTCTTCGATTTCAATATACATCTATTATTTATTATAATTAATTTAAACAATATAAATCCACATTTATATATAATTAATACAAAAATTAATAGATTTAAAACGGCCGTTTTTACATTTATATGCTGATTTTTTGCTTCTCCTTTCTCGTGTTTTTGTTTTTAGAAGGTTTCAGCTATGCGTTGGCTATCACATGCGTTGGTACACAAAGAATACATTTTTGTATATAAATCTAGTTCATGCAAGCCACGCGTGGATTAATTACTTGTGTTTTTTTATTACACTTATTTCACAAATGATCCGCCGTTCCGATTTTCTCAGTAAAGGCTCTGACAGAAAAAAGGGCTTCACGTTGTTGCCCTTTCCAGTTTCTTTCCTCAAAATCGTTTCTCACTTTGGTAGCGCACATACATACATACATACGAAACACATACACAAAACCAAAGTAACATCACAAATGATTGAAACGTCCGAGCCTTCGTTTATTCTTTTTCACTGATCAAGCGCTTATGATATCCGCTGACCGATGACACATTGACGACTGAATATATGAAACTAAACGCCAAAATAAGAAACACTGACTTCATCTGTAATTTGCACGCACATTTAGAATTATTTATGACTCACTGACTGAGAGAATAAGGCAAAAATACAGATCCACACTTAGAAGATTTGTTGTCCCTCCCTTATTCTCTTGCTCTCGAGAGAGCATAGACAGTGCAACAAACACAGCTGTGTTTGTATCAAAAACATAAATATATGTGGGTCGTAAACACATATATTCTAACAAATTATTCATTATGGCTTCAACATGTAATATTGAACAGCAAACACAATATGTTTGGACACAAGTATATTATATTTGCGACATGCTCCAAACACACTTTTTATTTGCATCCAAACAACAACAAAAAGACAGATTTTTCTGCGTGTAGCCTCCAGACTTAAACATCTCTGCCGGTACTTCATCAGTACCAGCGGCTTTGTTGTTCAAAAGCCAGGAAATTGTAGTTCTAACTTTAGCTTTGGCTAGGAGTTGCATTCGACGACATCTTTTTCTGTGCCCCCAACACCCTCATCTATATTGCAGTCTCCTGGAACAATTAAAGCAGTGAAGTGATCTCCCCATATTGTCAATACACTCTGAACATCTGTGACAAGACTCCTGTCCTTATTTCTACAAAAGGGGGAGCCTGATCCATTTCCGTTGGTTTGGCTTTGTACTTTTTGGTAGAAGTTACGGGCCTCATTCTTCTTTCTTTACGATTTAATTTGCTCACTCTCGCGATTTCTCCACAACCGACTTTTCTACTTAAACAAATGGGTTTCCTCTCTCCCCTTCTCCGTACTGTTAGTTGAAGCTAGCTAGTAAAGCTAAGCTAGTTAAAAAGGAAAGTGTTCCCCGTAATAAACAGACACGCCATACGTCGTTGTTCTTTTTACCTTTGCATGTATCCTCAACACAACATCTTCTCTATGAAAGTCTGTGACTTTTTGAATAAAACACAGTTTTTTTTCAACATAATCTCCCCAATTCACAATCAATGCACCAATTGTTGTATACCTTCCATAAAATAGGCATTGTTTGATTTCATCGTTGGAGCTAAACCTCTCTTCACCGAACCATTTCTTTAGGTTTGGAAATAGGAAATAGTCACTGGGGGCTAAATCCGGAGAATATGGCCGATGAGGTATCAATTCGTAGCCCAATTAAACAACTCCAAACAATCCTTTGAAGTTGTCACAAGATTACGTTTATGGTCAATTGAGAGCAAACCCGGCACCCATCTTGCAGACAGCTTTCTTAAACCCAACTGCTCATTTAAAATCGAAACCACACTGCCATATGAAATGCCTATGGCATCAATAATCTCACGCAAATTTACTCTTCGATCGGCCAACACCATATCGTGAATTTGTTCGCCATTTTCGGGTGTATTGACCTCAATTGGCCGTCCAGAACGTTCAGCGTCATTTGTACTTGTGCGACCACAACAAAAGTCAGTAAAACACTTTTTTACCATTCCAATAGATGGTGCAGAGTCCTCATAGTATTTATCAAGCTTTTCCTTGGTTTGATTGCCGGTTTTTTCACAAAAAAATAATCTTTAATGGGGACTCCAAATTCACTTTTTTCCATTTTTAAAAATATGCACCAGGTTGTATGTTTTGAACAGCTGTTAAACGCAAAGTATATGGAGGAATTTTTGTGACCGTCGGTGGTGCAATGGGTAGTGTGCGCGCCCCTTGTACAGGAGATCCTGGGTTCGATCCCTGCTCCCAACCACCTTAAAATTTCTTTCGACGACGGTCACCTCGCTTAGTGACGGCGACACTATCGAGTATATAGCCATGAAAAAGCTCCTCAAAATACCGTTCGGAATCGGTGTAAAACTGTAGGTCCCAATCAGTGAGTGAAAACTGGAAAGCGCACAGCTCAGTGATTGTGAGAAGTTCTCCGCGGTCCCTTCATGGGATGTAATGGGAAACCATTTATTTTTATATGGAGGAATTTGCTCAAAGTTTGACAGTAGTCTATAAACAGGCGGTATTTGGTGGGAGCAGTGTTGCATTTAATATATCTACGAGGAAAGTTCCAAAAGTCACGGACTTATTGATCCGCCTCGTAGTATATAAATTAAGTTTTTACACTTTATTGGATTTTCCTAAATGTGAATAAGTTTAACGTGAATATGAGTTAAACTTGAAAATTATATATTAAACACGCATTGCAAATTGGAATGTGATTTACAGTTTAACTTAAAAATTCAACGTTACTGACAAAATTAAATACAGCTGTGAAATTTTGAGATCGAAACACCAAAAACAATATTCAATTCAATTCAATTCCATTCAATGCAATTCATTTATTTTCAATTCAATTCAATTCAATTCAATTCATATCAATTCAATTCATATCAATTCAATTCAATTCAATTCAATTCAATTCAATTCAATTCTATTCAATTCAATTCAATTCAATTCAATTCAATTCAATTCAATTCAATTCAATTCAATTCAATTCAATTCAATTCAATTCAATTCAATTCTATTCAATTCAATTCAATTCAAATCATATCAATTGAATTGAATTCAATTCAGTAGTAGTACTCTAATCGTGGCTAACTGCACAGCGGCGAAAATCAGCACCTGGAGGCATTCTATAGAATACGGCAGGCCTTCCCTACACATTACCTCCTCCTTTCTTTTTAACATTGCGTGAGATTGGGAGGCAAGGCCTTTCATTCCTCTCTACTAGAAGGCCTTATGAGGGCCTGCAAAAAGACTAGTTTTATGAAGGACTTAAGTAAAAATAAAAAAAAATATATCTGCAAATTAGTTTCATATTTCAGATTTATACTTTAACCAATTGTAATTCTTATAAATAATTTTTTTAAATTCTGCAGCCACAGGAATCGAACACACGACCTTAGAACTTATAGTCGGACGCTTTATCTATTGGGCTATCGGATGTTATGATTTTGCAACGACGAATTGTGAACATGTGGAATGAGAGGTTTTCACGAAGAACAGCGTCTTCTGGTATTCTTTTAAAAGGCCTGTGGAAGCCTTATAAATTCATGCATTTCGAAGGCTTTATTTAAGTAGGCATTACCAAAGAAGGATTCCGTATGCTTTATTCGTGGGTGGGTGTTCAGTTCTTGTTATCTTCATAACAGAAATATGTAATAATGTGTTTTTTAAAGAAAAATTTAAATTTAAATATTCACTTTATTCAAATTCATCAGGGCTGAATTTTATTTATTCGGTCTTTTTATTGGTACTTTTTAGTTTTATTGTTCAAGCTCGAGGCCATCCTATATCTCCATTAATAGAGATATAGTTTTTTTTTAAAAGGAGTTTGCAAATGTATTCCTATGATTCCTGGCAAACCATGACGCTATGTCAGATGTAGCCACAGATCTTCATCAGCGGTTGTGTGGAATGATGCTATTGAAAAATTTATCAAACTAAATACAAACGAAATCTCATTTGAATTGAGAATTCACTATAATGCAAGTATTCGAAAAATATCGCAATATTTATCGTAAATAAAACCGAAAATTAAACGGTTTCAACGATTTTTTCCATTTTATAAAACCAAAAACGGGATTCCCGAAAAAAACGGGTTATTCGAAAATGTCGGTTTTTGAACACTCTAGTATTTACCTAAGACGATGGGGAATTACCTATCACGATTACACATTTTCCCCATATCCTGTGGGTAACGGGTCATCGTTATGGTCAATACCCCATCGCTGTGGGTAAATACCCAATATTTCATTACCCATGCCACACGGCGAAGTGTACGGATTGCACATGTGTGTATGGATTACACATGTATGCATGGACTACACATGTGTGGCTGGCTTATACATGTGAACTCTGGTCCGGTATGTTAGTGGAGAAATTTCCACTGAAATCCAATTCTATTGTTTGAAATCGTTCCATGAACATTTGGGCAGGGTAAAGTATATGCACAGAATTGGGTAAGAAATCGAAGCACAAATGCTTCGAATTCTCTTTTTGTCATACAATCATTACCTAAACTTCTGAATCGTAAAAAGGGTTTTTACTGCCAGCAGAGTGATGATTAAAAAAATATTGTCAATACCGATCAGCTAGCCTCGGGCCAAACTATTGTATGGGAGGTAGTTCTTCTCCATTCGGAATCGGTGAAAAAGTATACGCACCAATCGGTGGACGTAAATGTGGGCAGCCCACAGCTCACTAGTTGTGCGAGTCTCTCCCAATGTAAAAGTAAAATATGTTTTTTGATGTTCATTCTCAATCTCAAACTAAGACAGACAGTCAGTCAGGTTGATGGGAATGACTTAATCGTCCTAAAAAACCTTAAAGTAATATTTGTTCAAACACTACTGGGGTGTAATAAGACTCGATCTATGCTCTACTCTGTTTGATTGAAGGTGTGGGTATTAACAGTAAATATCGCACACATTTGATGGATTTTAAGAAGTTGTTGCTGAATCCTAAGTTCCTGAACTCAACATCCTTATAGTATGTTACCGGAGTATAAATTCTGAGGAAGCCAACTATCGTGAGGTGGCAGCAATTCCATTATTAAGATTCCATATTAAGATTCACCCCAAATACCAGAGATGTCTGATTCACGTTTTGCGTTTGATTTGAATGTTTTTTTTTTCGTATTAATCGAGAAATGTGTAGGTATGATACGAGTATTTCTAAACGCAAACGGCCCCCACAAATTCCAAGGACTACAATATTTTAGAAACATTTATGTTGGATGATTACACATTGAGTGCCATCAATTCTACCACGTGCTAGGGGAATTAAGGAAAACCTTCATTCTTAATATCTTTCGATAGGCGGAATTATACATATAAACTTTAGACAATCATTCCGAAAAAGTATCACCATCATCACATTCAGCAGAAGCAGCATAAATGTCTTTTGGGAACGAAGAACATAAGATCATTAAAATGGATAAATTATGATCACTTAAGACACGTATAAAATACTCTTCTCCCCACGGGTTTAAAACAAATATACGATAAAAAAACAACAACAACAACAACTAACCTATTAGCCCCCGTCAAATCTCATACAAATTTTACGAAAATTTATCTTTCTCCCTTGGAGAATTTATGGACGTTGAATGGCAGCAGCGAACACTTTTTGGGGTGGACACGAAAACCGAAACTGACATTCTGGTACGTCAACATGATCAACGTCGTCTACCGGCTGACTTTCGAGTCTTTAGACAGACGTCGCATTGATTTCCAAATGGCATTGGATTGTGATGGTTTTAGTGTCGTGACGTCCGGAGAAATGGAGCGAAATATCTCGGCCACTAATGACTTGTATTTATTGATGATTCATAGTGGAGGTGACAGATCTAAAGCGAATGATTAAAAATTATTTGAAATTAATTTGTATACTTAGTTCTGGCACAGTGGAGCAACATCACGGTGGGGCGTTTGTTGGTATTTCAACAATTTTAATAAGTTATAATTGAATTAAACCACATGTTGACAGTTTTCCTTTAGGTTTCGTCTACAGTCTAACCAACCACCACCACCCAACCACCCACTTTGGCTTAATTAGTTCCTCGGGTTTGTTGGTGTATTAATTTAATTAATTTAATTGTCTAATCAAATGTAAACATATCCCTTTCGGTTAACAGCAATGTAATCGTACTCCTTTTACCCTAGTGTAGACAAACTACTGTGTTAGCAAAGGGTGTTTGTTGTTTAGTGTGATGGAATGATTGTTGACTATCGTATTCTTTCATCAAATCTTTTGAAGTCAATCTCCTGTTCTCCGCCAGTATTCCATACTTCACACATTATTCAACAACAAAAAGTTGGGTACACTTTCTGTAAAATTTCTCTCAACCTCTAACAACAGCACCCTTTACTGCCACCGCACTGTCGCAGTGACAAAAACAATGACGTTTAACCCCTTGTCTTCCTGCAACTCCTAAGGACATATTAAAACAGATCCTTACAACAACCAAACTTCATGGCATATGGACATGTGTATGTGATGTTTGCATGTCTGTCCCATTTAATTTCTATTTTTCACACCTTTTAGTGTGTGTGTGTGTTTGAGTGTTTCACTGTTTGTTTTTTCCTTCACGTCCTAGAAGTGGAACATAAGTGCGATGAATCATGTCTGTATGTATGTGTGACAGAGTTATACGAACGAGTATAACCATGTAAATGTCTGTATCGGTTTCCATTTTCAAAATATCCTTATATTGAAAATCATGCACTTGTATGTGTTTTTGTTTTATCATTTATATCTTTTTATGGTTTGTTTCCCCCCCCCCCACCCCCAAAACCCCACCGTTCTTCTTAGTAACCGAACTATTTGTCTATAATATTATATACAGAGTTGTTGTTGTAGTCCTTTATGTCAGTTGCATTACGGCTCGAATGCTTGTGAGGTTTCCTTGGCTCTCCAAAGGATAACACTAGAAAAAAACTATTGAATTTCCATTTAGAGTCATAAAACAACACGAGAGAACTTTAAGGTTGACATGCCATACTGAATTGGCTGAAGCCTGTTTGACAGTTTAATCAATATTAGTGGAAAACTTTTATGGAAAATATAAGATCTAGTTGAATGAGGAAAACACTAGAATACTTATGGGGAGAGACAAGTAAGTGGACTGGTCAGCTTAAAAATAAAAGTTGACCGATTTTATATTGTTGTAATTTCTAGACGTTACTATAATTAGTAGACATTAAGGATGGTAGTTCACCCAAACAATTCCACAGTTAATTAAGAACAAAATGTCAACCATCCTGCAGCTGAAATTCTCCCGACAACGGCGCACAGTGCTTTGTCCCATAGACAAAAATAAAAAAAAAATTGTCCCAAACTATAATGAAAGTTATAATAATCGTGAGATAACAATACAAAAGAAATAAAATTGAAGGAAATAGTTTCGTTTGACTCTCCTACACTTCACCAGAGGGCGCTAAAGTCAGTGAAATTTAAGCAAAAATCAATGAATTAAAAACCAAATTGTATTGCTTTATGAAAATAATTCTTTATAATTTGGATTTTTATATTATTTAGTGTGAGCAGAACTCGGAAAAAATAAATCATGTGTTGAATATGTTAACTGGAATTATTTGTAATCGCTGGAAAAAAATGTATTTTTCTAAAAATTTTCAAAAATTAAAAAGTTTGATGTAATTTAAAAAAAAAATCCATTAATTTTTTTTTTTTATTGTGTTTTTATTTAGTTAATAGTGTTTTTTAAAGGTATAAGAAATAATTTATGCCCGCTTTTGAGCGCAACTTAAAAAAAAAAGTTTTAAAAAAGTTCTAAATTCACATTTTTAATCACCGTTGGCTGGTTGCTGATTAGGGTGGAGTGGAAAGATCTGTTTTTTTTTTTTTTATTTGAAAAAGTTTCACTCGGGAAGAGATGTAGTTTGAGATTCTTACGAAGGCAAAAATAAGGAAAAAAATTTTAAAAAAATTTTAAGGGTCGCGCCACTACATCAAAATTTTTGAATTATCGCTACTTTGGCGCTGATTTCAACAAACTCTTACCAATATTCTCGACCAATATTTGCAGCGTTGGTTTCGATTTTAATTTTAAGTCAAACTTTGAAATAGGAAAAATTTGGCTTATTTTACTTTTTGCAATTTTTCTACAATAAAAAATATTTTTAAATTTTTCAATAAGCGGACCTAAGTGGCGCTGCTCCTAACATTTTTATTCGTATTAATAATAATATTATAATAATTAATAAGAAAACAATAAAAAATAAATACCTTAAAAATTATTTAAACCTTAAATACCTTAAAACCTTAAAATACCTTAAAAAATCAGTTTTAAAGCTTCAAATGGCTGTTATTTCACCAGATGATCGTCTGTGGGTTAACATAACATTTATTTATAGAACTTAACAAGAGACAGCATAATGTTCTCTTTGTTGTTATTGCTAGATTTTATTTTTGTTATTCTTATGTCTAATATTCTTGCTTTGTAAAAGTCAGGTGTATGATCATGGTGTAACATATGTTTTGCTATTCCTGTATTACATTATCATTTATAATTCGAATTAGAGATGAGAACGTGACAAACTATTTTTTACTTTAAAAATGCCCGATTGCTATTTATTAATTTTGAGTAAATATTTTACAATCACGTAATACGTGCTATAAAATAATTACTAAAATTTAATTAATGTTAACATGTTTGCGTAACGTAAGTAATATATATGTAAATATAGCACAAGCAAAAGTGAGTACATAAAATTAAAAATTCACACGGGCCCATCTCAATTATGAATGAAAACAATTGTTTTAAAAATAATACAAGAAGTTAGAACTAAAACTGTGACGATGGCAATTATTTTATAAAATTCAGATGTTATTGATTGTTGGTTAACAACATCTTCAAAAAATAAAATATCGGCGTTGTTTAAATATGTTAAACAAAAAATTGGGAACTCAAATTTTGACAAAAAACAATTATTAAAAAGAATTTCGTTTTTTAATAGTGAAGTGAAAAAGTTGTGGCAAGAAACTAAATGCAATAGAAATATTTTTCAAATTAGGCATTCTAAAGGGTTAACTAAAATATTTTTTCAGCTGGATGATGTAAGTTATATTTAACTTTTACATTTACATTAAAGATATTAAAATAACAAAATAAACACATTAAGGGCCCGAGCACAAGCCATGAAAATGTAGGTGATGGTAACATTACAGCAAACACAACAGATGCAGACGTATCAATGGATTCAGTATCTGGAGGAATTGATGTAGAAATTGCAGCCCCGGTCACCACAAAAAAGCGCGGCAGACCAACCAAAAGATTTGATTAAACTACAAGCAAAACTAAAAATCGCAGAGTTGCAGATTTAGTTAAAAAATATTCACTTGAGGGGTTAGAATTCGCTGTAAGCAAAATGAAGCGAAACTCAAATTCTATTTCCGAAAGCCATGACTCTAACCAAAAGTGCTTGCCAATAGCAAAAGCTTTAGCGTTTTATATGGATTTAGATCTTTCGGAAAGAAAATACATAGTTCTGCGTCAAGCAATCAACAAATTGCATCCAAATTGTTTGCCATCATTGTATGCGTTGCAAGCCGAAAAGAAAAAATTGATTCCACCTGTAAGAGTAACAGAAATTTCAGCTGAAGTGGACTTAAAAACATTAATGCGTAAAACAGCAGAAAGAATTTGTGAACTTTGTGACGTGGAAGATAAAACATGCAAGCTTTCGTTGATTTGCAAGTGGGGAATGGCCATAGTCGTTATGAACAAACATTTGCAAATGAAAGTCACACATATGAATTCTTATTTTTTATTGCATTTGTGCCACTTAAGTAGGTAACTAATCATGTTAAAACTTTTATTATTTCTAGCATTAATTTTTTCGTTACAGACTGGTAAACTTAACATCCAAGGAAGATTTATGGGTTAATAAGACTGCAGGTTCTACGTTATTCTGTAGGCCTATTAAATTTCTTTTAGAAAAGGAGAATCCAGTCCTTGTTCGGAAGGCTTATCGTGAAATTGAGGAAAGCATTGCAAATTTAGATTATGATGTTTTAGAAAGAAAAGGTGCAATTGTGGAAGTAACTTACGAAATGCATTGTACAATGATTGACGGTGCAGTGGCAAATATTTTAACTGACACAAATGCAGCAAGTAGATGTTTCATTTGTAATGCAAGCCCCACTGAAATGAATATTTTAAATGTATCAAAAAATCCAAATGCCGAAATAACAGGCACTGATAAGGGACTTATTGATAACTTTGGCATAATACTAAGGGTTTTATCTTGTGGATCGCCCGTGAACGTAAACAGCTTCGTAATACATATTTAATACATTATGGATGGTATCATATGCCAAGCACTGTCCATACAATTTTAGTTCATGGATCTGATGTTATTGAGTTCTTCAATTTACCAATAGGTATGCATGTGAATCAAAAACTTCTGAAATATAAATTTATATTTCTTCATCTTTTTATCCAGGATGTATGTCGGAAGAAGCAATAGAAGCGAACCATAAAAACGTAAGAAGAGTGCGCTTATCTCATACAAGAAAAACTTCACGAGAAGATACAAACAGGGATTTGATGACCTATATGCTATTGCAATCAGATCCCGTGTTATCATCAAAGAGGAACATAAAAAAAAAACATTTGATTTGGCCGGTATTTAAAAATATATTCACAGGGAAAATATTGTTTTTGAAGACGACATATTTGAACAGGATGAGTTAGGTTCATCGTTGAGCGAAAATTAGGATGGCTCCTGTAGTGATGACGCTTAGTTTTAACCAAAGGAATAAAAATAAATAAATGGTTTCCCATTACATCCCATGAAGGGACCGGGGAGAACTTCTCACAATCACTGAGCTGTGCGCTTTCCAGTTTTCACTCACTGATTGGGACCTACAGTTTTACACCGATTCCGAACGGTATTTTGAGAAGCTTTTTCATGGCTATATACTCGATAGTGTCGCCGTCACTAAGCGAGGTGACCGTCGTCGAAAGAAATTTTAAGGTGGTTGGAGCAGGGATCGAACCCAGGATCTCCTGTACAAGAGGATCGAACCCAGGATCTCCTGTACAAAGAAATAACTATATTAATAAAATAAATAAGTTTTTGTTCATACTTTACTTGATTGATAATGACCAAGTGTACATTTTGGGATTTTGCCAATAAAATAAAACAAATTTCCTGCATTACGTTCTATAGTATTATTAACAATAAAGTATTAATGTAAGACAAATATTGCACCTTTTGTATGGGAGGTACTAGAATTCGTTATCCGATTTCTTTTAAATTAGGCGTACAATTTTTTGGATTGGAAAGCTTATGCTTTCTGAATTTTAGTTATAATCGGTTAATCGCATAGGGTGTCGCAATAGTTCAATTTTTACAGCCAAAAATAGTTTCGGTTTGTTTTATCGGTCAATTTTATCGATACTTTGAAATTTTCTTAATTATATTATATTAGGGACTCGTGCTAAATTGTATTACCCTAGGACGTCTCCTTCTATTTTTGTCCCATCTATGTACTGGGACAAAGCACTGTGCGGCGTGGTTAATATGAATTGGTTAATCATAAACACGTTTTTGAAAAATTAATAAATTAATAAAAAAAAAAAATAATAAATAAAATTAAAAAACGGATGAAAGTTCCTGGAAAGCCTCGTACTTCGGCTAAATATCCTCATGTCTGGCATAAGTTTACGCATGTCCGAGGAGCACATACCGTGGAAATATTGATAGGACTCCCGACGATGCTCAAGGGAGACAATTGAGTTGGATACCCCACTGTCCCCTATCAACACCGTCGCTCTCCTCTGGACACGGTCGGGAAGCTCCAAAGATGTCCTAGGAGCACTTGCCCATATATGGGAGTTATATTCCATCTTTGGCCTGATGGAGGTGGTGGAGATATTGAGAAGATCAGATGGAGTGGAGTATTTCTTGCACCACTTTAAAAAGCCCAGACACTTGATTGCATCTTTCGACACTAAATACATGTTTTCGCATTGTATTTTCATGCCCAGAACATCAAGAGTGTCTGATTCATCAATATCCACACCGTCCATAGACAATGACGACACACCTGGGCCAGCAATCCGCTTATGCGACAACAAACAACACTGGGTCTTAAATAAATGGTTTCCATTACATTCCATGAAGGAATTGGGGAGAGCTTCTCACAACCAGTGAACTTTTCGCTTTCTAGTTTTAAACTCACTGATTGGGACCTTCAGTTTTACACCGATCTCGAATGGTATTTTGAGAAGCTTTTCCATGGCTAAGTACTCGATAGTGTCGCCGTCACTATGCGAGGTGACAGCCGCCGAAAGAAAATTAAGATGGTCAGAGCAGGGATCGAACCCAGGATCTCATTTACAAGAGGCGCGCACACTAACCAATGCACCACCGACGGCCACACTGGGTCTTACCCGCATTAAAATCTACTCCATTCATTCCACCCCATTCAACAATGGACACCAGATCCCGGCCAAGTGTTTCATTCATCGTCCAGCGTTTGACTTCAATCTCTTGATGACTTGACCTACGGTCGAATGATAAGAATGACCGAGATTACTGTCATCCGCAATTGAGTTGATTTGGATTCACAGTATGACCAAGGAGATCGTCAATGAAAATAAGAAAAAGAGAAGGAGAAGGAGAAAGAACAGAGACCTGTTATAGCAGTCAATTTATGCTAGTCGGATGAAACCCCATCTACAACAACTCTTATAGTGCGATCTATGAGAAAATTCAATATAAATCGAGTGAAGTTATCACCGACACCAAGAGCAGCGAACTTTGACAAGAGTGCATTGTGCCATACTCTGTCAAAGGCCTTGGAAATATCAAGAGCCACTACCTTACTCTCACCAAGCCGGTGGATGAATCGACTCCACTGTTCCGAAAGGAACGCCATCAGGTCTCCAGTAGATCTCATTCTACGGAAGCCATACTGCCGATCATTAAGAAGGTCATTAGACTCAAAATATTTCACAAGATGGTGGTTAACCATGCTCTCCAAAACCTTCGAGAGAACAGAACAAATTGCAATTGGGCGGTAAATTGCAGGGTTACTTGCATCACATTTTTTAGGGAATGGCTGGACATTAGCAAGCTTCCAACGTGCCGGGAAAACTCCCGCACGGTATGCAAGGTTGAAAAGATTGCGCGGTGGACAAGCACCTACTCAAGACCAGTGCAGATATGCCGTCCGGGGATTTATTTACGACGAGATTCGCTAGAACCTTTTTAACTCCTCGCGTTCGAAAAAATATCTTGGGCATCAAGCAAGATACGTAATTGATCACGGGGAGTGATTGATTGCTTTCCGGCAAGGAAGAGTTCCTTACAAACATTTCAGCCAGGAGGTTAGCTTTATCAACCGGTACAGTGAATGTGTCATCTTTAAGAAGATTTGGGATAGAGGAAGAACTATCCTTTATTCTTCTTGCAAATGACCAAAAGTTCATACTTCCACTAGGAAAAGAAAGGACTTTAGCACGAATACGCTGTTCGTGAAGAAACTTTTCGCGTCGAAGTAGTTTGGCACACTTGGATCTTGCCTGTTTGCTTATCGCAAATGTAGTATGCTTGTGTCCAAAATACATTGTGTTTGCTTTACAAGAGTACATGTTTAAGACACAATGAATAATATGTTATAATATGTGTTTTTGAGACATGTTGCTGGGCCGTTCTTTTTCGGCGTGTAGTTAATTTTAATGAAAATGTTTTCAAATTAACAATATAATCTTTACTTTTATTGGTTATTTTACAACCTCATGAGATCAGATGCCCTACACATATTGGTTAAACAAACAAATAAATAAATAAAATAAATTTTAATATATTTCTCCAACTGGTTCTATCCTTTGCCTTTTCCCGGCAGTTGGTAACCCCAAGGATACGGAGGGATTCTTCGGCCTGATCTTTCCATCGGAGTCTTGATCGCCCTCTTTTCCTGCTTCCAACGGGTAGGTTATCGAAATCCTTTCGCGCTGGCTCATCTTCGTCCATTCTGATAACATGGCCTAGCCAACGCAATTGGCCTAATTGGAATCGCTATAGCAATGCCACGTCGGAATATCAATCATATAGCTATTGGATTCAACGACGTCGGTACTCGCAGTTTTCTTTAACAGGACCATATATTTTACGGAGAATTTTTCTCTTGAATACTCCCAGGTTTTTTTCATCCGCTTGCGATATAACCAAAGTTTCGGAGCCATATCTCAGGACAGGTAAAATGAAACTCTGCTACAGCTGGACTTTTGCCTGTCGAGAGAGGGCTTTGTTCTTAAACTGCATGCTGAACCCAAAATTGCCAGCACAATTCCCCTATTTATCTCCAGGCTGACGTTGTTGTCCTTGTTCACGGCGAATCCAAGGAAGATAAATAATGACTTCGGTTGTCGACGTTTAAGTGCGGACCAAGTCGAGAGGCTTGTCTAGTCGTTGACACCATAATTTTTGTCTTACACTCACTAACAGCAAGACGCACCTTCGCTGATTCTTTTTCGAAACTTAAAAATACTGCGCTAACCTCCCGCAAATTTCCAGCAGTAACATATGGCTTTTCGTGTTAAGGGTCTTGTTCGTATTTAATACAGTTTTTCTCATTACTATCTCCATTAAGGTGTTGAAGAGATTGCACGAAAGTGTGTCGTCTTGTCTCAGTCCTCGCTCAGCACAGAATGGTTCGGTGAGGTCTTTCCCCACCTTCAGTGCTGATTTGGTGTTGGTCAGCGTCATTCTACAGAGACGTATCAGTTTTGCCGGAATCCCAAGTTCAGACATAACTTCGTACAATTTTCCCTATATGGGGCTATAGAAAGCAGCTTTATAATCGACAAAAGGTGGTATGTATAGATTTGCTTTTCGTGGGTCTATTCCAGCATTTGTGGCCATCGGTGGTGCAATGGTAGTGTGCGCGCCTCTTGTGCATGAGATCCTGGGTTCGATCCCTGCTCTGACCACCTTAAATTTTTCCGACGGCGGTTGCCATGAAAAAAGCTTCTAAAAATACCGTTCGGTACCGGTGTAAAATTGTAGGTCCCAACCAGTGAGTGCATAAGGACACAGCGCACATCTCACTGATTGTGAGAAGCTTCATGGCTTCAATTCCTTCATGGGATATAATGGGAATCCATTTCTTTTTATTGAATGAATTGCATGAATATTTGGTCAGTCGTTGACTTGCCTGTTCTAAAACCACACTGATAAGGTCCAATCAGGTTTTCAATAATTGGCTTTAGTCTTCCACATAATACGATCGACAAGACCTTATACGCGACGGCTAAAAGGCTGATACCGCGATAGTGGAAACAGACACATGGATCACCCTTTCGAATAAAGGACATAATACACTTAGACTCCAATCGTCGGGCATAGATTCCCAAAACCATATTCCTCTGTATAAGTTGAAACATGTGGGCTAGCAGGCCTCCGCCACCTGCCTTAAAAAGTTCAACGGATAGCCCATCCACACCAGCGGCCTTATTATGCTCAAATCAGGAAATTGCTGTTCAAATCTCGCCTAGTTTGGCGGGGTGGGGGGGGGGGGGGTGGCGTATTACCATCTACTCTGTTTTCCACAATCATTACAATCTACTCTGTTTTCCACAATCATTACCTCCTGATCTTCAGTGGAAGAATTTGAATGGAGTAGTGCTGAAAAGTGGTCTCTCCATATTTTAAGAACACACGGCTTATCAGTCACCAGATTCCAATTCTCGTCCTTGCAAGAAGGCAGCCCATTTTCGGGCACGTTTCCCGATCTTCTAACCCTCTGCCAAACTTTTCGGGATTCATTATACATCCTGCACATTTCAGTCTTTTTACTCTCTCTCTCTCTCTGCTCCCACTGCCATTTTTTCCTCTTCAATAATTGGCTTTCTCCCCTTCTCAGCCTCTTGAACCGCTCACTCGCAGCACGCGTTGTAACTGACTGTTCCGTTGCCATAAGTGCAGCGTCTTCTTCATCAGTTGCAATGCGACATTCTTCATCGTACCATGGCTTATCCTTCTGCTGTTTTTGATAGCCAAGTTCAGTCCATGCAGCGGTTTCCAAAGAATGGAAGATTTGTTTCCACTGCGCTTCTGTGTCTTCAGGGAGGGAATATTCTGTCCTAGCAGGAGAGTGAGCGTCTGTTAAAAGTTTTGATGCACATACATACCAATATGACATATCACCATCCTTATAATTCTGAAAATGTAACCCAATTCTATTAAAATATTCCAAGATGTTAAATTGCATCTCGTTTTTGCTTCAGGTGCATTACGGGACCTGAAGGGGTTAATTGGTTTTACTGAAATTTTGTGTGTACTTGCACTTGACCCATGGAATATTTCTTTGCTAACAATATCCTGTAGCTTCAAATTTTTTTGTTTACGGTCCGGCCTCATGTTTATGTTTCGAACACACTCCAAAATGAGTCCTAAACTCACTTATATTTAAATGCAAACATCAGCATGTTTACTTGCAAAGATGCACACTTTTAAATACTTGGAGCCATATGCGTGTTTCATCCCAAACATTCATAAAAATACTTACGTTGAAGCATTCGTGTGTTTCTTCCCAATCGAACGATTGACGACTGAATGCATGACACTTAACCGCAACAGATCAGTCAACATACGAAACTCTCAATTCATTTACACACGCATTCAGGAATATTCATGAATCATTGAGAGAACGAATAATGCATAAATACAGTTATTCAATTGCAATAGCAGTAATTTAGGCTAAGATCCCTCACTCTTGCTCCTCTTTTATTACTTTGCTCTCGACAGAGCATAGCAAACACAATCAGGGTGTTCACAAGAGTGTCCTAACAGTTGTATGTGTCGTATGTGCTAAAGTTCTACAATAGTTGTAGATTTTTTCAAGTACAAAAGTGTTGTACGATAGTACAACTTTTGCAGATATGTTTTTATGGTGTACTAAGCGATCAGCTGATACCATTTGTTTACCATTTAATCAGCTGTAGTATATTATATCATTTCAGATTGTAGCAGCGCGTAGTGAAGAAGGTCGTTGCACCAACACAGCTGATCGAGTTTCAAAACTGAGTAACCAATAACTGAAAACGGGTCCACCGGTCGGGTAAAAGATTTAATTTTAAGTTAAAAATGTTAGATACAAAATTTTGGGTAAAATTCTATATTATGAGTTATGGGCCTCCTAAGCTCGGATATACGGGCGGCTACTACCCCTGTCAAATATTTATATGTGCAATGTATCATGTTGAGTTGGAGCTTTGAAAACTAAAATTTTTTTGATTTTTATTTTATACATTAGTTTATATTTATGTGTTCTTTAAAATTATACATATTGTTTCATTTCTTTTTTAGAACAAAAAAAGTGTTTGATATATTCTTCATAGAAAATATTTATATATGTGACAGTGCATAGAGAAAGGGACCTAAGGGTTAAAAAAATCAATTTTCACTTTTTTTTTTTTATGTGGACAACATCTGAGCATCGAATGAGACCGATCCCATGCCCCAAAAGTGTTCGCTCCCAGAGATATGCGCGTTTTATGAAAGTAAAGTCGACGATTCTAAACGCCTAACGGTAACGACCTAACGGTAAAATTCCCCTACTAAATTAACAAAATAACTTGGTTTTACGAAACTACAAAAAAATTGTTTTTTTCCTTATGAACAATTTAAAAAAATAGAATAATCATTTTAATCGACGGTTCTTGCGAATTGGTTCCTTAGAACTTGACGGTACCGGCCCTTTATTTTTTCGATTTCTTCTTAACGTCTGCTGGCTCCACTTCTTGAGGATTGTCCACTTAGAAAAGAATTATAAATGAGTATTTATTATAATTCACAATTAATAATTTCAGAAAATAAAACTGGATTCGAAAAAACGAGAGCAAAATTGATATCAAACTCATGGAAACAGCGCGCTAGGTAGAAAACAGTAAAAACCAACTACACAAAACAAGAGGTAGGGACGACCTACGCGAGTTTTCAAGGTTGACCAACACGTTCCTGACGTCATGAGATGTGCCGCTTTCAAATGAGACCAATACCAACACGCTCAGTGATGGTACACCACAGATACACGTATTTAAATCTTTAAAATGGCTCTCCTGAACAAAACCGGTTTTCACCCTTAGGTCCCTTTCTATTTTGCGCGTCACATATGCAAAAATGAAACTTAAATTTAATTCTTATTATTATCCAATTAAAATATGTAATTAATATAATATTGAGTTGCCCTTGTGTATAAGAACTTGTTGTAGCCTGCGTGGCATAGAATTCACCAAGTCGCTTAAAGTGGATATGTCAATTTTCTCCCATTCCGCCAATATTACTAGTTTTAGTTCTTTAAGCGTCGTATACTGCTTCGACTTTGAAAACACCTTGGCGAAAAGTATCCCGCAGAGGTCTTCGATTGCGTTGAGGTCAGGACTTATGGTTGGCACTCCAGTAATGGAATATTTCGGGACTTAAAAAATCCCTTGTGAGCCGAGCAATGTGGATCGGGGCGTTGTCTTGTTGAAAAGTCCAGTTATATCCATATAATTCGCCAGCAAAGTCAATTAAATTCCTGTCCAACAGATCAACGTACGCTTCCGCATTCATTTTAGTTGGGACAAAGCATATTCCTGACTTCCCTCTTGCAACCAAATGCAGTCCATATAATAAGAGATCCATCTCCAATATTTATGGTAACCATCAGGTCCATCCAAATTAAACTTTTTGTCATCACTAAATATAACGGTTTCAAATTCCTCCTCCCAAAACTTGTACTTTTCTGCAAAAACAATACTCGCATTTTTATCGTACTGGGTTAAGCGTGGTTTGGCCATTTTGCTTTGGTACCGAAGACCTATATCGACCTTTAGCAGGTACTGGGCACGCTGTCTCGTTACATTTAGACCCAATTCCACCATTATCTCCCTACAACTCATATTCTCATTAGCAGCTAAATGCCGAACGCGCCGCTTAGTCCTCTGGTCTACAGTTGGGATGCGTCCACTGCGCTTAATACAATCATAGTTTTCGCGGTCTTTAAGGAAATTCGAAACTGTATTGCGATGCCGATTTACCGCAGCTGCAATCTCACCAATTCCTTTACCTGCAAGTCACATTCCAACAATTTTTCTGCGCTCCTCATCCGTAAGTTCACTTCCACGTGGCATATTCAACTAGAAACAAAACTGTGAATAAAACTTTTCTTAGAATATATTCATAACGATCACTTTACACACGTACACGAAGATATTTTATACTAAACACCCGAGAAAAATAGAGTTGTTCACTTTAAAGCAGACATGTGCAAACTGACACAAACGCATTTCAAATCAGTTTTACGAATTTTGCGACTGTGTTAAGTTGAACGGAGCAAGCAGAACAAAAGCAGAGAAAACAAAAGTAGTACACTGAGTATTACAAATAATTTTGCTTGCAGAGCGATACGGTGTTGCTTGGTCAAATGCAGAACAGCAACTGACTTTGAATCGGTAAACAAGCAGCAAGCTTTCGGACATGTTGGTGTGAAAAAACGATCAAGCTACTATCGGTGTGAAAACACGATGACTCAAAAGAGTACTAGCTGCACATCTATGCTTTAAAGTGTCAGGAACGCGACTGCACATATAATTATTTTCTATTGAATTGCAAACTTACAGCGATTATCATAGATAACGGGACTATAAATAAAGTCCAAAAGGGAAGTACATACATATATGATAAAGAGAGAGGGATATTATCGAAAAAGCTGTATATGGTCGACATTAAATTACAGTTAGTTTTCAGAAGGAAAGAAAAAAAATTATTTTGCACTTATAAATATTTGACAGAGGTATGTATTAAGAAGCATCTAAAGGAATTTGTCTGGCAGCGGTTTTGGACAACATACTGCAAAATAAACAAAACAAATTAAATGAAAATTTTCGAAAAAAAAATAGTTTTTACATTTTCCCAAAATCCAAAAATGCATATTATGGAACAGCGGTATTTCTCTCCCTGGCCCCTGAGCCCGGCCGGACGACTCGAAATACAAAATAATCGTCCTACCAAAAAAAATCGTGCAACGAAAACCCCCCGTTATCAGGGCTTTGGAGGCCCATAACTTGTAAAATAGGGATTTCCCCCAACTTTTGTGTTTAACATTTTGTGCTGAAAATCGTGTGTTCTACTCCATAAAATTTTTGATACGACAACAAGACATAAAGTCGACCCATTCCGTATTACTACTAAATGCAAATATATTTGAAATTTTAAAAATAAAATAATAAAATGAATCATGAATTAACATAATTTTTGTTTTTCTGTAACACATTTTTTTACTTTTTATGTTAAAAATAACCGTTGCCACAGGTGTTTGAAAATTGCACTTTTCGAAACAACTGAAACCCCGGTTTCTGTATCACAATCAGCTCATTTTGACAATTTAATTAATTAAAAGTCGCCCAATAACATCTAGTGCAAAGTGTATTTATATCAAGTGGAAGCATTAACACAGCTGATTTTTAGTATTTTCATGACATTGTACCTAGAAACTGTCAAATTCACGACTATTTTGTTTTTGTACATGTTTGTTTACTTTTATTGTTGGTATACATACATGCAGAGTTTGACACAAGGTCGGTACGAAATAAGAACCAAATGCCTGTTGTTTTTGCCTACAATTAAAACAACACCTAATGCTACCACTTGATATAAATACACTTTGATCTAGTGCTACCAGCTTCTTCAATACGCCTTGGATTGTAGTATATGCATTTACGACAGGGTGTTCACTAGGGATGCCATACGAGAAATCCCGAATCCCGAAATCTAGGGATTTTTCGGGATTAATGAATCCCGAATCCCGGGATTTTAATAAGTAAATCCCAGGATTTTTCGGGATTATTATTAATTTTGAAAAACATAAAACTAAAAACAATGTCAATAGTTCAGTGGGGTGTTATCGAAAGGTGCACCCCAAGCAAAATGCAAATTGTGCAAAAAGGGTTTAAAAAACAAATGGGAAATCCCGAATCTCGGGATTTTTCGGGATTAATGAATCCTGAATTCTGTGATTTTAATAAGTAAATCCCAGGATTTTTCGGGATTATTATTAATTTTGAAAAACATAAAACTAAAAACAATGTCAATAGTTCAGTGGGGTGTTATCGAAAGGTGCACCCCAAGCAAAATGCAAATTGTGCAAAAAGGGTTTAAAAAACAAATGGATTTAATAACTCATCTTATCTTAAGCTAATTTTGGCATATGTATTAAGGTGGACCTTGAAATGACATTTTTGCGATATTTTGGTAGATGAGGGCTCTATTCCGTGCCTTTTTGAAAAAAAATGACAATGCCGAAAAAAAAAATTAAAAAAAAAAAACATTTGGGGTTGCGCACGAGCCGAGAAAAAGGTCCATTTTGCCAAAATTAGGGGGGAAATTGCCATAGGTCATCAGGGGTCACCCGTAGGGGGGAAGAATGTATGGCCGACCCCCATTAACTTTTTACCGTCAACATTTTCCCCCAAGACACCCACCCCCTATCTCCTCCCCTTAGGGGGGTCACCATACAAAAATGGAGGTTGCTCAGTATTTTCGAAAAACACCATAGGTCATCAGGGGTCACCCCTAGGGGGGCAAAATATATGACCGACCCCCATTAACTTTTCATCCCCAACATCTTTTCCGAACAAACTTACCCTCTATCTCCACTCCTTGAGGGACTCCCCATACAAAAATAAAAGAAGCTGTAATTGAGTAGTACTACTAAGCACTCTTAATATAATATAGTCAAATTAACATATTTTTGTTCGCTGATGGGTATTTCTTGCGGTAAGAATCGATAACATGTAGTAAATACTGTTTCTCTTCTTCGCCTTGACACAGTATTCTATTATAATCTTGTATCATTTTTACTCCTCTTTCGGCAGTGTCGTTCACAACGCGCAAGTTATTTACAATTCTACGACCTTCTAGATAGTCTGCGCGAGATTTCCAGGTTGCTGGATTTGCAAGAATGAAATCTTGCGATATTCCAAATCGTACAAATAAATTTTTGGTATTATGAGAGACGAAGTTGCTCAAGTCTTTAGCCAAGAATTCCTCATTCACATCTTTGAATTTTACCTCGATTTTTTTAACGCTGGTGCTTTTGATTACGACGCGAGAAGCTGGGGGAACCGGGTCGTCTTCTTCATCTTCTTCACCTTCTTCGTCTTCTTCATCTTCTTCACCTTCTTCGTCTTCTTCATCTTCTTCACCTTTTTCGTCTTCTTCATCTTCTTCACCTTCGTCATTCTCATTTTCTAGCAATGCTTGGGCCATTTTGGCCTTCAACTCATTTGAAACCTTGTCATCGAAAAAGGCAAGGGCTATGTGCTCATCGGCGAGATACCATAGGTGACCGATAAATTTCTTTATCATTATCCGAGATAAATCCTGGTCAACGGACTTGTACTCGACGATGTCCTTCAAAAACTTCCAATCTTGATTCGGCGCCTCAGCTGCTGGAGAAGAACCAAACCATGCCTTGACGTAAAGTCGCACCACAAAAATACAAACGTGTCGAATACCATTCAATTCACATACAGATAAGTGAAAAGTTCTCCGAAACAAAAACATCTTGAGGCTGTAAATGGCTTTTGCCATCCATCGAGCATGGGAAACGGGTCCTGGAGGTCGGAAATGGTAATTCTCAAGTTTTTCACCCAGAAACAAAAGAATTAATCGTAGCATTTCTTTGTAGTCATCGCGAGGGTGTTTCTCCTTCAATTGATCTAAGCAAAACTTCTTTATGCCGACTTGCATTGCCACAGGAATTTTTCTGACGACTTGATCGTCTATCAAGCCAGAATGGAATGGTTTAACCTTTACAGCGTCCCATTCCTGTTTGAAACGGTCAAAGCAAGGAACACCTGGTGCACTGGTCTTTCCCATTTTTGTCTCAAAACCTTCCCTTAGCACCAGTTCGTATACGTGGTGTCTGCAAGGTAAATATAAGATTTCTCTCTCCAACAGCCGCTCAAGAGCAACTGCGGCTCCGGAGAATGGGCCACTGTTCGTTGATGTCGTGTCGAAAGAAAGTCCTTGTATTCGATGTGTCATATGCCAAGATGCCAACAGTTGATAAACGGCATGTGCTATTCTCCGGCCTTTTCCTTTCCCATCTTCTACTTTGGGAACTCCAAGAAGTTGTTCTTTTTCTCCGTACGAGACAATCACCGGTAGACGGTCCACCTTCTTTGTACCCACAAAATCCAAAAGCATTTTGCCATCCCAATGGACTACGAAGGATTTAGCTGCGACAAGCTGGAGATGAATGAAACGCGTTGAAGAATAAGAATTCTGAATGAGAGCAAATAAATCTATGCGATCTTACTTCTGGATTGTCTTTCACATAACTCAGCATGTTCTCTCGATTTGAACGCCGACATCTCCGAAGCGACGTACGGTTTATTGTGTATTGTTGAGGATCGCGTCCAAATGCTTCTGCCGCCGCTATCATAATGCCGACCGCGTCTCGGTCAGTCACTTTGCACTTGTCCAAAGCTGATAGGACTCGTTCAGTAAAACATTGTTTGTAACCTCTTCTGTCGGGAAGTTTTCGTCCTGTCTCCCATTATCATCGCTTGAATCACTGCTTGAAAATTTAACCACTGCAATTGAACGAATTTCATTTGAATATAAACATTGGACACATGTCTTGTTCTTCGCGCTCAGCTTTTTTTTCCTCGTTCGAGTATCAGTAGCGTCCACACCTCCCATAGTTCCTGGCCGGCCATCTTCTCTTTGCTTTAGCAGAAACTCAATGTCTTCGGTATTTGTCATTTTCTCAAGGGCGTTGGCGTGTGCGATGTCGAAAAGATTATCCAAGCTATCAGAAAACGTATTCTCTTTTTCTCTAGTGGACTCAGTCTTTCTGTGAGATGACTTTCTTAAAGCATCCCACTCATCGTGCAGCGCAGCTATTTTTCTTGTAACATCTCCTCTGGCTTTCGTCGGAATAGCTGCTTGGCGCCAAAAAATCATCACTGCGTCCGCGACTATAACCGCACTATTTTTCGTCGACATGTTTCGTTTGCGAATGTTGAAGAAATGCATTCTTAGCACTTGCTTCTTCGACGGTAATTTGTTCCCCGTAATATTCATGCTTGGATAACCAATCAAAAAAATATCGTCGCGCGATCTAAGTCGTGTTGTCATCTTAACTTTTAAAAAACGGGAGAAAAATCAATTTACTTTTCGCGGTCGTCGGCACTTGTTGAATGACAACAATCGATGAATGAACTGCTTTTTTATAACTACTACGTATTTTGCAATATTTTACTGCCAGGTACTGATGAATGGGGGCATCTGCTAAGGGTGCCTATGTACCTGATTCAGCACGTGTGCGATTCAAATTTTTCAAGACTTTCCAAACAATGACCACTCTTGAATATTGGTGGAATTTCTGTAAAAAAATCAAAAAAATTTCGATATTGTGCAACTGTAAATACATAGATTTTCAGTATTTTTGTATGGGGAGTCCCTCAAGGAGTGGAGATAGAGGGTAAGTTTGTTCGGAAAAGATGTTGGGGATGAAAAGTTAATGGGGGTCGGTCATATATTTTAGGGGTGACCCCTGATGACCTATGGTGTTTTTCGAAAATACTGAGCAACCTCCATTTTTGTATGGTGACCCCCCTAAGGGGAGGAGATAGGGGGTGGGTGTCTTGGGGGAAAATGTTGGCGGTAAAAAGTTAATGGGGGTCGGCCATACATTCTTCCCCCCTACGGGTGACCCCTGATGACCTATGGCAATTTCCCCCCTAATTTTGGCAAAGTGGACCTTTTTCTCGGCTCGTGCGCAACCCCTAATGTTTTTTTTTTTCGGCATTGTCATTTTTTTTCAAAAAGGCACGGAATAGTGCCCTCATCTACCAAAATATCGACACAAGTTCCACCCTAATATGTATGTCTATTATACGGCTTACTTTCCAAAAATTACAAAATTTATTGCGTTGGGTAAAACATTAAGCAACGAAAGTAAAATAGCAAAATCGGGGCAAATGCATAGTTTCGGAGTTATGGATCACAACATTTCGGAAAATTTTTCCACTAACGTACCGTGTAAAGATATCACTTTTTTGTATAAAACAATTCAAAACAAACTCATAGAATAATGTAGCATTTTTCGATAATTCGCTTAGTTATCGACTTATCGGATGTTTACGTTTCTCAAACAAAAATTTAAAATTTCAGTTTTATTATTCGATCTTTAAGATGTTATGTTCTTTAATAATTTTTCTGGTTCAATATCAATTTCTATGAAATTTTTTCGCTTACTTGACATTTGTTTATCCCTATAATGTACGGAAGAATAATCCAAATACTTGTGGAGAAGGGAGCTGATGATATGCCTTGGTGGGCATTGAAATAGCTATATTCGTGATTTCACATTATTTCTTTAATAATACATTCTATGAAAATTTACTTTTTGTTATAAAAGTATTTTTTTAAAATAATTTTTGTTTTTGTGCGAAAAAAAAATATTCGAAATATCGCGCGATGTTTTTAAAATAATTTTTGTTTTTGTTTGAGAGACGTAAACATCCGATAACTCGATAACTAAGCGACTTATCGAAAAATGCAACATTATTTTTTGAGTTAGTTATGACTTGTTTTATACAAAAAACTGATATCAAAATCGATAATTTTTCTAAATGTCAACATCCGATAACTCGATAACTAAGCGACTTATCAAAAAGTGCTACATTATTTTATGAGTTTGTTTTGAATTGTTTTATACAAAAAACTGATGTCAATGGCTTTAGACGGTACATTAACGCCATAACCCTATCACATATCTTTAATTTCGGGGTCCATATCTCCGAAACTATGCATTTGCCTCGATTTTATTATTTTACTTTTTTTCTTAGAATAAAGTATTCTACCCCCTTGAGGTTGTTTATTGGAGTGTAAGCCGAAAAATAGACCAGTTTCCAAAAAAAGAATCCCGAAAAATCCCGAAATCCCGGAAAATTCCGAAAATCCCGGGATTCGGGAGCTGTAACGCATAGAAGGAGCCATATTAGACTCTCAGTTTCTTTGGACGAAATTCGTTTTGGGACTTTTTAAGACGATTGAGCGATGTCCGTCTGTCTGTATGGCTGGCTGGTCAACACCATAACTGGCGTAAATATTTATCGATCACAGCGAAATTTTGTCAGTGACTATTATTTGTCCATGGTTATTTTGTGATTGAAAATGGGCGTTTGCTCACGCCCCTTCTGGTACCTCTCATACAAATCGACACATTTTGTACAAAATCATATCTCTCCTAAATCTTTTTTCTGGTAGATACGATTAGCTTTAACTCAAGCATTGGTTAATAATCTGTAAATATCTACTTAACTGGGGAAAATTAGCGAAGTTGCCACGCCCATTCTGATACCTCCCATACAAAAGCTTGGTGGGCATCCGATCCGATCTTAACGAAATTGGGCATTAGGCTTCATGTCAATAAACACCAGTCACCGATTAAGACAAAGGTGGTTTTGCTACGCCCATCTTGGTACCTACCATACAAAAGTTGTTCGGCCGGCTATCTGTTCGGCCAGATAACTCCCGTAAATATTTGCCGATCACAATGATATTTTGTTATTGGCCATTATTTGTCCAAGCTTAGGTTGGGGTCGAAAATGGGTGTGTTGCCCACGCCCCTTCTGGTACCTCTTAACTGGAGAAAATTGGCGAGGTTGCTACGGCCATTCTGGTACCTCCCATACAAAAGCTTGGTGGTCCTCCGGGTTGTCAATGCGATAAGTCGCCTGAAACACTTCCGATCGCAATGGAGTTGGGTTGTAGGCTTCGTATCATCAAACACCAGTCAGCCATTAAGACAAAGGTGGTTTTGCCACGCCCATTTTGGTACCTCCCATACAAAAGTTGTTCGGCCGGCTGGCTGTTCGGCCAGATAACTCCCGTAAATCTTTGCCGATCACAATGATATTTTGTTATTGGCCATTATATGTCCAGGCTTAGGTTGGGGTTGAAAATGGGTGCTTTGCCCACGCCCCTTCTGGTACCTCCCATACAAATCGACACATTTCATATCTCTCCTAAATCTATTTTCTGGTAGATGTGATTAGCTTTAACTCAAACATTGGTTAATAATCTGTAAATGTCTACTTAACTGGAGAAAATTGGCGAGGTTGCTACGGCCATTCTGGTACCTCCCATACAAAAGGTTGGTGGTCCTCCGGGTTGTCAATGCGATAAGTCGCCTGAAACACTTTCGATCGCAATGGAGTTGGGTTGTAGGCTTCGTATCATCAAACACCAGTCAGTCATTAAGACAAAGGTGGTTTTGCCACGCCCATTTTGGTACCTCCCATACAAAAGTTGTTCGGCCGGCTGGTTGTTCGGCGAGATAACTCCCGCAAAACTGAACCAATATTTATGAAATTTCGTACTAGACAAAATTTAGTCAAATGCCACTCTTCTATGGGAAATAAGTCGTTTCGTCACGCCCATTCTGGTACCTTCCAAAAGCTTGGTGGTCATCCGTGTTGTCAATGAGGTAATTCCCGTGAAACACTTCCGAATTTAATGAAATTAAGTTATAGGCTTCGTGTCACCAAACGCCAGTCACTGATTAGGATAAGCTGTGCGGTCGGCTGGTTGTTCGGCGAGAAAACTCCCGCAAAACCGAATCAATCTTTATGAAGTTTGGTACTAGAGAAAATTTAATCAAATGCACACAAAAGTTGGGCGGATGACCGGTAGATCTACACGACAACTCTCGTAGACTTTAAGCGGTCTTAATGAAATTTGGTACTCGGCAATGTTTTCGGAAAAATTAAAGATTAACTACTGTTCACGCCCATTTTCGTACCTCCCATACAAAAGTGGGGAGGCGTTATGGCTGGCCAACTCGATTTCTTCCGTATACCTCAACCGATCATAACAAAATTTGGCACTGATCAATATTTTGTGCAATACTGTGTAAAAACAGATGCACAAAATATAAATATTGGGCGGACAATTGGCTGGTAGTCACGATAACGCCCCATAATCACATAGGATCATAATTAAGTTGGGTATTGGATAATATTTAGCGCAATGCCACTTTGCTATTGGCAATAGAACTCGGTCGCAATGGATGACTTCGGGTGAGGGTATGTTTAAGTCGGTTCACCCGACTGAAATTTCTGTACTGGTTCTAAGGTTAATTCTCTACAAATTGTAATTGTAAGCAACCTAGTGTGTCAAAACAAGTTTTTGAGTAACACGCATCCATTGGGTCCAAGTTCCATTAAAAAAGGTTTATATTTTTGTGAGACCGACCAACCTTCAGTTACTCGAAGGGGCGTGGTAAATTTGCCCATATTCAATATTATTATAGATATTATCTAATTCCCACAGAGGGACAGAGGGATTTTGCCGACAAAAATACCCTTTTTCGAGTGTCAAATATCAAAAATGTAACGATGCAGTTATGTAGAGAATTGTTTAATTAAGAGAAATAAATCATTAGTTTTTTTCAACAAATTTTGTTTTTGTACAAAAAAAAGGCGGCAAAGTCAACAAAATTAAACTCTGCAGTGCCTCAGATTTTCATGCATTTCAATGGGCTGGAAACATAACTTCTTTTTGTCGTATCGATTTGGAATATGTATATTTGAAAAATATCGTATTTCTACATTAAGTTTTAAGAAAAAATAATTGAATAACAATATCAGATTAAAATATATTCATGCTTTTATGATGACACTCAAAAAACTAAGTGGTTTTAGTTTTTCTTGGACTAAAAAAAGGTGGTCGTTATCGATCGTTGTGGTCTGGTTGCTAAAATGTGAAAGGTGGGAGTGTATTCTTTTGATTTCATAAATAAAATTCCCATAATATTTTATACTGTTGAACAAAGTTATAAATTTTATAAAAAAAGTGCCACGAAATTTCATTACAAAAATGAATGAAAACACCATATAAAATGGTGTATACTTGTAGGCATATGTGTTTTAATGCTGTCGATAATAGAAACGTTATAACGCTAACGCGTTAGTTAAAGTTTTTTTTACAGCGGTTGAGTTTTATATATCATATCCCTAAAAGTATGCACTGAGAAATGCTGAAAAATTAACAAAATTTCGATAATTTTATAGTACAAATTTGACTTTTATTTGGAATGATTGGTTAATTTAAAAAAAAAACGGTAAACTATGGCCCCCTAATTTTTTTTTAAATATTCAGCTAACATATTAGGCTTTAGTTATTTATATAGATGTAAGTGCTGATTTACGTCTATCACAAACTACAAAGAATTATATTTGTGTTTTCGAAAATTTTTAAAAATGAAAATTTGTATATGGGCGTTGGGCGTGGCACTTAAATGTTTAATATAATTGAGGACTCAAATGCAAGCACTGGTAGTAATTTTTATTGACATAGATATGGAAATGAGGAAAATACAACGATTTTTTATTTTACGTTATATGGGAGGTAGGCATGGTTATGGGCTGATTTGAACAAAAACTTGTTTTTTTTTCTAATTTAGCAATATGAGAGATGTGTGTGAAAAATATTTGATTTTTTGCAAAAAAAAAAAATTGAAATGTTAAATTTAATAAGTTCTCAACCAAACATTCTGATTTGAAATATTTTCAGTCAATTCAAAGGTATTTTTATGGACATTTTTTTAAGATAAATTTCCAGAAAATTGTTGAAGGAATCCTTAGAAAATTCAATTAAAATGAACGTACCATTTTGAAAAACAAAAAATTTTTAAAAAAAAAAAAAAGTATACCATTCAAAAATTGTTGTTGTTGTTTTTTTTTAATAAGGCTGCTAAACTACGTCAAAATATTGGGTCGGCATTTCTGGTTGATCAACTTTTTTTCATTTTGATGCATAGTGTTATTACTAGAGTATTCAAAAATCCAGCCAATTCAAGAACCCGGTATTTTGGTTGCTTCGTAAAGCGGGGTTTCAAAAACCGGTGCCACCCGTTTTTTAACGTAAAAACCGGTTCCTGTTTTTATATCCAAGTCTTAAACACCTTATCCTCTTAGAGAGCATGAAAATTCAGCTGGTTTTGGAATCAAGTCATGTTAAATACCCTAAGTGGAAACGAAGCTTAAGGACTTGGATTTTCCGTTTAAGGGTAAAACCATTATTAGTGAAATATGGTTGAAAACAAACATGATCATTAAGGTATAGAAATTGTTGCAACAATGCAATATGTCTTTTCAAAATATTGAATTTTTTCCTTTTTAAGCTTTTTGAAAAATTACACACATATGTATTGTTTTCCTTTAACTTTCTTTTGAAAATTAATTTTAAATTCTCTAGAAAAAAAAACCAAACCGCTCAAATTGATTTTTCAATTTTCTTTCATTTTCTGTGAATAAAATTCTTTCTAAAAGTTGTTACAATCTTCGATTAAAATTTTAACGCAGAATTAATTTACTTCTTTGAAAGCTAAGCTTTTGCCACCAAAATAAATTTAAAACAAAAAACCTCCAGTAAAAAATTGGTCGGCGGTCGGTGGCATAGAGTAATGATGTATAGAGACGTCAACTCTCTCAGTAAATTGATGACATTTGGTGTGTTGCAAATGGGCGGTTGGATGTTGGAAAGTATTGGTTTAATAATACCAGATAGAGGCAATGGTTCAAACCATCCAACAATAAATTAGCAACGGCATACCAATGTGTGCGTTAAATTTTTTGTGTAGATACACTACAATCAAAAAATATAACAAAAATGTCCAAAATACTTTTAAATTTCACAGTTTTTCATCAAAACGACATGGAAAATGTAAGTAAAAATTTTTTGTAAATCCACCTGGTGTAAGTTTACTTCAAATAAATGTCTATCGCACCGACCCCGCTACGAAGAGATTGAAAGAAAATGTCAGATGAGAACAATGACAGCTCTGTTCGTCATTACTCTATGCTCGAAGGATGTCCAATAAACCGGTGGGGACCGGTTTTCGTTTTTTGAATACAGAAAAAAGTTTTAGAAGAAACTTGATTTTGTTATAAACGTGTCCATTTTTATGGGAGCTACCAGAAGGGGCGTGGTCACAATGCCTATTTTCATTTCCAAACTAAGTTTGGGTAAATAGTAGTCACTAAAAATATTTCATTATGATCGGTAACGATTTGCTGCAGTTATCTTATTGACCAGCCAGACAGGCAGACGGATATGGGTCAATCATCGTAAAAAGTTCTAAAACGTGTCTCATCCAAAGCTACTGACGCTTTAATATGGCGCATTCTACGAGATAAATATTTTTCCTTTTTAAATGTGATACTTATACATCCATCCCTATTGGGGAGGGTGTATAAATTAATTCAGAGTTTAGCCATAATGTAACTAAGAAACGAAGATGGCTATTGATCTACAAATTAACAATTAGAGGACTTTTCGTTCGAGATCGAGAAATAGGTAAAAAATCCTTAGTTTTTTGTGGTCTGATTCCTCGGAACTTTGCTTCTGTTTGCCTGTATTTTGTTTTCGTATTTTTGCTTGCTGGCCTTATTGCTTGCACGCTGTTTCTGTTTTTATTTGTATTTTTATTGTTGTTTATTCTTCTTAAACTAATTGAAGGCTTTTTCTGTTACATATATTTAGGATCAATTTAAAGCTATATTTAATAAATTTGTAGTTTGATTGCATAATTTTAGGTGCAAATTTGTATCGCAATAGAGGGTATTGCTGAAAACTGATGTGACACAAACACTTACGACTGCTGTTGCCTTACATGCTGGGTATGTGATCGTCATGCTCGTGTTAAAGTGTCTAGGCTTCAACGGTAAGCATTTGGATAATATTGCAGCCAAGGACAGAGGGCTGTGCTGACTTTGTTCGAATTGTGCGGAATTCGATGTTGATTCTGTAGATTGTTCAAGGAGACTAAAAAGGTCTTTACTAATTTGAACACTGATTTCATTTGAATATAATGTAGGAACAGTTTAATAAGTTTAATTGTCTTGAGAATATGTTCTTGTAGCTGATATACCGCAGCCAGGGGAAGTTAAATATCTCGGAAAACATCTTGACAAACGACTCAAAAAGAGCAAATATATCCAGAGAAAAAGAATGGAGGTTCACGGCATACAATTGAATACATTCAATCCTATCATTAACTACAGATATCCACTCTCGCTTCATGAAAAAGCTTCTCAAAATACCGTTCGGAATCGGTGTAAAACTGTAGGTCCCAATCAGTGAGTGAAAACTGGAAAGCGCACAGCTCAGTGATTGTGAGAAGTCCTCTCCTGTCCCTTCATGGGATGTAATGGGAAACCATTTTTTATTCACTCTCGCTCGAAAACAAACTACGGAAATATGAAATTCAGCTGTGGGAAACAGCCATGCAATCTAATTTAGAATATTTACAGAGATTTCAATCAAAAATTCTTTGGAAATTTCAAATGCTCCATAGTTTGTTACTGACAACCAATTACATACTGATCTCAAAATTCTCACTATTAAAAAAGTAATACAGGCTAGAATTCTAACATATAAATCTTGAATAGAAATTCCTCTAGCGGCAACAAATTTCTAGACTCCTACTCACTTATTTAAAGAAATCGACTTTAACGCAACGACTCCGGCTAAAATAGAGATCACACGTGTAGCATCGAGGTATGTTTCCAGTTTCTGTAATCTAATTTGCGAATTTAGACGGTGACTTCGAATGCAAAACTTTACCAACCTCCAACACATTGACATAAAGAAAACAGCACTAACGCAACCCTCCCGATAAAACTGGACTCTGGTCCATGCAATAGCGGTAAACTTCCAGCTTTTTGCTGAATTCAATTCCTGATTGTGAATTTGGAAAATTTTACAGAGGTCGACTTATTTCCGATCATTCACAGACCCTGCATCAGCTGTCGTGGTAAAGCCCAGTATGTGTCATTTATATCTGAACGGAGAGTTACCACCTAGATTTGATTTACTTTCCAAATATTTAATTTATACTTCCTTTAAGCAAACCATTTTATTTTTAAACGCACGTGGTGGTACTTCTGGTTGCTAAAATTATCTAAATGTAAAAATTTCAGTCCTTAACAATTATCAAACTATTCTTTTCGTACGAAATAACTTTGGCGTAACAACCCTGTAATAGATTTATCTACGAATTTTTCGCAAAGCACTGACTACAATGCAAATTAAAAGTGAGCGAAAATTTCGGTTCATGAAATTTTCGTAATTTCTTTATACACGAAGCCCGGTATTCATAAAAACTGAATACCGGGCTTAAGTTAAAAATTGAAAAATTGCAAAATTAATGAATTCAGAGTACACAAATGTTGGAGACTTCAAATTCGCCAATTTTTCCGGACTTCGACTAATTCGAAAAATACACCATCTACATCAATAGGCCATCTTGAATGAACATCATGGTACATATGTATATGTTTGATTGTACAGTTTGAATGCTGGAATACAAGTCTGCAAATTAATTCATGTTACGTTTCGAGTTTCGGTGCTGACATTGCGGACTTTAAATTCCGGCATTTTTCGTAATTTTTGCGCCGAAATTAACAAATTCAATTCATATTTGTAGGCCGAACTTTGAATTAATCAAATATTTAAAAACCTCGGCTCACTGACTTCAAAAAATAATTCTAACGCTACGAGATCCGTTCAAATGATATTAATACCGTTATATAACGGTAATTGAAATTGTAATCTGTTTCGAGTTAAAAATCTGTTTCCCATTACATCCCACGGAAGGTTAAGGCGAGGTTCTCACAACCAGTGAACTGTGCGCTTTCTAATTTTAAACTCACTGTTTGGAACCTACAATTGTACATTGTTACCGAACGGTATTTCTGAGAAGCGTTTCATGACTAAATGCTTGATAGTTTCCCCATCAATAAGTGAGATGACCTCCGTCGATGGAAATGTGAGGTGGTCAGAGCAGGGATCGAGCCCACGTTCTCATGTACATAAACTGCGCACAATACCATAGCACCACCGACTCAAAAAAATGGTTTTCCATGAAGCCATTGGGGAGAGCTTTGCTGATAAACCTTTTCATGGTTAAATACTCGATAGTGTCCCCATCAATTAGCGAGGTGACCACCGTCGATAAGGTGGTCAGAGCAGGCATCGAACCCACGTTACCATGTACAAGAGCCGCGCACAATACGACTTCGAATTCAGCAAGTATTTCAGACTTCCACTCAATGAGCTGAAGATAATATCTATACATATTATATTACATATTATACATATTATGTATACATATTAGAGTGACATTTTTTCCCTTACTTTTGAAATTCAAGGATTGCCGGGCCGCATATTATGCCACTTGATGAAAAAATGTTATGCTATAAATTTGGGGAAAATTGGACAACGTTAACACGTAGCGCCTTTAGGTCAAATTTTTTTTTTTTTTTTTTTTTTTTTTATTTTATTTTTTTTTTATTTTTTTTTTATTTTTACCAGATAAACAACAAGTTCATAGTTACAATTCTACGAAGTTTGTGGTAAAAATCTGGTAAAAAATGAGTATGTTGCTCGAAGCTGACTATTGGAAATACATAATTCATCAATTTTTGAACTTTGACCTTGAGGAGGTAAGTGTTAACGTCGCCCAATTTTGTCCTAATTTTTACCAGATTAAGAGCAACTTCACTGTTACATTTGTACCGAGTTTCATAAAAATCCGAATAAAAATTAGTATGTTTCTGCAAGTTGTCTATTGGAAATAGATAAATTAAAAATGTTTCAACTTTGACCTAAAGGCGCTACGTGTTAACGTTGCCCCATGTTGCCTAAATTTTTACCAGATACAAAGTAACTTCTGTGTTGCAAACCCACCAAGTTTCGCAAAAATCTGCCGAAAAATAAGTATATTGCAACAATCTGTCACTTAGAAAAACATAATTTCAAAATTTTTGAACTTTGACCTTCGGGCGCGACGTGTTAACATTGTCCAATTTTCCCCAAATTTATAGCATAACATTTTTTCATCAAGTGGCATAATATGCGGCCCGGCAATCCTTGAGTAGAAAGAAAAAAAAATTTTCATACAAAAAAATGCCACTCTAATACATATACTAGTGGTTAGTTTCGACCTTACTGTTCAGAATTGTGCGTATTCTGCTAGAAAGACAAACCAGAATTTGGAATTCTTATTTATACACGCTCAGAATCGGCCTTTTTTGTTGTTTGGATGCAAATATAAAGTGTGCTTGGAGCTTGTCGCAAATATAATATACTTGTGTCCAAACACTTTATATGTTTGCTACTCAATATTACATGTTTTAAGCACAATGATTAATATGTTATAATATATGTGTTTGTGACCCACATATATTTATGTTTGTGATACAAATACAGCTGTGTTTGTTGCACTGTCTATGCTCTCTCGAGAGCACGAGAATAAACGATGGACAACGAGAGAGTCTATCTTGTACGTGTACAGAAGTGTGCATCTGTATTTTTGCATTATTCTCTCAGTCAGTGAGTCATAAATATTCCTGAATGTGCGTGTAAATTGAGGATGAAATGTTTCTTATTTTGCGTTTTAGTTTCACTTATTCAGTCGTCGATGGTTCATCGGACAGAGGATATCAAAAGCGCTTGATCAATGAAAAAAGAATAAACGAAGGCTCGGACGGTTAAATGGTTTGTGATGTTACTTTGGTTTATTTTGAATGTGTTTCGTATTGTATGTATGTGTGCTACCAAAGTTAGAAACGATTTTGAGGCAAGAAACTGGAAAGGGCAACAACGTAAAGCCCTTTGTTTGTCCGATCCTTTACTGAGAAAATCGGAACAGCGGACCAGTTGTGAAATAAGTGTAATAAAAAAACCACAAGTAATTAATCCATGCTTGGCTTGAATGAACTTGATTTGAATATAAATACCTCCTTCATGTACCAACGCATAGCTAAAACATTCTGAAAACAGAAACGTGAGAGAAGCAAAAGAGCAGCAGATGCTCATGTCATGAAAAAAAATAATGCTTTCAGTGCAAATAAATGTAAAAAAGGCCGTTTTAAATCTATGAAGTTTTTGTACTTATTATTTATAAATGTGGATTTATATTGTTAAAATTAATTATTATAAATAATACATATATATTGAAATCGAAGGATAATTCGTTTCTAAATAGTATTACATTGGGGGGGAAATTCACATATGTTTCCACGTAAGTATATATAGGTTTGGGGGAAACACGGGAATGCTTCCACGTATGTAAGTTTATGGATGTTTGGGATGAAGAACGCATATGTTTTCACGAAAAATCATACATGTTTGCCAGTAAACATGATACTATTTGCATTTAAATAAAATAAGTTTGGGACTTGCAAACATATGAATGTTTGAAGTGCGGGACTTGCAAACATATGAATGTTTGAAGTGTGGTGCCTGCAGAATATGTTTGGGAAAATATTTTAGAAATGCGGTTATTTTTCAGCGTGTACTGTCTAGTCAGTTCTTGGCAGCCCTAAAGTTTTCAAGCTTTTAGTAGGAATTTTGGGAATTTCGAAAGTGCTGCAAACAAACATAGAGGCAGTCGACCGAAAGTCTTCGATTTGAATAATCACAATTTGCCCCAAAATGCAAGTAAGTAAGTGCATTCGGTTACTTAGCTTTCCAATCCAGATCGAGTAAACGGCCATAATATTTTGATCACGCATTCGCGCAATTTGTCGATTTTCTCTTAATAAAGTTATACCAACTTAGGCCTTCTCTTACTTACTTAGGTGGCCTCAAACAACCCAGAGGGGTCAAGAGTCTTACAAAATGAGGATAACAAGTTTCTCCAACCGGCTGCGTCTTCAGCCTTTCTCCTCCACTTGGTAACATCAAGCTCTCGCAGACAATATTCTACCTGGTCTTTCCAGGAAAGTCTTGCTCGCCTTTTTTTCAATTCTAGTCTGTTCTGCTGACATGGCCCGGCCAGCGTAAATGCTCTACAGATTACAGATTATAAAACGCGTTCATACGTTGTCAATACTCGCCGTTTTTTATTATACGACCATATATTTTTCGGAACATTTGTCTCTCGAAGACTCCCAGTAATGTTTCATCAGCATGCGATATGACCCAGGATTGATAGGTTAATGAAATAAATTCGTCCACTACCTCGAAATTATAACGTTATCAAAGTTAACTCTTTCATCCACTCGGGTGGATGTTCTGCTTGACGAAAACATTAATTTTGTCTTGTCCTCGTTTACTGCCAAACCAACTTTTGGTGATTCCTTCTCAATTCGTGAAAATACTGCAGTAACTTCTGATAGATTTCGCTCAATAATACGGGCGGATCAATAAGTTCGTAACTTTTTGAACGAAATACAGTTTTTTAAACAAAAAATTATCTCCTTTTAGCTCAATACACATAGTCCAACGTTTCTCCCATTTTTGTATCCCTTCCAAAAAAATAGGATTTTTCGAGATCCATAAAATAGGCATTTGTTTGATCAATAATTTCATCGTTGGAGGTAAATCTCTTTTCACCGAGTCATTTCTTTAGGTTTGGAAATAGGAAATAGTTACTGGGGGCAAAATCCGGAGAATATGGCGAATGAGATACCAATTCGTAGCACAATTAAACAACTCCTTTGAAGTTGTCACACGATTACGTTTATGGTCAATTGAGAGCAAACGCGGCACCCATCTTGCAGACAGCTTTCTTAAACCCAACTGATCATTTAAAATCGAAACCACACTGCCATATGAAATGCCTATGGCATCAACAATCTGACGTACTTCTACTCTTCGATCGGTCAACACCATATCGTGGATATATTCGACATTTTCGGGTGTATTGACCTCAATTGGCCGGTCAGAACATTCAGCGTCATTTGTACTAGTGCGACCACAACGAAAGCCAGAAAACCACTTTTTTACCCTTGAAATCGATGGTGCAGAGTCGCCATAGTAATTATCAAGCTTTTCCTTGATTTGACTGACGGTTTTTTTTTTGTCGCAAAAAATAATGTCTAATGAGCACTCGAAATTCAGGTTCTTCCATTTTTAACAAAATGTACGAGGTTGTATGTTTTGAACAGCTGTTAAACGCAAAGTAAATGACGGAACTTGTTCAAAATTTGATGGAGCTGTGTTGATGGGAGCAGTGCTGCATTTCATATAACTACGAGGGAAGTTCGAAAAGTCACGGACTTATTGATACGCCGTATCTAAATCATCAGCGTTCGCAAGCAGCATGTGACTTTTGCTGCTGATAGTTTTAATCGTATTGACTGCAACTTGTCTCATGATGATCTCAGTTAATATGTTGCATATGTTGCAGAGATTGCATGGTAGGGTGTCGCCCTGCGTGAGGCCTCGTACGAAATGGTTAGGTGAAATCTTTACCAATCTTTACTGATGATTTCGTGTCAGTCAGTGTGATTCTACAAAGGCGTTTCAAATTAACAGGAATACCAAGCTCTGACATTGCTTGGTATAATTTTCCCCGTATCGGGATATCGAATTCAGCCTTGTAATCCAATCCACCTTGGTAGGTGTCGATTTGTTTTTCGGGGGATATTTCTATTGACAATGAAAATACGATAAGAGGATGATATACAATCAGGATTTCTCAGTCAGCAAAATTTTGTCGCCTAAAAAGTTTAAACTATTAAAATGCCAACTACTAAATCATTCCATTATTTGTGTAATCAAGTTGGTGACGTCATCGCCTTTAGATAATTAATCCGTGTAGTCAGGAATCTTGATTTCAAATTAAACAATTGTCGGTTTTGAAAATGGAGTAGATTGTGAAACATATTGGATTCCTTTGAAAGTTACCCTTATTTTCTTAGCGCATGCTTAGTTTTTCACAAAGATTGCAAAATTTTCCAGCATCCCTTACTCAAATTTCCGGAACAGGGATGCTGTATCTAGGGGTGGATATTATATTAGAATTTTTGGAAGTAATATTGAGGAAGCCATATTCATCCACGCATTATTAATGGCGCTCACTGCTAACCAAAGGAACAGTTTATTACACTTCATCCCTAAACATTTAATGTTAGTGGTGCCCACAGTCATGAACACATTTATTTAGGCCATTTGTATGGAATATATATCTTCGCCCCAGAGATTTGCATGTCTAACATAGATTTGAAATTACTCAGCTGGAGGAACTTCTGTTAACAATTCCCCGCGTGTGCTGCATAAGGTCATTATTATTATGTGTTTGTGTTGTCCTTTTTACGACTCGTGTGGTGGTAAAATGTTACAAAACACCACCAGCCTGGCAGTGTAGGGAAACCCTAGGAAGTTGCTAAGGTTCATATAAGTTCAATTTAGAGAATCCCGCTACTACAGGCGACACACACTTATGACACATATCCTACTCATTTGAGTTGGCAGCTTTTCTTTGCTTTTTTTATCGCATTGTCCTGAAATATAGTCCTGTGATTATATTTGGTTGTTTGTATTTAACATTTTATGCCATTTATTTGTAGGTCACTTGATAACTAGGCTTTGCCTTTTTGGCTTAAATATTGCGTTACGAGCATTCACGACAGTGCGTTCAATAGTATAGAGCGCTAGCAGAGCAAGTATTAGATTTAATGAATGTGTGACGGAGTGGATTTTTTTATTTCTATAATAAATTTCTTTTTATAATAATAACCCGGTCTTGAAACCGGTAATTCCAGCTACTCGCTAAACCTGATTCATTGAATCGGTTGGAGTACACAAGTTTTGTTTCTCCTACTTTGACCTACCGCTCATTTCCACAAGACGGACTCGAAGGCGTTGAATCTGAACCAGGGCGGTCATGTTGACTTTTCAAAGCAAAATTTATTTAAAATGTCGGCCGCACTTTGCCGGATCTAACATATCACGACTTCGACTACAATTCCGATGCCAATCAAATATTTTGAATTCTTTTGATGCACCCAGCGCATGCTTACTGATCTCTTACAAATGGCAGACGAAGTTTCCTATTTTTACAGCATCCCTTATTCGACTATCCTGGGCGCAAGGGTTGTTATTAATGTTGCCAACGTTCCTCAAAATGTAACATTAGTCGTGTTTTTGGTTACAAGCAAGCGATTGTCGCTTGCTAAGCTGCAAAGAAAACGGATTTTTAGCAAGAAGTCATTTTATTCAAAAATATGAAAAATGGTTAAAAGCGGTAAAAGATGTCAAAATTTTTTTTGCTAAAACTTAGCGAAAAGGAATTAGTGTCTTCGCTAAGTGCTTCATACAAAACAAACTAATACATATATAAGCAAGCGGTGTAACCAAAACACGCTTATTGTGTGTCGTAGAGAAACACTTTTTTATTCTACACTCAGCAAAAAGGGAATACAATTTAATTCCAAATGGACTAAAACCATGCTAAATTAATTGTACGATAATTATATTTTGTAGTGTAATTTGAATTCCCTCTACAAATCCAAAAAATATAAATACCATTGGCAATTGTCCATATCTTCCAATCATTTTCTACATATCCATCTGTTTTGGTTTTCAAATATTTTATATCGTCGCTTTGATCACAAACTGACGGAACTGAAATTTTTTCCGAAATTGAGTTAAGACCACTAGGGGACTTCATGGTCATGGTACAGCTTGTGTGTAAATCTTGTGCTCGAATATATTACCGTTATCGCAAAAAACGCTAAATCAGTTTAGACGTAACTAACAGAATGTAAACAAATTTGTTTACAAACAGACGTAACTGAAATTTTTCACTTAATATTGCAGTTGTTTAAGAACTGTTTGCATATTATTAGGAATCAGTGAGTATTCAATCATTCTCTTTGTCAGTAGTGAGTGTCAATTGATTTTAAAACGAAGAAAAATAAAGTACAACAAAATATTTTGCAAACTCCAGAAATTCTTTTGTACACGTGCATATCAAAAAGTATAAGAATAAGTAAGTAAAAATGTTGGAATACTTGAAAAGGAGTCATAAATAATTATATAGTCTTTCTATAGTTGGCGGTTTGAAAATGCCTGAAGAATCGGAGGAAACTTGCGAAGTTTTTGGATGCAACAGAATTGGTATCAGTTCTTTCTTTAAATGCGGTTGTTTGCTTTGTTCAATTCATTTTATAATGGATGCACCATGTACTACACATTATGACCCTCTGCCTGGAATTTCGAACTCCAGAGAAAGTTCTGGCGCTTGTCCAGAAATGTACGAAGTAGAAGGCGGCGAATCCCATAGTGAAAACTGTAAGGCATCTAAATATAATAAATGGAAAGTGGCAAAAGATTTAAAAAATTGTGGAAAAGAATATCAGAACCCATTTAATAATACAACAGTACCCAAACGGAAATTGGGCCCCACATGCAATGTGGAATATTGTAAAAACGCAAGTCGCAACTGCTTCCGTTTTTCCGAACAAACTCGTCATTTGATCTTAAAAGACTTTTGGGAACTTGGATCACTACAGTCCCAACGAGAGTATATAGTACGATATATTGAAAAAATTCCAACTAAACGTACGACAGCTGGTCCGCTCTCGAGAAGACACCACACTCTGAAATATTGCCTTCCATTAAATGGAGTACATAAACAAGTTTGCCAACTTTTCTTCTTAAATACTTTGGCTGTTGGAGAACGAGTTGTCAGGACCGCGATGGCTAAAGTGTCTTCAACAGGAATTGTGGAAAAGGATAAACGAGGAGGTCGTTGCAAAAATTATATCGATGGTGATCGACTAAAAACCATGCAAGTAGAAACCCATATCGACAGATTTCCCAGAGTGGAATCTCATTACTGTCGGAAAACATCGACCCGAGAGTATCTAAATGGAGAACTTACATTAAGAAAAATGTAAATGTAAATGTAAGGAAATTGGAGAAGGAACAGTTGCAAGTTACTGGACTTATCGAAAGATATTTAAAACGAAAAATTTGTCATTCCATCGTCCCAAAAAAGGATCAGTGTAGTCTTTGTATGAATTACTACAAAGGCACTGAAGAGACCAAAAAAAAGTTAACTGCTCCGTTCAAAATACACGATGCTGAAAAAAACAAATTTCGATTAATTCGAAATGGATGTAAAGAAGAGGCCAAAAGAAACTCTACAATTCTGTGCGCAACGTTTGACATGCAGCAAGTGATAAGCCTTCCAATTTCTATGGAAAACGCTCTATTTTATAAGAGGCGTCTTTCGGTATATAATTTAACATTATACAACATTTCGTCAGGGAATTGTTCCTGCTACACATGGCACGAAGGTAGTAGCAAACGAGGCGCGTCTGAAGTATCTACTGTGCTTTATCGTTTTCTTCAGAAGTATGACGATGATGGCTTCAAAAAAATTTATCTGTTTGCTGACGGATGTAGGGGCCAGAACAAAAACTCTGTGACTGTTGCTACTTTACTGTATATAGCATCAAACTCAAAATGTATTACAGAAATTGAACTGCGAATATCGGTGCCTTGTCATGGACAAAACGAAGGAGATTCAGCCCACAGCGCAATCACGTATGCATTGAAAAAAAAGTGCAGACGTTCACGTCCCCCAGTCAACTAAATGCAATATTTCGTTTGGCTAGGAAACAGAAGCCGTATGAAGTGGTCCAAATGGAATATACAGATTTTTTAAACTTTAAAAAACTGTCGGTGGACTTAAAACTATTATGCGCGAGAAAGGCCTATAAACTGGACAGAAATGGTAGAATATAGAGTCATAAAGAGTGAACCTGACAAATTATTCTTCAAAAATAAACATAGTGACACAATGTATAGGTCGTTGACACTGAAGCCCTCTGTTTTAAATTTGTTGAAAGGAGAAATTTCAAAATTAAACGAGATACCGCCAAAAATACCAATAAATAAATACAGGGGATTCCCGCTTTAACGAGTATTCACTTTTACGAGAATCCGCTTTAACGAGCACCAAAATTTTTTAGCTTAAAACAATAACAAAACGCTTTCTTTGCATTGCTTTTTAACATTGAGTACCTTATATAACGAGTAAATGGCCATTGACAGTACCCGCTTTAACGAGCACCAAAAACAAAATCTCTCTTGTTGCTGTACAACAACACCTCCTGCTATCACCCTCACACATGTGATCACATGTGCATTGCATGATCACATGTGCATTGCATTTTTTGCATCATTTCTTTGTTTGTTGGCGTCGTTTAAAGTTAAATTAAAAATATGAGCGGAAGAAAAAGATTAAGTTTGCATGATAAGTTAAAAATTATTGATCTCCACAAAAAGGGAAAACGTGTGACCGATTTGTGTAAAGATTACAACTTAAGTTCGTCAAGTGTTTCAACAATTTTAAAAAGCAAAAATAAACTTTTTCAAAATGCAGAAAAAATGTGTTTTACGTCTAAAAAACGTAAAGCTATTATGGCTGGAGAGTTCCCGAAAGTCGAAAAAAGGCTTTATTCTTGGTTTTTAACACAGCGGCATTCGCACATTCCTATGACAGGGCCAATTTTGAAGCAAAAAGCAAAAGATCTGCACAAAAAGTTATATGGTGGGGAATTTTGTGCTAGTAATGGTTGGCTCACTCGTTTTAAAAGCAGACATGGAATTCGACTTCTAAAGCAAAGTGGCGAGAAACTTTCCTCTGACTGGAAACAAGTCGAGCCCTTCAAAGCCAAATTTAATGAAATCATTGCTTTAAACAACTTGTCAAAGGATGCTATCTTTAACGCGGATGAAACGGGCCTTTTTTGGAAAAATTTGCCGGACAAAACATACGTACACAGCAAAGAAAAAGATGCTCCTGGAAGAAAGGTCTCTAAGGAAAGAGTAACGGTCTTGTTATGCAGCAACGCTAGTGGCACTAAAAAAATTAAGCCTCTGTTGATAGGAAAATCTCAGAAGCCTCGAGCATTCCGCAACAAAATTCTACCCGTTGATTATACCGCTTCGAAGAGTGCTTGGATGACGTGCGACTTGTTCAAAACTTGGTTTTTTGAGAAATTCGTCCCGCAGGTAACTGGTTTTTATTAAAATTTGAATTTTTAATTCCAAAAATAACTTTCTTTTTAGGTGGAAACATTCTTGAAAGCCAAAAATTTACCACTGAAAGCATTGCTGAATTGTGTATTCAGTGGGCCAAACAAAACAATGTTGATCATATGAAACTGGCTGTGTTGGCCGAGCTTCAAGAGAATGCTGTCAAAACTAGTCTCAGCATCCCAAAAAAACAAACGCTGATTAATACTTTTTTTAATTAGATGTGTTAACGATTGCTTGGCTTTAAACTAAAAAACTATTGATCTCACAAAACAAAGTGTTCAAATGCCTATCCATAAGTTTTACTTCGTGTTTAAAATGAATTGTTCCTTTTTTTATTTTTCTTTTTAATAAAAAAAACTTCTAAGCGCTAGTTCCGTTTATTTTTATGATATTTAATGAAAATTTACGCGTTTTAACTCAGTATCCAGTTTAACGAGAAACTCGGTTTAACGACATAGGCTGACAAACAATGTGCTCGTTAAAGCGGGAATCCCCGTATACGGATTTGATGTCTCTTACTACTGGAGACACCCCAGTAATCAAGCTGCCAGAACATGCATATTTTTACAAATATCTTTCGCATTAGCTACATTTTTCTTAATTTTTGCTTTATTTACCTCATATTGAACTCTTTGCTTTTAATTTTTGTTTATATCTGATTAGTTATTTGTATATATATACATGTATGTATATGTATATACACATGTAATAATATGAAATAAATAACTTTATAATTCAAATTATATAATTAAATAACGCAGATACGACTAAAATTGTGGCTACATTTTTTGTTCTCAAAGTGTCGTAACTGCTTTGGAATTGAAAAACTGCATTACAATCCAATTTTATTGGCAATTTTATTTAATAATAGTAAAGAATACATTTCAATCTACATAATAAGGAAATGAGACTAAAGATATCACACACAGTTTAGCGCGGAGAAGAGGGAATATGGTCTCAAAAATATAAAAACTGCTCTCCTGTAAAATTTTAAAAATGTTAGTTCCGTCAGTTTGTGATCAAAGCGACAATATGTGAGCATAGATAAATAAAAAAAACCCATAGATGGTGGAAGATAAGTGGCGGATTTGAAAGTAAAGAGAAATTTTCTAGATGGCGCCGGAGTGGTGGATATGGGCAAATTTCTCTGGAAACAAAAATTGTTGAAAAAACTATATAACCATGCCTTTTGTATTGTGAAAAAATATCAAAAGGGATATGCTTTTCTATTATTTACATATATTCTATTTTGAAATTTAAACAACAACAGAATCGAAATAGAAATGATGTTTGAGTGCTTTTTCGTCGCATCCGAGTGAAAAATTATAGTACGGAAACAGCATGTGCCCTCTGGTGAAAATGATGAATAAGCAAATGAATCATCTATGGTATTTCTATCATCTTTGATTTTGGATGGTAGTCCAAGGTAAAAAAATATGTTCCAAGTGACATGTCACTGATTTTGATGAAATTTGGTGGAAAATAAGCTTATGCCAAGAAAAGCTCAACTCCAAAATTGAGCTTTGTGTGGGTTTTATAAGCTTTCAAAAGAATCGGTATCGGTGTTTTAGTTTCAAATTACTCATACATGGGTTTTTTTAATTTGCATTTGATTTTAATTTGCATTGCTTTATCATTAGATTTTAATTTGCATTGCTTTAGAATTACCATTGTTCGCAATGACATTTAAAAATTTTTGAATTTGCATTTGTCAGGTTGTGGAATCAGATTCCAATTGTAATGAAATATGGGAACGCTTTTAATTATTTTGAATTTGTTTGACTGCTGGCAATTCTGTTTTTAAAGTATTTTGTAGAGGTTTGTGGTTTCGATAGGTATTGTCTGGTAGTACTTTCAAGTTCATAAACCTGTACTCTATAAAATATTTGAAAACCAATCTTGTCAGATATGAAGGAAATGCTTTGAAAATAAGTACAATTGCCAGTGGTATTGAAAGTTTTTTGAATTTGCATTTTGACAGGAAATTCAAATTAAACAACAAATTATAATTGTCATATAATTAATTTGCCCCATTTATGAGGTTTATGAATTTGAAAGTACTACTAGGCAACAACAATCGAAGCCACAAACCTCTACATATAAAATACTTTAAAAACATTACAATTGGCATCCAATTCCACAACCTGCATTTGCATTGCCTGACCAAATGGAAATTTAAAATTGTTGCATTGTCATTGCGACCAATGGTAATTATTTTACATTTGCATTAGATAAAATAATGCAAACTAAAATCTAATGCAAATTAAAATATCTCATGTATGCAATCTACATAATGCTAAAAATTACATTTGTGTCCAATGGATTCTTTCGGCGCAAGGTGAATTGGAAAAAAGTTGGTAATTATTTTCTTCCCTCCAAAAATAACTCGTACCGGAATTTCGGTAAAAATCGGTAGTTAAATTGTTAAAATTCAGAAAATTTCAATACAAAACTTCCGAATATTGTCAATTTAACTACCGATTTTTATCGATAAATACTTAGAGAAATTTTAACCGGAAGTACTTCCGTCATTGCTGTAGCAGTGGTTCTGGGAATTGAGACGTAATATTCTGAATGGGGTTGTAAATACAAAATCTGATTAATGTTATATGTACGAATGGTAGACTAATACACTAATGGCGTTTTCGTTTCTAAAAAATAATGTTGCCCTTATATGAGACAACATTTAAAAAATTTTGCCATCATCCCTTCAAAGATGTCCCAGGTTAAATAGGTGACCCTGTCACTGAAGCCTTTCGAACTAGCTGACATATTATTTTGTCATTTGAAGGCGGATGAGCCAACACTGGCCATGGTCGGATCAAACCTAAAGAAATCAAAATCCAGTTTCGACACACTGCATTCTGCTGGTCAGCGTCTGATCCACAAAGGGCGGCAAAACACACTCATTCTGGAAGTAGGTACACATCAAACCATGGTGCTTGGAACTGCCTCCCGACACCATCATATTGGCAATGAAAAGACGCAAGAATAATAAACGAACAAACCCCCTATCTGTTGACGACCCTCGCAAAAGTCATAAGGATCACAATTTTTATGGATATGTACCTGGAATGTAGAAATACTATACAGGACGGTAGCCTCTTTCCAACTGGCGGATGTCCTCGCAAAATATAGATATAGTTGCACGAGAAAAGAAAAACTGAGGCGATATTTCTCCCCCTCTCGACGATTCAGAAGTGCAGTGAAGCTCATCTCCCATTCCTTAAAATCCACTTCGAAAATCGAACTTGGATATCAAAATCCGCGGAAAGATAATCCATGGTACGACGAAGTATTTCGCATTGCAACTGATGAAAATAACGCTTCGCGAATGGCAACGAAACAGCCAGTAACAACGCGTGCTGCGAATGAGTGGTGTAAGAGACTGAGGAGGGAAGAAAGCCAATTGTTTAGGTGGAAAAAATGTCAGTGGGAGCAGAGAGAGAGTGAAGCGAACTGATATGTGCAGGATAAGTTATTAACCTCGAAAATTTTTCCAGAAGGTAAGAAGATCGGCCAACGGACCAAATAAGGGGGTGCCTTCCTGCAAAGACTTGAACGGGAATCTGGTGACAGATAAATAGTGTGTGATTAAAAAGTGGGCACAACACTTCTAAGCACTACTCGACTCAGAAGCGTCCAGTGAAGATCAATAGACTATAATTGTGGAAGATGGTAATGATTGTCCCCCACCCAGCCAAGACGGGATTAGATCAGTAATCTCCGGCTTAAGAATAATATCGTGGATGGACTACCCGCTGAGCCTTTTAATTCCGGTGGCGAGGAACTGTTTGCGCACATGCATCAACTTATATGCAGTATATGGTTGACGGAAACTATGCCTGACGATAGGAGTCCCAGCGTACTGGAAGGCGTGTTTTATTCATCGTCTATAAGGTCTTATCAAGCGTTTTATGTGAAAGAGTAAACCCAATTGTTGAAAACCTGATTGGACCTTATCAGTTTGGATTTAGAATAGGGAAGTCCACGACTGACCAAATTTTCAAGCTACGCCAACTCCTGGAAAAGTTCCACGAAAAACAAATCGCCACATACCATATTTTTGTCGACAACAAAGCTGCCTTCGATAGTCCCATACTGGGAAAACTGTTTGAAGCCTTGTCTGAATTTGGGATACCGGGAAAATTTAGTCGCCGCTGCAGAATGACGCTGACCAACACCTAATTACCAGTAAAAGTGGAGACAGTCCACACCGAACCATTCTGTACCAGGCGAGCACTTAGGAATGGCTATACATTTATGTGCAATCTCTTCAACATCTTAATTGCGATAATAATGAGGAAAACTGCAGTTAAAATGAATAAGACCATCAAAACAAAAAGTAATATTTTTCTCGCGAATGTTGTCGAAATTGGCATTATTGGCCAAAATCTGCGAGAGGTTACTGCTGTATTTGCAAGAATCCAAGAAGAATCGACAGATGTGGGTCTTGCTGTTAATGAAGGCAAGACAAAAATTATGGTGTCGAAGACTAGACAAACCTCTCGACTGGGTCGTCACTTGAACGTCGACAATCGATTTAATTTTTTGTGGTTGATGAATTTATCTACATTGTATCCGCCGTGAACATGAACAACAACGTCAGCCTGGAGATAAATAGGAGAATTGTACTTGCAACTAGATGATATTTTGGCCTCAGCAATCAGTTTAGGAACAAAGCCCTCTCTCGACGGACAAAAGTCCAGCTATATCAGACTCTCATTGTACCTGTCCTGACATATGGCTCCAAAACTTGGGTTATATCGTAGGCCGATGAGAGACATCTGTGGGTGTTTGAGAGAAAAGTTCTCCGTAAAATATATAAGCTTATTAAGGAAAACGGCGACTACCGACGTTGTTGGAACCACGAGCTGTATAAAGGGTTTCGATGACGTACTCGATGGAAGCAGGAAAAGAGGATAACAAAGACTCTGCTTGAAAGACCGAATAAACCTTCCATATCTTTAGTATTACCAATTGGCGAAGGATAGAACTAGTTCAAGTTTTTGCAAAGGGTTCCAAAAGCAATTCAAGCTTGCCTAAAGTTGCCATATTATTTTGTGGGCTGGCTTCTTTTTCCAGTTGGCAACCCTGGGCAATAAACAAATATTTTGTCAAGCTCAGTACTTATTTGTTATCTCCAATATTGAATGAACCTGTCTATAAAAAATGACCAATATACGAAGTTTTTTTTGATATGGGATCACATTAGAAAATGGTCGTCGCCATTTTGATTTTTAGATATTAGTAACGAAATGGATTCAGCGACCTCCAAACAATATTCATACATACTAATTTATTGTCTGTCCCAATGTGAGCTGGTACCATCTCATTGTTAGAAGCATATTTGAAACAGTCGCCAATAGGATTTGAACTCACATTGCTTCGTAGTTGGAGAAATTCAATTTTCAGCGTCATAAATTCTATATTCAAATGTGTCACTAACTAATGTTTGTTTTCGAGCAGAATAATTTTTCGTCATACAGGGATTTTTTCCTACTTACAAGCTCGAGCCACTTTTTTGTTAATCGAGCAGCAAATGGGATTTGCCGGACATCTCTGGATCAAGGACATTGCGTTTGAACGATCAATGACAGCAATAGTGAACAACAATACATTACACCAGCACTTTCCTTCGAACAAATAGCATACCTGCTGTAAAGCAAATGAGCTCTCCTGGATGCTGATAATCAGCACATACACGGTGAAAAAAACGGCCTCTAACATATTCTCCCAAACCTATTCTGCAGTAACCATGTATATGTTTGGAACACACTTCAAACCTTTATATGTTTGCACGTCCCAAACTCAGGTGTATTTAAATGCAAACATTAGCATGTTTACTGACAAATATGTATGCTTTTACGTGGAAACATATGCGTGCTTCATTGCAAACATCCATATACTTAGGTGAAAGCATTCGCTTGTTTCCCCAAGCCTCCATATACTTACGTGGAAACATATGCGTATTTTCTCCCAGACATGATAATATTTAGAAACGAATTCTCCTTTCTTTCGATATTTATTATAATTAATTTTTTCAATATATATCCACATTTACTTATGTAAATAATTAATACAAAAAAATAAAAGATTTAAATGATATTTAAATTTACTTGCATTGAATGTATTATTTGCTTTGTTTTGAATGTGCTGCTCTGTTGTTTCTCCTTTCTTTCTCTCTCTCTCTCACGTTTTTGTCTTCAGAAGGTTTCAACTATGCATTGGTTATCATTATGCGTTGGTACATGACAAATATACTTATATACAAATCTAGTTCATGCAAGACAAGCGTGTATTAATTACTTGTGTTTTTTTATATTATATTTCACAACTGGTCCGCCGTTCCGATTTTTGTAGTAGAGGCTCGGGCAGAAAAGGGGGATGCACGTTGTTGCCATCTCCAGTTTCTTTCTCAAAATCGTTTCTCACTTTGGTAGCACACACAAAAATATATGCGAAACACATACACAACAACAACACAAACCATTTAACCGTCCAAGCGTTTGTTTATTCTTCTTTCATTTATCAAGCGCTTTTGATATCCTCTGTCCGATGAACCATAGACGACTGAATACATGAAATTAAAACGCAATACATCACGCAGATTCGGGAATATTTATGAATCACTCACTGAGAGAATAATGCAGAAATACAGATACACTTACTAGATATACACACTCGCTGCCCCTCCTTTATTCTCTTGCTCTCGAGAGAGCATAAATAGTGCAACAAACACGGCTGCATTTGTATCACAAACACAGATATATTTGGGTCGCAAACACATATGTTATAACATATTAATCATTGTCTCTTAAACAAGTAATATTGAATAGCAAACACAATGTGTTTGGGCACAAGTATATTATATTTGCGACAAGCTCCAAAGACATGTTATATTTGCATCCAAACAACAAAAAACTATACATTTTTCAGCGTTTAGAAACCATCGGACATATGTAGCGTGGGAAGTAGTAATAGTCTCGTTCTTTTCGTCCAGTATATACTTGAAGTGTATACTGATCGAAAAGAACACATCGCCTTTAAGCAAAATTAATTTGACAGCACTTTTGTCGACTGTCAACTGTCGCAGTTGAAAAATAGAAGTACTGAACATTTACCCGAATGTGTTTGTTTCTTTATTTGTCACTTTAGCTGTATCAGAGCTTCTGGCCTAGAGCAGAAATTTTTGCCTACAAATCGATAGAACGTGAGTTCAAACCTCAGAAAAGACACAAAATTAAAATAGCGGCATTCATGCAAACGTGAAAGCCGAGAACTTTTGCTCAGCGCAAGTTTCCCTCGCACAGTTGCATGAGGCACCAGGTAAAGTTGCTCAGCGTAGTTGTGCTCAAAACCATATCAGCTGACCAAGATGGATACATAAGGTGGTAGCAGTAGCAATTGCATGTATTATGTACGTGTACTTTTTCTACTGTACTACTGTACTAGTGCTATCACCTTATTTATCCATCCTAGTGAGATGACAACGAAATGTCAAAAGTTTACAAGTTTCTCCATCCCACGTTTGCGCAGCAAATTTGCCTCGAAAACTTTCCACTTTTGAGCAAGTCACTTTGTATGGGAAATTTGTTTGTTTTGACGTTTGCTGTGCAAGTTTACGATGTTTTCGAGTTTACGAGGTTCTTTCGAGCTTTCATGAAGACCACTAATATTTTTTTTAATTATTTCTCATACTAATTACTCTATTTTTTAATATAACTCATTTACCAGCAATATTAAAAAAATAAAATCATTAAAATATTGTTAAAAATTAAAAAGATATGGGACTTAGCTAGGATTCGAACCTTAATCTCGCGGCTGTTAGTTGCATGTGCTACCCATCAATCCACCTTTGAATTTCAAACTGCGAGACAATACTTGAGTACCGTTAACATTTGAGTCTGTCTCAGGGAACGCTGAAAATCTTGAAACTAAAAAATGTGGACAAGTTCACATTTTCATTTATTTTACTTTTTTTGAAACCCGACAACTCTACTATCCACTGCTCGACGTATAGTGGATAATTGTCGACTGTAACGTATACACTTTTGATTTGTATGGGGAAACGCGTATACAGGACGAAAAGAAAGCGGCTAATAACTAAAATTTATTTTAACTAAACTTACTAACACACTCATGAAACGCACTGTCCTCCCATCGTGTGTGCGGCAATATTTTCTGTTTCGCATGTCGTTATCGTTGTCGCAGTCGTTGGTCGGTTACCATCACTTCCCGTCTGGCTGTTTCGCTGTTCGTCAGCCACTTGGCAGTTATCAACAAGCATTCTGTCATGTTTCCTTCCGTTTTGCGTACGGTAAGTTTGAAAATGGTACGACAACAATATAACCAACATTTAACACAGAAAATAATACTGTAAATTGAATATCTGTGTGTGTGTGTATACGTGGCAGGAGTTATTCCATACAATATATGCATTGTTTGCATGTATTTTCATTTGTGACGTTTGTCATTTTGTGGTTTAAGTGTTTGTAGTCATTGCATACTGTAGTATAAGTGAATGCAAAAGTACTGATATTGAGCAAAATGTATTTAAGCAGGTGTGCTCATTAGAATAGCTGGTTCTATTGTTTCTTATCGTTGCACCCCTGTAATTGTCAAATTCGAATGTATGTATTTGTTTGCATGTTAATGTACACTGAACGGAAAGCCTTCGACACTGGAATAAATATGTTTGTCGGTCCAATAGCTTTAGTCCTGGAATGTGTATTGACGTACAGTTTCATTCGCGCTACGAAAATGTATTCATTATCTCAAAATATTACACCACTGTGTTATAAGTTGTGGTTATTGCTGCAGTGAATTTGTTTAATTGCTTCACTGAATTGTTTTCACTGCTGCAGTGAATTTGTATATTGCTGCAATCATTTTGTTTTAATTTTGTAATTAAAATTTGTCATTGCCGCGATGATCATCTTCCATTGCGGCGATGAATATGTTTAATTTTGATGATAATATTGTTATATTTGCTGTCCATGCTCTATTTCTGCTGTTAAAGTTTAAATCATAGATAAAGGAAATAAGTAGATATCCCACAGACGTTGTTAAGTACTGCCACTAGGTGCTGTGTTGTCGTTTTGTAACTTTCATTGACGTTTCTCATAACATTCACTGACGTTTATTCAACAGTGTGGGACATTTTTTCAATACAAAAATAGAATCATTTTCCAGGTTGTGCTATTCAAACAACTAATTTAGTTTTTTTTATGTCGTTGTGTTCCCCACTTTCTAATTCAAATGTATTTTGGTTATGAGCTTTTTGGTTGTACTGTTATTGTTGGTATTCGTTTGTGTTGGCTTGTACAGCATCGGCCCACTAAACAAAACAAAATGCCTGTTGATGTTGCCTACAACACCTACTGCTATCACCTGTCGTAAATACATCTTGCAAGGTATATTTTGTTTGGGATCAAACGTTGTAATTATTGCATCCAGCTCCATCTGGAAAATATCCCATTGAACAAGAAATTTCCCATGGCATGTGCGATATCTAGTTAATTCCTTTATCTATGTTTTAAATGCTAGGACGAATACAGTTCACACATTGAACTTTTTCCTAATGTATGTACTTAATGTCTAATATACATATAATGTCTAATATAACCCTTTTAGTTCAATACGCTCATTGTCCAATACAACACATAATCAAACTACATATCGACGTTTAAATACCAAACCTCATAAGTCAACAATTCATATATTTCAAGAGAGCTAAAAAATGTACTTGAACCTTTTTAAAATAATTGATGCAATTTCCATTTCTAAAAGACATTCTGAAAAAAGGATTTAATGATGTTTTAGAAAGGTACAGTAAAGTAGCGTTCACAATGGCAGCAACGAATTTGTAATTCAAGATTACTCGTTCCCACTCACAGTAGTACATATAATGCCCTCTCATTAGGCATATAACAAATTTTGACGAAAAAATTGGCATACCACCACGTGGTGGCAAATATTGTACAAGTAATGAATATCACTTTTTTAGGTGATTTCGGTTCAAAAACGTTCCGCGCAAAAAGCGATTTCTAAAAAAAGTCAGATTTTTTTTTTAATATTTTTATTTTCAAATTTTTGTCAATTGTTATATGAAATAAGTTTTAAGTTTAAAGTATGTGATGATTTACACAATGGTAAAATGTCTTGCACAATTTTAATTGCACGCTCTGCGCAGATGTTACTTCGCTGAACTTCCTCAATAGCTGATGGTTTATTTACCCAATGTCTGAGAAATCATTCATTTGGTTTTGTGAAGCCGGCCAATGATTTCTGTAGTGTGGCGAAATTATTTTTGTTGAAAGTATGATCGGAAAACCAGATTTCGCTCCAAGCACCACACACAAACTTACAAATAGGATATAATTGCAAACGATATTCAGGAATAAGTATAAAGGCTAAAAGTGCCAAAATAGCTCTAGAATTCCAACGGGCATTACTGAGTGCTGGTATTGCTTTAAATTTTATGTAGGGAAAACGTTCATTTTTCTCGAAGTATTTAAAAGCTTGGACCAATTCATATAAGTATTGCATGTCATTTCGCTATTTAATGCTTTTAACCTTAATACACTCTTTATTTTGTTTATACTCCTTTTTTAGATCATCGTAATTTTCTATTAAATTTGGAATAAAATTGTATGAAATATTGGGCGATGATGTTTTTCCCTCTAAAAGCTCATCCATGACATGTTTTAATATCAAATCTAGCACATGATGTTGACAACCAATATACTGTGGAGCGGGCAATGAAAAGGATTTCAAAAAATTTTGTAGGCGAGTGACAACACCATGGTGTCTGCCAGTATTCACACTGGTTGTATCGCAAATTATCATTTTAATTGATTCCAACAAGTCGAAATCACATAATAATTCTTTTATTCCGTGAAATATCGTCGACGCTTTTCCATCATTCAGAACTAGTACACCTAATTTTACTTCCCTAGAAGCATTTTTCAGTACTACGACCTGATATTCCTTCTTTCCAATTTTTTTCCCCGTCAAAATGCAAGCACCAGTTTTCATTGTTAAGAGTGTTTTTCAACAGTTTTTTCTTTTGTTCCGCATTTTTGGTGTAAGCTTTGTAAATTCCAGGTTGGGATGGCGACATTATCTCTACACCAGATTCAGACAACTCTTTACATATTTTTGCGGCCTTTCTAGTGCTAACGTTTGCATTCATAACTAAGTTAACAGCTGCTTTCATAGACTTCTTTTTTTGTAATAGGCTGGCAGGTAGTTTGTAGGTAATATCATCATCTGATGACACCTGATCATGGTCCATTATGGTTGGAAGTTTGTAATCATCATCCAACGGCACATATCGGTTTCAGATATTGAAATCGGGAAATGCTCGTTGTTTGAAGTTATATCAAAAATTTTTTTAAAACTATATTTATTACGGCGTTTTAAAAAGTTTTGGTACGACTTTATTAATCTTTCCACATTTCTTTTAATAGACCTTAAGGAAAGTGTTTTAAAATTGAGTTTCTTCCACAAAACTGAAAGTTCACTAACGACAATTTGTGTTCTTCTTTTCTTACACTTTATTTCCTTTCCAAGGCTATTAAATCTTCCAATAACAAACTTTTCTTTGGCCTTTTTACATAGTTTAAACAATGGAATGTCCACATTTTTTATACATTGTGTATTGGTAGCTAAATTTTCTTTCCACGTATTACAATACTTTTCAACATTTTTAGCACTTGTCTTAAACATTTTTACACGAACAATATTTAATTATCCCGTTAAAAACAGATTTGAAATATTTATTTCAATTTCTAAATTGAATGATAAAACAAATGACTATATGATGTTATTATTATCTCACTATGCGAGTTCTTGAATAACTTGCTTTTTCTTTTTTAAATTTTTTAATATTGAATCAGAATTTTCTGAAAAAAAATTTCTTTGGGGTGGGTAGGGCACTTCCCTTAGGTCCATTAAAAGTCGTTTGGAATAATAGGAAGATTATTAGTTAAATAAATATCTATTATTATGAAGAAAAACGTGTACACTGTACAAAACTTTTTTTCTTTTTTTCAGCAGTTTCGTTTTGCGCGGAAACTTTTTTGCAATTTCGCAAAAAAAAAATAATGGGGGTTCATACTTTTTTATGCTCTATTCGACTATGGTATGCCGTTTTTCGTATTTGCAAAAATTTTAAAAAGTTATATGCCTAATGTATACTGCTGTATAATGTAAAGAATGTTGCCAGTCAGCTGTTTTTCCGAACTTATTCGAACAAATTTGTTGCTTGTATTGTGAACGCCTGTTGAATTTGTTGCTATCAGTGTGAACGAGCCTTAAATGCAGAACAATATTTTCAACTCCTATCATCAAAAATCCGAAAATGGCAAATTTTTGACAGTAGGGTAATGCCATATAGAGCTGCCATCTGCCGCATCTGACGTTTCGTTTTACCACAGAGTTATATTATTAAGAGTGTGCATTAGCTCCTCTTTGTACTAACGAGTTCCGTGGGAGACATGGGAAACATATAGAGCATAGTGTATACACAGAGTTACATTATTAAGAGTGTGCACTAGTTCCTTTTTGTACTAACGAGTTCCGTGGAAGACTTGGGAAACATATAGAGTATAGTGTATTAAAAGAAAATGTGTTTTGTTCAGTTTTGTTATGCGCTATCCTTCGCTTTTTTGGAAGACTGATTTTCAAGATTTGTGTCGTGTTTTATTTACTTCCACCGAATAACCGTATTGCATCTTATTTGTTATTATATTTTTTTTGTTAATTTGGTTACTTTTTACCACTTTTTTAATACAATATCTCACAAAACTACCCGAAATTAAGAACGCGACCATGAACGAAAACATCAAAACAAAAGTGAAAAACATTCCAGTCAGCTATCACCATTTCTTCTTTGAAAGCATATTCCCTATCTGTTCTCCAAGTACTAAATTGAACAGCTGTCTCATCGATACCCCTTGATCTGTGGCTTGATGTTTTCGTTCGTGGTCGCGTTCTTAATTTCGGGTAGTTTTATGAAATATTGTATTAAAAAAGTGGTAAAAAGTGATCAAATTAACAAAAAATATAATAACAAATTAGATGCAATACGGTTATGCGGTGGAAGTAAATAAAACACGATACAAATCTTGAAAATCAATCTTCCAAAAAAGCGAAGCATAGCGCAAAACAAAAGTGAACAAAACACATTTTGTTTTAATACACTATACTCTATATGTTTCCCAAGTCTTCCACGGAACTCTTTAGTACAAAAAGCAACGAGTGCACACTCTTATGACCAGTTTTACAGTCAGTGGTGATCTTCGCTTCTTAGTTAAATTGTGGTTAAACATCGAATTGTGTTTTTTAGTCATTGTTTAACTATGATTTAACCACCCAATGTTGGTTGGTTAACTTATAGTCAGAACCATATTATTTTGACAATCAAATTATGTACTCACTGTCAAAGTGAGAAATGAAGATTATATAAAATACATGTTTCAGATTTGCGTATTTGTACACATACGTTGAGTCTAGATCGTTAAATTGTTGCTCCTGCATATATAGTTTTTTACACAATTTTGTTAAAATTACTTCGATTTTATGCATCTATTTCTTATTTTACATAATTCCATTTTGTTTGTTCCCCTTTGTTGTTTTTGTATTTATCCTAAAACACACGTTTTTTCCAATAAGAATACAAGGGTTGCCATATTAGTTGACAATATGGCGATTTACATTAACTCACCACTGAAAAACAAAATGCAAAGTTAACCTCTAATTAACTTAGAATTAAAATTAAGCAATCCGATAATTAACTACCCACTTAAAAACTGGCCATTAACACGTTGGCTGTCAAAGCCTTTTCAGGGTTTTGATCGTACAGTGAAATTGTCTTTTCACGATTTTGGTCACCTAAGGCCAACAACTTTTTTTGTTTTTTTTTTGTTTCTTAGTGCATAAAAATAATTTCTGACTACTCCACGACTTTGTTATAGGTCCTAATTTTGCAGTTATAACGGTTTGTTGTTTTTGGCCTAGGAGAACATAAAACATCTTGTGGGGCCACGTCGCACGAAAATGTGCGACAGTAATTTTTGATCTGTGTTTTATATTTTGGTTTTATTTTATTTATTTATTTATTTTTATTTTATATATAAAAAAGCTACAAACAAAAAAATTTCTATCACCAAGTTTCGGCAGGAGGTGGCAAATGCTTTGTTGGATTTAAAGTCTGCAGAACCCACCACAATAGGAAAATATATTTTAGAAAAAAGAAAGGACGATAACGGAGAAACAATACGGCGTGCTTGCATTTTGTGTTACACCATTTCAAAGAAATCTTCTGATAGAGTCACAGTCAGAAAGAACTTAAAGAGGACCCACCACCTACTGCCCAATATGCCCTAATAAACCACAACTATGTGTAGATTGTTTTTCTATATATTCCCACCAGAAGAATTAATTTTGATAATTTTACTTTTAATTTTTTATTTTTCTACTGATTTTCATTAATTTTATTTTAATTTTTATAATTTTGCTCATATTCAAACTGAATTTTAAAAGAATTAATAAAAAAAAACAAATATAAATTTCCAACTTTTTTACTACCCAAAAAACCATAAAAACACGCTGCGGCCATGGGAAATACACCCAACTGTTCACCACAGGCCAGAGAATCCAAATCCCATGTAAAATTCCGTATAGTGGTGTGGTACAAAAATGTGCGACGTGGCCTCAGGGTAACATTTAGGTGTCGCACGAAAATGTGCGACGTGGCCTCAGGGTAACATTTAGGTGTCGCACGAAAATGTGCGACGTGGCCTCAGGGTAACAATTGGGTGTCGCACGAAAACGTGCGACATGGCAGTCAACGTGTTAATAATGTAACTCTGTGATCTGTGGTCAAAGACGATTTAGAATTAGACGACCAGAAGATATGCGCAACTTGGCAACCCTGGTAAAAGAGATCCAAAAGGTGCTAGGAGTTCACTCAAACGCATTTCTCTCTCGCGTCATATCTAGCTTATTTCATACTTTTTGCATAGTTTATGTAATTTTATTTCAACATAGTTTCAAATTATAACATTTGATCCCAAATAAAATATACATTGCAAAATGTGTTTAGAACAGGTGATAACAGTAGGTGCTGTAGGCAACATCAACAGGCATTTTGTTTTGTGTAGTGGGCCGATGCTGTACAAGTCAACACACACGAATACCTACAATAACAGTACACCAAAAAAGCTCATAACCAAAATGCATTTGAATTAGAAAGTGAGGAACACATCGACATGAAAAAAACTAAATTACTTGTTTGAATAGCACATCCTGGAAAATGATTCTATTTCTGTATTGAAAAAATGTCCCACACGTTGAATAAATGTCAGTGAATGTTATGAGAAACGTCAATGAAAGTTACAAAACGACAACACAGCACCTAGTGGCAGTACTTAACAACGCCTGTGGGATGTCTACTTATTTCCTTCATCTATGTTGTGACCGACCATGTCGCCATCTATTATTTAAAATTAGCATTTGGCATATACGTCGTGTAATAAATATGTACAGTCGTTGATGGCGTCTAATTATATGTATGTACTGTCTTTAATTACCATATGACACATTAGTATATGTACCGTCTTTATATGTACAGTTTGTTAAATAAAAAAATACTGTACTACACTTTAATATCACAAACCATCAACAGTGGACTCCAGACTAAAGCCCCCAACAATGCAAGCAGCATGAGCAAAACGTTTTACAATGCAAGCAACAATTTACTTAGAATGTGTTGCATTTATAATATTAATAAAATATTTAAATTTATGAAATATTTGCAAATTTGGAAAAAAATTATACTTTTTCATTGATATTTCTTAGTTTGAAAACAGATATTTCTTAGTTTGGCGCAGAAATTGATCTACTTCTACTTCAGCAACAATTTTGTTCGAAGCAAGATACATAATTGACAGCTAGATGGCGCTTCATCTGGAATTTCAATTCAAAAAATAAGAAATATCAATGATAATGTAGAAACTATTTGTTTCAAAAACTGTATTTTTCAACATAATTTTATCTGTACAATGTGTTTATTGTAAATATTTCATGTATTTGAATATTTTATTAATATTCAACATACAACACTGTATGTGGCATTCGAAGTAAATTGTTGCCTATTGAAAATATTGCTTGCATTGTGATTCCTGCTTTAAGCAGCAGTCGCATTGGGAGCGACCATTTCTGTTTTCATGCCGTCTCGCTCTTTCTCACAACATTTCACATAAGTGCCTTTCAGTTTTGCCACCAAAAATGTTGCTGCCATTTAACGCTGATGTTGGTCTACTTCAACTACAGCAACCATTTTGTTCGAAAAAAAGTACTACATTGACATACAGATGTCGCTTTTTTTGTATTTTCCTTACATATGGTATTAAATGTAAACAATGAAGTGACAATTCTCTGTTGTGTCTGTCTCTATGTTTACAATCGTTGTGTTTATTATTGTGTATTTTACGGTGTTATATTCATTCAATATGAACGAAGCGGAAACTTTTTCATTTATGAATATTATAATATTATTTATTGAATATTATTATTGAATATTATTATAATATTACTTCAAAAATATTTTCAAACTTTGCCCAAAGACCAGAAATAATTATCTCTCTTGACAATCAGCTGTTTATGTTCCAAAGCGCATTTTCTGTTTTGCCGCTTCCATTGTGAACACCATCAAAAATGGTCGCTCCCATTGTGACTGCTGCTTTACTCTGTGAAATTGAATCTACTTCTACTCGAACAACAGTTTTGTTCGAATCAAGCAATAATATAATTGACACCTGCTTGACCTTGAATTTTATTTCCAAACTAAGAAATAGCAATGGAAAATCTAACTGAAGGGAATGTGAAAATTTCTGCTGCAGTAGAACTATAATAATTTCTGCACAAAATTTCAATTACAATCGTCTACAGAATTAACACCTAGATGGCGCTTCATCTGGAATTTAATTTTAAAAATAAGAAATATCAACTGTAATTTGCAACATAATTTTATCTGTCAAATGTAAATACTATTTCATATAATTAAATATTTTAGTTTAGTTGGAAAAAACCTCTTAGCAACAAACCATGGTACGATGAAGATGAAAAGAACGCTGCGCGCATGGCAATGCTTCAGTCAATTAGAAGACGAGCTGCGACTGAGCGGTATAGGGGGAAAAAGAAAGGAGGTAAACATTCACCTTAGGCAGTGGAGAAAGCACGAGAGTGAGAAAATTGAAACATACAGAAGGAAGAACGAAGCCCGAAAATTCTACCAAAAAGTCAAAAACGGAACTAATGGGCATGGTTCAGGGCCCCCCTTCTGTAAAGACAAGGATGGAAGATGGAAATCTCATCGCAGATGAGCAGAATATGATGGGAATATGGAGAGATATTTTATCTGCGCTACTGGTACATGAGATATCAAATGACGAGACAGTCGATTACAATTTGGACGACGACGTCGATTGCCCCCTCCTAACCAAGACGAGGTCAGAACAGCTAATGCCCGTCTTAAGAACAACTAAGCCGTAGGAGCCGATGGATTACCGGCGGAGCTGTTTAAGGCTGGCGGCGATGAGCTGATAAGGTGCATGCATCAGCTCATTAGCAAAATTTGGTTAGATGAATGCATGCCCGGCGAGTGGAGTCTCAGTGTACTATGCCCAGACATGGAAATTTTAATTAGCATTGGATTTTTATTTGCATTGGATTTTAATTTGCATTACCTTATCTAATGCGAATGGCAATTAAAAAATTTCACTTTGCATTTGCTCAGGCATTGCAAATGCAGGTTGTGGAATCGGATGCCAATTGTAACGAAATATGGGAATGCTTTTAATTGTTTGGAATTTGTTTCACTGCTGGCAATTCTGTTTTTAAAGTATTTTATATGCACAGGTTTGTGGCTTTGATAGGTATTACCTCATAGTACTTTCAAATTCATAAACCTGAACTGCATAAAATATTTGAAAACCAAAAATCTCAATATGAAGGAAGAGCTTTGAAAATAAGTACAATTGTCAACGGTATTGCAATTTTTTTTCCAATTAAACTACAAATTATAATTATCATATAAATAATTTCGAAACTAAGCGAGGTCACAGCCAAGGCGACGCCCTATCGTGCGACCTAAGAAATAGTCAAGCAAAAGTGGATCTGACAGTAAATGAGGAAAAGGCAAAATTAATGATTTTAACGAGCAGGGCCTTCATGCGATTAGACCAAAGCGTGAACGTTGATAACCGTTGTAATTTCGATTGTAATAACTCGGATCTGCCGTAAACAAAAACAACAACGTCAGCCTTGAGATCAAGCGGAGAATTGTGCTTGCGAATAGATGTTATTTTGGACTAAGCAATCACTTTTGAGATAAATCCCTCTCTCGAGTAACAACAGTTCTACTGTACTAGACTCTCAAACAACCTGTCTGGCTTTATGGCGCAGAATCATGGGGTAGACGAAAACATTTGTAGGAGTCGTAGGATTTTCGAAACCGAACTCGAAGGAAGACGTAAAATAGGAAGACCAAGACTCCGTTGGAGGGATCAGGTTGACGAATTCCTGCGTCCACTTGGTACTGCCAACTGGAGAGATAATGCAAAAGATCGCACTGGTTGGCGAAATATGTTATCTTCGTTTTGTAAGGTCCGTGAACCCCTGGAGTTGTTCGAGACCGGATAAGAAGGTAAGCAAATATTTTATTAATATTCGAAATACAACACTGTATGTGACATTCGAACGCTTTTCGAAAATATTGCTTGCATTGTGATTCCTGCTCTAATCCCTATTTTAAATTAAACTCGTTTGATTTTTTTATTTTTTTTATTGATCCAACATGAAATTTTGGATATTTTTTTTTTGTTTTTCGTATGTTTTTTTTTTTTTTTTTTTTTGTAATTATATAATATGTATGTATTTATGTATATTATGATTTTTGGTTTTGTTGTTGGTAATTTTCATATTTTTTTGTTACGTTTGAGTAAAACTTTTGTTTTATTTATCTTTTTTTTTTTGTTTTAAATATATTTTCATGTATGTATGTATGGTAGTATGCATAAATTGATATATCTTTTGTTTCGTTATGTTTTTCTTTTCTTTTAGGGGTTGGGGAGGAAATTTTCATTGTTCGCTAATTAAGTATTTGATTTTTTTTTAAATTTTTGAATGTTTAAATGTATTTATATATATAATATTTTCGATTTCTTCTTCTTTCTCCGAGGGTCTTTATATGTATAATATAGTATATGGAATTGTTGGAAAGTTATAGATTAATCGGAGAAATTATGGGGTTGGGTATGTCATATGGTATGTACTAAATATAAGTAGATCTCGTGTTAATATAAAGTGACATTTAATGACAACATTTTTATTTTAAATTTTGTATAGATTTGTTTAGATTTTTCCTCACAGAATATTTATATTTTGAATGGAATTTCTAGTTAGGAAGGATAGTAGTCGTTTTGACGAGAGTATAAAAATGTATTAATGGGTCTTGGTTTGTAAGGGAATGTATTAAAATTGTGCGAAAGATTTGTATTTTTTTGTTTTTGTTTTGGATAATGATGACGATGATGAGTAGAGTTAGGAGTAGCAGTAAAAAATTGTGTGATTATGTTATGATTTGTTGTTTGTAGAGTTTATGAGATTTTTCTGCTTAAAGTAAAAGATGAGATTTTGATTTTTTGTTCATTTTATGTTTTCATTTCATGATGTCATAAAGAAAACTTGTATGTTTTAAGTTTTAAATTTAAATTTAATGATTTTTTTTATATCAAACATAAATTGTAAATGTAAATATGTTTTTATGCTGTTAATCCATAAAACTAAGCTGACATATTTTTAAAGAGTGACAGAGAGAATGATATATATGTTGTTTTGTTTTAAACGGATCTACAAAATTGGCGAAAAATATTTAAATTTAAAAAAAATTAGAATTTTGGAAAAAGTTTTTTAATTTTAAGATTTTTAAATCCAGACCTTTACAAAGCCTTTATGGCGCTGAGGCGAAACTCATTGTAAATTTTTGAATTTAAAGGAAATAAAACTAATTAAACTAAAAAAATTATGAATATGGTTTTTAATTATTTTTATGAATAAACTATCCATTGGTTGGGGAAAGAAAAATATCAGAAATATTGTACCCATTTAATTTTGTTTAATTATTTTTTGAAGAATATTGTAATTTATTTCGAATTGGCCACAAGGCTTCAGAGTACAAGTCAATAAAGCAAAACAAATCAAACAAACCTAAAACATTAAAACCGTAAATTTCGAGTCAGAATCGTATTCAAAAGTGTCGAAATAACTTTGGAATTTTTCCGAGTCAGAGTCGAATTAACAAGTTTTCCCAATCAAAATCGTAATCGGAACAGGCAAATTAATTATTTACTTCTCCGAATCCGAATTGATATTGTAAGAATCCAAATAGTTTAAAAAACTTTTTCGAGTCTGATTCGAAAAAGCGTACTACTCCGAATCAGAGCCAAAGCTAAGAGTGGTAATACTAATTTCAATCAGTCTGTGTAGGAAATTACTGTAGGCACTTTCCCGAGTCAGAATTTTTCGAAATAACTTCTATCTCCATGGTTGAGATGAAACTAATTTATTTTCCGTGGCAGATTCGAAATTATAAGAGTCGCAATAATTTATCACTCTGAGTAAAATTCAAAATTTTTTACTTCTGTGTTTTTCTTAGTTTTATTGATAAATATTTCTTTGTACACTTTGAATAACCTTATAAATTGAATCAAAGTTGAAAGTGTATGAATGGAATAATTTATTACTCTGAGCCAGAGTTGATATTGTAGGAGTTTATATAATATAATCCTCCGAGTGAGAGTTTTGAAAGTCGAAATTATAGAATTTCGAGTCTGCAACGGATCCGAAAGAGTTGAAATAACTTTGGCATTTATTCGAGCCAGAGTGGTCATACGTTCCAAAACAAACTTGAGATCAGAAGAGTAAAATTAAGTATTTGCTTCCCCGAATCAGTATTGCAATGTTATGAGTCAAAATAATTTAGATACCTTTCCGTGTCTGAGTTGAAAAATCTTACTACTACGAGCCAGAGTCAATACTGTATGCAATACTCATTCAAAGAGTCAGGGTAAAACATACCAGACCATTTTCCCAAGTTGTATGTCTCGAAATGAGTTATAACTCCGTCCTAGATTCGAATTTACTTTTTTCGTTAGAGTCAAGCTACAAATTGTAACAGTCGAAATTAGTTATTTCTCTGAGTCAAAATCAAATTACTAAAAGCCGAAATTACTTACATTTCCGAGTGCCAGAGTGAAAATTGTAAGAGTCACAATGAATTATATTTGCGAGTAGGACTTGAAGTTCTCCACTTTTCAGAGTCAAAGTAAAAAAAAAAATTTCTTCGAAACTGCGTATACGATCGGTAAGAACTCAATTTAGTTACTTGTCTAAACTGGAGTCGAATTAGATACTACTCCGTGGCAGTTTCTAAATCACTAGCCAAAATCTATGTACTAAAGTAGACAGTCAAAATTTCTCTCGACTCAAATGCCAACAAACAAAACGAGTGAATATAATATTCAAAATTGAATATTGAATAATTGAATAATATTGAATAATTTGAATGTTTTGATGATGTTATTGTATAACCTATACAAATTTCACCAATGTTTAGATAAAATTACATGAAGTATAGACAAAGTATGAAATAATCAAGATAACACGCTAGAGAGAAATGCGTTTGAGTGAATCGTGTCGACTTTGTGGTTCTCTTTTACGAGGGTTACCAAATTGGGCACACCTTCTGATCATCTACTTCCTGATCATCTTTGTCACTCACTTCAAAGTCAAAACTCTAAGGGCCGCAATCATACATGGGTTTTTTAATTTGTATTGTATTTTAATTTGCTTTACTTTATTTAATGCAAATGCAAAAGAATTACCATTGTCCGCAATGACAATTTAAAAATTTTGAATTTGCATTTGATCAGGCAATGCAAATGCAGGTTGTGGAATCGCATACCAATTGTAATGAAATATTGAAATTCTTTTAATTGTTTTGAATTTGTTTGACTGCTGGCAATTCTGTTTTTAAAGTATTTTAGAAGTAGAGGTTTGTGGCTGCGATAGGTACTGTCTCGTACTACTTTCAAATTCATAAACCTGTACTGTATAAAATAGATGAAAACCAAAACTGCCAGCTTTGAAGGAAATGGATTAAAAAGAAGTACAATTGCCAATGGTATTGATTTGTTTTAAATTTACATTTTGACAGGTAAATCAAATTAAACTTCACATTATAATTGGCATACAATTAATTTGCTCCATGTATGCTTCCGAGACATAAACTCCTTGCAGATATTTGTAAACAAATGCCTTCGAATAATTCTACGTATATTTTGGCCACAAACCATCTCGAACGACAATCTGTGGCGTGCAACAAATCATGTACCAATACGCGTAGAAATACAGAGAAGAAAGTGGAACTGGATCGGACACACACTCCGAAAACCATTGAAATGCGATTAACTGGAATCTTCAAGGGAGTCGCAGAGTAGACCGACCAACTCATACATCGCGAAGGCAAATTGAAAACGAGATGAAGAAAATGCAGAAAAGCTGAAGAGATGTAAAAAATATAGCGATGGACAGATCTAAATTCAAGAAGTTTGTTGAGACTGAATGGTTCTTATAGGATCGAAGGGAAAATATATACATACTTATATATATGTATAAGGGACCATGTGATTTTGAAAGAACACAAAATGACGAACAAGAACAAAGCTTCTATAAAAAGCTAATATAGAAGTGGAATCTCAGTGGAAAATATACATAATTTCCTTGGTTGTAAAATTGGAATTGTATTTCTGCTGAAACATTTTAAAATTTCGTTTCCTTTCATTAAATTTTTTTATATTATTTTACTTTTGTTGCAAAAAGGGAAAAATGGATAGTTGGAATTGCATTTCTGTTCAAACATTTTATATTTTTTGAATTTGAATATTTTCTTGAATTTCCTGAATTTTCTAGATTTGAATTTCTCTACATTAACTAACAATTTTAACGTCTCGTCTCATTTAATTTAATTTTTTATGTTTTTTTACTTTTGTTGAAAAAATGGTAAAAATGGAAAGTTTGAATAGAATTTCTGTTCAAACATTTTATATTTTTTGAATTTGAATATATTCCTAAATTTCCTGAATTTTCTTGATTTGAAATTCTCATGCATTAACTAAAAATGTTAACGTCTCGTTTCATTTCATTTAACTTTTTATATTTTTTTACTTTTGTTTCAAAAATGGAAAAAATGGAAAGTTGGAATTGCATTTCTGCTCAAAACATTTTAAAGTTTTTGAAATTGAATATTTTTTGGAATTTCCTGAATTTTCTTGATTTGAATTTCTCATACATTAACTAACAATTTTAACGTCTCGCTTAATTGCATTACATTTTTTATATGTTTTGACTTTTGTTGCAAAAATGGCGTATGCTTTGCAACGATCAGCTGATAAATTTGGGAATTCGGGTTTTATTATTTATTTTATTGTTTGGCAAAGCACTGGGAACTCTTCGTATTTAAACTCGGATCAAATATGAATAAAAATTAGCTTATTGCGTATTTAATAATTTAAAAGTTTTTGTTTCAACATTCAATACTTTCTTGGTCCAAAGAATTCCCTAGAAAATTTTCGAATTTCAAAAATGCTAATTTTAAAATTGCGTGGTTTTTTTTCTCGAATTTTGTAGATCTGTCTAAAATTATGTCAATTTAATGAGAGTGAGTCATTGTTTGCAATTTTTTATATTTCGATATTTTAAGCCAAAATTTTTAACTTTTCACATTGAATCAAACGTTATTACCAAAAAATTTTTGTGTTTTTTTTTTTAAATTTGAAATATTTTTTTGATTTTGATTTTATTTTTTTTACCTAGATATCGTTATCGAAAATTTCTTTGTCGTAATTTTGTGTATTTTTGTTTAAAATTGTTTTTCTTTTTTAAATTTTGAATTTGAATTTAGAATTTTAAATATAAATTTGTCATTTTTTGTATTTTTGTAATGAACTCCCTTAAATTGTAGATATAATATGAATGTATATTTCTTTTTAGCAATGAACCTTAACGCGCTACATATAATTTATGGGTTTGGTATTAAAGTTTAAGATTTTCATAATAATAATGGCTGTAATAGTTTATTTTTTTATAAAATTTTTTTAATAAGCCATACACATCTATAAATAGTTATGTTCACAACACTACATTTATGTATATATATATATATGTATTTATATATATATTTGATATTTCAAAATATTTGTATATAAAAAAATCAAGCCTTAAAAAAACATAAAATAATCTATACAAACTTGTGTCAAGTTTTTATTCAAGATTTTACTTAAGTTTTCTTTGGAAAAACTTAACAAAATATTAAAGATTTGTTAAGTTTTTTTTTCAAAATTCTATAACTCACTGTAAAAAAGGGTCCTACGTTAAGTTCTCTTGTTCTAAATTAACTATTAAAAAGCGCATATATTTTTTTATAAGCAACTAATACAAATTAACACATTAATGTTTATATTTTAAGCCTCGTTAACTAAAGGTTATGGGTTTACCTAAACTAGGCAAACAAAAAGTATTGAATAAATATGAGTTAGTAGAATATGTAAACTATGTCAATAATGTAAAAAAGTAGTTGAATTTTCACATGTAAATGATGTCATTAATGAAAATTATTACAAATATTTATTTATGTTTGGGAAAGATTTGATTTTTTTTCTTCTCTTTTTTTGTGAAATTTCGTGGTTTTTAATAGTATTTTTTTTTGGTTAGAAATCTTTTGTTGTTTTTAATTTCAAAGGTGGTTTTTAAATTTTACTTTTTCGTTATATTTTGTTGAAATTGTTGTTATATCTATATTGTATGTGTTATTGTTGTAAAGTAAATCGGTTATTTATGGCTGTGTCACGATATGCTGTGTAAAACGGGTAAAACTTTATCGCAAATAGCCAAGTAAAACCACAACAGTGTTAAACATCTTCAGAAGCAATTTAAAATGCACTTTCCAAAAATCTCAGGCTTAGAATCGCAAGGTTTAACTACTCTTCGGAAATCTGTTTAATTCATAATGTTTAATCAAATACAACTACCATTTCCCCAAAGTCTTATTATGTTGCATACTTTGTGGATGCATTAGGTTTATTGCATATTTAAAGATATGTTAAAGTTTACAGATATAATTAAAATCCGTTAAAGTCTTACTGTACTAAAGGCAACATTTTGAAGACCCCTTTACTCAAATTTCAATATACTTTCACCCTAAATATTGCAATGCTCTCCACTTCATTGCACTAATCCTGAAGTAATGCTGCATACTTGATTCCACCATTTAAAAAAGAGAGTCAGGTACTACTCCAAATTTTGAAGAGGGCAAAAATTGTTACATAACTTCACGAGTCAGATCCAATTTAACGTTATTTTTCGAAAAATGTAAAAGCCGAAATATCCAGCTATATAAAATAAACCTACGTTATGTTGCATACTTTGTAGACGCATTAAGTTTTTTGCATACCTCCTAGATGTATGTTAAAATTTTCAGATGGAAAAAAATACGCAAAGGTCTGACTGTACTACGCAAAGGTCTTACTGTACTAAAGATATTATTTTAAAAACCTCTTTAATCAAATTTGTAAACTATATCAGTTTAAATATAACATCGACCCCCTCTTCACGGCTGTATTCCTGAAGTTATTCTACAGAAAATATTTCACTATTTAAAAAAAAGAGAGAAAAGGTTTTACTTCTCCATATCAGTATTGAAATTGTAAAAGCCAAAATTATTTAAATTCCATTACGAATCAGAGACACAATAAATTCCATCTGCCAAATATAAATATTTATAAGGTGAAACCATATTACGTTGCATACTTTGTGGATGTATTAAGTTTGTTGCATATCGTCGCTGTGAAATCAAATAGGTATATCTGCAAAATGCATACTTTTCACAAGAGCGCTTTAAAGTGTTCGTATGATATATTTAAATATATGAAATGCATATCGGCCCAACGCCATCTGACGAATTTTTACTCAACTACTACACGACATGCTGGTTCGACATAAAAATAGCTGGGGGAATGTTGATGACACCAACAACTCAAAAACTCAATTTTTGCACATATTCCGGTTTGATTTTACACCAACGATATGACGAGATACATTAAAGTCTTCGTGACGAACAAATTTACGCCAGGTCTTACTGAACTAAAGATGTAATATTGAAATCCTCTTTACCCAAGGTTCAAAACTATTTCAACTAAAATATAACATAGCAGGATTCCTGATGTAATCCAAAGAGGACAAATAAAGGTAGAGAAGAAAAAAGTGCGAAATTTGGCAACCCTCGTCGAAGAGAACCAAAAAGTCCAGTCGATTCACTCAAACGCATTTCTCTCTCGCGTCATAAATTGATTATTTCACAATTTTTAAATACTTTATGAAATTTTATTTAAAAATGGTTGGAATTTCAATAGTTAGACACAATAGAAACACCATTCCACTCCGTGAGTAAATTCTCTTCTCTACCTTATTTCATTAAATATTTATGATATTTTCAACTCCATTTGTTGTATGAAAACCATTTTGTAATAGCTCATGCTGCGGTTACAACTCTGTACTGTTGCATACTTTGTAGCTGAATAAATGTATTGTTTTCTTTAGGGAGTTTTTGTGGCAGCTTCAAATGTGTGCAAATGGTTTCGTGCCATGGATTAAGGAAAACACATGAGAGCTTTTAAATCAGCGAGCAAAGGCATAAAAATAGCGAAAACTGTGCCAAAACCAGGACTGCGAAAGCTTTAGCTCCACAAGAACGCGCCAGACTGGACAAGATGGTGAGGAAAGGCGTAAGGACGGATAAAAGCTATGAGGAAAACAAATTGCAACAAAGGCACGAGCAGCAGCAGATACTCATCGTAGCGGACACCCCTCCCGATCAATGCGTCAATTAACGAATTCCACATTCTCTACCACCAAACCTTTAATGGATAGCTCAGGTGAAATGACTACGTGCAAAGAGAAACAGATCAAGATATGGGAAGAATACTACAGAAAACTTCTCTCAGCACCACCTCACATGCCTTCAACACCAGGAGGACAATCAATTCTACACCACATGCCAGAATATCTCCGAAATACCATTCGCGATTTCATCCCTGAAGCTCGGCAAGGCCCCTGGTCCTGATATCATACCTCCAGAGTTACTGAAAGCAGACTACATTCTAAGGGCTGCAATCCTGCATCCGATTATAACACTATAAGCATCGACATAGGTACATGCCTTCAACACCAGGAGGAGAGTCAATTCTACACCACATTCCAGAATATCTCCGAAATATCATTCGCGATTTCATCCCTGAATTCCTATCAATTTACCCCCCGAGTTACTGAAAGCCGACTACGTGCTAAGGGCTAAACTCATGCATCCGATCATATCAGACTCCTGGAATAGTGAAACACTGCCGTCGAACGTCACGGAAGTAAACTTAATTCTGCTGCCAAAGAAAGGCAACCTCTCTGATTGCAAGAATTGGATAGGAACCACGTTAGTGCATGGTGAATAAATTTGTCGCGCACGTCATCAATAAGTGACTATCGGATCATGTGTCACCTAGTCTGAGGAACGAGCAGTCTAGATTTAGAGCGCATCAAACCTGCGTCGACCATGTCAACACATTGCGCATAATACTGGAGCAATCCTTCGAACGGCGCACACCTCTCTATGTATGCTTTATACATTTCGAAAATGCTTTCGACACTATGATCCACAATGTAATCTTGAAAGCACTAGAATGCAAAGGAGCCCTGAGAAAATTCAGCCGTCAGACCAAAAGCTTGTACGACGGTGCCACCTGCCGAATACTGCACGAACAATATCTAAGTCACCGAATTCCAATGGAGAAAGGTGTGCGTCAAGGATGTGTCCTATCACCACTGTTTTTCAACATCGTACTTGACGCCGTAATGATCCGTGCATCTCAAGATAACAGAGGAATTACGTTGCTACTACAGGGCAACCTTGGAGATCTAGCATATGCCGATGACATCTGCCGCCTTGCACATAAGCACAGGGATATAACTGGTATGCTGACCGATGTCAAACAAAGTCTTATTATGTTGCATACTTTGTGGATGCATTCAGATTGTTGAATATTTGCAGATATGTTGTCTTCAAACACAGGGTTGCAAATAATCAGACCTAAAACCAAATAACGCCAAAACAATTTCCACAGGTGACAACCCAATAGTTAATGTGGACGCCTATTTTTATTTAGGCAGCCTCATTACTGCCAAAGGTGGAACAGCTAAAGACATCGGATACCGAATTATAATGGGCGTGCAGCATTCAGCTCTCTTTGGAAGATATGGAGGTGCACATGTATCACAAGAAACACCAACATTAAGCTACATATTTAGTGCATAAAATTTGCGGATCTTTATGGCTGCGAGACATGGAACGTAGGCAACAAAGATTTCCCGGCCTTGCAAGCTTTTATCAACTGCTGCTTATGAAAAATCATACGCATCTTTGTCTTTTTGTTGTTGTTTGGGTGCAAATATAACATGTTTGTAGCTTGTGGAAAATATATTATACTTGTGCCCAAACACATTGTGTTTGCAATTCAATGTAACATATTTGGGACACAATGATTAATAGCTTATAATATATGCATTTGTGACCCAAATGTGGCTTTATTTGTTGAAAACTGCTGAAAACAAAACGTGATAGACAATAAAGAAACAAAAAGCAGCAGGTCTCCAATTAACGAAAACAATGCTTGCATGTTTACATGGTTCCTGCAATATGTTGCTGGGACCGATATTTTTCAGCGTGTGGCCGGCCACGCACCAGGAATCAATAGCCTTGGAAATCCGACGCCATAAGTAGATTGGAATCCGCAGGCCAGTCGCAGAAGAGGAAGACCGGCTAATACGTGGTGGTGGTTGATAGACGCAAAAGCATTAGAAGCAGGCTATACATGACGGGAAATTAAGAATTTAGCTTTAGATAACATAAACTGGAAAGAATCTGTTACGACCCTGTGCTCTTTCTAGGAACTATGGGAAAATATATATAATATTTTTTAAATGAACGATCTTAATCTCGGCTTTGTGGATGAAAATGTCTTCTGTAATTATCGCCTATGGATTAACAGAAGTTCTTTCAAGGATCTTCGAAAAATTTCTGCAGCGATTAAATCAAAAATGTCACTTTGTGGCGTTCAAGTTATTTTGTTGCCGACTTTTAGGCTATTGATTTAACGTGCATGTATGGCGGTTCCTTTATAAGTGTATTTAAAACTCGTGTGAAAATGCGGTGTCTTATTAACTTTGCTTGGGCATGGGCGCTTTAAGTGGTTTGAAACTTCACTAGAAAATAATGATAAATGTTGCATACATTTGGGCGACATGATAGGGTTGCCTATATCAACACCGGAATTCTGTAACTTTTTAACGAAAAAATTTACAAACAGTTACAGTTACAATTCGGAAATTTTTTATTGAAATTTTATTAAGTTTGACATGAAACTAACGATCTTTATCGTTAAAAAGTTCCAGAATTCCGTTGCAGGTATGAAACTCTTCGACAAAAATAGAGGATTTGCAAAAATATGTTGATTAGTTCAAGAAAAAAACATTTGCTGTATTACCTTGAGGCTGAAAAGAGCCGTTTCAAATACTAGGATTAATCTTCATTAGAAAAATGTTGATGTACTAGGAATTGCTTTGCTTTGCTTAGGCCTAAAGTATTCATATTGAATGCTTGATGCTTTAAAGATGTAAGAAACTGTTGTCGAGCTTCAAGATAAATTATGAATTAAAGTTTTACCCAGCTATTTATGTGAGCTTAGTGTTTGTTATGTTGTGATTTCATTGGAGTTTTAAGCAAAATAAAATTTATATAAATACTTTAAAAAGAAAATATATTTAAATCTTAATATTTACCACATTTTTAAGATTAAATCAATATCAACCTGCCGCTTACAAATTTTTTCCAAAAAAATTTTTGAGCAAAATGTTTTACAATGACACAAAAATAGTTTAATTCAGTCTTTTTCTATATATATATATGATTTTTTCACAATGAAAAATGTGGAAAATATTAAGAAGTTAAAAAAAATAAAAATGAGGAATAAGAAAAATAAAAAAATTAATTCAATTTAGAAAAATAAGAAACACTAAAAGAAAAAATTAAAAGAAAGATTAAAAGAAACAACATGATTAAAAATTTATAAAACAAATACAAAACACTAAATTAATTAAAAATATTAATATAAAAATATAAATTAAATCAAAAATATACATACCCCTTAAGCTGAACGAACAAAAAAAAATAAAATTATAAATAAAACAAAATATATTTCAAAAATTGTTGTCGTTTTTTATATTTAAAGAAAATAAAATAAAGCATTTTCGAAACTTAAAATTACAAAATTATGAAAAATTATAAATAAATGTTTTCGCTTAATCGAAATGAAAACAATACATGTACACTAAAGTGAACATAAGTCACTTTGTAGATAAACATACAACTCCGAAACTAATTTACAAATAACGTTGAGAGGTAAATTTAGCGATACTGGCTAAAACTTCAATCATACGATTGTACTCCTCAGAGTTTTGATTCTCTGAATACTGACGGTTGAAATGTAAAGCTTTATTTGTCAGGCTAGCAAGCCTTTGAAACTTTTGAAAATTGTTTCATTTTCGATCAAAAATTTTGATGAAATTTGTTATATCAATTTCGACTCAGAGTTTCAAAATCTAGGTAGTTAAAATAGCTAGTGATCCTAAATTTACACCTCAAGGTAAACCCAAAAATAGTAGTAGAAAATATTAAAGCTTTTCTTATAAATATTCGGATGTCAAATCAAAAACGATAAATAAACTAAAATCAAAGTGAGGAGGGTTACCAATGTATAATACAAATGAAAGTGATGTCTTTGCAAAATTTAATAATAAATGTGTATATATGGGGGGAAGCACTGTTTAAAATTGTACATAATGAAAAAAAATAAATTACACCTGTTTTATGGATTAAAAGCGAGGAAAGAGTAGAAAAGTTCAATAAATAAATCCGTTTACATTGTGCAAGAGTTAATAAACATGATTCAATACAAGTTTCCATACAATATGTTGTTGGCAATGTTGCTAAACAATATGTTGTTAAAAAATGTTGCTGAAGATGAAAATAAACGTATTCAGATGATGTGAATAATCATATACATGTGTTGATTTATATTTGTTGATTGGTTGTAACTGGAATGTACACCATGAATGTGTTATTTATCCTGCGAGTAAATAAAATGTAATGAAGATGGTTCTAAAAAGCAAATAAAACATGTATAACGTAAGGATGTTGCTAAACAAAATCTTGAAAGTATATCCTTAGCGAAATGTTGTTAAAGACAAACATGTCTAGAAACATGTTTATATAGGAAATATGTCTCGCATTGTGTTTCTAAATTATTTGAAAAATATTATAATATGTATGGATATGGATGGAAACCTGTTAATAAATTGGAGTAAAACAAAATGTTGTTAAAAAGTTAAGATTTAAAAAATTCTAAATATGTTGCTAGGAACATATTAATATCTCTTCGAATTTATGTTGCTAGGAACATATTCATATCTCTTCCAATTTATGTTGCTAGAAACATATTTACATCTCTTCCAATTTAAGTTGCCAGCAACATATTTATATCTCTTCGAATTTATGTTGCTAGGCACATATTTATATTGGAAATTTTTTGACACAAAAAATATTAAAGCAATTAATATTAAAAATATTAATTTTCAATATAAAAAATATTATCAATTTCTTCGGATTATTTTATCAAAATTGTTGCGCTTCTTTCCTGCTGAACCTTAGAAAGTTGCGTTTTTTCGTCATGTCTGTATGAGTTACTTAGTGTTATAAGAAATTACAATCATAAGTATAATGACTAACATAAACATCACAATCTTAAATATTTAAAAATAATTAAATAAAAATTTAGTTTTTTTGTTTGATTTGTAACATTAATAGGATTCAATGAAAGTTAAAGTAAAATTATAATTATGTGTATGTGTATGTATAATTTAAAAAGAAATATGACTTAAAATCTATGAGGTTTTCTTAAGAAAACTCTTTGCAGACACAAAAATAAATGGCAAATATTTGAATAATAAAATAATATTTATATATAATAATAATAATATAGTGACTTTTCTCTCGTTATATGTTGCTTAAAACATATAATTTTTCTTACATGAGATTCGATCATATATGTTTCTAAATAATGTATATATAGTTAATAAAATTTATAAGGAAATTATATAAAATACTAAACTCCTTAAAAACCACTTGATTTTGTGCTGTTTTCTTTAAAGTCAGAAAGCAAAGGTTCAATAATAGGGGGGGAAACATCAAGAAAGCTAAAGTCTTTTCTTTATAAACCACAAAAACACTTTGAAATATGTAAAATTTATCGCAATTATAAAAATGTTGCATTATTATTTATAAACATATTTCTAATCTTTGGTTTAACCATATTGGTCAACATCTGTTCGGCAACATGTTGCCAGCTTTTAATAATTCACGTCAGACTTTTAACTTCTGCGAAAATTTAAAAATTCAAATAGTTAAATAACGCGTTAATTTGATATTTGATTTAAAAACGAACGTTAACATAATTTTGCAACATGTTAGATAGAAACTTATGTAGAAACAATTGCAAGATTTTTTTTATCAAGAAACCCATTAAGGCTGGTACTAACTTCGTTCGCATGAAAAACATTGGCAACATCAACTTGTTTCCCTGTTGTTAATTGACAAGCATCATATGATTGTGAACGACTATATTTTCCTCGGTTTTTAATTTTGTTTTAATTAAAGTCTTGTTTTTGGAGAAATTGATTGAGGGTTGACAATATTGATAATTGTTTTCTTACCACTTGATTGGTTGTTTAAACTGGCTTAGAAACATAAAAATGTTGCTCGATACATGTTGCTGAGAAAGTGTGCGAATAACTGGCGGACATTTTTCGTCGATATCTCGCAGGCATGTTTTTAAAAATTTTGTTTTTATAAAATTTCGTACCTTAATAAAAGAAATTTTGGGTTGGCAAGAAAGTATTTTCGGTTTTCTCATAAAATGGTGCTTTTGTTATTTTTTAAATGCTTTTGGTCAGCTGACTAAATTCTTTGTTTTACAGTTGCACATCTGGCATTTCAAGTTTAAATAATGTAATCAGGGTTCAGTTTTCATTTAAATCGTGTTGTCAATATGGATGATAACAATAAACCTTTTCGTCATATTTTTCTATTTTATTTCCGAAAAAAATGATTTTAACTTATCTTCTAAATAGGAAAATGTAGTACAATAAGTGTAGTACAATAAGAGTCTAGCAACATGTATATAAGCAAAAGTGTATCTTTGGCTTGAAGTATATAGACAATGTTGCTGAGATATTGTTTGAATGTAACTGCTTCAGAATGTTTTTTAGAATGTTTTTAAGTTTTTATAAAACTGTTTTCGAAACCAATTGGGGAGAAATGCGAAAAATCAATCCTGTTGGAATCATATGTTGTTGACTTTCTTGCGGAAAGACCTTTAATATGACGTACAACAGTTTAACATTTTTGGAAATATTGAACTTTAATAAAAGTTACAAAGCATTATCTGAATGGGAAAGTAACTTGAAGTTTATAAGCAAGTATTGCTGAGATAATGTTTAAAAACTGATACTGAAAATTATCCTTAATTTGTTGAATTTTAAAATTTTAAGAAAACTTGAAACTTGAACTATGACAGAAGTTTCTGTATAGCGAAGTGATTTGAAGTGTATAAGCAAATGTTGCTAAGATATTGGTTAAAACCTAGTAATGAAATTTGTGGTTAATATGTTGAATCTCAAAATTTTAAAAATTTTAAACTATTGAACTTTGACAGAAGTTCCCAAGTATTTTCTGAATAGTGAAACGACTTGAAGTTTATAAGCAACTGTTGCTAAGGAAATGGTTAGCAATTGATAATGAAAATTTGTTTTTATTTTGTTGAATTTCACAATTTAAAATTTTGAGAACTATTGACCTTTGACAGAAGTTCCCAAGAACTTTCTGAATAGCGAAGTAACTTAAAGTTCATAAGCAAATGTTGCTAAGAAAATGTTTATAAACTGATAATGGAAATTGTGTTTAAATTGTTGAATTTCAAAATTTTAAATTTTGAGAAATATTGAAAATTGACAGAAGTTCCCAAGTATTTTCTGAATAGCGAAGCGACTTGAAGTTTATAATCAAATGTTGCTAAGATAATGGTTAACAACTGATAATGAAAATTGTGCTTATTTTGTTGATTTTAAAAATTTGAAAATTTTGAGAACTATTGAATTTTTACAGAAGTTCCCAAGTATTTTCTGAATAGCGAAGCGACTTGAAGTTTATAAGCAAATGTTGCTAGATAATGGTTAACAACTGATAATGAAAATTGTTGTTATTTTGTTGAATTTCAAAATTTTAAATTTTAAGAAATATTGAACTTTGACAGAAGTTCCCAAGTATTTTCTGAATAGTGAAGTGACTTAAAGTTCATAAGCAAATGTTGCTAAGAAAATGTTTATAAACTGATAATGGAAATTGTGTTTAAATTGTTGAATTTCAAAATTTTAAATTTTAAGAAATATTGAACTTTGACAAAAGTTCCCAAGTATTTTCTGAATAGCGAAGCGACTTGAAGTTTATAAGCAAATGTTGCTAAGACACAGGTTAACAACTGATAATAGAAATTCTGTTTAATTTGTTAAATTTTAAAATTTGAAAACTATTGAATTTTAACAGAATTGAATTTTATGTTTCCAAGTATTATCTGAATCGTAAAGTGGCTTGAAGTTTATAAGCAACTGTTGCTAAGATAATGTTTATAAGCCGATAATGGAAATTGCGTTTAATTTTTCGAATTTCAAAATTATAAATTTTGAGAAATATTGAATGTTAACAGAAGTATTTTCTGAATAGTGAAGTGACTTGATGTTTATAAGCAAATGTTGCTAAGATAATTTTAATAATCATACACTTTTACCCTTAATAAAGTTCCCCTCGGAACGTTTTGTTAGCCTGAAAAAGAATTTTGAACAAATCAATGTGGAAATGGATACAATTCTCTGTGAAAATCCAGTTATATTAAAAGTATAAATCCGCTTATTGAAATTAGATTTTCAGTCAGACTTCTGCGTCAGTTTTGTATCGATTTGTTCACATTATTGTTTTCAGGCGAACAACTTATTTTGAGGAGAATTTTATTCACGATTGGAGTGATACTTTAAACTTTAAAATTTGTTTTCGAAAATCCCAATAACATTTTCCCTCAGGTATTAGTTTTTGAATTATGGGAACAGTTTGTTTGGTGTCGATTATGTATACTAAGTTGAGCAACATGTTTACAAGCAATATACCAGCTGATGTTCATAAACAAATAAAGCTGCATAATTGTTTCGAAACAAGAGTTTCAAATTATGCTGCATTTTCAAAATTTATTATAATATTAAGAACCATTGATAAAAAGTATATTAAAGTATCTGGTACCGAGGTTGGCAATTTCACAAAATTTTTCTATTAAAATCTAAATTTTAATAGCAAATATGATCGTGAAACAACTTATGACCGAAAAATATAAGGAAAATCTTCCGAAATATCTAACAATTTCGAAAATATTGACATTTCCTATTACCTTAAAGTGTTTTCTAGCTACAAAATTGAATCCTTTTATTTTTGAAAAGACTTCAGTTAATTTTCTTTAAAATTTTCCCCTACAAAATGAACCTTTGATTTTCTCGTTCAATTTCTGTTTTGTGTTTTGCGTTTTTTTTTTTGGTTATTCTATACTAAATAGATATTCTGTGGTGTTCTCTCTTTTCCTGATTTATTTTTATGTTCTATATAATTTCATTTAGTTTTTTTAAATTTTCTGTTCGTTTTTATTGATTTTTTTTGCATTTTCTTTCTCTTTAATAATGAAAATGTTTACCATCAAAATACACTTATACATTTAAAAAAAAGTGTTATCGTTTTCTTTTCTGTTAAATATTTATCAATGTTTGTTTGTTTTCGTTCTTATATAATTTAAAAAATGCAAAGTTTTTCTTTTATGTATTAATTTTCGTTATGTTTCTTGTCTCTTAACATTAAACTTTCGCACAATTTTTATTTTCTTTGGGAAAAATTCAAATGTTTTTTCTCTTAGAAAAGAAAGATTTCACAAATTTCTTTAGTAAACATTTGAGTTTTTCCCTAAAGCATTCCTTAACGAATGAAAAATATATGAAATATATATTTATGTATTTATATATCTATATATGTTGGTTCACTTAAATGTAAAATAGTATTTTCTGTTTTCATTTTGTTTAACTTGGGGTCTTTCGTATAAATCACTCAATTTTGGTTAAGTCAAATTTTGTTTTCTTATCCTCGTGTCGGGTAGGGGAGGAGGGGTTTGGTTTGAATTCAAAATTTCAATGAGTGATGTTGGTTGGTTGGTTGTGGTGTGGTGTGTTTTTGAGAATATTTTCAAATATTTTCATTTTCATATTGAAATATTTTGGAGTCGTATTTGCTTTCAGTTTCCGTTGTTTCGCAAATTTACAAATTACACTGCCATAGTATCGTAGGCTGTGAATCCTGCGCCACTTTGTTGTTGGAGTTGTTTTGGGCCGGCTTCGTTTCTGTTGGTGAGTGTGGAAGGGGAAAGAAGAACAAATTAAATATTAATAATTAAGTTACAATAAATGGGAAATATTATTATAGTTAATGTCGATTATTAAAGCTTAACAAGCACAAGCTTAATCTTAAGTTTCTGCACGCTACAACTCGACGGAGTTTTAATTTACAGACTTTAATGTCCTTAATTGATCTTAGGGATAACTTGAAGTTGTTCTACATGCCAACAATCCTTACTTAATATTATGTAGCCAAACATCTTTATATTAAATTCTACACTCAGAATAATACTGGAGTAACTTTTGCGTTAACAACTATTATATCTGCATTGAGATATAATTTTCAAAACTGCCTAAATTCCGGTTATTCTTTTAACTTACCAACAAATTAAAATAAATTGACAATAACAATTATAAGAGTATGTAACTCTTTCCTATACTTTCAATGAAACGAGATTTAATTTTTTTTGTAATTTTTCTTCCATCTCTTTAACTATTCCTCTTTTTTGATAAAAACTTAATTTTTTGTGCTATTTTTTACAATTTCAATTGCTATCGCTCTCAAAACACACCCTTTATATGTTGCCGATAGTTCGTGAAACAATAGGTTCAACAGGGCGAGCGAAATTTTTAATAACTTAAAAAAAAAAAAAATTCTTCAAAAAATCGACGAATATTTGCCGCCAGTGTAGAACACAGTTGCTCGCGCCATATTACAGCAACATGTATCGAACAAATTTTGAATGTTGCTAAGAAAAAATTTAACGAGCAATCAAATTGTCAATGTTGTCAACCTCCAATAAATATATCAACAAAAGAGATTTTAGTATAAACAACTTAAACACAGAGAAAACCAGTACATAAGTTTCAGTCGGGTGAACCGACTTAATCATACCCTCACCCTAAGTCATCCATTGCGTGGGAGTTCTGTTAAAAAAAACGCCCATACTCAAAACTGACCGTATTCAATAGCAGATTGACGACATTGCGCTAAATATTATTGAATACCCAAATTAGTTAGTTTCCTCCCAATATTTATGTGCGAGGTACAAAAATAGGGATGGCAGGTTGTTGCCAAAATTTTGATCAGTACCAAATTTTATTAAGATCGGTTATGATATATTGCAGATATCGAGTCGGGAAACTGCAAATACGCCCAACTTTTGTATGGGAGGTACGAAACCGGGCGTGGCACAACAGTCAATTATTAATTACACAGTAGCTTTTAGCAAAATATTGCCTAGTACCGAATTTTGTTAAGATCAGTTGTAGTTTATGAGAATTATCGTGTCGATCAACCGGTCATCCGCCCAACTTTTATATGGGAGGTACCAGAATGGGTGTGGCAAAACAGCTCATTTTCTATAGGAGAGTTTTGTTTGACTAAATATTGACTAGTACAAACTTTCATAAAGATTGGTTCGGTTTTGCGGAACCACCAGACGTCCAAACAACTTTTGTATGGGAGGTACCACAATGGGCGTGGCAAAATAACACTTGATATAATCGGTGATTGGCGTTTAATAACGTGAAGCCTTAAACCTAATTTCATTAACGTCGGAAGTGTTTCACGCCATCTATCGGATTGACAACCCGGACGAACACCCTATTTTGTATAGGAGGTATCAGAATGGACGTGTTTTTTTTTTAAGTAGGCATTTACAGATTATTAACCGGTGTGAGAGTTGAAGCTAAGCACCAGAAGAAATGTGTGAAAGAAATATGAGTTTGTGCTAAATGTGTCGATTTGTATGGGAGGTACCAGAATGGGCGTGGTCAAAACGCCCATTTTCAATCCCAAACTCAATATTGGCAAATAATAAAAAAATAAATGGTTACCCATTACATCCCATGAAGGAATCGGGGAGTGCTTCTCACAACCAGCGAACTGTGCGCCTTCTAGTTTTACTTTCACTGATTTGGACCTACAGCTTTACACCGGTTCCCAACGGTATTTTTGAGAAGCATTTTCATGGCTAAGTACTCCATAGTGTCGTCGTCACTATGCGAGCTGGCCGTCGTCGAAAGAAATTTTAAGGTGGTCAGAGCAGGAATCGAACCCAGGATCTCAAGTACAAGAGGCGCGCACACTGCCCATTGCAAATAATAGTCACTGACAAAATGTCATTGTGATCTGTAAAGATTTACTGCAGTTATCGTGTTGACCAGCCAGCCAGCCAGACAGACAGACAGACGGACATGGCCCAAACGTCTTAAAAAGTCCTAAAAAGGATTACGTCCAAAGATACTAAGGGTCTAATGTGGCTCCTTCTATGTGTTACATTTTTTTACGTATTAAATGATACATACCCCCATCCCTATGGGTGATGGTATAATTATAGTTGTCAACACTGATTTATTGCTGACTAAATTGACAGGGAAAAATGGAATGTTGCTTTATTTGTTTGTGCTTTAAAGGATGGTACTAAGTTCATTTGAGCAACATCAAATCTATCGCTGCAAAGTTGACCAGTAACACGTCAGTGTTGGCAACTAAAGTATATTATTCTGTGTTTTTAAAAATTCGTTTTACAAAAAACATATCTTTTTTATAACTTGAATGAAGTTGGCAACATTCAAAATTTCATCCGAAAATTTGAATAATCGATACATTTTAACAGAAGCATTAAAATGTTGCTCTATACATAAAATGTTGCTCTATACGTAAATCAAAATTCCGAACGGTTTGCAAGATATGAGCCTGACAAAATTATTACTTTTTTTTGCAAAAATTTCACCAAGGCCCCAAATCTGTGGGGGCCCAAAAAAAAGTGCTTAACTTTGGTAAAAACTGGGAGACACGAGTCATTTTTTTTGGTCTATTATCACGTAGTGGTGTCCGTATATGGTTATACGAGTACTTCCAAGACTCAAAAACTACACACAGTGTAATTAGTAAACAGTTTTTTTTTTTTAAACATCTAATTTTATATTTTATCGATTCACAAAATATAAACTTTCTTTTGAGACACCCTGCATATTATTCAGTATTTTTTGAAAATTTGTTTACAACAAATGTCTTTTGTTTTGATAAATTGAATGATGGTTAACAACATTGATGATGTCTTCCGTAAATTTGATTAATCGCTACATTTTATAAAAAACACTCAATATGCGGGAAATTTTTGAAAACGTTATATATAAAACAAACTTAATCCGGTCAAATCGTCGACAAAAAATTTTCGCCAGTGTAGTGCTAAGTTGCTGACGCGAAATAACACCAACATGTATCGAACACTTTTTGAATGTTTCTAAGCAAAAATGTATCGACTAATCAAATAATAGGAACAAATCAGCAATGTTGTCAACCTCCGTTCAATATATGTGACCTAGTTTACGGACAGGTATTCGTACTTATGGTCAGAAAACAACTTTTCGAGAAAACAGCTGTTAGAGATTACGAATCGCGTTCGAGTTACCGCTTTCACCAGTTGTTTTTTATTGTTGCCCTTGGCTCTCTACCTTCACCTATTTACAGTTGGGATTTTTGAAGAAATATTTTCGTAGTTTATTCGAGTGAAATTCCCCAACAAAGGTAATTTTTTAACGCCAAAAAAGTTAGAAACTTCAAGTGTAATTTGAAGCAAAACAAATGAGTCGCGGTTTTTTACATTGGAAAGCACATACAATTTTCTGAAAAATAAATTCAAAAAACGAAAATCCATTTTTCAAACCATACACACCATTGCGTAGACCAGTTCACATATAAACAAACGAAATTTTAGTGTAAAGAAACTTAGACACAGAAATTTATAGGTGTCAAAACTAATATTTGCTGTCTAATTTGACAGCGAACAATTTAATGTTGCTCAGTTCAGTCTGTGCTTAAAGGGATGAAGATTTTATATTTAAAATTTTTTATTTTGAAAATTTGTTTTACAACGACTATATTTTATTTTTTTTTTTGATAAATTGAATGACAATTGACAATATTGATAACTTCTACCGAAAATTTTATTAATCGAGACATTGTACTAAAATGTTGCCCTATACATGTTAGCTATATTCCACGGGAACCATAAGTTCAAGAAGTCGCGAGAAATTTTCTAAAACTCTACATATTAAAAAAATGTTACGAAATATCCATCAACAATTTCCGTCAGTGTAATAATAAGTTGTTCACACTCTGCAAGATATTTCGAACAAAAATTTAATGTTTGTAAGAAAAACTGTATTGACCTATCAACTTGTAGGAATATCTGATCAATGTGGTCAACATCCATTCAATTTATCGAAAAAAGGAGTTTTAATTGTAAGACGTAAGTTTTTTTCTTGCACTAAATTCATAAATTGAATGGAGGTTGACAACATTGATGTTCCTACAATCAGAGAAAATTATAATTGGCAACACTGAGATGTTGCTGTCTAATTTGGTTGCGAAAGAAACAGATGTTGCTCAATTTATTTCGAGCCTTAAAGTCTGGTGCTAAGTTCGTTTGGGTCATCGTAAACTTGCACAGCAAACGTCAAAACAAACAAATTTCCCATACAAAGCGACTTGCTCAAAAGCGGAAAGTTTTCGAGGCAAATTTGCTGCGCAAACGTGGGATGGAGAAACGTGTAAACTTTTGACATTTCGTTGTCATCTGACTAGGATGGATAAATAAGGTGATAGCACTAGAACAGTAGAAAAAGTACACATACATAATACATGCAATTGCTACTGCTACCACCTTATGTATCCATGTTGGTCAGCTGATATGGTTTTGAGCACAACTACGCTGAGCAACTTTACCTGGTGCCTCATGCAACGGTGCGAGGGAAACTTGCGCTGAGCAAAAGTTCTCGGCTTTCACGTTTGCATGAATGCCGCTAATATAAATAGAGTATTCAAGAAGCCGTCCAATCGAAGAAACGAGTTGTTCGGTTGTTTCCTAAAAACGCGATTTTATATTTTCATTTTCTGAAGAAGAAATTCAATATGAATTCTTAACATTTGATTACAGAATGTTCTGTGAAAAATGTTTGAAAAATTTTGATTAAAACATTTAACAAAATAAATATAAACTAACGGAAAGCAGGTGGAAATATCTGGTTCCACCGATTTTTCGAAAATGTTTGTTTTCGAAAATCCAGTGGTCAATGGTTGTTGGAAAAACTAGTTTCGATTTTTGAATAGTCTAACCATAGATCAGTTCTTGCTAAATTATTACTCGATACAAATTTATGGAAACAGTAAAATGTTGCTCGAAACATGTTGCTGATATTTCGCGAGAACATCATACTCGTATTACTACACCCTGCAAGCAAATCGGTCTCAGCAATACATTGCAGAAGCCATGTATATGTTTGCAAGCATTATTTTCATGAATTGAAGATCTGGGCCCTTACTATGTAACTCGATTCTATAAAAAAATAAAACGAAAACGAAGGGTTGCCACTATGTATCTCGAATTAGAATACAAAATGCTCTATAATCGGATTTTTTTATTCGATTTTCGAATATGTGGCAACTATGTAACTCGATTGTGAATGTTAAAGTGTCCGTTTCTTCATATTTTTATTCGTTTACGTTAGAGTTAGCGAAAGGACACACAAATTTAAGTTTTTTATTACTTTTGTTTGTTTAACATAAATTATAACTGAAATTGATTAAAAGGAATTGACCAAAAAACGTGCAAACACAAAACAGTGCCAATTTGAATGCATAATAAATTTTATGACGTTGCACCCCTATATGGCAAAGGGCTATTTAAAGACGCCGGAGGCAAAATCAAAATGTGGAAGTTTATGGAAGCGGCTAGAAAGTGACCTCAGCATTTTAGGGCCACCAATACGTGACGTACTTGTCTGGAAGAAGGTATGTTTGCCGTACAATTTATTTTATAATTTTGTAATATGTTTTCTACATTTGGTCCGATCATAAAAATAATTTAAAGGCGAAGTTGCGAAAAAATAAGCTTAATTTTTTCGGCACAGGTGGCGGTCTACCTAGACTATGCTCTATATCACCGCTAGAAGACAGAGCAATTGAGATCCTGAATACGCAAGAAGCAGTCGAAGGACTACCAGTAAAAAAGTTCGGCGCAAAAAATGCAACGACTGCTGATAACCCGACAGAGCCAACAACCAAGGAAGAGGAAGCAATCGATGATCATCCGCGCTTCGAACGTCTACACATTGTCCTCCGACCCAAAGCCGTCGTGTTTTAAGCAATGGGAACTATTAAATAAACAAGTCGACAACCAAATCGACTATCAAAACAAATCCACTAAAGTCCTTAATAAAATATACGACAATTTAAAATCTTTAGTCGGGCAGAGTCGGAAGAAATTGGACCTGAAATAAAAAAAGACAACGCAACAGAATCCATTTGTTGGATTTATAAAATTTTACTCTTTACAAGAAACTTTTGCACAAGAAAATTTTTGCTTCAAAAATTACCAGAAACAATTAACGTTTGACAAATAGTGTTGTCACCTCAATTAGAATTTTTATTCGAAAGTAGTGCCAACGTGTGGTCACACTTTTTGTTCGATCCGTAAATTTTACATGGTACCATTTCAAATACGAAGCGAAAACAACTTGCGAACAGTTTTAGCATTCGAAACGAGTTACATAGTAGGGGCCCTGTTGCGTTTTTGGTTCTTTGTTGCCTGACACGTTTTTGCTTTCAGCAAACAAAGCCACAGCCAGCCTCTTAATCATTGTGTCTACAACATGTTGTATTGAATAGCAAACGCAATGTGTTTGGACACACGTATACTATATTTGCGACAAGCTACAAACACGTTATATTTGCAGCCAAACAACAAAAAAGACCGATTTTTTAGCGTTGTTTCATAAATTAAAGACCTACTGCTTTTTGTTTCTTTATTGTCTGTCACCTTTTTGATTTCAGCAGTTTTCATTAATCAAAGCTACATTTGGGTCACAAAAATATAGATTATAATTTATTAATCATTGTATCTCCAACATGTAATATTGAGTGGCAAACACAATGTGCTTGAACACAAGTACACTTTAGTCGCGACAATCTACAAAACACGTCATATTTGCGTTCAAACACTGAGAGAATTTTCGTCCATAACGAAATATATTTGAGTTTTATACGATTTTGTCTTTAAGTTTTTCAAAAACGTGATCGAAATATTGCACTTAGTAACATTACACAAAGAAACTAAGTAAGATTTTTTGAATTTATAAAAAGCTAAAATCTCAGCAAGTAAATTTAGAGAAAAAATTACAGCAGACAGTTGTCCGAGGCCTTCGGCCACGGACTGTCCCTGCAGGCTGTGTCAGAGACACGGCCATTAAGTTTAACGTAGAATACGCCATCCGATAAGACAGAAAACATATATAACAATAAATTCATTTGCTTATATTATTTATCATTTATTGTTATATATGTTTTCTGTCTTATCGGATGGCGTATTCTACGTTAAACTTAATGGCCGTGTCTCTGACACAGCCTGCAGGGACAGTCCGTGGCCGAAGGCCTCGGACAACTGTCTGCTGTAATTTTTATATTTACCAACGGCATTTGATACAAGTCCGTTTAAAAAAAAAAAATATTATGTTCAATTTTTTTAAACTTAATTTAATTTATGTATTTTAATTAATATTTTTATTGAAATAAGTTCTGCGAATGTTGAGAGGGCCGCCCTAATATTAAAAAAGGTTTACCTTATCGAGTCTTCGCATTAGCATTCGAGCGTTGTGTGAAAGCTTTACGCTTTACAATTCAAAATTAATGTTACTACAGCTTTATTGAAGCTTCGCAAAAAAGCTTTATTACGTTAGCTTACTGTTTGTTTCACTTTTTACTAGATACATGTTGCCAAGCAACATTAGCTTGCTGTTCGTTTCACTTTTTACTAGATACATGTTCCTAAGCAATGTTGAGCAACCAAAAACACTCAACCAAACACCACACATATGTTTGAGTGTATGTGTTTAAACAATTTTCATTTGAGAAATTAAAATACTAGAAATATATCAACCAATATGAAATGTATATCAAACGAAAGATAACATATTCATTTACCTACAAAAAAAATTTTAAAAAAATTCATCTAGCCGTTTCCTCAAATTCAATGAAATAAAGATTACAACAATAAAAACCTGACATGACTCCTCATACCGTAAGGTAAGACGTATTCTACGTCAAAAAGTATTTTCAAAGAATTTTATTTCAAATAATTAATAACAATTTGTAATTTAATTCGGCTAAAGTAACTGCCTCGGACTTTTCAACAAAATTAAATTTAATATTCGCTTGTGTGAGTTTCTCATTTATTTGGCCTAGAGGGCGGATCAATAAGTCCGTGACTTTTTAAATGAAGCACAGGAAACAGAAAATAATTTTTCAACATAATCTCCACTTAGCTAAATAGACTTAGTCCAACATTTCCCCAATTTTTTTTCCCTTCCAAAAAATAGGATTTTTCGAGGTCCATAAAATAGGCATTTGTTTCATTAAAAATTTCATCGTTGGAGCTAAATCTCTTTCCACCGACCCATTTCTTTAGGTTAGGAAATAGGAAATAGTCACTGGGGGCTAAATCCGGAGAATATGGCGCATGAGGTAGCAATTCGTAGCCCAATTCATGGAACTCCAAACAATCATTTGAAGTTGTCACACGATTACGTTTATGGTCAATTGAGAGAAAACGCGGCACCCATCCTGCAGACAGGTTTCTTAAACCCAACTGATCATTTAAGATCGAAACCACACTGCCATATGAAATGCCTATGGCATCAACAATCTCACGCACTTTTACTCTTCGATCGGCCAACACCAAGTCGTGGATTTTGTCGACATTTTCGGGTGTATTGACTTCAATTGGCACTCCAGAACGTTCGGCGACATTTGTACTTGTGCGACCACAACGAAAGTCAGTAAACCACTTTTTTACCATTGAAATCGATGGTGCAGAGTATTTATTAAGCTTTAGTATTTTTATTTATTTTAGTATACCATAGTATTTATTTATCAAGCTTTTCCTTGGTTTGATTGACTGTTTTTTCAAAATTCACCTTTTTCCATTTTTAAAAAATTCACGAGTTTATATATTTTGAACAGCTGTTAAACGCAATGTAAATGATGGAACTTGCTCAAAATTTGAAAGTAGTCTACTAACAGGTGGTACTTGATGGGAGCAGTGTATTTCATATAACTTCGAGGGAAGTTCGAAAAGTCACGGACTTATTGATCAGCCTCGTATTGAATCCCAGAAGGTCATTCAACATCGAATCTATGTCGATTTACACCCGAACCTTACGATATAAAATAAGAATGGCCTTTCACGGTTAAATTGAACTGATAATTTATATTTATTCATGCTCAAGATCACCATCATCTCTACTGAATGAGACGATATAGTTTTCAAATATTTTAAAATGCATTCCAATAATTCCTGGCAAACCGTATAGCTATTTCGGGTGTGGGTGTGTCTTGAGCTTGAATAAATACAAATTATCAGTCATCGCAGGAGCGAATTTGTACGTCACCTCTACGAATACTTTTATCGAATGTAAGCTAACATGTGCATTCATTGTTAAAACAAAAATGATTTCGTTAACTGAAAAAAGGTGCATCACTGTGACAAATATATCTTATTGCTGCAATACATATTGATACTCAAGTACGAAAAAAAAACCGATTCCCATTACATTCCATGACGGGATTGGGGAGAGCTTCCCACAACTAGTGAGTTGTGCGCTTCCTAATTCCTCACTCATTGATTGCGACCTACATCGCAACATCGGTTCCGGTTGATGGCTTGCCTATTACAAATGAAATCAATTAAAAAAAACCCAGTAATTGATAGATAATTCCCTGTAAAATTGTTCCACGTTGGTGAAACTGTTCCCTTTACACAGCTTCTACGAGAAATTTAATATAAAACTTAAAATTGTCAATATTATAGATTTTGCTAACAGTTGCCGTATACAATTAAAAATATTTGAGCCAGGCTATGAAAGGCTTCTCAAAATACCGTTCGGAGCCGGTGTAAAACTGTAGGTTCTAATCAGTCAGTGTAAAAGCAGAAAGCGCTTAGCTCACTGGTTGCGAGTAGCTCTTTGCAGTCCCATCATGGTATATATTGGGAAACCATATTTTTTAATATATTTATGCATATAAAGCGGTAAAGTTTTTGCAAGTTTTCTTGAAAACCTGAAAGCTCTCTTGAAGCACAATGCACAGTGAGACACAGTTGGTAATTCTCTTGGTTCACGTGGTTGCTAAAGATACTACAATATTTAGCATCAATTAGTGTCTTGGGACACCATTTGGCATACCACATCACTCCGGACAATCTAATGTACAGTGTCTATATCCAACCTGTTAATCGGAGATACCTCACTAGATCCCCTAAATCTATCTCGTGTAACTCAGTAAGGTTGTGTAGGAAGTGACGATCTATACACGCTGAAAAATCTGTCTTTTTTTGTTTGGATGGAAACATAACGTGTTTGTAGCTTGTCACAAATATATTATACTTGTGCCCAAACACATTGTGTTTGCTATTCAATATAACATGTTTGAGACACAATGATTAATAGGTTAAAATATATGTTTTTGAGACCCAAAAATGTTTTTTTTGAAAACCGTTAAAAACAAATACGAGACAGACAACAAAGAAACAAAAAAGAAGCAGATCTTCAATTCATGAAAACAATGCTTGCAAACATGTACATGTTTCCTGCAATATGTTGCTGGGCCGATATTTTTCAGCGTGTAGTCTTTAGGCGTCTATTCAAAAGAGCCGCACAACTGCAGAGGAGATGTTCCACCGTCTCCTCCTCTTCTGCGTCTGCGCAGGCACGGCAGTGATCATTATATTGAAGATTCAGCCATCTTGCGTTATTACCGATTGGCCAGTGCATTTAGCCTTGATATGTTTCCCCGGTTTTGGCAAATCAGGAAGTTAGTCCGGTGAATGTTATATTCTGGCCATGTGTTTCTGGATAAGCGGCACGTTTCTGAACTATTCCATCGGGCCCTAGCTCGTTCAAGGTAATGGAGGAAAATACCACTTTCGACCAACGCTATAGGCGTTGCGAGTGACACCGTATGGGGTTCGGTGGAAGAGGATCGTGCCCTAGTTCGTCTGCCCTTTCGTACCCATGCGAGACCCTTGTGGCCTGGTATCCAAGTAAGAACCACAATGGCCAGTCGACCTAGATCGACAAGTTTTTCCCTACAATCACTAACGATTTCAGATGCAGATTTAAGTGATAACAGCGCCGTCTGGCATTCAACAAATATTCCAAGGCGCTCAGTTCTCCGTTGTAGTAATTTCAGCGCAGGCTTCCTTGATAGCCAGTACCTCCTCTTGGAAAACGATGCACTTGTCTGGGATTTTGAATGATAAATGGAGACTTGCCTCTTCGGAAAAGACACCCGAGCCGGTTCCACGTTCCATTTTGGATCCGTCGAAAAATACTTTGGTGTCAAAACGTGTAAGTGGTTCCCCTTTATCCCACTCTATTCTCTTGGGAAACTTGACATCGAATAGGTTATCGAACGACAATGAGGGGGTGCAGTAATCGGTGGTTATATTGAGTTCTCTTGGGATTGTCTGCAGTATACTCGAATGTCCATATGCGTTGCTCTTCCAGAGTCCAAGAGCATTTAGTCGGGAGGCGATCGAGGCCGCACTAGCTGTTATGTGAAGGTCAATTGGTATAATATGAAGCATTGCATTAAGAGCTTCTGCTGGACACATACTCAATGCCCTTGTTATACGGATGCAGCTGATCTCTGAACTCTATACAACAGTTTCATGGTGGATGTCTTCCCCGCGACAGGCCACCATACCATTGCTCCGTAGACGAGTATAGGTCTGATTATACTAGTATACATCTATGCACCATTTTGCGTCGTAGGCCCCATCGGCTACCGAACATTTCCCGACAAGCGTAGTATGCAACAGTTGCTTTCTGTGCGCGGTGCTCTATGTTACGCTTCCAGGAAAGTTTAGGGTCTACAAACACGCCCAAGTACTTGGCGTGAGTTGACAGTGGAATCTCTATTCCACTTAGCCGAGGAGGATTAAACTTTGGTATCTTGGTTCTCGTGGTACAATGCATGACCTCAGTTTTCCCTAGATTCACTCCAAGACCACTGCCAGTGGCCCAATCATTAAGTGATTTCAAGGCCCCATTCATGATTTCGCTCAACAAGGATGGGAACAAACCCGATAACATTATCATTATCATAATATTGTCCGGTTTTAGTAATATTTTTTTGATCACGAGTTACCAAAGTAGGGGAGAGAAGAGTTCCCCTATTCACTCGATTTGATGACCCGCTGTTGCCCATAGAGGCGTTGCTAATTCTGCTCTGTAGTATTGTCTCTATCCACCTCTTGAGGAATGTTTCCACGCCTAGATCTTCAAGTGATTCTTCTATAGCCGCTGACCTCACGTTATTGAATGCGCCCTCCATATCCAAGAAGGTCGCGACGGTATATTGTTTGTGTTCCAAGGACCTCTCAATAGTTCTGACGACTTCGTGCCTTTTAGAAATGCATGTTGGCTGCATGATATTTTGGGCGATCCATCCATTTTCTGCGGATGTATGCGTCAATTAGCCTTTCACGCGTTTTCAGAAGAAACGATGAGAGACTGATCGGTCTGAAATCCTTTGCGCTCTTATGACTCCGTCTTCCCGCCTTGGGAATGAAAACCACTCCTACCTGACTCCAACTGTTTGGTAAGTTGTTCAGAGTCAGGCAAGATCGGAATATGTTACAGGGCCACGGCTTAATTACGACCTCCGCGCTTTGCCGCATTTTTGGTGTAATACCATCTGGGCCCGGAAATTTATATGGTGAGAAGCTATGGATAGCCCAGGATATTCTGCCTGGACTGGTTGTATGCTCATTCTGTTAGTATTTGTGTATTGGGTTGATAATGTTCGCACCTCCCTGGATGTGTTCTCGCAGCGTGGGAAGTGTGTTTTCAAGAGTATCTCCAGCGATTCAGCTGAGCTATTTGACAATGTCCCGTCATCCCTCCTCACATAGGTGGGATTTGAGTGCCCCTTGGCCATTATTTTGCTCACTCTAGCTGGATCCTTTGTGTTCTCCATTGATCCACAAAACTTTGACCAGAATCGTATTTTTGCAGTGGCTATTGCTTTCTTTTACTCTTTAAGTTTATCCTTATATGGCTGCCACGATCGACCCTTTAAAGCTTGCTTTGTTCTCTACTTAAATTACCTTTAAATGAACAATATTAATTATTAAGGTTGAAAATTCTCCATTTGAATGGATTTTAAATGCCCGATATTTGTAGTTTAAATGTCAATTAATATGAATATTTTCTGTGAGCTTTTAAATTGAGCTTTTAAATGACGAGTGTGAAACTCTACCTAGGACTTTCTGTGAGCTTTTCAACAATGACTGTGGAACGCGCATTTTTATCCTGCCTACATGTATTTTAAAAAAGCTCTCAAAAGCTTTCGTGAAATTGTGAAAGCTTTCCCGATAATTCACAATTGAAATTTGTAGCTACAACACAAGTAAGCCTAACTATATACCTTAATCAATTCCCTTCAAGCCTCACTTTCGCAGTTGGGCATTCTCAACTTAAATTGACATTAATACATCGATTCTCTGTTGAGCTGATAAATTATCACTTTTAAAATTTATCAGCTTTCTTGTCAGCTATGAAATTAATCGGTATTCTACAGAAACCCTGATAAGCTGATAGCTACGAAAACCCACCATAGCAAAAAAAAAAAGCTTTTTGGTGAATTTGAAGTGTCAAAATAAAGAAAACAAACATTAAAATGGAAAAACATAAAATGGAAAAACAAACATAAAATATGAATTCTCTTTCGGGAAGAGTGAAGGGATCACTTGCATCACGCAATGACTTTAATTGCACTCTCCTTTGTTTTTTTAAAACTGCTTCACTTTTATATTCGTCATCACTCATGAGTAACAACGGCAACAATTCTTCTTCCATTTTTTTTTTAATTTTTAGTAATTAGTATGAATAATTTAACAACTTTCTTAAAACAATAAAATTATTGAAGTTTTTTATTTCTTGCGCGCTCGAAAAGTAAACAAAAATCTATTGTCAGCTGCTTTTACGAAGCTGATAAATTTGTCATAAAAAGAGCTTTTATTTTAGTATGAGAATACCAAAAGCTGATAGTTATCATAAACTTGGTAATTTATCAGCTATGTTGAATTTATCAGCTCGACAGAATCGATTTGTAAATGTCCGATGTGTTTAATTTTATATGAAAATTGTATGCGAGCTTTTAAATGAGGAGTGTGAAACTTTCCCTAAAGCTAAGTATTATCTGTCCCCTTAGGGGTATTGAAATTCCCATTTATGAAACTGCAAAGTATTTTACTTGACAGGAAGTTAAACTTCAAACCCAACGTTCTGGAAAGAGCCAAAAGGGCAGTGATGGTGCTATAGACCTATAAAAGAGGAATGGGACATCGCTGGGGTCTGAAACCGCGTGTAGTTGATTGATTGTATAGCGCAATAGTTAGACCACGATAAAAACATATGAATTTTAAGGTTTTTTTAATAATAAAAATCCCAAGACGAAATTTCTTCTGATTATTAAACTCTAGTTTCACCATGAGCTTTTAATCATTTGAAAAGCTCACACAACATTTTCATATTTGATGACAAATGCAGGTCATTTAAAGTTTATTGAACTTGGAGTTTACACGGGACAGTTCTGTGGAGACAATAGCAATACATTCAAACTGTTTTACTAATATACTCAATCTTCTCTCATTCATAGAGTAATTCTTTAAAGAGAGAATATTTGACTCATCTGACGTTTCCTTTCACACTCTTCGTGGAGCGGTCGGTGTGATAGAGAGATGTTTGACGTAAAGTGAATTACACCAGGTGGAATTACAAGAACTTCTGACTTTAACCAATATCTCTATCTGGTATTATTGAAGCAATTCTTAGCAACATTCAACGTTCACATCACACCAGGTCAAATTTCATAAATTTGCTGAGAGGAATGTTAAGTCTAGTATAAGAATTAGTCTATGCTCTCATTGCTTTCGTCACTGTCTCTGATTTTTCAAAGACAGTAAATTAGTGTGGTAAATTACGAAAAAGAAGCAAAACATAATCGCAAAAAGACCGCACAGTTAGGAAAAACGTTTTTTGATTGGCAGATTTTGGTCAATGTCAATATCATTTCACACGAAACCACACTGATGGCGGTTGCCTAAGAGTGTGCTGTCTTAATAATTGTCTGGATTCCTACGTTACATAAACAATTATTATCTTCTTTGACAACTAATACATATTCCCACTGTCCTGTCTCGTGTAAACTCAGGGTAAGTTGAGACTGGCCAACTGTGAAACTGGGCGTAAATAAAATGTTGACTTAGAATTGATTGGGAGAACAGTTCTATACTGATTCTTATAAGAAATGTTTTCATTATATTGTCTGCATAAAATTCCTTATGATAAAAACATTTGAAATAAAATTATGTTTGAATAAAAAATATTAAATAATATGGAAAAAAATTTCTCGATTTTTTTAAATGAAATATTTTAGTTTCACTTATTGGAAGACACAGTTTCATGGGAAATGCTCTTTCAAAGTAAAATTTGGGATAAAGTAAAAATTTTGCTACTTGGATTGAAGAGATTTTGAACTTTGTATACGAAAAGTTATATTTTATGATTAACAAAAAAGCTCTGGCCTTTAAGACTACCAAAGTTGTTGTATGGCAATGTCAAAGAAATAACTTTCCCTTGATACTTGGTACACACAGAGAAGCTTTCCATCAAGTTGAGAGAGATATTTCATTGAACAGCGAAAGCTCTTACTTGGAAATATGATTTTGCATATCACTGTCACACGGATAACTTTAAGGTTGAGAGAGGACCTATTTATTTTTAATTCTCTTTTCTATTTAAAAAAAACCGTCGTCGGTGATAAAAACATTTGAAATAAAATTATGTTTGAATAAAAAATATTAAATAATATGGAAAAAAATTTCTCGATTTTTTTAAATGAAATATTTTAGTTTCACTTATTGGAAGACACAGTTTCATGGGAAATGCTCTTTCAAAGTAAAATTTGGGATAAAGTAAAAATTTTGCTACTTGGATTGAAGAGATTTTGAACTTTGTATACGAAAAGTTATATTTTATGATTAACAAAAAAGCTCTGGCCTTTAAGACTACCAAAGTTGTTGTATGGCAATGTCAAAGAAATAACTTTCCCTTGATACTTGGTACACACAGAGAAGCTTTCCATCAAGTTGAGAGAGATATTTCATTGAACAGCGAAAGCTCTTACTTGGAAATATGATTTTGCATATCACTGTCACACGGATAACTTTAAGGTTGAGAGAGGACCTATTTATTTTTAATTCTCTTTTCTATTTAAAAAAAACCGTCGTCGTGGTAGTGTGCGCGGCTCTTGTGCAGGAGAACGAGAATTCGATCCCTGCTCTAAACACCTTAAATTTCTTTCGACGGCGGTCACCTCGCTTAGTGACGGCGACACTATCAAAAATTTAGCCATGAAAAAGCTTCTCAAAATACCGTTCGGAACCGGAGTAAAACTGTACGTCCCAATCGGTGAGTGTATAATTAGAACGAGCGCAGCTCACTGGCTGTGAAAAGCTTTCCCTAATCCCTTCATGGGATGTAACGGGAAAGCTTTTTTTTGTTTTTTTTTTTAAGAAAAGTCCCCAAAAGATTTATGACATTTTGAACTTTGTTCTTGTATACTAAAAATTATATTTTATGATTAACATAAAAGCTCTGCCTTTTTAGATTAAAAATGTTTTTGTATGGCAATCTCACACAGATAACTTAGAAGTTAAATTTCCACTTGGTACTTAGTACACCTGATGCATATTTTTGAAGTTTATGCAAAAGAAGCTTTCAAGTGAAAGCTCTTATTGAACAGCGAAAGCTCTTAGTGTCAAACAAGATTTATGTACGGATAACTTTAATTCCCTTTTTTTTATTTAAAAAAAACATTTTCGCTGAGTTTTCATTTCAATGTTACTGTTAAAAAAAAAATACAAAATCAGTTCTGTTGAAAGCCAAGTCAAGTTTTGAAAACAACCTTCCCCATTATACTTTTACCTAAACTCGCCTTAAATATGGTATAAAATTTAGTCCTATCCGATATCGATAGAAAAAAATTTAAAATTGTATTGGTTATTTTTATAAAAAAGTTAAAATTGTATAAATTTTATAAGATATTAAACCTACACTTATTACAGAGGCCTTTAAAAATAGAAAAGCTCATCAAAAATCCCTGACATTTATTTGGAGCTTTTCCAGTGTCCCCTTCAAAGATCCCTGAATTTAGGAACTTTATACAATTTGAAAGCTTTTAATCTAAAAAAATTTCGCTGTAGCTTTAAGGCTGAATATTTTTTTAAAACCTTTATTGATATTTTCTATCGCAAGTCTTTAAATTGTTCTTAAGTTATTAATACAAAAAACTAACACGAAACTTATGATATCTTGGGAAACACTAAAAGCTTTTGATATGTAAGCTTTTGCAATATAGCTTTTAAGCAGGAACTGATTATTTTATAACTCGTATATAATTTTTGATTAAAATATTATTATTATTATTATTCAAAACTGTGAATTGCTTAACAAAATAAAAACACAAATGGAACAATAGAAAAACAAAACAAGTAAGCAAAAACCTAAAATCATGCAATTTTAAACAAATTGATTAAATAATTATAGAATAAAAATTTAAATTTAAAAATTTAATAACATAAATTAAAAAATTTATTAAAAACAGACATGCATTGACAATAAACCATATTATTACTTACACACACATACTACAACTACTACTACTACTACATAAACATATAGCTACATGCTAACACACACACAACAAACTTACAAAAGTCTTCGACTACAGTAGTAGGTACATCAATGATAACGGGTGGGATTGGATTTAAATTAACGTTTTTTTTTTTTTTTTGTTGAATTAATTAAAAGTTAATTGCACCACAATCAAATAAAAAAGGAATAAAGAGAAAATTTATAAATACAATTTATATATAGAGTAATACTTTTTAAGGTTATGATTTTTTTTTATTTATTGTATAGAATTTCAAGTATAACTATTCAATTTGGAATTTCCAGTATATTATTTGATTAGCTGTTATTTGTGTGTGTTTCAATTCAAGCATGTTGTTTTTTTGTGGATTTAGGTTACTTTACCTTTCAATCAGTTTACGCATCTCTTCGGTAGTACGCTGATCCTTGTGAAGAGGCGATCGCTTAACAGCTGTTCGTTGATATTATTAACATGGAGAGTGATTTTTTTTTGCAAAAACATTAATAATTTGGTAATTTACATGGAAAACCCCAATTTAGAATTTAGTTTACAAAAAAACAGATGTGGAATAGGAATGAAACGAAAAAAATTAAATAAATTAAATAAATAAAAATTCATTATTTAAATACTGGAAGACTTTAAAAGTAAATCTACACCATTTTGATATGAAAATAAAAAAAATATCAATTAAACTCGTAATAATTTATTTTTTAAATTCCAAATTCTTGAATTGAATTTTAAAAGTTTTATTTAATACTTTTTACCCATCAAGCGAAATTTAAAAAATGCTGTCGAAAGTTAAAATAGAAAAATTGAGATTGAATCATCAACAATGCAATTTGAAATAAAAACGCAAACCGTATTTAAAAAAACATGAATTGAAAGGTTTTGAAATTGATTTCTGTCTAATAATATTTGATACTTTTTGAATTTCAATTGGTGTGTTTATAATTGCAATTGGTATACTTTGAAAACTTCCTCTAATTTTTATTGGTATCTAACTTAAGCGGACCACAGACTTTTCACTCACGATGTCCATCGAAATTCATTTATTAATTTTAGTTTTCAATTAAAATTCAGAAATTATCCAATTAAAATTAAAGTAGTTTCTGTTAAATTTTAAGGAATATTTTTCGAATTTCAATTATTAAGTTTATTTCAATTAATCTATTTTCATATTTTTATTCAAAATATTTTCAAGTTCAAATGAAATTTTTTAACTTCACTAGAAGTATATTGAAAACTAAATGGTTTCTCATCACATCCCATGAAGGAATTGTAAGAAGTGTATTAGGGCGCAGTTTCACCGTTCGACATTCCCCATTTAAAATAACTTTAAATGCCCGATGTTTCTCAATTACTTTTCATTTAATATACAAAATTTTCTGTGAACTTTTAAATGACTCTTGTAAAACTCGTCCTAAATTTCACTTATTCTTTGAATTCCGCAAGATTTTGTTATGTTAGTTTTTATATTTGAAACTCAAATTGATATATTTTAATTTTACTTAGAAATGGTGTAGTTTTTTTTCTTGTAAAACAAAGAGATTTAAAAAATTCATAAAACTGTATTAAATTTATATAAATGAGTAGTCGCGATTTGTTGCCTGGGGAAAATTATGGCGAATGTGATAATGGGTGCGTTTTGTACTGTCATATTTACAAAGAAGCAAAAAAAAACTAAAGTGACCGTGTAACAATTTCAGAAGGTTTCCTAATCTAAGCGATGAAATGTTTTCTTTTATCAGTTATTATTTAAACAAGTGTCAGTGGTGCACTGGCGAATGTGCGTGATTCTTGTACATGAGAGCGTGGATTCAATTCCCCCCTCCACAGACCAGCTATCACTTCTTTCGGTGTCGATCAATTAACATTGTGACAAAGATTCTCAAAACTATGAAAAATTTCGTCTAAAGTCATTCTGAATCATAAAGCTTAAAGCTCACTAATTATGAAAAGCTCTCCCCTATGCGGTCACGCAATGTATTGGTGGCAAAAATAGATATTGAATCAGTTTTGACATAATTCTCTCGGATGATTAGACAGGGTGATTCAGGAAGTTCCGGACAAATTTCTCCAGCGTATTCCTTGGCTCATTTCATGAAGAAAAGTCCACTAGGACCATGTCCGAAAGAGTAAGGGTTCGAAATGGCAGCGGGTTCAAAATTTTCGGATTGCCGGTCGGAGAAAAAGTAAAAAAATTCACATAACCTCAATTTTCTCAGCCAGATGGCAGGTAACATATGTTTTTTTTCTGTTGAAAGATAGCCATACCTCTTACCTTTCCAAATTGGCCTAAACGAAGCCCAGAGGTCTTACCGTTCCAAAGTTATGACCATTCTTCTGCCGAAAATTTCAGTAAAATAAAATCTTAAACAAATATATGTGTGCTGTTATTTCGCTTCCAAAAACAAAAACAAACATTTTTGTATTTCAGTAAAATGGTCTTAACTTCGGAACGGTAAGACGTCTGGGCTTCGTTTAGGTCATTTTGGAAAGGTAAGAGGTATGGCTATCTTTAAAAAAAAACATAAGTAACCTGCCATCTGGCTGAGAATATTGAGTTTATGTGAATTTTTTTCCCTTTTTTCCCCCCGAAAGCTCTTTATCTCGGCGATTTGACTTTTTTCTACTCTTTTTTTATTTATTCTGAAAGGCCTCTTAAAGACCTTTCCAACTAGCCGACCACTGGCTCAGAAGTTAGCAACTTTACCCTACTACCCTCTGACCACCAATCCCAATATTTTGACCCCGCTGCCATTTTGCACCCTTGCATTTTCGGATATGGTCCTAGTGGACTTTTCTTCAGGAAATGAGCCAAGGAATACGCTGGAGAAATTTGTCCGGAACTTCCTGAATCACCCTGTATATAGCAAATGACTGGGTTTTCAATAAGAGCGCTACAAATTACAAATACAATTTTTTTTAAATAAAACAAAACCGGTTTTAGATACCAATGAAATTCTTTATTCCTATGAAAGTACGTTCGATGCCAATATGTATGGAACTCGATTTCTTTTGCATGGCAACCACGGGCACACTTGCAGAAGTCCAGACGCTGGACCCAATTTTCGACGGTTTTCAAGCATAAATCGGCCGATACTGCTGCAATTTCACGTTCGATATTCGCACGAAGTTCATCAATCGTCGCTGGCTTGTTGGCATAGACCATAGACTTCACGTAGCCCCACAGGAAATAATCTAACGGCGTCAAATCGCACGACCGAGGCAGATAACACGTTCACCAAACTTGGTCTCCAATAAATTGATTGTGGCATTCGCTGTGTGGCTTGTGGCGCCGTCCTATTGGAACCACATGTCCTCCAAGTCCATATTATCCAATTGGGGCCAAAAATATTCGGTTATCATTGAACGGTAGCGATTCGCATTCACAGTAATGTGCCGGTCTTGATCATCACGGATGAAGTACGGCCCAATGACGCCGCCGGCCCATAAACCGCACCAAACCGTAATTTTTTCGAGATGCAATGATGACTCATGGATTACGTGCGGATTGCTGTCTGACCAATAACGCATATTTTGCTTATTGACGAAGCCATTCAGCCAGAAATGAGCCTCATCGCTGAAGATGATTTTCCGATGAAAATCCGAATCATTTTCAAGTTGTTGCTCAGCCCAATTCACGAACATACGACGCTTATGGTGGTCAAGCGGTTTCAGTTCTTGCGTCAATTTGATCTTGTAAGGATGTAGGCCAAGATCTTTTCGCAAAAGTCGCCACAACGACGTCACAGAGATGCCCAACGCTTGAGAACGACGTGTGAGAGACACATTTGGGCTTTCTTGAATTGAAGCCTCAGCGGCAGCAATATTCTCAACACTACGGGCACTTCTTTGTCTCACTGGCACGGGAAGATTTTGTACTGTGCCTGTGGATTCAAATTTTTCCACTAGACGCTCAATTGTTGATCTGGTAGGACGATTATGACGACCATAAATTGGACGTAGCGCTCTTAAAGTTGAGGCCACTGACTCCAATTTCGGTAGTAAATTTTAATAATTTCGACTCGTTGTTGGCTCGTATATCTTTCCATGATGAAATGGCAAACCTTACTGAGGATAAATGTCAAAAGAGCGGGAAAAAATATGGCGTCGTTTGCTGTCCCTATCGATTAATGAAGTACTCTGGCAACTGATATGGTCCTATTGAATTGGATATACGTAGAAGAAATTGGACTTGGATCGGCCATATACTTATGCGCCCAACATCAGATATAGCTAGAGCAGCACTGGACTGAAAGCCGCAGGGATATCTAAGACCAGGAAGACCACAAAATACATGGTACCAGCGGTCCCTGGAAAAGGAACACAAACAAACTCGACTATCATGGAATCAAATTAAATCACTTGCCAGAGAGAGAAATCGATGGAGAGAATCCGATGACACCCTAAATTCATAAAGGACTGTATTTTGTTATTCGATCTTTGTTTTACCAATAAATAATACTAATTTTTCAATATTTCGCTAAACCATGGGACCATCATCATTGGACACCATCGTCAGGAAACAACAATTAATTTTTTTTTTGTTAATTGTTGTTTCTTGATGCTGCTACCCAATGGTGTAGCGAAATATCAAAAAAAACTTGACCTCAAGCTCGAAGAAATTTGGCCCATGTATGAGATATACACTGGTGTTGTGCATATAAAGGGTTTTTCAACAGAGACGCTACAAAAGTAAATCGATAGGGACAGCAAACGACGCCATATTTTTTCCCGATCTTTTGACATTTCTCTTCAGTAAGGTTTGCCAACAACGAGTCGAAATTTTTAAAATTTACTACCGACATTTGGAGTCAGTGACCTCAATTTTAAGAGCGCTACGTTCGGATTTTCATCGGAAAATCATCTTCAGCGATGAGGCTCATTTCTGACTGAATGACTTCGTCAATAAGCTAAATATGCGTTATTGATCAGACAGCAATCCACACGTAATCCATGAGTCATCATTGCATCCCGAAAAAATTACGGTTTGGTGCGGTTTATGGGCCGGCGCACAGTGGCCAATTTGGCTTCGCTAGCGGCATTTTATTCATAGCTTCCAAAGTAAAGAAGATATCTTCAAAATTTTTTTTTTCTCAATTCAGAAAAAAATCAAACAATTTTTGGAAAAAAAATTAAATTTGTTTTTTTTTTTAATTTTTAATTTTTTTTTAATTTTTTATTTTGTTTTTAATTCAATAAACATTTTCCACCATATATTCATATATAAAATAAGACAAAAATTGTCAACTCAAAGAGAAACCATATTATAAAAGAAATATTAATCAGATTCTTCAGTATCAGATTCAGAGAAATCATCTTCAAAATGATGCATTATAAGCAAGCTTTTAACTTCCTTATCGAAACTAATATTTCTGGAATAGGAAATTGATGAGCCGTTCGACAATGAAGATATTAATGGATCAGAAGAAACAAAGAGAGCGTTAATTATATCTTCCATTGTATTTTTCCTGCAATTTTTTCTGGTATTAATTTCACGGATGTTCCGATAATCTTTATTTCTGGCTTCAAGCGCTTCCTCGGACATCATACCAATTGGAAGCGAAAAATGATTGATTATGTCTGCTCCATGAATTAAAATTCTGTGACGAGGGCATGTAAAACCAAGGGTATAAACTAACAAAAATTTCGGCAGTTTCCATTGCGTAAAGTCTGAATGCCTTCGTGTTTATATCGTATCCACATGCAAGTGCTCGTAAGACGACGCTGAATCGATATATTAAATTTTCGTTCACTCCAGTTATACGAGCGGCTAAATCTGGTTGTTGAAATAACCTTCTTGCCGTATTTCCGTTATTGGTATTTCCAGTAACAGCCATTGGTATGTCGACCAACAAATGCATTTCTTCTCGTAGCTTCTGCTGTATATTTGTTTCATTTTGTCCAACAATATCCTTGTCAGCACCACGAGTTTGCCACTTTTTTATTGGTATTCTATAGGATATGTGCAAAATACATTCAAAAAACCTTATCCAGGCGTGGAGACTGGATAGCCCATATTGAAAGAGGTTCACTTTAATTGGAAAGCTCTTCACCAAATTTAAGTCATTCATATTTTCCGGTGTTGCGTTGCAGATTCCGCATATTTGCGAAGAAGATTCTGAAATGACGCTGAAAGTTTTACCATCAAGCATGGTCATGTGAAATTGGTGATCAATAATCAATGAGTTTACATATGTTGGTACAATATTTAATACTTGGCTCTTAATATTTTCAATTTCCTTGCGACTCCGGTCCGCCGTTTCCTTCTCGCAAAGTATTTTGATTGGTCGACAGTATTGTGTAGAAGAAGGTCGATTGTTTTTCCATAAAACTGTCGGTCCGTTCTGCACTTGCAGTGGTACAATACAAATTGAAAATAAATATTGGTCTCTCATGTTTCCTTCGCAGTCGTTAAATTTTTGCCTATATGTGGAATGGCCGCTGCTGCCATTACAACCCCATTTGTAGACAGCAGTTAAATGGGTGTTATTATTACTTGTAGATGGGATTTCAAAACTTTCAGGGTGTGCTTCCATGATCCTATTTATTGTATGGTCCACAAGACTTTGTAGTGGCACTTCAGCATTATAATCAGTGACTGTAATGTCACTAGGGTAGCACTTTTTTTTTGGCGAAGCGTAATTTTTCGTAGCATGGATATATATCGGCGTTTTGGTTTCTTGCTGATTTCTTGTTCAAGTTCCAAGTGTATCTGGTATGTCCAAGATCTACAATTAGCGCAAGCGCTTTATCGTCCGAAAATTTTGATGGAAGGGGCTTTGGTTTGTTTATATTTTTTATTACCTTTCTACAACTTTGGAAGCACTGCGCTTTCCAGCTTTATATAAACTGCAGCTTGCAGCTACCAACAATCCCTCACATGACACTCCCTCTGTAAGCCCTGACATCTTATTGACTTGCGTTTTTCTGCAGCACTCGGAAAGCTCTTTTTCCGGTCGTCCAATATTTTCATTTGCTTTTTTTTCCCCCAATAATACCAATGGTGTATCTAGCCATTCTTGGTTAATTTTTTCGAAACACACCTTACTTCTGCCACAGGCCTTCCACTTTTCGATAAGCCTACTAGCAAAATTTCGCAGTTTCCTTCCAATTTCGCACTGCTCCTTCTGAGTATAGGTAATTTTGCTCAAAACGGTACCAAAAACATAATTTTCCACGGCGAGAAACTTCTTGGTGGGGTTCGCTTCTTCATGCCATATTAAAAAAGGGTGCGTTTTGACACTGACATTTTGCCTAAAAAGTACAATAAATTGAAGGCTCGCAGGTACTCGCCGTTCATTTTGGACATTTTGGACACACACTGGTTTACACATATAGGAAAATTTAAAATTACACTGAATGCAGGTGAATTTTGTAACTTCTACTCCACGAAAGACAGGTGTACGTTACAATGGGCGAGTTGCTAATACACTTAAATACGATTACGTTTTATAAATAACATAAGTATACACAGATCACAACCACACTTTTTTTATATAATACATACCTTGGCGTTAGTATATAACAAAACTTTTAATGAAAATAATAAAATTTGCAAGTTTAACACGAATAGCAAAACGATGATCAAAAAGGCGGAAATATGCTGACTTTGACAGGTCACAGTTGTTCATCAGCTGTAAGCTGAGCTTTTAAAAATCGATACAAATCTAGTGAATGTATTTGTTATTGATTGTTAAAACAAAATTAACGGTTTTTCAAATTTGAATTAAATGCCGCTAGCGAAGCCAAATTGGCCATTGTGCGGCGGCGTCATTGGGCCGTACTTCTTCTGTGATGATCAAGACCGGCAGATTACTGTGAATGCGAATCGCTACCGTTCAATGATAACCGAATATTTTTGGCCCCAATTGGATAATATGGACTTGGAGGACTTGTGGTTCCAACAGGACGGCGCCACAAGCCACACAGCGAATGCCACAATCAATTTATTGGAAACCAAGTTTGGTGAACGTGTTATCTCACGAAATGGCCCAGTCGATTGGCCGCCTCGGTCGTGCGATTTGACGCCGTTAGATTATTTCCTGTGGGGCTACGTCAAGTCTATGGTCTATGCCAACAAGCCAGCGACGATTGATGAACTTCGTACGAATATCGAACGTGAAATTGCAGCAGTATCGGCCGATTTATGCTTGAAAACCGTCGAAAATTGGGTTCAGCGTCTGGACTTCTGCAAGCGTGTCCGTGGTGGTCATGCAAAAGAAATCGAGTTCCATACATAATGGCATCGAACATACTTTCACAGGAATAAAGAATTTCATTGGTATCTAAAACCGGTGTTGTTTTATTTAAAAAAAACTTTTGTAGCGCTCTTATTGAAAACCCCGCTATAAGTTGATCTTCGCTGGTCTCACAAATGGTTCCAGATGCAACGGTTTTAGTTTAAGCAGTTCCAATTGTACACGATAGATAAAATGAGATTTGACTGCATATAAATTTATTAAAATGCAATAATATGTTATTATGTGTTGCAGTTTGACAGTCATATATTGTTGGGTATAACAACATTCAGTTTTTCATTACTAATGCCTCATTTTTTATAGTGAGACCTGGTGTCATATAGGATTATATATGAGCATATATAACTACAGTGAATTATGCCTCTTTAATTGTACACGGTCATATATTGATTTAACTATTTTTTCGAATTAAAATGAGAACCTGAAAATTAATATAGAAAAATACACTCGAAAAAAATTGTATATACATGCGAATGACATTTAGAAAACAATATTTATAAAAAAAATCAAATTTAAAAAGAAATATATGTATGTATATGATGTTTCCTGCTACAAATGAAAATGTCGTTGTTTAGTCACATGTTTAATCAACAAAAAAGAAATACAAATTGGTGCAAAAATGTAGTATGAAAATTAAAAATTTTCTATAAAATGTGCATTGATGGAAAAAAATTAAATTTAGAAAAATTATTATGAAACCAAAACCATAAAAAAATATTTTTGAATTAAATTATAATTAAAAGTTATTAACACATTGTAAAATTAGAAAAAATAATATTTGCAAAACACAGTATGAAATTGTTTTAAATGTGAATATTATGCAAAATTATGTAGACGTAGAGAATGATGACAATTTTGAAAATGGTTTCGATTCGATGATATGTTATGTTGAAATACTTGTATTCTTTGAATATTGTGGGTCATACAGGTTTAAAATATACGTTGAAAGATATTTCCTACTACAACATTTGTAATTGAAATTTAAACACAAAATATTTATTTTAAAAAGAAACAAATAATGATTTATTCGACCTTTCGTACTATATAATTTGGTGTTTTTTTCAAATAATTTTATTCTCCAATATTTCGCTGCCCTTTGGGTAGCATCGAACATTTTAATTTTGAATATATTTATTAATGCTTAACGGTGGGTTTACACGGGACAGTTTGAGACAAGACAGTTGAGAATATGTATTAGTTGTCACAAAGAAAAAAATTGTTTGTGTGACGTACGCGTCCAGCCAGTTATAAAGACATTACAGTTTTAAGCAACCGCCAACAGTGTCGTTTCGTTAAATTTCGTACTCTGATTTTTTGTTTCTTCGCTCTTTTGCCATTGTGTTTTGTCTTACTTCTCCAAATTACAATGATATACTCTGACATGTATTCATGTTTATATGTTTGTATTGTCCCACATTATTTCAATAAAAATTAGCAAAATTTTCAAATACAAATATAAGTATTTCCCAATTTGTAAAGTCGTTTGCCATGTTTTGCTTTTTTCTCAAATTACTACGACACGTCATCGATATGGTCGATGACTGAACTAGTAGAGGTTGAGGCAGTAGGATTTGTTGTAATTGTGTGAACCAACAACAGACATTTAGTTTTTGTTTCATGACCCTAACCGTCAAATTCAACACAGATCCATATGAACAAACACAGTAAACAAAAAAGTACAACAACAAAATACACTGAATTTAACAGATGGAGTCATAAGAAAGCAAAATCAGTTGTTCTATTTCGCCAACATTTACTAGTTCAGCCATGATCTGGCCGCTTATGTCAAATCTCTTGCCGAAGTTACTGTCGCTGAAAAATCAGAGACAGTGGCGAGGCAAGTGAGAGAAGTGTAAGTGTGGTAGTAAAAATGTGTGAATGCATTACTACTGTCGGAGCAAAACTGTCCCGTGTAAACGCCAGGTAAGCGAACCACAGACTTGTCATTCATGAGCGTGAACATCAGCTATCGTGGATGTTTATTGCCCATCTTGATACCGCCCATCTTGATACCGCCCATCTTGATACCAAATAAGAATGTGATCCAAGGTGTTCACTTCACTATCACGTTTACACAATTTTTTGTTAATATTTTTACAAATTCATGAGCTAGAGAAAAATTTATCGACCAAGCTCATGCACATGAATGACAAGTCTGTGGTTCGCTGTACGATTTCTTTGAAACACGAAATTCGATAATTGATTTCAAAAGCTTCGCTTAAAATTTAAAAAACATTAAATGAAATTCAACAAAAGTTAAATTTTTTTTAAATTTTGAAAACGTGAATTGAAATTTGTAGGTTTAAAAACATCTATTAAAAGTTCAAAAAATTTCAATTGATTGTCAAGAGAAAACAATTGAGGTTGTAAAGACAGAAATTGAAATTCAAAAGATGTTACTTATATATGAAATTATGTATATTGGCATTAATTGAAATTTAAAAGCCTTACTGAAATTTTTGGTTTTAATATTATATTCAATATTCTTGTTCAAAAATCAAAATTAATTTTAAACTTTGATTTTAATATCTTACCGTCAATATTCTTGTTCAAAAATCAAAATTAATACTTCTATTATTTTTCTTGTTCAAAAATAAAGCTCGAGGTCAGTTTTATTTTTAATTTATTCACTCAATATTTCGAACCCCATCGAGGATCACACCTTCACGAATGGATAAATGAGCAAAACCAAATTGCAAAAGATTAAGAAAAATATTATTCTCCTACTCCTTGGACGTCTATTTTATTACTGGGTAATTCCAAAAAAATCGACACAAAAATCAGTATTTTCGAAACCCACCACATTTGATTGGTAGTTTCCTTAGTTTACTTTACTAAAGCATCATGAAGCTGGCAAAATTTTATAAAATTAAAGCATAATTAATTCTTGTTTTAATAAAAACTTCAATAACTCAGTCAATTAATACCAGATTTTTAAACACAATGTTGCGTTTTACTCACTTGGAAACGTCCCTTTTGAATAAATTCAAGAGTATTATAGTTTCTTTATAAAATAATGTGTGAAATCATCGACGAAGTTGAAAAATGTCGAAGAAAAATTAATAAATATCTGTTTGCTGGACAAATATACACAGACTTCTCATACTTTCTTAAAGAACGTATATATCATTTGAAAGGCCTAAGTTTATTCTTTTTAAATCCGGTGAGAAAGTGAAAATCGGTTGGTAATCAACTAACTTACCGGCTTATAAGTGCGCAAAGGTATGCAAAACCGGGTTTTTAACCGGTTTTCATGATTTTTGAGGTGTTTGGGAAATTTCACAATCAGATTCTTGTTTCACTCGACAATACCTACAAGAGAAATACTATCACTTTCCAGGTATATCTACTTTAGTATTTTTGTAACTGTGTTATACGTAGTCACTACTTGAAAAATCGAGACTAAAACAGGAAAACTCGAGCAGTCTTTCCCAAACCATGGAGACCCCATTATGAAATTTGGCTATGATGTAGAGAAAAAGATGGACTTTCTTTTTGGTGGGGGAAATCAAAAATTAAAGGTACGTTATGCCAGAACATTCAAGGATAAAGGATATTTTGGAGGTTTCAATATCATTGAACCACAAACGACATGACTATTGTATCGACTATTATTAAAGCGGTTATTGCAAGCTTTAAAGTGATATCCAACATTTTGAAATCCATTAACGCATTCCAAAGTTATATCATTTTTAAGTCATTTCCTTTTTTCAGAAAGTGCCATACAACACCTACAACAACGAACCACAAAACAAAAACTACTTTGAATTTTGACTCAATTCTGGTATCATAGAACTCGTATGGACGAGGAGAAACTTCTGTCCAAATTTCATACAATTCAATAGGGGTCGGGTGCTGGACTGTGCCGAAATATTTTGGAATTACCCTGCTGTACAACTGTTTTACTATAATACTATAGACGCTGAAGGAGTGGAGAATAATATTTTTCTTATCCTTTTGTTTTTGCTCGTTTATCCATTCCTGTAGATAGATGATCCTCGATGGGGATCGAAATATTGAATACATAAATTAAAAAAAAATACAGCAGACAGTTGTCCGAGGCCTTCCGCCACGGACTATCCCTGCAGGCTGTGTCAGAGACACGGCCATTAAGTTTAACGTAGAATACGCCATCCGATAAGACAGAAAACATATATAACAATAAATGATAAATAACATAAGCAAATGAATTTATTTATTTGATAGTTACTTTTGATAATATACATAAGCTTATGGTAGGAAAAATAGGCTAAATATGTTTTTAAATTAAAAGAGTAAGGATAACTGATAAATAACAGACGCAAATCAATTTGATTTATACTTTTTATAATTATATATCCATGTTAAATTCAAATTCACATTTAACATTTTGTTTCACTTAAATACATAAGTAAATATACGAAATTGCAATATTTCATCAATCAAAACAACAGCCGAAGGTTTGTGTCCACACTGAAACAGCAGCATAGTTTGTGTTCACGCAACAAACTCAAACACTCAACCAAACACCACACATATGTTTGAGTGTATGTGTTTAAACAATTTTCATTTGAGAAATTTAAATATTAGGAAGATATCAACCAATATGAAATGTATATCAAACGAAAGATAACATCTTAATTTACCTACAAAAAAAATTTTAAAAAAATTCATCTAGCCGTTTCCTCATAATCAATGAAATAAAGATTACAACAATAACAATCTGACATGACTCCCTATACCGTAAGGTACGACGTATTCTACGTCAAAATAAAAAATTCCATTCTTTTATATGAAATGTTTAATATTTCAAAAATTTAAATTCAATTGACACTAATTGAAATTATGTACAATAACATCAATGTAAATTTAAAAACTTAATTTTACAATTCAGCAATTGAAATGTAAAAGACGAAATTATAAAAAGACATTAATTGAAATTATTCCGCTGTCATTTCAAATTTAATTAATCTAATTTAAATTTAATTTAAAATTCTGTCTGTTCTTGTTGTTGGAATTATAGGCCTTTCAGTGATGTTGATACTTAGGCATCTTCGATCGATACTAATTCACACATGTGAATTGCAGAATTGAGTTTGTATATATACGGCACAGTAGTTGGGAATCTGAAGATGAACTTGTCACGGAGTTCGAAACTAGTCATGCCAGTGAGTGTGTGTTGAACTGAATTGTCTGTTATTTCCAACAAAAACTAACCATTTTTCAATTTGGAAAATGTTCATGACTTGTAAGCTTGTATGTATGAATTTCAAATTCAAATAAAAGTAAAACTTCAATTGTTGTCTATTAAATTTCAATGGATATCGTTTAAACCGCAAACTATAGATTTTTGAATTTTAATTTATCTCTATTGAATTTCAGCTGGTAGTTTTTGAATTTCTATTGCTGTTATTTGCATGTCATTTTGAATTTTATTCATTTCGTCCAAAACATTTGACATTTCACCAATTTTATTAAACAAAATACAACAATTCAAAAACCTATAATTGAAATTATGTACAATGTCATCAATATAAATATAAAAGATTTAATTTTAAAATTTAATTACTGAAATATAAGAGACAACATTTTAAAAAGACGTTATCTAAAATTCTTTCGCTGTCTTTTGAAATTGAATCGATGTAATTTCACTTTCAAGTTCTGTTTATTTTAAAAGTAAAACTTCAATTGTTGTCTCCTAAATGTCAATGCAAACTGTATATTTTTGAATTGAATTGACGTCTTACGAATTTCATCGGGGGATTTAGTAATTTCAATTCCTATCTTTTGTATTTGTAATTCAAATTCAAAATACGTTAATTGAATTTTTATACATATAATGACATTTATTTAAATATAAATTACTTCATTCAAAATGTCTACAAATTATGTGTTTTTAAAATTTGTAGACATTTAACATTAATTGAAATTCTTTCGCTGTCTTTTCATATTGAATTAATGTAATTTCAATTTTAATTGATGTTTATTTGAAGAGTAAAACTTCAATTGTTGTGTACGGAATTTTAATTGATATCTTTAAAATTACCAACTGCAGATGTTTTACTTGACGTCTTTTAAATTTTATTTGGCGATTCTTAATTGCAATTGCTGTGTTTTGTATTTGTGATTCAAATTCAAAAGACGTTAATTGAATTTATATAAAGACTACAAATTTTAAAACAACATTAATTGAAATTCTTTCGCTGTCTTTTGAAATTTAATTAAGTTAATTTCAATTTGAATTGATGTTACTTTTAAAAGTGAAATTTAAATTTTTGTCTATTTAATTTCAATTCATATCTTTTAAATTGAAAACTGTACATATTTGCATTTTAATTGGCGTCTTTCAAATTCTATCTGGCGATTTATCTTGTCTTTTGAATTTGAATTACAAATGTATGTATTGGAAATTGACTTGAAATTTATGTAGAATAAAATCTACATTATTTTGAAGGCCTAACATACCTTTAATTGAAATATTTAATGTAATAATTAGTGTAAATAATTAATGTAATTTAAATTTAAATTTCATATAATTACAAAACTTAAATTAATGTTGTTGGCTATTGAATTCTATTGATATCTTCTAATTGGAAACTGTACATTTTTGATTTTTAATTGACGTCTTTTGAATTTTACTTGGCGATTTTTTAATCTCAATTGCAGTGTTATGTATAATGGCATCTATTTAAATATAAACTACTTCCTTTTAAAAGTCTAACATGACATAACTTGAAATTCTATCACTGTCTTTTCAAATGTAATTAATGTAATTTGAATTTAAATTTCTTGTAATTTTAAAACTTAAATTTTAATTTTTGCGTATTGCATTTCTATTGACATCTTTTAAATTGCCAACTGTAGATTTTTGAATTTTGATTGACGTCTTTCGAATTTCAACGGGCGATTTGTTAATTTCAATTTCTGTGTTTTGTATTTGTAACACAAATTATATTTAAAAATAAAATACTAATTTTAAACGTCTAAAATGAGATTAATTGAAATTCTTTCACTGTCTTTTGAAATTTAATTAATGTAATTTCAATTTCAAATTAATTCATATTTATTTTATAAGTAACAATTCAACTGTTGCCTATTGAATTTCAATTTATGCCACTTAAATTGCCAACTGAAGATTTTTGGATTTTAATTAACGTCTTTCGAATTTCATCTGTATTCTATTTTCTATTTTTTTAGATGTTTTTCTATTTTATAATGTATTTGAAGTTTAAATTCAAAACACGTTAAATGAAATTATGTATAATGACATCTATTTAAATACAGGGTGGCGCATAAGTAACGTTATGACTTAATTAGTGAATACATTTTTTTTACGTATTTTTTATCGTTTTTTTTGACGAGTTAACTTTGGTGGTGCAATGGTAGTGTGCGCACCTCTTGTACTCGAGTATTTAGCAATGAAAAAGCTTCTCAAAATGCCGTTCGGAATCGGTGTAGATCTGTAGGTCCCAATCAGTGAGTGAAAACTGGAAAGCGCAAAGCTCAGTGATTGTGAGAAGCTCTCCGCTGTCCCTTCATGGGATGTAATGGGAAACCATTTATTTATTTATTTTTTAACTTTGAAAAATTTGGGAAATTTATGATGGAAAGACTCAGCGCAGAACAAATAACCAAAGTTGTTTAATTTTGTTTGAAAGTCATTTTGTTGTAATTTAATCAGATACAAAGATCATATCAAAATTTATTTCATATTCGAAATGTACCTAGCGCCCCTACAATTTATCGACTCGTTTAGCATTTTGGGCAACAAGGGGTGGCTTTGATTTTCCGCGTGCTGGAAGACCTCGTGCAGTTCGAAATGATGCGAGCCTTGCTCGGGTGCAAGCAAGTATTGAGGAAGCCCCCGAAGCTTTCACCAGACGATGTTCTCAGAAACTGATGATATCTAGACGGTTTTTGCAATGACTTTAACATAAGTTTCACCTTGTCCATTAAAAGAATCAATTGGTTCGCGAGTTAAAACCAAATGATGCATAAATACGCATTCAATATAGTCGCCTTTTTCAACAATTGTGCCTGGGAAACAACGAGTTTATTCACGGACTCATAATGTGCAAAGAGGCTCACTTTCACCTCAATGGTCACGTGAATAAACAAAATTGATGAATATGGGGTCCCCGAAATCCAAGAATAATTGTTGAAAATCCAATGCACCCACTTAGATGTACAGTATGGTGTGGAATAACTTTGGAAAGGATCACTGGACCATATTTTTTCGAAAATGGCGAACAAGTTGCGGTTAATGTGAATGGCATTCTATGTCGGGCAATGATTGCAATTTTAGAACGCCAGATGTAGAAAAGGATGAAGAATTGTGATTCCAACTATGACTCTCCTGAGCGAAAGTTTTGGTGATCGAATAATACCGCGTTTTTCTGATTTTAATGGGCCACCGCGTTCGACCGATTTAACAGCTCCTGATTTTTTTTTCTTTGGAGGTTTCTAAAGGGTGAGGTGTATGACAATATGCCAAGAACCATACAACAGCTTATGGTCAATATCCAAGAAGAAGTGCGGGTGTTGGCATCTGAAATTTTATGAAAAGTTACGGCAAGTGCTCTGGAATGAGCACGTTAAGTCGAAGCAAACAATGGGCACCATTTGAAAGATATTATTTTCAAAACATAATATGAACATTAGGGTGTACTGAAAAACGTTTTTTTTTTTAATTTCAATTATGGGGGGCTCTCAAACGACGCGTGTTAAAGAGGTGATTACGGGAACGTTAAACCTTTTTATACGAGGGTACTTATAGTCCCCGATCGGCCGTTAAAGTTTCGATTCCTAGTACATTTTCGAAAAAAATATTTTATTTTGGACAACATGGGGCCCAAATAAGGAGACATGATGAACACATAAAGAAACAAATATTTTCAAAATTTTGACATAGCATTTTTTTCACGACGTCATTTAGAAATCTTTATCATGCATATTTTATCTTCACCATTTTGATGTATTGTGCATAAATATGCCATCAACTATATAAAATAAATATATTTGTAGATGAATTTGCGAGAATATTTATGTAAAATACAGAAAAACAGGGAAGACAAAATATACATGATAAAGAATTCAAAATGACGTCGTTAAAAAGAATGCTCTGTCAAAATTTCTAAATGTGTTTGTTCATCATGCGTCGTCGTTTGAGCCCCATATTGTCCAAAAAAATTTTGATGTGTTAACATCTATAGCGGCGTATAGGGACTAAATCTCTCAAAGTCAGATTTTATGCTGCTAAAACCAGATTTTATGCTGCTGCTAAAACCAGATTTTCTGCGACTGCGAAAGATAATAATTACGTGTTATGAGCGAAAATGAGCGAACAAGAGAGCAATGAAAGAGTGGTGTGGCAGGGGTGAGGCACTAATACGTCAGCTACTTCGTACAAAGTATGTGTGATGTTGTGTGTTTGGCTGTTTCGTTGCTGTTGATATGGCAAACAAAGCGAGTCATTTGATGTTCAGCATTGCCCGGTGTATACAAAAAAACTATTATTTTTTATTTTCCAATGTAACATTTACTAATGTGTTCATAGAAATTGAACAGGTACCGTGTAGCAAAAAGGTGTTAACACATCATCCCTCGTATACAAAAAGTTTGATGTTTCCGTAATCGCCCCCTACATTACGCGTCGTTTGAGATCCCTCTCCAAAAAAAGTTTTCAGTACACCCTAATGAACATATTTCCAAATGGTAATGTACATTTTAATAAATGATAACGTTGACTAAAATAAGAAAGAAAAAGTTATTCCTTAAATAAATTCTAACGTTACTTATGCGCCACCCTGTATAAACAACTACATTTCAAATGTCTAAAAATTGCAAATATTTTTTTTCTAAATTTTAAAAATACATTTAGTGCAATTCTTTGCAGTCTTTTAAAATTTAATTAATGCCTTCCTAATTTCAATTTATGTTTAATTTAGATGTTATATTTCAATTGTTGTCAATTGAATTACAATTCAATTATATGCCAATATCAATTTTTCAATTGATGCCAATATCGATTTTTCAATTGATGTTCTTTGAACTTTATATCGCGAGACTCCAGTCATTTGTTTGTCATTTTGAGTTTTATTAATTTCGTTTATAATGATTGATGTTTTTTTTTTGAATTTCACTTCGTGTTATTCAATTTCTAAGGCGCTGTTAAAATTTCAAGAGATGTCTCTTAAATGTCAAATTGATTTGCTTTAGATTTCAATTTTAAATTTCAAATGGATATTTTAAATTTTAGAATTTTTCAAAAAGTGATGGTTTATCCGACCTTTCGAAATATATTCAAAATTAAAATGTTCGAGCGTTTGCTCGTTTTTTAAAATTATTTTATTCTTCAATATTTCCCTGTACTTTGGGTAGCATCGTCAGGAAGATAAACAACAATTAACAACAATTATCTTCCTGACGATGCTACCCAAAGGACAGCGAAATATTGAAGAATAAAATAATTTTAAAAAACGAGCAAACGCTCGAACATTTTAAATTTGAATGTTTTAAAATGTTGTTAAATATTTCGCTGTCCTTTGAGTAGCATCGTCAGGAAAATAAACAACAATTATATTCCTGACGATGTTACCCAAAGGGCAGATAAATATTAAAGAATAAAATAATTTTAAAAAACGACCAAACGCTCGAACATTTCAAATTTGAATGTTTTAAAATGTTGTTAAATATTTCGCTGCCTTTGAGTAGCATCATCAGGAAAATAAACAACAATTATATTCCTGACGATGTTACCCAAAGGGCAGATAAATATTAAAGAATAAAATAATTTTAAAAAACGACCAAACGCTCGAACATTTTAAATTTGAATGTTTTAAAATGTTGTTAAATATTTCGCTGTCCTTTGAGTAGCATCGTCAGGAAAATAAACAACAATTATATTCCTGACGATGCTACCCAAATGGCAGATAAATATTAAAGAATAAAATAATTTTAAAAAACGACAAAACGCTCGAACATTTTAAATTTTAATGTTTTAAAAATTTTTTTTAATTTTTAAAAAATTTTTATAGTAAATTTCGGAATTGAAAGTTATATATTTTGTAACTTCAATAGCAAATGTTGTAGCTTTCGATATGATAATATCCTAGTTTGACATCGATTTTCAAATATGTAATTGTTATAGTAACATTTCTGGGGATGTATATGACCTTTGATTAATTTTATGTGATCATATAATTCTGATCGATATCTGGGAATTTCACGAAGATCGTGAAAGTTCCCCTACTGTTGTCAACTCTAACTAGTGTCCTAAATCTTAACCTTAAACTGCAGGAGATTAGCCTAGTTTCATGTTTCAAAATTTAACAAATATCCTAAAACCTTCTTTGCTTCGTCCTATGCAATTTTCGCTTGTTTTCTACCGAAATTTAAGGTGTTTTAGTCGGCTTTTAGGAAAAATTAAAAAGATGTAATTGTTAATATTGACTGTTATCATTCATAGTGAATGAAAATGTAACGAAGAAGAACGGCAGCGAACAAACAAGCAGGTCATCATCGCCAAAGAGTATTGAATAGTGTAGAGAACTCATGGGACGAATTGTATGACTCAAAAGCACTGGCGACATATGGCTAATGATTCAAAACGTATTACTCTCTTTTTATCATAACTTGGTCCATTCATAATTTTGATGTGAAACATTGATGCATTTTGAAACACTTATGCTTTTTGTATTGATTTATGTAATAACATTGACGAAATGGTGCATTTATATTGAATTATTCTATAAAGAGAATAAGACTCGTTTATGCTATTTTACTCAGACTCTCTTCATGAGAGCGGAAAAAGAGTGCAATAAGTTCTCTATTGAATACTTTTTATCGTCGCTCTGTTTATGACAAAACAAAAAGAATTATTTCATTGAGCTAAATATTGCTTTGTTTATTTTAACAATATTACATCTAATGTTAACGCAGATGTAAGAAAAAAGAAAGTGCAATAGCAAAAGAGCCTTCAGCACAAAACTATATTTATTTCAAATGTAACATTTACTAATGTGTTCATAGAAATGGAACAGGTACCGTGTAAGAATAGGGTGTTAACACATCACCCGTGAGTTCGAACACTCATTCATTTTTTTTAGATTTCATTTATTCGAATTTGATCAAGTTTTATGTTTTTTTTAAATGTCAATTAAAACTGATGCCAAATCATTGTTGGTCGTGAGTGTTATCACTCATTGTGAATGAAAATGTAACTATGAAGAAGCTAATGTCTGAGTATTATCAATCATTGTGAATGAAGAGGTAACAATGAAGAAGCTAATATCTGAGATTTATGTACATATTCTAAAACTGAAAATATTTTTTTTCATATTTTTGCAGGATGCATTTTTATTTAGAAAATTTAAAATTAATATTGTTCGGAATTAATTTATCTCTTTGATAATTGAATTATCTGTAACCTAGTTTCTATTTATTTCGATTTAAATATATCGGCAGATATTACCAAGATTTGGAATAATAAGCGAAAATCAGCCTATAAGCGGAGATAGTTTAATAACATTATAAACTTAATATTCTGGGTCCAGAGATTATTTTTGATTTTTAAAATCTTTAAAGAAATTAAAACATAAAAACCCGAATTTTTTTGGACATTTTAACTAACATTTTAAAGATTAGATGTTAAAGCCCTGAACACACTGTAATCGAAATCTTGTGTTTGGAGATTTCATTATACCAAATATCTGGTTTACTATACAACAATCAGCTGTTTATTTACTCGAAATCTCCAAATGAGTTAATCCGGCTGCAGTGTGAATGGAGTAAAAGAAACTTAGCTCCGAATGTTTGCAAGAATTCTGAGATATTAACAATTGAATCGAACAGATTTAAAATCTTAGAAAACAAAATTAAGACTTCCTGCTGAAACACTGAACTATGTACAAAACAGAACTATTATATTTTTAGGAAAAGGGAACTCCTTAGGATTACTATTATCGTACTCGAACATGTGAGAGCTCAGGGAAGGACCTCTAATTGCCCCTAAGGATTTCTATGTATTTTTTGTTTTAAAGGACTGATTATATAGACTGTAAGGATTAATATACATACATATATGATGAGTATATAATATCTTGATATCTTGTATATACATACATAATTGAATATATTACAAATATTATTATATATACATGTATTTATGTAACTATAATCGAAGATGTATCCTCTTTTTCTATGAGTGAACTAAAATTTGCGTATGACCTAAGAGTGACTGAACATGATACTTGTGTTTAAGGTGAGGTGAAAGTGAAGTGACTCTGTTGGGGAACAGTGGACGGGAATGTGATGATCTCTAATCTCGATTAACAACACACTCAACTAAGATTTAGTTGTTATCATTTCTCTAGTCACTCACCATCTTTAGTATCTTCTGCTTTTGTTTTAATTTTAAAATTTTTACAACAAAAAATTAGTAAATAAATGAAATGGAGATAAAGTTGTCAAAATTTGTTAATTTTTTTTTCCAGCAGATTTCATTAACCGTTTTAGAACTTGTATATACGTGGTGGTGTGTCTTTTCAAATTTGAATTGTTTTGTTTTTAAATTCTGAGATATCAAACTTACCACCATAATTGCCACGTGGTCCATGGTCACGATCACACTCAGCTTCAGAGATTTCATTGCTTTCCTTGGAATCGTTAAAGGAAGAATTGCTCATATCATGATTGCGGGGTGGTGGTGGTGGAGGTTCAGGAGAGCTATTGCCAGGATTGCGAGCAGAACCTAGGAGAGGTAAATTTATAGTTATTAATAAGATTGTCATAAAGCAGTATGCACATCTTTATGTTCGTACACTTACCAACACTGCGTCTACCCATAGATCCACGAGAGCCATAATGATCATAGGGTGTGCCATAGGGACCGCCATACTGAGATCCATATTGATCCTCTTCGGGAGCACAGTTGGCTGGGTCATCGTATTCGGGACCAGGTCCAGAGTACAAGCTACCACCCTGAGAGTTAACACGAGTATAACGGCGCTACAATCAAGTATAACAAATATAAATAACATTTCTCTAAATGACACAGCCTCTCAACCTACATATTGATCTTCCTCGGCACAGTTAGCTGGATCATCATATTCAGGAGCTGGTGTATAAATAGACGACTGTCCTCCTTGGCTGTTCTTGCGTGCATAACGATTAGCACGTGGCATAGATTGAGAACCGGAACGTGAATGCATATGTCCAGGATGGCCGGGTGGTCCCATGGTACCAGCATGACCGGGTGGGGCATGACCATTTTGATGGGGGAAGGTTTGGAAGTTCATTGCCTTTGTGGGGTCCATTTCTTCGCGGAAGCCCAAGAGATGGAAAGTGGCATAGGGACAGATTTCATCTTCCATACCTAATCAACCACAAAGCAAAAATTACAGCAACCACGAAAAGAAAATTACAAAATTAATAAAAATGTCTCCAAATAGTAGCGGATTTTTAAAAAAGTGTTAAGTGTAAATCAGTGTTTAGTGTTGTCAGCATGAGGTGAGTTATGAGTGAGGTGAGTAGTGAGTATAACACGAGAGAAAGTTGATTAGCATGCATACATTTAAAAACAGTAAAGATTTGAATTACCTTCCAAACTCAAGGAAATTCACAGTACTTACACTAATTTGTATTGTTAGATGCGGTTAGACAGGACCATATTAATGTTAAAATAATTTTAGTAACATAAGAAATGTTAATAAACAAATTTTTATATTTATTCTTTATTCAGTCTAATGGCGATTTCGTTTCTGAGAAAAAATGGACAATTTTTTTCTGCCCTTTGCCCTAAAAGTGCCTTTTTGTGTTCGTTCTGCCCAATCATCGAGTCGTGGCGCAGAATATTACCCGATAAAAGCAAATTATCTGTCATTTTGTACGAGTTATTTGTCCTCACTAAGCTAATTTTTCTACCTTTTGTAGGGGGCGCAAGTATAATTTAACGGTTTTAGTTAAATAATGTGGTCGAATTTCTACACGCAAAGGAAAAAAAACGTTTTTTGCCCGGTTGCCGCAACAATACTTTGATTGATTTGTATTAATTTATTAATCGCAACCGTTCATTTAGTTCTCCAAACTAAAGTCATATGTCGCAAATGTATATCATGTTGTTGCAAACGAGGTCTCGTTTGCATCAAACGCGTACAAAATTACATTTGCCGCAAAATTAAAAGAACGTTTGCCATAACTGTAAGTAGCCATTTTTTTAATGAGAACACAGATTACGAAGAACGTAAATTTTTCTTATTCTGTCGACTCATTTGGCATACACACTCACGTACACACATAAAAGTGATCACACACTCTAATGCTTCTAACAAAAAAAAAACTAAATGGTTTCCCATTACATCCCATGAAGGAATCGGGGAGAGCTTCTCACAACCAGTAAGCTGTGCGCTTTCCAGTTTTATACTCACTGATTGGGACCTACAGTTTTACACCGGTTCCGAACGGTATTTTTGAGAAGCATTTTCATGGCTAAATACTCGATAGTGTCGCCGTCACTATACGAGGTGACCGACGTCGAAAGAAATTTAAGGTGGTCAGAGCAGGGATTGAACCCAAGATCTCAAGTACAAGAGGCGCTCACACTACCCATTGCACCACCGACGGCCATGTTTCTACCTCGTCAATCTATCTTGGATGGACAATTGAGGCGTTGAACGGGTAGTTTTCTGCGCTTTTAGTTGTTATTTGAGTGGAAAGCGAGACAGACGTTAAGTAGACAATGAAAAAATAGACAAAAATGGCAACTTTTTCTAAAACAAACTTTATGGGTAAAACCAAACTCATAAAAGGTAGAAATTTACACAAAAAAGAGCTTATGGAAGCCATAAATAAAAGTTTTAATTACAACTCGGTTTCTGTAACCGAAAGAACGGTTGGTCGAACCATGTTTCGTTTCTCGCAAACGTTTTTGGGGTCTAATTTTTCATAACTTGTTTACTGCAAACGTTTTTCAGTTCTCGCAAACATTTTTTAGTACTACAACTCGGTTACTGTAACCGAAAAATAGTTGGCGGAACCGTTTTTCGTTTCTCGCAAACGCTTTTTTCAGCTTAAATTTTTTATAACTCGTTTGCTGCTAAAGTTTTTCGGTTCTCCCAATCAAAATGACATGTATAGATTAACAGAAGTTCGTTTCTCCCAACTACAGTCCCCAAACGAACTTCAGTTATCTGAGATTTCGTTTGGGAAGAACGAGTTTTTTCTTTGCGTGTAGTTGAGGGGGAATAACCAAAAATACCATTTGTTATGGCGGACATTCGTCCAGTCTGTACGAAGAGTTGCTTAATATTGGTTAATATCGCTTATATTTCCAATATACACTGGTCGAAAATCTTAGTTAAGCGAGATAATACACATGCTAAAAAAGCATACAGTTGTGAGAAAATTCAACAGTTCTGTGTTCGTTTCTCACGCTAAATAAGGCACAACTTTAAATTGACGATGGCAACATTTTTTAAATGTCGCCTCACACTCGGGCAACATTATAATTTAGAAACGAAATCAAAATAAGCTAGTAAGTAAATATTGAGCCTATTTTTTTATTCCCTGGTAAACTAATTTTTCGACCACTTTGTATGGGGAGCTAAACGATATTAAGCGATTTTAAGCGGCTCCCCATACAAAGTCGTCGAATATGTTTAGCAGGGAATTAAAAAAACAGGTTCATTGTTGTCACCCATACACTGAATAAGGAATAAATAAAAAATGTATAATAAATGAGGAGCAAATGAAATGAGAAAAATAGGAACTTCAGAATAGAAACAAAGAAACATAACAACAATTTATAAAATGATATAAAACTTGAAAACCTATCTCAGCTAGGTGTAATTATATCTGTACTTTCCACAACTATGCAGCACTTGTAAAATATGATGCCAAGTTATCTGACAAAGCTGGGTGGAAAATATTGCTAAATTTTGAGGCAATACTTCGAAATGTCATTAATTAATTATAACAACTTCTGTTTTCTGTACCAAGACAGAAGTTTTAAATAGTAGGGCCGATGGTGTTTCCAGAAGTTTTGATGAATAACATTATATATCGTAGGCATGTCACCACTTGTTTTCAGTAAGGCCAAGTTATTTCCAGCGTTTAGTGGTAAATTTAGAGTCGAATAATAATGTGAGAAATAACATATATGCTAAGTTGTCTATCGTTATTTTTAGTAACAATAGCTACGACCAATATTTGTATCCATAGTAGTTCCGAGTTATCATTTTTCAAAATATATAGGAACGAACTTGACGACCTCAATATTGGAAGAATTTAACCAAGAGAACTCCAAACAACTAAAGGAAATAATGAGGAAAATGTCATTGGACGACAACGAAATTTTTGATATCTCTACATGTGGTACAGGTGACATCATGGCATAGTGAACCACCCTCCGGGAAAATACTAAAATTCGAATGGCATAATTTCTGGTAGATCTGTTACGGTGCTCTAGTACAAGATACACAAATTCTTCACCACTCATAGCCGTGATCTCATATGGTTTCCAGAGCACAGCGGCATCTTGGAAAATGGATCGTATGGAGTCCAACCGGATAATTTTGAATAGGGGTAAGTGGAACTTTTCCATGCCATTAACGCCAAAGTTCAACAATGTTTAACGATAGCCATCATAAGATTATGGAACGAATCAGTTGGTAGCAGATCGGGAAAGATACTGTAGGGCAACTCGGATGCAACAAGGTCAGATTGATGAAAAAGCTGCACAAACCCAAAAGAGTCCTAACTAAACACTCTATACTGTGAAAACAATGTTATAGGATTGATACGTGCGAGAAGGACATCGGTACGAAGGATAATTTTCTCCACCATTGTCCCTTTATTGCAGGATTGAGACACCAACTCCTCTCAGGCGTTATAGTACCTACGCTGAAGAATCTAATGGAAACGGATTGAAGATCCATGGGGGAATTTGTACGCTGCTCGAATTTTCTATAGAAAATGGAGGTTATCTTGGAATGCAAAGAGCGTATAACAGGCCTACCTAGTTTGGATGCAAATATAACGGGTTTGTAGCTTGTCGCAAATATAGTATACTTGTGGCCAAATACATTGTGTTTGCTATTCCATATTACGTGTGTGAGACACAATGATTAATAGGTTATAATATATGTTTATGTGACCCAAATGTGGATTTGTTTGTTGAAAACTGCTGAAAACAAAAACGTGATAGACAACAAAAAAACAGTAGATCTTCAACTCACGAAACACTGCTTGCAACCATATACATGGTTCATGCATAACCTGACCAAGTGGTTGTGACCAAAAAGCGGAACACAATGAGTAAAAAGCGAAAATTTTTAGATTGAAATTGAAATTAAAAAAATATCAATGAGTGTTCGAACTCAGCGGCCATATGTTAACACCTTTTTTTACACGATACCTGTTGGGTTTCTATGAACACTTTAGTAAATGTTACTTTGGAAAATTAAAAATAATAGATTTTGTGGTGAAGGCTCTTTCGCTATTACACTTTCTTTTTCTTACATCTGCTTTAACATTAAATATAATATTGTTAAAATAAATAAAGCAATATTTAGCTCACTGAAATAATTGTTTTTGTTTTGTCATAAACAGAGCGACGACAAAAAGTATTGAATAGTATAGAGAACTTATTGCACTCTTTGTATACATAAAACAATACAAAAAGCATAAATGTTTCAAAAGATACCAATGTTTCACATCAAAATTATGAATGGACCAAGTTATGATAAAAAGAGAGTAATACGTTTCGAATCATTCGCCAGATGTCGCCAGTGCTTTTGAGTCATACAATTCGTTTCATGAGTTCTCTATACTATTCAATACTGTTCGGCGACGACGACCTTCGTGTTTGTTCGCTGCCGCTACTAGGGTAACCATTCAATTAATCATTATTCGGTTAATCGATTAATCGTGCTATAAAATTAACCGAACATTTTAATAATTAAATTTTTCAATTAACGATTAACTCGAACAAATCAGTGCGATTAATAAAATATAAGCACGTGTTTATGGCAAGCAGTCCGCTTGAAACACTCTTACAATGTGGCAACGGATATGTCAACGATTTGCGAACAAATTTCATAACTTTCAACACATTTCGAACAGATTTAATAGCTTGTTGAGAGGAAGCGTCGCACAGAGCTTTGGCTCACAGATATAATTAAAAAAAATTGTCTCAAAATTGGTTAATTAAATTGGGTGTAATAGTCTAATAAAATTGCAAGACCCACTGGTCACTTTGTATGGGGGTATCAAAATGCCTGGTCCGATTCTGCTCAAACTATGTACAATAAGGATAATAGTCAGAAAATTACGTTTTGCAAAATTTTTGTAAAAATTAATCAATCCAATAGGGTGGTATAGTGCGATATAGTTTCAGAGTGACCCTACCCTTTGTATGGGAGGTACCAGAAAGCGTGGCACTTTTGGGTCCAAACTTTGATATGTTTTAAATGTTGGCTTGGTACCAAAAGTCACTAAATTTTCATGTTGCTGCTGCAACTACGATTTGTGAATTGTACCTACATATCTTTATCTTTATATATATAATTCTACTGCACGTGTGTTTGTGACTGAACTCCTCCTAAACTTCTGGACCGATTTGAAAAAATCTTTTTGTATGCGTTTGGGTGGGGCCCTGGGTGGTTTAGATTTACTATTCGGTCCAATTGGACAAAGGGGCGTGGTACCTCCCATACAAACCACAAATTAAAAATCCATTATTTCTGCTCCTGCTAACGGTATTTGAACAAAATTTGCAGGACAACGTCTGCCGGGTCAGCTAGTACTTTATAATAAAGTTGCTTGTGTTACGTTTTGTTTTGTTTTATTTTATTCGAATAATCGATTAATCGAATAACTTGATTGCGTTTTGTGCGGTTGTCAGATTGAAATTTTCGATTAACGATTAACCGATTAATCAAAAAACCCGATTAATTGGGTACCCTAGCCGCTACCTCAATACCATCACACTTATTTTCAGGCAGAGACTATAGTTGTACAACAACCACGTAGGTGATGCTAACGCTGTGTGTTTTTTGCATGTGTTCACTTTGATAGATTGCCCTACCCGTGCCTATAGATGTTAACATCAAAAAATACATGTAAATAAATAAATAAGACTAAATATATAAAATAAAACGATTTATTTTGTATATAATCACCTTGAAATTTTAGATTCAAGTCGGGGCGAGACATTAAATCGCGGGGCAATCACGTGAAAAGCGGGGAAATCCCGCCAAAATCGGGACGGTTGGCCAGGTTATTCATGCACTATGTTGCTTGGGTCGTTTTTTTCAGAAATGTGGCTTGAGCATATGCCCAGAAATGGTTCCTTCAAAACCTCTTTCTCATAAAACCAAACCTAATCTGTAAGACTTCAAAAAATATGTGAATAATACAGACCACCAGGTTATCAACGCTCACACACGCTGAAAAAATGCCCCCCCTCCCTGTAACACTATACAGGAATCACGTATATGTTTGGAACTTGGTTTTTTCATGAATTATAGATCTGCTGCATGTTTTGTTGCCTGCCACGTGTTTGTTTTCAAAAGTTTCCAACAAACAAAACCATATTTGAGCACAACAACATGTATTATACGACATTAATAATTGTGTCTCCAACATGTAATATTGAATAGCAAACACATTGTGTTTGGACACAAGTATACTATATTTGCGACAAGCTTCAAACACTTTACATTGGCATCCAAACAACAAAAAAGGACGGATTTTTCAGCGTGCATTTGTACTAACCTTAAAGTGAAGAGTTGTAAAATTAGTAGGGTCTTACATTCAGTAATTTTCAGTAATTGGCCATAACTGACCAGAAATTACGGCAACCCCTGAACGAATGTACGTACCCATGTAGAGCTGCGTTTCCACAAAGAGTTTGAAAGAAGTTTAACAGATTTTAAGGCAAAAATCTATTGTTTGTTCGTGCAAAACCGGCTGAGATCATTCCCAAAATATGTGATCCAGAAAACATATTTAGATATTAAAGGTGAATCTTTTAATTTTGGATAACAGAACTATACTATGTAAATCCTTCTAGTTTCTTCTCATTTCTCTCTGAATTCCTTTCCAAATGAGTGAATAAATTTAAAGTTAGTTTGAAAACCTTTAGATTAGTAACGAAATATTAAGAACTAAATGATTAAAGGACAACATAACATAACTTAAATATAATAAAATGGAAAATAAAACAAAAAATCCTTTCAACCTACCTGGATGTCTGTAAGTACATTCGTTGATATGACTGTGACCATAATGATTACCATGAACAGGTACTGGTGGTGCTTTCAATTCTTCATATAAATTGGGACGTCTGGGATCCCAAGTCGAGTGATTTGAACGCATACCACCACGAGCTATACCAGGTCATTAGATACATACATCAAAATATTGTTGTTTTTTTTACAGAAATTATATAAAATATAAAAATTGTAAAACAAATCGGTGGGTTTGCATGTTGTAGGTACAGAGTATTATTTCAGGTGATGGTGGTTGGAATTTTAGATGGGAATAGGAGATTTGTTGTTCACATCATATAGGAGTTAAAACCATGAAATCATATGGAAAGTTAGCAACATAAAATTTGTTTATAAGCCAAATAAAAACACCCAATATGTAAAGAAAAGAAAGTAAAAATATAAAAAATAAATTAAACACTGATCCAAGAACTGTATATAAAAAAATATTACTACAAATCACTGATAAAAATAATTGGAAGTTCAAAAGTGGTGCCAAATTGTCATACTAATTGAATTTTTTGATTTTTTGTAATACCAAATTGTGGCTTTTAGTTATCATTACAAACTAAAAATACTATTACTAAGAAACACTTTTTTGGAGTGTTGCCAAGTTGTTGCTATGCAAGTTTACTGTTCCAAAATTTCGTAAATGAATTGCTGATCTTTAGCGACTATATTACTTGGGGGACGTGCCAATTCATATGATAAATATCATATATTTTAAGTATCAATACATATTGCAAATTTTTCTAAGAACCTCTTTTTTAAAGTGTTGCCAAGTTTTCGTGATTTTAGTATTCAGTTCACACCGTCTCTTTAATAAAATGCTAAACTTTAGTCAATATTTAAACTACAGCCTGAAGATTGAACAATAATGCAGAATACGGTTGCCATTTATATTTTTGGGTCCTAGCAATACTAGTGTTGCCAGATACAAATTGGGGTATCCATTGGAAATTTTAACACTTTTTAGCATAAACATACATAGAACGTTTTCACTTAGGCGTAAATTTTTTCTATTTACAGTGTGTTGAAAAATTCGTGTCAGACAAAAAAATGAATTAACCCAAGAAAATTTTCGTGCGATGATTTGTCACGATTTTCGGCGTGGATTATCAAGACAAAAGTGTCTCAATCAACTTCTATCGACTTTTGGCGATGAAGCACCATCAAAAACCACTGTAAATCGTTGGCGACAAGAGTTCAGTCTCGGACGCCGTTCGCTTCAGGTTGAATTTCGTTGAGGTCGTCCAACTTCTATCGTTTTGCCGGAAACCATCGATGCTGTGCGTGAACTGATAATGCAAGACCGACATATGACATACCGTGAGATTGAAGCATCCTTGGCCATTATTATATCAAGCATCAATAATATATTGCATGTTCACTTGGCTGGGTACAAGATTTGTTGTCGTTGAATCCTACTTAATTTGACGAATGCTGAAAAAAAGGCTCCTGTTGATTGCAGCAAAGAAATATTGAAAAATTCAACCGCGGTAGCTAAAATTCAGTGTATAACTTTGCCATAGATGAGGAATCATGTGTCTATGCACATGAGCCCGAAACAAAATAGCAATCGACCGTATGGGTCTTTCAAGACGAGCTAAATCCAACAAAAGTTGTTCGTGGAAGAAGCGCATCGAAGCAAATGATTGGGTGTTTTCAGTATAACCTGTAATGAGGCCACAGTGCCTTTAATGGAACATAGGACGATCAATTCTGAGCGGTTTACCACCATCTGTTTGCCAACAGTGTTCGAAGAAATACGGAAAATCAACAAGATAAGACGGATCATTTTGTATCAGGACAATGCGAGCTCTCATACATCAGGTGAAACAATGGGCTCTTTGAATTTTAATTTCAATTGAAATTACAGCGCCGTACAGCTCCGATTTGGCAGCCAATGATTCATTTTTAGTGAGTGGTCAAGGTTTTGCGCCGCCCCAAGCAGCTGTTAAAGCGTTCAAAACCCATGTTTTGGAGGTGTCTCAATCGGTGTGGAAAAAGTAATTCGAAAATTGGTTTGAGCGCCTGCAAGAGAATATTTTGAAAAACAATAAAACTTTCTGATCGTCTTTGAATTGAGTGAGACAAAGACGATCAAGAAGCAGACGACCAGACGTTGTGCGCAGTTTGGCAACCCTTGTAAAAGAGAACCAAAAAGTGTTCACGATTCACTCAAACGCATTTCTCTCTAGCGGCAAATCTTGATTATTTCATACTTTTTCCATACTTTTTGCAATTTTACATAAACATGGATGGAATTTGTATCGTTATATACTATAACTTCGTCAAATACCTACTCGTATATTGAAATATTCAACGAAGAGAGTAAGACAGAGAGCAGAGAGTGATTAACGTTTCACTCCTTTTGTTTGGTGGCATTCGAGTTAGGAGAAATTTTGAGTATGTTCTGTAGTAAAAGCCACGCACACTACCACTGCATAACCGACGGCCACACTCAGGGGATGCCCCTTATAAATGCAGTGCATTATGTTGGCGAAGGAAAATTGGGGTAGTGGAGGGTGGAAAGAGGGCGTAGTGTCTGTTGTCATTTGCCTTGAATCTTTGTATGTCACAATTGGTGGGAAATACACTAGCCGAAAGTATATTCCACATACGGACTGTACGGCTGAAGAACGAAATTTCTCTATAGTGTGTAGTGTGGTCAATCGGCCACTCGATAAAAAGCGGATGAGAGTTCCTGGAAAGCCGCGTACTTCGGCTAAATATCCTCACGTATGGCATAAGTTGGCGGATGTCCGAGGAACGCATACCGTGAAAGTAACGATAGAACAGCGAGACGCAAAATACATTTCGATGACGGTCAAGGGAGGCAATAGAGCGGTAGAGTACCCTGCTGCCCCCAATCAACACCGTCGCTCTCCTGTGGGCACAGTCGAGAAGTTCCAAAGATGTCGTACGAGCACCTGCCCATATATAGGATTTATATTCCATCTTTGGCCTGATGTAGGTGGTGTAGATATTAAGAAGATCAGATTAAGTGAAGTATTTCTTGCACCGCTTTAAATACTTCAATGCATCTTTCGACACTTCAAATACATGTTTTGTCCAACGGACATCACATTTAATGTTCATGCCCAGAACATCAAGTGAGTCTGGCTCATCAATATCTGCACCGTCCATAGACAATGACGACATACCTGGGTCAGCAATTTGCTTAGGCAGCACCACATAACACTGGGTCTTACCCGCATTAATATCTACTCTATTCATTCGAACCCATTCAACAATGGACACCAGATCCCGGTCGAGTGATTCATTCATCGTCCGGCGTTTGAATTCAATCTCTTGAAGACTTGGATAAGAATGACAGAGATTACTGTCATCTGGAAAAGCGTAGATTGGATTCACAGTCTGACCCAGGAGATCATCAGTGAAAATAAGAAAAAGATAATGAGAAAGAACAGAGCCCTGTGGTACACCTGCAGTCAATTTATGCTCGTCGGATGAAACCCCATCTAGAACAACTCGTATAGTGCGATCTCTGAGAAATCTCGATATAAATCGAGTGAAGTCATCACCGACACCAAAAGCAGCGAGCTTTGACAAGAGTGCATCGTCCCATACACTGTCAAAGGCCTTGAAAATATCACGAGCCACTACCTTACTCTCACCAAGCCGGTGGATGGATCGACTCCACTATTATGAAAGGTATGAGACTGATTGACTTTGCCGCGGCAAAAAACATGGTCATTAGTGGAACAAGATTCCAGCATAAAGACATCCACAAGGCTACTTGGGTATCCCCTGATCAAAGAACTAAGAACCAAATTGATCACGTGGTAATTGATGGAAGGCACTCATCCAGTGTAATGGACGTACGAGTGATCAGAGGAGCTAACATCGATTCTGATCACTACCTGGTAGCAGCAAATGTTCGCACAAGATTAAGTAGAGCGAAAATCGTACGAAACCAGACGCAGAGGAAGCTGGACATCGGAAAGCTGCAATTACCAGAGGTAGCCACAGCCTACTCAAGGAAGCTCTCGCAACTTTTGGCACAGATGATGACGATCCTGATGCGCAGTGGACACCCATTTCCGACTCTATAAAAACTGCCGCAACAACCGCACTTGGTTTCGAAAAACCGCTTCGCAATAAACCGTGGTACGATGAAGAGTGTCGCATTGCTAATGACGAAAAGAACGCTGCACGTATGGTAATGCTTGAGTCAATTGCAACGCGAGCTGCAACTAAGCGGTATAGGGAGAAGAGAAAGGAGGTAAACCGTCTCTTTAGGCGTAAGAAACGGCAGTGGAGAAAGCGCGAGAGTGAGAAAATTGAGACATACAGAAGGAAGAACGAAGCCCGAAAATTCTACCAAAAAGTTAAAAACGGAACTAATGGACGTGGTTCAGGGCCCCCCTTCTGTAAAGACAAGGACGGAAATCTCGTCGCAGATGTGCAGAGCATGTTGGGAATATGGAGAGAGCAGTTCTCCGCGCTACTAGTACCTGAGATATCCGATGACGATGGGACAATCGATCACAATATGGACGACGACGTCGATTGCCCCCCTCCTAACCAAGACGAGGTCAGAACAGCTATTGCCCGGCTTAAGAACAACAAAGCCGCATGAGCCGATGGATTACCGGCGGAGCTGTTTAAGGCTGGCGGCGATGAGCTGATAAGGTGCATGCATCAGTTCATTAGCAAAATTTGGTTAGATGAATGCTAGATGCATGCCCAACGATTAGAGTCTCAGTGTACTATGTCCCATATTTAAAAAAGGTGACCCGAGTATCTGTGCCAACTACCGTGGAATAAGCCTTTTATCCATAGCATATAAGGTTCTATCAAGTATAATGTGCGAAAGACTAAAACCAATTATCGCTGACCTGATTGGACCATACCAGTGTGGCTCTAGGCCTGGAAAATTGACAACTGAGCAGGCCTGGAAAATTGACAACAGGGCCTCCACGCGATTAGACCAAATCGTGAACGTTGATAACCGTTATAACTTCGAGGTAGTGGACGAATTTATATACCTCGGATCTGCCGTGAACAAAAACAACAACGCCAGCCTTGAGATCAAGCGGAGAATTGTGCTTGCGAATAGATGTTATTTTCGGCTAAGCAAGCACTTTAGAGATAAAGCCCTCTCTCGAGTAACAAAAGTCCAGCTGTACCAGACTCTCATTCAACCTGTCTTGCTTTATGGCGCAGAATCCTGGGTCCTATCGCAAGCAGACGAAACATCTGTAGGAGTCTTCGAGAGAAAAATACTCCGAAAAATTTATGGCCCTATAGTGCACAATGGCGAGTATCGGCGACGAATGAATCATGAGCTGTATGAGCTTTATCCTGACATTGACATAGTTAAGCGGATCAAGATAACGCGGTTGCGCTGGCTAGGCCATGTCAGTAGAATGGATGAAGATGAACCAGCGCGAAGGGTTTTCGAAACCGAACTCGAAGGAAGACGAAAAATAGGAAGACAAAGACTCCGCTGGAGGGATCCGGTTGACGAATCCCTGCGTACACTTGGTATTGCCAACTGGAGAAATAAAGCAAACGATCGAACTGGTTTACGAAATATGTTATCTTCGTCTTGTAAGGTCCCTGACCCCCGGGGTTGTCCGAGACCAGATAAGTGAGTAAGTAAGTAACGCCATCAGGTCTCCAAAAGATCTTATTCTACGGAAGTCATACTGCCAAGCATTAAAAAGGTCATTGTATTCAAGATATATCACCGCATGGTGGTTAACCATGCTCTCCATAACCTTCGAGAGCGCAGAACATATTGCAATTAGACGGTAATTTGCAGGGTTACTTGCATCACCCTTTTAGGGATTGGCTGGACATTAGCAACCTTCCAACTCGCTGGAAAGACTTCCGCACGGTATGCAAAGTTGAAAAGGTTGCGCAGTGGATGTGCCAGCGTCGTAGAGCACCTACTCCAGACCAGTGCAGATAAACCATCCGGGCCCGGGGATTTATTTACGACGAGATTCGCAAGAACCTTTTTAGCATTTACTGCGTTAGCATTTATTTAATGCTATGCCTTTTGGAAATTAACTTTTGCGCAATGATGCCAAGTTGTTAACATATTCGATATGTAGAACTGAGTGCTGCCAAATTTTTGGAATCAATTAAATACATGGAATCGATTTTTTTTGTGATTTCTCTATATACTTATAGCTGAGATTTTATTAATAACGATAGAAATATTATTTCCATCCTATGGTCGAGACTTTAAAATCTGGCAGAGTTATTAAAACCGGTAGTGTTTCATGTTCTCACTACCGGTTTTAATAACTCTGCCAGATTTTAAAGTCTCGACCATATGATGAAAATAATATCTCTATCGATTGTCGATTTGTAATAAATTGTAGTTTGATGACGACCAATAACGGTTATATCACAAGATTAAACTTTCAATTTTGTTCTTTGATCAGTGATTTTTTTGATATAACAAATAAAACATGTATACAACATAGATTTCTATTTATAGATATATATAAGTAGTATATTTTAAATCTAAATTTTCAACAACATTTATATACGAAACGAATATCATGCAGGATTTGAAATCGAAAACACCAACAAAAGTTTTAATCATTTATGCGTTAATAGGACAACAGTGTGGACATAAATCTTGGCACCATCGTTAATGGGACAACAGTGTGGACATAAATCTTGGCACCATCGTTAATGGGACAACAGTGTGTCCATAAATCTGAGCACCACTGTAAAACTATTGTAGTGTGTTTAATCACTACATACACAGTACGACAGGGCAATAATTTTCCATAAGTCATTTGCAATGGAATGACAGCTGACATATACAATTATATGGCTTTACTTTTTGTAAAAGGTACCACTTTATATGTGTATCATCTTTGATTTAACTATATCTGGATAAGAGAGAGTACAAATCTTTTGGATTATGTGTCCCGTATCACAGTTAATCAGCTGGACTATTTAAATATACAACATCGTAATAGTGTTGCCATGTTTATTGGCACCACTGTTTTTTAATTTGTAAGAAGTTTTGGCTGAATTTTACGACCTTGTGGACACGCGCTGGAAAAAAACTGAATATGACTTGAGCTCATGAGTCGGGAACAAGTTGTCCGAATGGGGTAAATTGCCCCTAAGTCCAAAAATATAGAAAAACGGCCCCTGAACTTACAGGTAAGTGTTGGTACTCAATTGAAAAGAAATCGTTTTACGATTTTATTGGTGCCATTACTTCTCACATCCGATGGCTGTTAGTCGCCAATAAATTGCGCCCAAATCGACTTAAGGTACATAGGGAATTTGAAACCCCCTGCCTGAGGTGGATTATAAATTTATCGATTTCCAAATAGGAACTTACAGGTAAGTGTTGGTACTCAGATGAAAGAAAATCGTCTTACGATTTTATTGGTGCCATTACTTTTCACATCCGATGGCTGTGAGTCGCCAATAAATTGCGCCAAAATCGACTTAAGGTACATAGGGAATTTGAAACCCCCTTCCTGAGATGGAATATAAATTTATCGATTTCCAAATAGGTCTAGCACACGGTACGAACAACGTAGAGAAGAACCAATACCACCAATTTGAGTACCCATACATGCCTATACATACCCATACATGCCTAGAAAAAATTTCGATAAATTTTGTGGGTATTGAAATAGAGAAAAACAGGCATATATCGACTCACACGCATCGGATGTGAAAAGTAATGGCACCACTGAAATCTTAAGACGATTTCCTTTCATCTGAGTATCAACACTTACCTGTAAGTTCAGAGAACATTTTTTTTTATTTATTGGGCCTTAGTGGCAATTCCCCCTTTCGGACCACTTGTACTGTATTCTGTGAACAATTCAAAAGAGGATGCCATTTTTGGTTTTCTCCAGTGCGTGTCCCCAATGTGGTAAATTTTGCCGAAGATTTAAATTTTGTATAGCTTTAGTGGTGGTACGAGGGCGGTCCCAAAACTAGCCGATCTGACATATAGATGGCGCCAGTTGTTTGAACAAAAATATTTTGGAGAAAAGTGGCAACCTTATAAAATATACACGCTGAAAAATAACGGCCCCAGCAACATATTGCAGGAATCTTAAACATGTGTGCAAGCATTATTTTCGTGAATTGAAAATCGACTGCTTTTTGTTTTTTTATTGTCTGTCACATTTTTATTTTCTGCAGTTTTCAACAAACGAAGACACATTTGGGTTACAAATACATATAATATAACCAATTGATAGTTGCTTCCCAAACATAATATATTGAATGGCAAACATAATGTGTTTGGACACAAGTATACTATATTTGCGACAAGCCACAAACACGTTATATTTGCATCCAAACAATAAAAAATTACAACTTTCTTAGCGTGTATGTTTTAAGTTTCAAGGCCCCACGTTGTTTAGTATTTTTATTTCAGCCATCAAAAGTAGACGATCTTAGTAAATTTGTGAACATGGTAAAAATTGGCCACCGTTATGTAATTCAATATTTCCATTTGAAAGGTCTCAGTCCATGCAATATTAAAGCCGACCTGGATTCTACACTGGGGAAGTCAGCTCCTTCCTTTACGACTCTAAAATATTGGTTAGCAGAGCTTTAAACGAAGGCGTAAGAGCTACAAAGACGAAAAAACGGGCCCCTGAACTTACAGGTAAGAGTTGGTACTCAATTGAAAGGAAATCGTCTTACGATTTTATTGGTGCCATTACTTTTCACATTCGATGGCTGTGAGTCGCCAATAAATTGCGCCAAATTCGACTTAAGGTACAGAGTGATTATGAAACTCCCTGCCTGAGGGGGTGTCCACGCCAGACACGGTTAAGAAAATCCACAAAATGGTATTGTAGGATCGTCGGCTGAAGGTGCGTGAGCTAGCTGAAATGATAGGCATTTCAAAAAGTGTTATATATCGTATATTGACCGAAGATTTGAAGATGAGAAAGCTATGCGGAGTGTCCAGCTCAAGCCCTTAATGCAATGCTTCATATTATACCAATCGAACTTCACATCACAGTTAGTGCGGCCTGGAGTGCCACCCGACTAAACGCTCTTGGACTCTGGAAGAGAAACGCATATGGACATGCGAGTCTACTACAGACAATCCCAAGAGAACTCAATATAACAACCGATTACTGCACCCCCTCATTGACGTTCGATAACATATTCGATGTCAGGTATCCCAAGAGAATAGAGTGGGATAAACGGGAACCACTTACAGGTTTTGACACCAAAGTATTTACGGACGGATCCAAAATGGAATGTGGAACCGGCTCTGGTGTCTTCTCCGAAGAGGCATGCCTCTATTTATTATTCAAACTCCCAGACAAGTGCAGCATTTTCCAATCGGAGGTACTGGCCATCAAAGAAGCCTGCGCCGCACTTAACTAAACATCGAAGAACAGAGCGCATTGGAATATTTGTAGATAGCCAAGCGGCTCTCCTATCACTCAAATCTTTTGTCGAGCTAGGCCGGCTGGCCAATGTGGTTCATACTTGGATAACAGACCATAAGGGTCTGCTAGGGAACGAAAAGGCGGACGAACTAGCAAGGGCAGGATCCTCTTCCACCGAACTCCATATGGTGTCAGTCGCCACGCCTATAGGGGTGGTCATAAAAGGTATTTTCTTGCATTACCTTGAACGAGCGAAGACCAGATGGAATAGGATGGGAAAGTGCCGCATATCCAGAAACACATGGCCAGAATATAACATTCACCGGACTAACTAGAGACATATCTAGGCTAACTGCCTTGCTGACCGGGCACTGGCCCATCGGTAATCACGCAAGACGGTTGAAGCCGCCATATAATGACCACTGTCGTGCCTACGATGACCCAGAAGAGGAGGAGACGGTGGAGCATCTCCTCTGCAGTTGTCCGACTCTGATGAATAGACGCCTGAAGACTATGGGCCGTCTCTTCCTGCATAACCTCACTGAGATACACGAGATAGATCTAGGCGACCTAATGCGGTATCTCCGATTAACAGGCTGGATATAGACACGGTACTTTTTACCTTCCGGAGTGATGTGGTTTGCAAAACGGTGCCCCAAGACACTAATTGATGATAAATAGTATATTTAGCAACCACGAAAACCAACCAACCAATCTATGCGGAAGATGGGTGCCGCGCTTGCTTTCAATAGAGCAAAAACAGCGTCGTGAAGACGTTTCAGTAGAGCAATTGGCGATGTTGCCGGCAATTGCCGAATTTTTACGACGATTTATAACCATGGGTGAGACATGGGTCCACCACTTCACACAGTTCACACAGGACCAGTTAAAACAGTGGACTGGAATGGGAGAATTTTGTCCAAAGAAGGCGAAGACGGTTCCATCAGGTCGTGGCGTCTGTTTTTTTGGGATGCGCATGGGATAATTTTTATTGATTATCTTCAGAAAGGAAGAAACACACGCTGAATATTTTTGTGTATTTTTTCTTGCTTGGATGCAAATATAACGTGTTTGTAGCTTCTCGTAAATATAGTATACTTGTGTCCAAACACATTGTGTTTGCTATCCAATATAACTTGTTTGGGAAACAATGATTGATAGGTTAGTTATACTATACGTATTTGTGACCCAAAATGTGGTTTTGTTTGTCGAAAGCTGCTGAACACACTGCTGTCTGTCACAACAAAGAAACAAATACCAGCAGTTCTTCAATTCACGAAAGCAATGATTTCAAACATGTACATGATTCCTGCAATATGTTGCTGCAGCCGTTATTTGTCAGCGTGCATCAACGGCGAATATTATGCTAATTTATTGGAGCGCTTATGTGATGAAATTGTGGAAAAAAGGCCAAATTTGGCGAAAAATAAAGTATTGACAATGCTCCAGTTCACACATCCACTATTGCGATTGGAATGTCTTCATCACGCACCTTAATCGCCAGATTTAGCTCCATCGAGCTATTTTCTATTTCCAAACTAAAAAAATGGCTGGGTGGTAAAAAATTTGAAAACAATGAAGAGGTGGAGTCTGCGGTTGATGGCTATTTTAAGGAGTTCGACAGTTCTTACTATATAGCAGGGTATCGAAGCTATTGAAAATCTGTGGAGAAGGTGTAGCGAATTACAAGGAGATTATAAGCGTGTTTTTTTATTCCCTGCTAAACAAATCTTTCGACAACTTTGTATGGGGAACTAAGCGATTTTAAGCGGCACTCCATACAAAACTCGTCGAAAAATTAGTTTAGCAGGGAATAAAAAAACAAGCTTCATTATGTTGAAAAATAAAGAACATTTTTCCCAACTTTTTGTGTCTTCTTTATTAGGTCAGCTAGTTTTGGCACCGCCCTCGTTGCTAAATGTGGTGCCAAGTTGTTTTGTCCCATTTGTTTATTATTTTTTATGTCTAAAAATCCAAATTGCCTAAAGAATTTAACAGGGATCTTTTATTATAATGGGTGATTTTTAGCAACTTTCTTTTTGGCAACACTGTTTTTGGCCTAAAGAATTTAACTGGGATGCCTAAAGAATTTAACTGGGATCTTTTATTATAATGGGTGATTTTTAGCAACTTTCTTTTTGGCAACACTGTTTTTGGCCTAAAGAATTTAACTGGAATGCCTAAAGAATTTAACCGGGATCTTTTATTATAATGGGTGATTTTTAGCAACTTTCTTTTTGGCAACACTGTTTTTGACCTAAAGAATTTAACTGGGATGCCTAAAGAATTTAACTGGGATCTTTTATTATAATGGATGATTTTTAGCAACTTTCGTTTTGGCAACACTGTTTTTGGCCCAGCTGTTTTCGTGTAACATGTTACTGTCAAATATGTTCAGTTTGGTCGATAATTTAACCATGAATCGACTTACAAATGAAAAACGCTTGCAAAATATTGAATTTTATTATCAAAATTTATGCTCGGTTTAGAAAGTGCAACGTGCACTTCTTCCATTTTATGGTCAGTTTGTGCGACCTTCTGAGGCGGTTATTCGGAATCTTGTGCGATCGTGCGATTCAACGCCTTTAGATTATTTTTTGTGGAGCTATATTAAGGCTCATGTCTATAGGAACAAACCTGCAACAGTTGACGCACTGGAAGCCAATATTGAAGAATTTATTCGGGAGATACCGGCCGATATGTTGGAGAGCATATGCCAGCGTATGAACCATTTCAGGCGCAGCCGCGGTCAAGATTCACTTGAAATCTTCTTTAAACATTGAATTATATAGACCGTTCTATCGACTCAACTAAGGATTTCATACATTTCTCTCGAATAATGCTGATATGGTTGACGTAGAACTGCGTGCTATAAGTTTCTAGGAGCGAAGTAATTTAAACTGTTTGGTGATGCCAAGTAACTTAAATCAAGTGCTGCCAATGTTGTTAATTTGGTAGGATTGAAATTAAGTCCAGCCTAATTGAGTTCAGTGCTACCAAATTGTGCGACTTGGCATCACTTACTTTAAGTCAATCCAATTTTAAGCTGCAGCCTTAAAACGCATAAATGATTAACTTTCAGGAATTAATCAGCCAAATCTATTTCAAAAAAAAATTATGTTTTGTTTTGTTTTGTAATGACGTATGGACGTGTTGCTTAGTAGGACTTGTGTAGGGACTTCTTGTGCTTGAATGTCCTGTCATTGCAAAGTTAATAAGCTAAAGCTGAATGTTGCTTAGAATAAACAAGGATTTTATTTTAACATGTTATAGCATTGGGCAAACAATTTGTATGTTATTGTACGTAAATCCTTTTTCTTGCTTTGGCAAAATATACAAAATAAATTGCAATTCAAAATGATGAAGAAAGAAAAACGTTTGTTGGCAATTAATAAATGTTGTTTTGGAAAATTTAGATGCTTACTTATCACTGTACCTCGCTTAATCCGATCGCAGGTGTTATAGTTGGAGCCGGGAACTGGGGGCAGCTTACGGTTGGGTGGCGCAATGTAGCCCAATTCGTCACGCAAGTCGGGGCGTCTCTTGTCCAAGGTGGCACCGGGTCCCATTGTCTGATTATAAACTACATCATCTAGAATTAGCATTTGTCGTGTCGAAAGAACAAAAAATAAAATTTGTAAATACTGAAGATGCTTTTACCACTTGATTGAATGCTAAACTTTGTTTCTTCAATTCAATTCAATTCAATTGCAATTACAATTACATGTTAATTTTTTTTACTTTACTTCTGTTTTCGAAAATTTCTTAATATTTTTTTAATATTTTTTTTTTGTTTTGGTGCAATTTAAAAAAATACAATCACAACTCATTCTCGATTCAATTAGTTAGATAGGTGCCATTCTTCATGAAACTTTTTCAACAAGTCACTCACAATCCTTTCGATTTATGTTTCATTTTTCGTTTCTTCTCTGGGTGAATTTCTAAGTAAAGTGAAAATATTGTTTTTTTTTCGATTTACTAAAAATACAGGGTGCTTCGAAGTTTCCAAAAAAGTAAAACAAACAATTACCAAATATACCAAACAAATGTTTAAGGTGATTATTTTCTTTTTCCGAGTTTTATATGTAGGTAGAGAAAATAAGATTTAGAAAAAATATTAATGTTTTTTCATGAATGATTGTTGCATTTAGTTTAGATTTTTGCGATTTTGCCGTAATTTCGATTATGAAAAGCATCTTAGTTTTTAAAAAGGTGGGGTTGGTGGTTATAAGGGAAATTGGGGGCTTAAAAGTTGTACATAAAAATCTTTAAGGAAAATAACTAATATATCTGGAAAAAAAATATCCAAAAGGGAAAGGGGAAAATGTGAAATAACTGAAGCAGTGATAGTACAGAAGTGTTAGAAGTAGACTGCTTGAAAGTGTTGTAATGGATTTTATTAAACAATACACTAATATTTACACAATTATTTAAGGGATTTCTAGGAAGGCTATTGATTATACTATAACATAAAAGGAAGGCTCCATTGACAGCGTGATAGAAATGTCCTTTGCAATTGTTTTCTTGTGAAAAATGTTGTTTAAAAGCTCTTCCTTCTATTGGTTTATATACGGGTAGGGGTTTATACACAAGTTGGAGTTTCACAACATTGAAGGTTTGGTTTAAACAAAATTTAGTAACGTGTTCATATTTTCATAGTAACCAAAGTAGGATATTATTTCGGAACTAAAATGCATTTAAAGTTCAAAAATAAAATAAATAAAATTTTAAAGCTGTTTCCCTAAGTCCTATTGTATATTTGTATAACAGCCAACTCTTGATACCTATTTAAAGGTAAAAATTCATAATCCATTTATGTTCCCGACTAATTAAATGTCCTTTATTAAAGTTTAAAGTTAAAAAAAAATTAAATTTGAAAGCTGTTTCCCTAAGTCCTATTGTATATTTTTACAGGGACATTGCAGCATATGAGTAATTTTAATTCTCAATATAATAGCCAACTACTTAAAGGTAAAAATTCATAATCTATTTATGTTCCAGACTAATCAAATGCCCTTTATTAAAGTTTAAAGTTCAAAAATAAAATAAATAAAATTTTAAAGCTGTTTCCCTAAGTCCTATTCTATATTTTTACAGGGACACTGCAGCGTATGAGTAATTTTAAATCGCAATATAACAGCAAACTCTTGATACCTACTTAAGGGTACAAATTCATAATCCATTTATGTGCCAGACTAATTAAACGTCCTTTATTAAATTTTAAGGTTTAAAAAATAATTAAATTTGTAAGCTGTTTCCCTAAGTGCTATTGTATATTTTTACAGGGGCACTGCAGCGTATGAGTAATTTTAAATCTCAATATAACAGCAAACTCTTGATACCTACTTAGGGGTAAAAATTCATAATCCATTTATGTGCCAGACTAATTGAACGTCCTTTATTAAATTTTAAGGTTTAAAAAATAATTAAATTTGTAAGCTGTTTCCCTAAGTCCTGTTGTATATTTTTACAGGGACACTGCAGCGTATGAGTAATTTTAAATCTCAATATAACAGCAAACCCTTGATACCTATTTAAAGGTAAAAATTCATAATCGATTTACGTGCCACACTAATTAAACGTCCTTTATTAAAGTTTAAAGTTGAAATATAATTTAATTTGAAAGCTGTTTCCCTAAGTCCTATCGTATATTTTTTCAGGGACATTGCAGCGTATGAGTAATTTTAATTCTCAATAATAGCCAACTCTTGATAGCTACTTAAAGGTAAAAATTCACAATCCATTTATGTGCCATACTAATTAAACGTCCTTTATTAAAGTTTAAAGTTTAAAAAAAATTAAATTTGAAAGCTGTTTCCCTAAGTCCTATTGTATATTTTTACAGGGACATTGCAGCGTATGAGTAATTTTAATTCTCAATAATAGCCAACTCTTGATAGCTACTTAAAGGTAAATATTCATAATCCATTTATGTGCCAGACTAATTAAACGTCCTTTATTAAAGTTTAAAATGAAAAAAAATTAAATTTGAAATCTGTTTCCTTAAGACCTATTGTATATTTTTACAGGGACATTACGGCGAATGAGTAATTTTTATTCTTAATATAATAGGAAATTCTTGATAGCTACTTAAAGGTAAAAATTCATAATCCATTTATCTTCCACACTAATTAAACGACCATATTTTTAAATAAAAAGTTTTAACTCAGTGACACCGTTGTCCATTTTCCACCTAATCAACTTTAAATGCCCGATGTTTGTTAATTATACTTGGTAACCCAAAGGGGCCAAGGACCTTACAAAATGAGGATAAAATGTTTCTCCAATCGGCTCGATCTTCAGCTTTTCCCCTCCAGTTGGTACCACCAAGCTCTCGCATACAATCTTCCACCTGGTTCTGGTCCTTGGTCGTCCTATTTTGAATGTCCGTCGAGTTTGTTTTCGAATACCTTTCGCACTGGTTCATTCTGATCCATTGTACTGCCGTATGAGCGTGAACGCGCTATATTGATACGCATAACTACGTTGATTTCGGGATACAGATTATAAAGCTCGTGGTTCATACGTCGTCGATACTCGGCGTTAACTATTATAGCACCATATATTGTCGCAGCAATTAACACACGAAAATTTCCAATGATGTTTCATCAGCATGCGATATGACCCAGGATTCTGCACCATAAAGCAAGACAGGTTGTTTGAGAGTCTGATATAGTTAGATCCTCGTTTCATGAGAGAGGGTTTTATCTCTAAAGGGTTTAGTTATCTCCAAAATAACACATGTTTGCAAGCACATTGGCCTTTTTCATTTCTAGGCTGACGTTATTGCTGTTTGTTATTTGAATATCACATAATATGCAATTTTTCTGCAAAATTTTATATGACGACTGTAAAACTCGCCCAAAACACTCATTTAAAAAGCAAACATACACTTTTCATATTAAATGACAAACATCGGACATTTAAGGTTTCTTCAAGTGAAAAATAGTCAACTCCGAAACCGAGTCTAAATTTCTATATAAATTATGTTCAAGATAAATCTGTCGCCTATTATCTGATGTTGTAAGTGTCAGCAGTGCGTATGAGTAATTTTGATTGAAAACGATTTTCTATTGTCTCGAAATCCTCAAACTATGTATGAAATTTATTGTCAATTAAAAATGTGGCCGTCGGGGGTGCAATGGTTAGTGTGCGCAGCTCTTGTACATGAGAACGTGGATTCGATCCCTGCTCAGATCACGTTAAATTTTTTTCGACTACGGGTCACCTCGTTTAGTGATGGCGACACTATCGTGTACTTAGCGAAGAAAAAAGGTGATCAAGATACTGTTCGGAGCCTGTAGGTCCCAGTCAGTGAGTGTAAAACTAGAAAGTGCACATCTCACTGAAGTTGTGCCTGAGTCCTTATGATTATCCTAAAAGGCTCAAGTAATTTTAATTGAGAACCCAATATAAGTGACACTTTTGTGACTTTTACATTCTCGCAATCTTCTATGGGATTTGAAATGTATCATCAATTGGCTACTTTAAATATAAAACATTCCTATCTATCTAAGATCTTTCCCAGATTATTTAAAAGGATATTGGAGAGATTGATTATTTTTAATTTAAAGCAGCATAAATTGCACACGTTGAACTTTAACAATTTTTTTATCGAAACAATAAATTGTAATTTTTAAATCCCTTCAAGCATCAGACATTCTAGTTGGTTTATATAGAATAATTTCTAAGTACCAGAATTTTTATCTACGTGCAATTTGTTACATAGTTTAAAAGGTTGAACAGCGGGGCGCATGAGTAATTTGAATTAATTGAACATAATATACAATTGTTTATTGTGGCGATCATGCGAGCTGCGACTGACATAATTTATTCGTGCTTGTATCCATCGGGTGAATTGTGTCATCTGCGTTGATAGTAAGCTAGCGCTAAATGCGATCAGGTCACACATATGTAAATCCAAATTGGTTAGTGATTGCGAGCGGATCTTGAACATTGTAGTGTCCGGCAAGCTAAAACTCTGCTGGGTTCCGAGACATAGTGATGTCACAGGGAATGTTGAAACAGACTGTCTTACTAGAGCAGAATGCACTTGTGCTGATTTGAGATTTATTGCCTCTGCAAATCAACCGATATGTTACATGTATGGCCTGATCGATCACTGGTCGCTAGACGTGATCAACGCTGCCTGACTAGCCAAAGTGGATTGCAGGATTTCATGAGATATATGGTCGGAGGTGGACTCAGGGAGAACTAAGTCGCTTCTTTGACTGGACAGACAGTCTTGCTAGAGCAGCATGCACTTCTGCTGATTTGAAATTGATTGCCTCTGCAAATCCAGCGATCTGCTATTTGTATGGCTTGATCGATCGCTGATCGGGGGACGATTTTAACTCTGCCTGGCTGGCCACAGTGGATTGCAGGATTTCAACAGACATATGGTCGGCAGGGTACTCAGCGAGAACTAAGTCGCTTCTCCAACTGGACAAGGCTGCCTTGCAGTTTCTAATTGGGGTAATCACGAGTCACTGTGATGCTGGAAGCTTCACTCGGAACTGGATTGTAAACGGGGTTGATGACAGCCGTGCTGATGGCGATGAAGAAATACGTGGAGACCATGTCAATGCTCCGAAAACAGTAGGCGTCATAGGAGCTTTGAATGATTTCACACAGTCACACAGAGGGCCTGGCCATCCAAACAGACCAATGTTTTTTTTTACCGCCATTCCTATTTGGTTGACATTTTTCAGTTTGACAGTTGTACAGGGAAGTCGATAACAATTTATTATGGAGCATCTAAGGCACCAACAACGTCTTGAAGTTATTACAGTATTTAAACGCGAAGAACGCATCAAAAACGCGTAGAATTTTGGGGGATTTTTTGTGTGGAAATAATGTTCCGAGCAAATCAACCATACAGCGTAGTGCAAAGAATTTCGAAACTTTGTCTACACTGGGAGATAAAGTGAAGTCTGACCGAAATCATAGCGTACGTACGGCACAAAATATTGCTGAAGTGAGAGACAATGTTGACGAAAGCCCAGATACGTCAGTTAGACACTGTGCACAAGAATTTCAAATGTCATCATCAACTTTGTTCAATATACCGGTATAAAATTCAACTGGTTCAGCAACTAGTGGAATATGCTCATATGCGTAGATGGGAGAGGAGTGAAAAGAATAAAAAAAAACATTGGCCTGGAACATAAAAAACACCTTGTATATCACATAATCTATTAGGGTGAGTAGAGCGTATAAGTAATTTTAATTATTATAAAATGTTTGTCTTTCTAAGACTATAGTGTACTTAAAAGTCTGGTTAGAGACTAGCTTAGTGCTGTGGTAAATAGTAGATTTTCTGTGAAGACTCTCTAATTGTTAAGAGAGGTAGAATGTATATATGTTATGAATTATGTCCAGCATGCTTTAAATCAGAAGAGCAACAAGAGCTCTTTTATTCATGGTAAGGATTTATTTCTATCCCAAGTCAATCATTGTTGTCTCTTTCAAAATTTTCACTTGTTGGTAATATATTTCAATGGCACATCTGTATCTAATCTTTAAAACATAACGATTTTCCAATGAATACTTTAATTGTATAAATAAATAAATAGTTTCCCATTACATCCCATGAAGGAATTGGGGAGAGCTTCTCACAACTAGGTTTATATTCACTGATGGGGACGTACAGTTTTACACCGGTTCCGAGCGGTATTTTAATTTCCTTTCATTTCCTATAACAATTAAATCCTAACTTTGTTACTATGAATATATGAACCACTTTGTGTGTTCAACTTCTATATCGCAAAAATTTCGAATTTTGCCAATTGTATTTGGGGTTAATGAGATGAATTACATTTACAATATATAGTATCACTATAATGTAAAGGAAAAACATTATATAACATTTATACATTTATATAACGATTATGTAATTATTAAAATTATTTACATTTATTGTGGGAAAATGTTGAAAAGTGTAATGTCGAGATGTTCGTTCAGAGAATATGTAAATTGGTGAGAATGAGTTTAAAAATCGAATCGCTATATTCAAGTAATTTAAAATGTTAAACAAAAATAAAATGTTATGAATTACGTGGGGTGTTTGGTGAATAATGCGAACTGAATAAGCAAAATTTGAAAAATATATTAGCTGACTCTTCAACTTAAAAGCAAAATCTAATGAAAGGTGAATTCTATATTACTCATACGCTTTAAATACTATACATAAATGCATATAATCTATGGAGCGGAGTTTTGTGGTATAGACTATTATTAGAGTAAGATCAGTTGAAACCACCTTAACTTCTGCTTTAAATTTAATGAATGTTTTAGAATTTTTTGTATTTTAATTACTGATACGCTCCATGGATTATGAAAAGAAATTTTGTGATAATGTGTGTTAATTTCTTCTTATGTTTAATGGTGCGTATGAGTTATTTGCAATAGACCAATTATTGTATGAAGTCGAGTTAAATTAAAAACCCCTGTCCAATCACATTTATCGCTGATTGGATAATAAGATTAAGATGAGATGAAACCACCGTGTCTTTTACTTTAAATTGGATGATTGTTTTAAGACTGTTTTATATGTTAATAACTGATACGCTCCATGGATTAATGGTGCGTATGAGTTATTTGCAATAGATCAACTTGTTGAACTGTGTTAATTTCTTTCTATGTTCAATGGTGCGTATGAGTTATTTGCCATAGACCAATTATTGTATTAAGTTCAGTTAATGTAAAACCATGTCCATTCACATTCATCTCAGACTGGATTATTAGATTAGAATCAGTTAAAACCACTCTATTTTCTACTTTAAATTTAATGATTGTTTTAAGATTTGTTTTTTGTATTTTAGTTACTAATACGCTCCATAGATAATGCAACAAAATTTACTTGTTAAAGTATGTTGATTAGTTCTATATTTAATGGTGCGTATGAGATATTTGCAATAGACCAACTATTGTTAAATTCAGTTACAGTAAACCCCTGTATAATTAGATTAGGATCTGTTAAAACCACCATATCTTCTACTTTAAATTTAATGATTGTTTTAAGATTTTTTTTTGTATTTTAGTTACTCATACGCTCCACGGATTATGTAAAGAAGTTGACTTGTTGAAGTGTGTCAATTTCTTCTTATATTTAATGGTGCGTATGAGTTATTTCAAATACATCAATTATTGTTAAATTCAGTTAAAGTAAACTCCTGTATAATCACATTTATCCAAGAGTGTATTTTTAGATTAGGATCAGTTAAAACCACCTTATCTTCGACATTAACTTGAATGATTGTTTTAAGCAATTTTTTGTATTTTAGTTACTCATACGCTCCATGGATTATGTATAGAAATTTACTCGTTGAAGCGTGTTAACTTCTTCTTGTGTTTAATGATGCGTATGAGTTATTTCTAACAGACCAATTATTGTTGAAGTTCAGTTAAAGTAAACCCCTATATAATCACATTTGTCGCATACTGGCTGAACAATCTTGTCTTTTACTTTAAATCAAACGATTGATTTAAGACTCTTTTTTTTGTATTTTAGTTACTCATACGCTCCATGGATTATGTAAAGTAGTTGACTTGTTGAAGTGTGTTAATTTCTTCTTATATTTAATGATGCGTATGAGTTTTTTCTAATAGATCAATTATTGTTAAATTCAGTTAAAGTAAACTCCTGTATAATCACATTTATCCAAGAGTGTATTTTTAGATTAGGATCAGTTATAACCACCTTATCTTCTACTTTAAATTTAATGATGGTTTTAAGTATTTTCCTGTATTTTAGTTACTCATACGCTTCATGGATTGTATAAAGAAATTCATTTGTAAAGTGTGCTAACATATTCTTGTGTTTAATTGTGCGTATGAGTAATTTGCAATAGACCGAATTGTTGTATTAAGTTCAGTTAATATAAACCCATGTCCATTCACTTTCATCGCAGACTGGATTAATAGATTAAAGTCAGTTAAAACCACCTTATCTTCTACTTTAAATTTAGTGATTGTTTTAAGAATCTTTTTTTGTATTTTAGTTACTAATACGCCACATGGCTTATGTAAGAAATATACTTATTAAAGTGTGTTGATTTCTTCTATATTTAATGGTGCGTATGAGTTATTTGCAATAGACCAATTATTGTATGAAGTTCTGTTAAAGTAAACCCCTGTATACTCACATTTATCCAAGACTGGATTAATAGATTAAAGTCAGTTAAAACCACCTTAGCTTCTACTTTAAATTTTGGATTTTAGTTACTCATACGCTCCATGGATTATGTAAAGAATTTGACTTGTTGAAGTGTGTTCTTTTTTTTTCTTATGTTTAATGGTGCGTATGAGTTATTTCTAATAGACCAATTATTGTATGAAGTTCAGTTAATGTAAACCCCTGTCCAATCACATTTCCCTCTGTCCGGGAATTTGTAAAATTTTGAGATTTTGGATGACTAAGTGATGAATTTTGATGTTTGATGAGAGTTGTTGACTTGTTGTTAATAAGTTTGGTAGTTTTGGAATGTTTTCGTTTTTCTGCGTGTATATGTAGTACAAGGCATGCATTAACATATTTTTTGGTGATATTAAACATAGAGTAGTTATATACAATTTTGTGGGTTTGTACAACATTAACAAAACCAGAACAGTAGTAGTATAATTTATAATAAAAAACTTTCCAAAACATAAATGAAAAAAGTAACTATCTAAATTCTTGTAATTCTCAATAATCGGAGTGACCTTTGAAACGTAAAATATCCGCTAAATTGTGCGGCCATTGCGAATAAAATTTTCGTGATTTTTTTTTTTTTTTTTTGAAAAAACAGAAATAAAATAAAAACAAGGAAATTATTAAAACAATAAAGTAAAACTGAACTCTGTAAATAATTTGTTGGTTAAAAATATTAGTAGTTTGTAAAAGCTACATAAGATTTAAAAAAAAAACATTTTAAATCTCAGGCATTCCACATTGAATCAACCTACAATAGACATCCTTTTGACCGCCGCGTAATTCGTCTGAACGACGACGGGACAGTGCAACACACACGACCAAAATGCCCACAAAAACGACGATGACAGTGGCAATCAAGGGCACCATAAAGTTAAGATCCAGCCATTCGGGCATCCAGGCGGGCAGGCGTATGCGGGTGTGTAAATTTCCAGAGCCTCGGCCATCATCGAGCGGCGCGACGGTGCCTTTGACGCGTTACGTTATACAAACCATATAAGGGTGGAGCGAGGGTGTGTGGGTGTGTGTGTGTGTGACCGCATTCGATGATGTCATTATTACATGCAATTTGTTTAGTCGAAATTCAAATATCAAATTTTCGAAATATTTTTTTGTATTTTAATTTTTGGTGTGTGTCATAACATTTAACGTTAAGCAAGCCATACAGAATTTTTGTATTTTTTTTTTGTCAAACACAAATCATAAAGTTTTGTAGAGAATATTCGATAGTTCGATAGAAAGGATGTAACGTGAACATAAAAACGGTAGAGCAAGTTCGAACGTAAACGGAAATGAAAGAAAAAAGAGAGATATTCAAAATTAGTTTGCTGGCGTTTATAGATACCTTTGTGGTGATTGCCTTTGCTACGCAGTATACAAATAACAATTATGGCGATTATAATGACGAGCAAAGCCGCTACAACTGGCACAATTAAATTAAGGTTCGACAATATGATGCGAATTGTATCCTCGGCCGTTAATTCGGGCGTATCGCGCGATGGGGCAATAGTTCCTGTAACAACCAAAGATTAACCACATACAGATAAGGCAAAACAGGGCGGTTTTGTTGTTGTTGTTGTTGTTTTTAAACGAATTTGGTAGTTATTGGCACAAAGCATTCAAATCATTTAACAAACAAGGTTTATTTCGTTTTTTTTTTTGGTTTTCTGTGTTAAATTTATTTTTAAATTTCCAAAAAGAAGAAGAACAGACACTACTAGAATTTGCATTTGTTTGTTTTATATCGAAACATTATCTCTGTACCGATCTAATATACAAATACACTAAAAAAAACATGTAAATTGTTTTAGATTTCAAACTTTAACAAACAAATTTATGAAAGAATTTAACAACAAAACAGAAGAAGTAGTAGCAGTAACATTTAATAAAGAGATTTTGAAAAGTTTTGAAAAATTTCTAAAATATAGCTTAATTTTTTTTTTTTTTTTGATAAAAAACAGTCAAAAGTGTGAAATGAATAAAGTAGTATTTGTGAATGCAAAAGTTTGTATATTACAAAAACAAACACTTCCACATCTTAGTAAAATTTGTAAACTTAAATTCTATTTATTTGTTCTTCACTATAAATGCAATTTGTTTTTAATATTTCTTGAAAACCTCGAAAATAGCTAAACTTGAAAGCTGAATTAAATAACAATTTGTTATAATAAAAACTTTATAAAAATATTTCAGTATTTTAAACGAAACGACATTCCATTAAAAGTAACGCTAATTAATTTTAAAATTTAACCATAACAAACACTAGGTAATATAGTATGTAACACCGTTCAGCTAAATTACACGCCAAATAAAATGTATTATTTTTAGTTAATGCATGAGAAGTTCAAATATACATATATTATGACTTATACGACACACGGGTCAATACAGAGAAACATTTCATGTACTAAGTAAATTGATGGTGGGCACATGTACGTATGAGTGTTTCTAAATTGAAAGTTATTATGCCATTTGAACGACTCTTTTTCCATACGATTTCTGGGGTTTGGTGAGAATTCAAATGTGAAGCATGACATAACAATGAACTAAATACCATAATTATCCTACAATTTAAAACAGTCATACGCCTCTGTTAACATAAAGAGAACATTGATTTCACTTAGCAGAATATCTCGTGTATTTTCATCCTTTAAACCCGCTAGAAATCCTGGAATGCCTAATGCACTCTAATGGGTATATAAAGAAGCCGATTGACCGATTTTGTTGTTATGATCGATATTGTTATTATACATGTTAATGTACGGCTGTTCTTTATGTTTCATGCCGATATTTTATGACCGCTTTTTCTGTTTGGTTGACATTTGTCAGTTTGTATTTGACAGTCGTGCAGAGCAGTCGATAACATAACAATTTATTATCGAGCATCTTACGCCGCAACAACGTGTTGAAGTTATTACAACATGTTATCTAAATAGTCGTCCAAAAACTTGAAAAATGTTGCGGAAATAAAGTGCCGAGCAAGTTAACCATTCAGCGTATTGTAAAGAATTTTGAAACAAAATATTGCTGCAGTGAGAGACAATGTTGATGAAAGCCCTGATACATCAGTTAGACACCGTGCACAAGAAAGTCAAAAATGTCATCGTCAACTTTGTTCAAAATGCTCGAAAAAGATTCACATTTATACCCGTATAAAATGCAACTGGCTCAACAACTATTGGAAAATGACCATTTGAGCAGATGGGAGAGGAGTGAAAAGGTTCAGAAAAATCATCGACTAGGAACATAAAAAACATCCGAATGAGAAGGTGGTCCTGGTTAGAAGTATTTTACTACGTGAAAAAGATTTGATTTTGTTGGAATAAAAGCCAATTCTGGAAATGACACTCAACATTTCACACTCAAATATTTCCAATTGAAATTTGAAAAAAATTAATTGAACTTTAAAAATTCTATTTGAAATTTGAAATACATCAATTGAAATTTAAAAATTCTGTTTGGAATTTGAAACAGATCAATTGAAATTTAAAAAAAAGTCAATTGAAATTTGAAACAAATCAATTGAAATTTAAAACACATCAATTGAAATTTAAAACACATCAATTGAAATTTAAAACAAGTCAATTGAAATTTAAAACACATCAATTGAAATTTAAAAGACATCAATTGAAATTTAAAAGACAACAATTGAAATTTCAAAAACAAAACTTGAAATTTAAAAATCCAATACATAAAATCGGTTAATGATTTTTATATTTCAAGTGGCGAATTTTAAATTGATGTCTTTTAAACTTCAATTGATGTCTTTTAAATTTCAATTGATGACTTTTAAATTTCAATTGATTTGTTTCATATTTCAATTGATGTGTTTTAAATTTGTATTGATGTCTTTCAAATTTTCAATTATTATTTTTTAAATGTCTTTTAAATGTTTTTATGTGTTTTAAATGTTTCAAATTTAAAATCTAATTTTTAAATTTCAATTGATGTATTTCAAATTTAATTTTCAAATTTCAATTGATTATTTTTCCAAATTAAATTGATATTTTTCAAATTTCAATTGGAAATGGTGTAGTTTGGACAGGGCCATTAGTGATGCATAAAATCGAGGAACCGGTCCAGCAGAACCGCTTATTTACAAGAACCAACCGGACCAGGGCTTCCAAGCACCGAATAACGGTTCGGAAAGAAGCGTACACGGTTTCTAACGAAGCGAAAGACCAGTCCAAATGAACCGAAAACAATTATTAAAGGGCAGAAAAATGTGTTGAAAAGAACCGAAAGCGGTTTCAAAAAGTCAGATTCTAAAAGGACTGAACAGTTTGAAAAACCGCGTAAAATGGTTCCAGAATAACAGGACTCGGTTCCAAAGGAACCAAAAGTGTTAAACTGTGGCTGAGGGTATGAAAATGTATATTTTTGTTATCAAATTTTATATTCAATAAATTAAGCACTTAAGCTTAAGAGAAAATATATAAAAAGGAAAAAATCAAAATTGTTTTCTTATAAATCGAAATAAGCAAAAGGTGGTGAACTTTGGAAATTGTTTTGAAATATACCCCACTGTGCCATTGTCAATGTTGATAATTCCCAAAAATCCTTGGCTTCTTGCCTACAATCGGTGTTTTACAGAACTTAGAAATGTTTACTAGATCAAAAGATATTGAATTTTGTCCAATGGAAATCGGTTCTGAACCACTGGGCATCGGTGAGCTCGCTTAGTGATGTCGATACTATCGAGTACTTAGCCATGAGACAGCTTCTCAAAATATCGTTTGGAACCGGTGTAAAACTGTAGGTCCCAATCAGTGAATGTAAAAGTAGAATTGAGAAGAGATAAGCTCTCTCCAATCCGTTCACAGTGATAGTGGCCACATACATAAATTACTTCATCATTATAAACAAAACTCTGCTCATTATTTTCTTCGGGACCCCGTGACTTATGAGTTATTTAAATTCAAAAACTGTACCGTAATTGAAATAACTCATACGCCCTATAAAACATGTTGGTAAATTTATTTTAAAAATTATTTCTTTAAATCTTCTTTATACTTAATACAGCGTCACCTCTTACATTTCAAAACTCCGCGTATAATACATTTTCTTGTGCGTATAATCTTGTAGGACGAACGGTGTTTTATGATAACGTTTTGTTTTAATTTAATTAATTTATAAACTATTTAATTAATTATGAATTATTTTTATTAAAGATAATTATAAAATAAAAAAGAAACAAAATTTAATCATAAAAAAATTTAATGTAATGTAACTTAATGATTTAATAGAAAAAACGAAATAAACTGTTTGGTTTTGTTTTTGCAGAATTTCTAAGAATATGACTTTGGAATTTGGTATTATTCTCTCTTGATGATGTTTTTAAATAGTTTTTCTGTGATATGATTTTTTCTTTGGTTGTTGCAGGTACTAGAGTTTTCTTTTTTTTATTTATAATAAAATAGGGAATTTTATAAAAAAAAGATTTAATACTAAAAACCCCATGAGTTTGTTTATTCTTATCAATCAATTTCAATTGAAAAATATTTTTTTTTTACTTTTAAACTAAAAATTACTTTTTTTTTTTGATTGTCAATATTAAAAACATAAAAAAGATGCTTGAAATTAAAAATAATTTTCTAAGAAATTATAAAATTATACATTGTAAAGGTGATGTATGTGAGATTTTTTTTATATTTTAACCATTTAATGTTAACTAATGCACTCAAGAATGATGATGATTACCTTCCTATGTATGATAGACAAACGAAAATTTGTATTACAGAAATTCTAGTGCTCAGTTTAACAGTTCAAAATTCTGAATTTAAATTATCTCTGATTTAATTTTCATTTAATATGAAAATTTTCTGTGAACTTTTAAATTGAGCTTTTAAATAGAGGCTGTGGAACTCGCTCTAAATCAAATTATTTAATTGATTTAGAATCAAATAATTTTTTTTTTAAATTGATTTCAAAACTAACCATTTTTTGTTGATTATTGATCCTCGAAAATAGTGAGATTTTAAAGCATTTTCGGGAAAGTTAAATAGACTTTTACGGAACTTTGGAAGTTTGTGATAAAGTCTTCATATAATAATGAGTTTTCCATGACTAACCGTCAAAGAATGTTATTTTGTTCAATTGTCCTAATAATATCCAACGATAGTTTAAAGTTCGATGTTTCCGAGCATCATATTCGAATTTTCAAAACTAATTTTAAATGTTCGTTAATAAAATCTTTACAAAAACTTAGAAACTTATTTGGATTTGGCAAATTTCAAATAATTTGACTTATTTTTCAGGGCTACGCATGAAATAATCCGAACTCTACTATTTCTAAGCATTATTCTTATAATTTTGTACGTTTTTTTAATGTTCGAATTTTCGAAATTAACAGAAAATGCCTAGAAAATCGCTGCAAAATCATAATCATGATGATTTTATATATTTGTTGAAGTTTGTTGGGACTTAACGTCAAATAAGACAATTTCATAAGTTCAACAACAATTTTTATAAATTATACAATTGTAATGAAACTCATTTAGTGTCACAATAAGAAACGACCAATACGACGAATTTCTTTACTTGTACATGTTCTCCTAACAATGTTTTAAAGTTTTCTAAATATGTATTCGAACTTTTCAAATATCATATAGGCATTTTCGAAATTAGCGGGAAACCGGATAATCTTTAGACACATTTTTAGTAGGAAAATGTTTTTTTTTTGGGGTTTTGCAAGTCTCAAACCATTTGTTGAATTTTTCAAGGCTACACATGAAATAGCCTGAATTCTACTATTTGTACACATAATCCTTATGATTTGGGAGGTTTTTTTAAAGTTCGAATTTTTCGAATATAATGTTCGAAATTTCGAAATTAACGAAAAATGTCTAGAAAATAGGTGCAAAACCATAATCTTGATGATTTTTATATATTTGTTGAAGTTTTTTTTGGGCTAGCGTCAAATAAAACGATTTCATAAGTTCAACAACAATTTTTATAAATTATACAATTTTAGTGAAATTCCTTTAGTGTCAGAGTAAGGAACGACAAATACGACGAATTTCTTTGCTTGTACACGTTCTCCTAACAACATTTTAAAGTTTTCTAAATATGTATTCGAACTTTTCGAATATCATATAGGCATTTTCGAAATTAGCGGGAAACCGGATAATCTTTAAACACATTTTTAGTAGGAAAAAGTTGATTTTTGTGGGTTTTGTAAGTTTCAAAGCATTTGTTGAATTTTTCAAGGCTACGCACGAAATAAACTGAATTCTACTATTTGTACACATAATCCTTATAATTTTGAATGTTTTTTTAATGTTCGAATTTTTCGAATATTATGTTCGAAATTAACTGAAAATCGCTGCAAAATCATCAACTTGATGATTTTGTATATTTGATTTGGGACTTAACGTCAAATAAGACGTTTTCAAAAGTTCAACAACAATTTCAATGTCCGAATTTACGAAATTACATGAAAATGCTTATAAAGTCATTAGAAACCCAAAACTTGACGATCCTTCGAGATAAAGGAACAAGCAAAATAGGTTGAAATTTGTCGAATTTTTTTTTTTGATTATTATTTTTAAATTCCCAAATTGTCCTAATAAAAATTGCTGTTAATACCAAAAAAAATGTATTCGAACATGATGCACGAAAAAAAATTGAAAATTAAACAGCTGTGGATGGAAAAAAATATAATTCGTCTTATTGGATGTTCAGTTCGAAAAACGTAAACAAATTTCCTGAAATTATGGACAACTACTTTCAAAAATGTGCCAAAGTCCCCGAACAAATGCTAAACAAATCACGGATATGCATTAGATCATCAAGTTTTGGTTTTTCTTAATATTTTGCAAGCATTTTCAGATAATTTCGAAAATTGCAACATAAAAAAGTATCAAGTAATTCGATAGATAATCCAGTTTTTGTGTGTTAAAGGATTTTACTAGCATTTCCAGGTACTTTCGAAAATTCGAACACTAAAAGAGACAAGAAAATTTTGTAATGTTGGAATTTTCAAAAGAGCCTGACAATGTTTGTTGACAATGTTGTTAAAAACATAAAAAATTGATTAACTTAAGAATCTCTTGATTTTTTTATGTTCGAATTTTCGAAATTACCTGAAGGTGCTTGCAACATCTTTAGAAATGATTTTTATAGTATTTTGTAAACCTTTTTCGAACTGAACATCTAATATTACGAATTTTACTATTTTTTTAACATATTACAAAATACATTCAAAGCTTTTTAATTTCGACTTTTTTTCGAACATCACTAACATTAATTTTTGGCATTAACAGTAAATTTTGTTGGGAAAATTTGGAAATTTAGAAAAAATTATTAAAAAATGTCGAGGTATGTCAAAGAATTTTGCCTGTTCCTTTATCTCGAAAGAAAGCCTGTCACTCGGATTCGATATAAATTAAGTTCCTATAATGACCCGTTTTTTAAGAGGGTACTTAACTATCGGATTAGTTAATCCTAACCGAAAGTTAATTGGGGTTAACTTCGCATTTTGTTTTTCAGTGCAGAATTAATGAATGCCGTCAAATTGTTAAAGATTGATGTTGAACAATTTAGGTTGACAAATAGCAGTACATTCAAAATTCACCACTTAAGGAAATAATTTCGGGGACTCGAGTACGTGCCTGGATTATGGCAACCCCTTGTATTTGTTTTGGAAAAAAACATTTGTTTTGGATGAAATACCAAAACAACAAAGAGGAACAACCAAAATGGAATTATGTAAACTAAAAAATAAATTCATAAAATCGAAAATTTATAAAAGTTATATAGGCACAACGAGGTAACGATCTAGACTCAAAGTATGTGTACAAAGACTCAACCCAGAAACATGTAATCTATACAATCTTACATTTTTCATTTCGTAATCATTAATGTGATTATCAAAATCATATGGTTCTGACCACAAGTTAACCAACAATCATTGGGTGGTTAAATCATTGTTAACCATTGACTAAAAACCTCAATTCGATTTTTAACCCAAACTTAACTAAGAGACCAAGATGACCACTAATTGAAAAACTGGTCATAAGTCATAAGGGTTCGTTCGACTGACATTAGCTTTAATGACAGAACTTTCTAAATATACATAGATATTTCATGTTTTCGTTCGTCTTAAAAATATAGGATTCAACTATAATACGAACGAAATTTCGTTCGACATCGAGGAACAAGAACTTTGTTATAATTTTTTACTGTTTCTTGCAATTTCTGTAATTTTTCGCAACAAAACTTTCAAAAAGTCACATTTTATCGATTTGAAATATTTTCGTAAAAAATTTAACTAATTTTATAAATTTCGAAATTTTCGAACATCGTGTTCGAATTTTCGAAATTAACATAAAATGCTTGGAAATCTATTAAGCAACCAAAACCTTCACAATTTAAAGTATTTTCGCGATTTTTTAGCAATTTGTATTAGGTAAATCAGGGTATTTTACAATAATTTGTAAAAAAGCAACAGGGTTGATAAATTATAAAATTACGCAATTTTTGTAATAACTTTTTGTTTATTAACCTGTAGTTTTGATTCACTCTAGGGACATCTTTCCGAATATTCGAATTTAACCTTTAATGGTTCTAAAAACTGTACAACATTAATATTACATAAATATGTATATTTGCCTAAATGTATAAAATTTCATACATTATTATTTGTTATCTTAATAAAACATGTATCACTTGTGGGGGTAGGGGGATTACAACATGCTAATCTAGACACTTACAGCGTTGCATATTTTGGGGAATTTCATTTTTTATTTTCTACAAAGTGTTTGTATGGCAATTGAGTACTTTTTTGTGGTTAACACTAAATGGTTTCGAAATTAAAAAAAAATAATAATTAAAAATTAAAAAACTTAAAATCAAACTTAAATCAACTACAGCTAAAAGATTTTCTCAATAATCATTGGGTGTAGGTGATTTTGACTAAAGACACGAAAGTAGGTGGTTACTATTTAAGCAACATTTCTATATAGACTACTCAGTTTTTTTTTTAAATATTTTGGTTACTTATCAACAGTGGGAAAAAACAAATTGCATTTACGCAACAAAATTCTTGGTTTTAGATATTTTTTTTTAAATTTTAAATTGTTTACAAAAATTATTACACTAAGTTTTTAAGATAAATAAAAGAAAAGTAATTTTAAAATAACAACAAAAAGGAAAGTAAGCTTTTCTTTACAATTATGTAAAAAAACGGAAAACAAGTAACAAGCTTTTCCAAGCAAAAAACTGAAAATTTTGTACAGTGCTTTAAACTGAAGTAAAAAAGTTAAATGAACTTAAGAAACTCATAGGAAAAAAGCTCTAAATCAAAATAAATAAAATATTATTTTTTACATTTTAAGTTTACTTTCTTTTAGTTCTTTACATTGAAGCAGGTGTAGCTTTTTGAAAAAAAACGTTTTTTTTTTGTTATTTGTATATTGTTTTTTAAGGTTTATAATCAACTTCTTTTCGGAGGAGAGTTTAGAAATTAAGGTTTACGACAGTTATACAATTTAATCTCAAATCAACATTAACAAAAACGCAGAAGGATGTAGTCTTTAATTGTTTAATATTAGGCCTGTTTTTTTATTCTCTGCTAAACTAATTGTTCGACCACTTCGTATGGAGAGCTAAGCGAAATGAAGCGGCTCTCGATACAAAGCCATCGAAATATTATTTTAGTAGGTAATAAAAAAACACGCCTGTTGTATTACAAGAGAAATTTCAAATTTTGAAATACTTCTGGTACTACGCTTTTTCACAATATTAAAATAATTGTAAAACGAAAAATTGTTTATAAATTTTGTTGGCTAAATTAGGTTCGAAGTAAATTTTGCTGGAACACATTAAACATGTTGTGGGCTTTATAGTAGAATTTTTTTGTGCAATATTATTCAAAATTTCCTCATATTTTCATCTTCAAAATTTTCGAACATGATATTCGAACATGCCAGGGTGATGCAAACAAGTCTCCAAATTCTACCACAAATACAAATCATTTTACTGGTTACGCCTAGTAGAAAAATCATAAAACATTCAGGTTTCTAGCACAATTTAGAACCGCTTAAATCAGTTCGATACGATTTCCCTATCCCTTTCGAAAACTCCTTTTGAATTTTTCAATCATCTTCGAAAATATTGAAAATATATTTGGCATTATAATAAATAACATTCATTCTGTGTAGTTTTATTAAAAGTTCGATCATATTTTAATCTCCGAATTTTTCGAACATCAGAATTAAATATGCAAAACAGCTACCAACAAAAACTACGAACTTTTTAAAACAAATTTAACTTTTTACGAGTTCAATCAAGTTGAAAACTCAAAAACCTTCAAGTTCCTGATACGCCGTAGAACGGTTAAAATCCTTTAATACGATTCCCCTCTCTCTTCCAACAACTCTCTTGGAATTTTCAATCATGTTCGAAAACAATCAAATTGTGTATGGCTCCATAATAATATACAGTCTGTATAGTTTTGTACAAAATTTGTTATCATATTTTAATATTCGACTTTTTCGAACATCATAATCGAACATGCAAACGTGCTCCAAAGCAACTACGCAATTTTAAAACAAGTGCAACTATTTTCCGAGTTAAATCTAGTTAAAAACTCACAAAACATTCAATTTTCTGACACGATTCATTTGTTTTGATTTCCCTCTTTTTCGAAATCTCTCTTTGAATGTTTCAATCATGTTCAAAAACAATCAAACCGTGTTTGGCTTCAATATACCTTTCATTCTGTAAAGGGTTTTTTAAAAATTTTATCAAATTTGAATCTTCGAATTTTTCGAACATCATATTCGAACACTCAAAAGTGCTTCAAAATGAGTATTCGTTTTCTAAAACGTATATAAATATTTTATGAATAATATCGGAAAGAAAAACATGAAGCATTTGTGTTTCTGACTTGATTTAGAACCATTAAAATAATTTCGATATGATTTTCCTTTGTCTTTCAAAAACCCTTTTTGAATTTTTCACTCATGTTCGAAAACAATCAAAATGTGTTTGGCTTCATAATACCATACTTTCTGTATAATTTTATGCAATATTTTTTCATACCCTAAGTCTTCGAATTTTTCGAACATCATAATCGAACATGCAAAAACGCTTCAAAATTATTCTGCTTGTTTGCTAAAACATATATAAACATTTTAGAAATAATATCGATAAGAATATCATGAAGGACTTAAGTTTCTGACTCGATTTAGGCTCGTTTTAAATTTTTCTCTCTCTTTCGAAATCTCTCTGTGAATGTGTCAGTCTTGTTCAAAAATTTTCAAATGTTTTAGTCTTCAGTATACAGTATCATTCTGTAGAGTTTTATACAAAATTGTATCACAATTTTTTTCGAACATCTTATTCGTATATGCAAAAGTGCTTCAAAATCAGTCTCCTCGATTTCAAAACGAATAATATTCAACAGAAAAAAAACTAGAAGCATTTACATTTCTGACTCGATTTCATCTCGTTTTTTTGTATTTTTTCTTTGTGTTATGTTTCGTTGTCTCTATTTTGAAATCTCTCAATCATGTTCCAAAATAATCAAAATGTTTTTGGTTTCGATATACAGCTTCATTCTGTACAGTTTTATACAAAATTTTATCATATTTTAATATTCGAATTTTTCGATTATTCAATAATTCAAAATGATTCTGCTTGTTTGCTAAAACATATATAAACATTTTAGAAATAATATCGATAAGAAGATCATGAAGGACTTAAGTTTCTGACTCGATTTAGGCTCGTTTTAAATTTTTCTCTCTCTTTCGAAATGTCTCTGTGAATGTTTCAGTCTTGTTCAAAAATATTCAAATGTTTTAGTCTTCAGTATACAGTATCATTCTGTAGAGTTTTATACAAAATTTTATCACATTTTTTTTCGAACATCTTATTCGTATATGCAAAAGTGCTTCAAAATCAGTCTCCTCGATTTCCAAACCAATAATATTCAACAGAAAATAAACTTGAAGCATTTACATTTCTGACTCGATTTCATCTCGTTTTTTTGTATTTTTTCTTTGTGTTATGTTTCTCTGTCTCTATTTTGAAATCTCTCAATCATGTTCCAAAATAATCAAAATGTTTTTGGTTTCGATATACAGCTTCATTCTGTACAGTTTTATACAAAATTTTATCATATTTTAATATTCGAATTTTTCGATTATTCATAAGATAAGAAAAATCATGAAGGACTTAAGTTTCTGACTCGATTTAGGCTCGTTTCAGTATTTTTTCTTTGTGTGTAACCTTTTACTCTCCCTCTCTTTCGAAATCTCTATTTGAATATTTCAATCATGTTCACAAATATTCAAAATGGTTTTGGCTTCAGTATACAGCTTCATTCTGTACAGTTTTATACAAAATTTTATCATATTTGAATCTTCGAATTTTTCGAACATCGTATTCGAACATGGAAAATTGCTCCAAAATGATTCTGTTCGGTTTCTAAAACATATATAATCATGTTACGAATAATATCTTAAAGAAAACCATGAAGCTTTTAAGTTTCTAACTCGATTTAGGCTCGTTTTAGTATTTTTTGTTTGTTTTATTTTTCTGTCTCTTTCGAAATCGCTTGTCGAATGTTTCAATCACGATCAAAAACAATTCAAATGCTTTTGGTTTCAGTATACAGCTTCAAAATGTAAAGTTTTGTAAAAATTTGTATCATATTTTAATCTTCGAATTTTTCGAACATCATATTCGAGCATGCAAAAGTGCTTCAAAATGATTTTGCTCGTTTTCTAAAGCATATAAGTATTGTACAAATATATTCAAAAGAAAAAACATGAAGCATTTACATTTCTGACTCGAATTAGGCTCGTTTTTTTTTCTTTTGATATTTTTCTCTCCCACTCTTTCGAAATCTCAATCATGTTCAAAAATAACCAAAATGCTTTTGGTTTCAGTATACAGCTGCAATCTGTACAGTTTTTTTTAAAAATTGTATCATATTTTAGTCTTTGAATTTTTCGAACATCGTATTCGAATATGCAAAAGTGCTTCAAAATGATTCTACTCGTTTTCTAAAATATATCTGAACATTTATTTTGAACATTTTTACATAATTTCGATATGATTTCCCTGACTCTTTCAAAAACTCTCTTTGAATTTGTGGCTCAGGTTCGAAAACAATCAAAATGGGTTTGGCTCCATAATAACATACATTCTGTATAGTTTTATTCAAAATATAATCATATTTTAGACTTCGAATTTTTCGAACATCATATTCGAACATGCAGAAGTATTCCAAAAAACAGACATACTTTCTAAAACAAATATTAAAATTTTACGAGTTTATTGTCGTAGAAAACTTACGAAAGTTTAAAGTTTCTGATACGACTCATGTGATTTGATTTCTCTTTCTCTCTCGAAATCTCTCTTTGAATTTTTCAATCAAATTCAAAACTAATCAAAATGTTTTTGGCTATCTTCTGTACAGTTTTATACAAAATTTTATCATATTTTAATCATCGAATTTTTCGAACATCATTTTCGAACATGCAAAAGTGCGTCAAACTTATTGTGCTTGGTTTCTAAACAAATTTAAACATTTTACGGATAATATCGATTAGAAAAGCATTAAGCATTTAAGCATTGAAATTTCTGATTCGATTAGTACTTTGAATATTCGATTTTAGTATTTTTCTGTGTTATTTCTCTCTCTCTCTCTCTCTCTCTCTCCTATTCGAAATTGATTTATAAACCTTAAATTAAACGTAGTTTGTTTCTATGTACAAAAGCAATGTCTATAATAACAATTTACAAAAAAAAAGAAAGAAATATCCATTTTTCTTTAAGAAAAACATCAGTTCCTTCCTTAATTTTTTTTTCAATAAAATTTAAACAACAATCAAAATTGGAAAACAGAATATAAATACCTCCGGTAACTGTTAGAGTGGCAAAATCATATTCGGCTACAGTGAAACCAGCCGAATTGTGGGCAGTAATTCTTAAATTGTACCAGGTGGCGGGTTCTAAATCCAAAACGACATAGTTGTTGTCAGGCTTAACATTATTCGAAATTTGATTCCATTCGATTTGGTCGCTAAAGGAGAGGAAAAATTTAAAATATAAATCTTTTTTCTTTAAATTTCTCTGACAAATAAATTCAAACCGTTTTTTGTTTTCTACTACAAAGTGAGACATGGGGCAGCCACCATCCTTCCAGGCCTTGAAGTGCAATGAAACCGAATTTGAAGAGACTTCAATGAAACGTGATTTCTCGGGCAATTTGGGTTTGTAGCCTTTAGTGCGGGTATTCAGTATATCGGAAGCTTCGCCGGCACCAATGCTAGAGTGAAACAAAACAATTATATTAATACATTGATTAAATTGTTTTTGATTTATTTTAAATACTTGTTAAAACCGGTAGCATAAACTTGATAACGTGAACCGCACAATAGATTTTCAATTGTAAACTTTTGTGACTCAACCGAGACTTCAGCAGTTTCCCACTCTCCGAATTCTGTAAGGAAATCTCTGATTACAATTTTCTTTTTAAATTTTCAAATATCTTAAAACTCACCAGGCTTATAGTGCAAGGTATAACCATGTAAAGGAGCAGTATCACCTTCATGTGGTTTAACCTTAACAGTCAATGTGTCGGTGGTGGTGGCGGACAAAGTAACCTGGGGTGACATGGGTGGGGCCAAGACAATCAGTTTATGTGTTATGGAATCCTTAGCAATTGAGTTCTCAGCATGACAGGTGTAATCTCCAGCATCTTGTCTATTCACGGACTTGATCAATAGAGAGCCATCGGGTAAAACACGCATACGATCATTGCCGGTAAATTCAACACCCTTTATCTTCCAGGTGATATCAGGTTGTGGTGCTCCTACGGCCAAACAGGGCATTTTAGCATCTTCCTTGAAGGTGGCAGTGAAAGTATCATCGAATGAGGCAATTTTGGCGGGTACTTGATCGCTGGGCATGGCTACAATACTCTTTGAGGGTTGGCCTTCGCCGATATTAGTGCTGGCTGTGACCCAGAATTCATAAGGCTTATTCTTTTCCAATTCGGTGGCTTCGTAGCTCATTTGGTAGTGGGGTATTTTTTGACTTTTGGGTTCACCTTCAACACCTTCAACTTTAGTGTAAACAGTATATTGTTGGATAATGCCATTGGGTTGTGCTGGTGGACGCCATGATACTAAAATAGCAGCTTGACCCATAACAAGAGCCTTAACATCGGTGGGAGCTTCAGGAACTGGGTAATAAAATTTGAAAGAAATATAGCAACATATTCTCGAGTATTGTTATTTCACAAAGGACATCTTACCATCAGGTTCAGTTTGGCAGTGAATGGCAACGCTGCGTACACCATCACCTCCGGCGGTGGTAGCCAAAACTTGCATAGTATAGTTGGTGTATTTCTTCAGGCCATGTAAAACGGTATCGGAGGAGGCAGTCTTTTTGTAATGGCGTTTGGTATCATCTACGAATTGGGAAAACAAAGAAATTTTTTATAAAATTTCCAAAACTCATAAGGAATTAATTCAAGTTCGTTTCTTAACTGTTTTGTTTCACCCCATTTCCCTGTGGTTGTCTCTCTAAGTACTTACCATACCACTCTTCACTGGGAGCATAAACAACTTTGTAGGTCTTGATAACACCATTAGCCGATTCCAATGGGGGACTAACCCAACTGACGCGGATGGTCTGTGACGTCAAGGTGGTACAGGCAGTATCGCTGGGTGGTTGGCTTGGAGTGCCCTCGGCAGTAAATTGTTTTTCTTCTTCGCTCATGGGACCAGCACCGATTTTATTGAATGCCTGAATAACCACAGAGTATTGGGTGTAAACGCGTAAGTTATTCAATTCCAAGCTGTGTTCCTTTCCCTCTTCAGTCAAAAAGTTTACGGTCTCAAAGACGTACGATGAATTAGTATTGGTTAGCTTGTAGCCGACGTAGTAACCCAAAATTTCACCATTCCATTCGGTACGTGTGGGTGGTTTCCAGGTGACGCGCAATGTGGTCTGATTCACTGGATCAACTTTGATATTTTGGGGTTTGCCAGAGGGAGCCTCTTCGGCGGTGATGATGGTAACAGCCTCGGATGATTGCGAAGTTCCAATGGTGTTTTCGGCTACAATGCGGATGTTGTAAGTAGTGGCAGGGCTGAGTTTTTGCACTTGAGCTTCGGTGGTGTCGCCAGGTACCATGACGCGATCAATTTCATCCCAAGACGCACGAGAACGTTTGAATTCAATAATGTAACGGGTAATGGGTGAATTGCCGTCGTAGGGTTGGGCCCAGCTCAATTGTACGGAACGTCCTGATTTGTCCAAAACTTTCAAGGCATAAGGCATTTCGGGTACTTCTTGGATAATCATATTAATACTGGCATCATCAGAACCGAAGGCATTTGTGGCCACACAAGTGAAGAGAGCGGAATCGGAGCGTTCAGTACGTTTAATTGAGAGAGAGGACATAACACCGGTCGATAGGATTTCTTCGCGTATGGTATAACGATTATCATTCTTGGGATCCAAGCGCATATTGTTCATGTTCCACAAAATGCCAATGGGTTTTTCGCCCTTAGCTTCGCACTGCAAAACGGCAGGTTCACCACGGCGGGCAGTTTGGTTGCGCAATTTCTCTGTGAATTCTGGAGGAGCCTGAACACTAACCATAATGACAGCCGAGAGTCCAGAGCCAATGCCATTGATAGCTTCACATAAATAATAGCCCTCATTAGTCTTTTGAATATTATCAATATGGAGTGTGCCCTCTTCAACGCGAATATTGTCGTTCTTCTTCAAATCCTTGTATTCACCGGGACTGTTACCTAAAAAGACAAAAGAAATATCAAGCAATTATCTAGGAACGAGGGCTACCATTTATAGGGTTTCCATTAAATTTCCACTACAATCTTTACTTACCAACGGCTTTCTTCCATGTCACCTGAGGTTTGGGGAAGCCATCAGCTTTGCATTCTACTTTAGCATCCGAGCCCTGAGCGAAAGCCTTGTCGGTGGGTTCCAAAATCCATCTTGGTGGTACTGTTTGATTGGGTTGTTTGTTTAAGATTTAAGTGTTTGGAAGAATACAAATTGATATGTTAATACGATTTTCCAAAAATAGAGCAAAATTTATATGAATATTTCAAACATGCGGCAAGGAATTTTGTATTTTTAATAAAAAGCGGAATGACGGACGGACTTGAAAAAGAAAACGTAAGCAAAATGGTCCTAGGAAAGCTAAGAAAATATTAAACATTTTATTTGAAACTTTAAATATTAATTTCATGTATTAAAAGTTTAGATTTTAATAAAAAAAAAACAAGTGTTTAATTTGGGTTGCCAAAAAGCCTAACCAATTTAGTTTTACTACGTATTTTCATTTTTTAAATTGAAAATTTTGTTACAAATGTTATTGTTACTTTAACACTAGAACCATTTGACTTTGTTTTATTTTTCAGTGTACTTACGGTTTACAGCAAAATCGATTTGGTTACGTCATTTAAAAATGATCCAAAACTTTACAACACTCTATTTTTTTATTGTAATACAAACATTTTGTGTCCATGTTTGTTGTTTAAGTCTTTTAATGTGTAAATGCAATTTAAAATTATGTTTCCTATTTTTGATTTTGTTCCCAAAATCATCAAGAAACGGTCCATTTCGTACTTATATATCATTTGTTTTGGAAACTCAATTTTAAAGTTCGTTTCTTAAGTCTTTTGCATCGCAAACAAAATAAAACTAAGGATGTGCGATTAATCGATTAATTAAAATTTTGATTAATCGATATCGTGATTCATCGAATAATCAAATATTCTGATTAATCGAAATTATGATTAATCTATTAATTTGAGTATTGATTAATCATATTTGAATAATTGTATGCATCATTGAAATAATAAACAAAACGAAACATTTGAACATTTTGAGTAAAGAAGGCTATTGAAAAAATTCAAACTGAAAAACCTAAAAGTGTTAATTTGTCAATTATTCACATTTTTGTTAAATTAATTTTTAGATTAATCAATTAATCGCTAATATTGATTAATCAAAATGAAGATTATTTGTAACTAGATTAAGCAAAATGTATGATTAATCAATTATTCGATGAATTGGGATGTAGATTTATCAGGTTGGTTGATTAATCAATTAATCACACATCCCTAAATAAAACCCTGTGTTGGCAAAGTCCTTTGTTTTGCAGTCTTTTTTTGCAGAATAATTTTTTTTTTGCAAGAGTCTTGTTTTGTAAAGTCAATTAAAACCGTTCGTTTCTTAAGTCTTTTGTACTTTCAATCCAATATATATATAGTTCTCATATTCTATATGGAAATGTTCGGCCTGTTCCGCACACAGTATCATTTTGAATCAGAATTTTAATTCAGAATAAAAAGTCTGCAATTTTGATGTTCTTAAACACGAAATATTTTTGTTCTGAATTGTTTGTTTTCAAAATCACAAAGCATTTGCATTCTAATTCAAAACTGCTATTGATCTTCTGAATTGTTTCACAGGAACCCAAATATTCTGAAACGTTTTATGTTTGTCTGGATTCTGTTTACAGAACAGGGCCGGTTAGAGCTAAATGTATCTATATAGAAAATTGTCTTGTCTTTAAGAAAAGGTTTCCTAGAGCAAATTATTGACAGTTTTCTTAGAGAAAATATTCGACTCTGATAGTTTTCCAAGAGAAAATTGTCGATTAATACCATTTTTTTTTTAGAAAATAATCCTAAGTTGGTTTGTTAAAGAAACATGTTCATTAAAACAGTTTTCATGGGAAAAATTGTGTGTTAAGACAGTTTTCTCAGATAAAATTGTTCGATCAGACTGTTTTTTTAAAGTGTATTCTTAAACAATTGGTTTGTCTTTGCAGTTTCTTAGGGAAATCTGTTGATTTTAATAGATTTCTAACAGCAAATTGTCAGCTAATTCAGGCTTCTTAGAGAAAACATGCTTCTAAAATAGTTCCTAAAGAAAGTTGTCCAGTTAAGCATTTTGTGTTAGAGAAAATTGTGGATGAATACAGTTGTCTTGTAGTAAATTTTAGATTGAGACAGTTGATTGAGAACTAAAACATTTGTCTGAGAAAAAATTGTCGACAAATTTGGGTCTCTTATAGAGTAATATCCTCAGACTGTGCCTTAAAGGACATTGTACCAAGTAGGCATTTTGTCTTGGAGGCAATTAGGGACCTTGAGAAAATGGACAATTAAGAGAGTTTACTGGAGAAAATTGACAACTAAAATAGTTGTCTTAGGGATAATTGTCGATTAATTCGGGTTTCTTATAGAAATCTGTTTTAAGACAGTTCTTTAACGAAAATTGACCAGTTAGACTTTTTGTCGTTTGAGAAAATTCTGGATGAAGACAGAGAGTTTATTTTAAATTGTCAACTAAAACAGTTGTCTTCGAGAAAATTGTCGAATAATTTTGGTCTCTTAGAGACTCTTAGAAAATAGAGGGGAGTATCCTCAGCAAGTGCCTTAAAGGAAATTGCCCAATTAGACATTTTGTCTTAGTGAAAAGTGGGGACTGAGATAGTATTCTTTGAGAAAATTGTCAATTTAGAGAGTTTGGTTCGAGAAAATTTAGAACTAAAACAGAGAAAATTGAGAACTGAAATAGTTGTCTTAGAGATAATTGTCGATTAATTCGGGTTCGGGATAATTGTCGAAAAATGTCTTAAGACGGTTCTTCAAAGAAAATTGTCCAGTTAGACATTTTCTCTTAGAGGAAATTGTGGATGAAGACAGACAGTTTTTTTAAAATAGAGATCTAAAATAGTTTTGTTAGAGAAAATTGTAGAACAATGTTGTTCTCTTAGAGAGAAATATCCTTAGAAAGTGCCTTAAAGAAAATTGCCCAATTAGACATTTTGTCTTAGAGAAAAGTGGGGACTGAGATAGTATTCTTTGAGAAAATTGTCAATTTAGAGAGATTGTTTAGAGTACATTGAGAACTAAAATAGTTGTAGTTCTTTAAAGAAAATTGCCCAGTTAGGCATTTTGTCTTAGAGAAAAGTGGGGAATGAGATAGTATTCCTTGAGAAAATTTTCAATTTAGAGAGTTTGCTTAGAGAAAATTGAGAACTAAAATTGTCCAGTTAGACATTTTGTCTTAAAGAAACTTATGGACTAAGACTGTTTTTTTCGATAAAAGTGTAGATTTGGGCAGATTGCGTAGAAATAATTTACGACTCAAATAGTTGTCTCCTATAAAATTGTCGATAAATTCGGGTTTCTTGGAGAAAATTGTACTAAGACAGTTCCTTAATGAAAATTTTTCTGTAAAACACTTTTTTTCAGGAACAATTGTATGTTAAAACAGCTTTTTTTAGAAAAAAAAATTTGTCGATTAATTCGGGATTCTTAGAGAAAATTGTCTTAAGACTATTATTGTCCAGTTAGACATTTTGCCTTAGAGAAAATTGTGGACTAAGACAGTTTTCTTGGAGAAAATTATCGATTTGCACAGATGGTTTAGAGAAAATTTACGACTAAAACAGTTCTCTTTATATAACAGTCGATTAATATGAGTTCTTAGAGGAGATTGTCCTAAGACAGTTCTATAAAGAAAATGTTCAAGGAAAATTGTGTGAGAGTTTTCTTAGACAGTTTTCGTACATGGTATTCGTCGATATTCTGTTTTCTTAGAGAGTAGTCCTAGAAAAGTTTGATAGTATTGCAAGAGAAAACTGGCGATGAATTCTGGAGTCGTAGACAAAATTCTCCTACCACAGTTCCTCAAAGAAAATTGTCGTTTTTTTTTGAGAAAATCGACGAACTTTTCAGATGGCTTAGAGAAAATTGACAACTAAAACGGTTGTACTTTATAAAACAGTCGATTGATTCGAGTTCTTGGAGGGGATTGTCCTAAGACAGTTCCATAAAGAAAATTGTTTAGTAAAACAGTTTTTCAAGCAAAATTGTGTTTTATTAAAAGCAACTAGTCAAATTTCTCTAAGCCATTTGAGCAATTCGTCGATTTACTCCAAAAAACCTGTCTTAGTCCACAATTTTCTGAAAGACAAAATGTCTAAGTAGGCAACTTTCTTTAAGGAACTGTATTAGGAGGATTTTGCCTACGACTCCAGAGTTAATCGATAGATTTCGACATAATCGACTTAGACAAGACTTAGACTTAGAAATCTTAGACAAGTCGATTATGTCGAAATCTGTCGATTAACTCTGGAGTCGTAGACAACAAGCTTGTTTTTTTTAATTCCTTCTATATTAAGTTTTCGACGACTTTGTATGGGGAGCCACTTAAAATCGCTTAATATCGCTTAGCTCCCCATATAAAGTGGTCGAAAAAAGTTTAGCGGAGAATAAAAAAACATGCTCAACATTCTCCTAATACAGTTCCTTAAAGAAAATTGTGGACTAAGTTGCCTTTAATAAAACCGTCGATTAATAAGAGTTCTTAGAGAAAATTGTCCTAAGACAGTTCCATAAAGAACATTGTTTATTTAAACAGTTTTGCAAGGGCAATTGTGTGGGAGTTCTCTTAGATAGCAATTCTTCGATATACTGTTTTCTTAGGGAATATTCTTACAAGAGTTTTATAGTCTTGTTAGAGAAAATTGTCGATTAATTTTGGTGTCTTAGACAAAATTCGGAACAATTGCAGTTTAACCACATAAGCCCGATTTTTTGGATTTTATACGGTTGTAGGGTTTTCCCTGGTGAGTAAATAAAATTTTCAAAATTACAAGAAACGCATAATTTTCGAAATATAGGCATTCAAATATTGGATATACAATTTGAGGTATTTTGGTCTACCGCTAGCTTATCGCTACAAAATTGGTACCATTGGAAAGCTTATGTAAAAAACATCATATAAATTTCACGGCTCTATTAACCCACTGAGGAGTGGTTTAAAGTTTTGTTTTTTTGGTCCTAACTTTTTACGAAGAATGATTATTATGTCAAATTAGAACACATGTGAGGTGCTTAGAGATGTTCTCCTCTGGAGTAGATCCAACACCGGCTTTGCGGCTCCGGCGTAGTATTTTTTTGTTATAAAGCTTTCTGCGGGGTCAGCCTTTAGCAGAGTTTCGGGATTTTCTCCTTTGGGGTAGGTCGAACAGCTGCTTCGCGTCTTTGATATACAATTTGTTTGTTACAAAGCTTCCAGTGTGGCCGGGCTTAGGGATTTTCTCCTCTGGGGTAGGTCCAACAGCGGCTTCGCGTCTTCTGTATAGAATTTTTGTATTATAAAGCTTCCAGTGTGGCCAGCCTTCGACGGGGCTTAGGGATTTTCTCCTCTGGGGTAAGTCCAACACCGGCTTCGCATAGTATTTTGGTGTTACAATGCTTACTGCGTGGTTGGCATTCGGCCGGGCTTAGATATTTTCTCATCCGGAATAGATATTTTTCCTCTGGAGTTTTGTGTTATAAAATAATTTACAAATTTGGGATTTTGGAACCTGTGAATCTTTGGTGTTTCAAGGGTTAATCAGACGCTCTATACCTCAAATGAGACCACGAAATCTCACGTCTATGAAAAATATATACATACTCACATGGTTCATATTTCGTCATGAGCATTCTGCAAAAAAGTTAAAACCAAAAAAAAAACACAACTTGAAACCGCCCCACGGCGGGTTAATGACACCGGGAAATGTATACGTCGTTAAAAAGGTCTTCAAAATAAGTTTCTATGAGGATTTCTTTCTAAGAGAAACATTTCTGCTAGTGCAGTTTTCTTGGAGAAAATTTATGATAAAACTGATTTCTTACGCAAAATTGTTGAGAAGCAAAGTTGTTATAGAAAAAAATTTTGGTGCAGAAAATTCTCGACGAAAACAGTTTTCGTAGAGAGAGACGATGGGTCTCTTAAAGAAAATTCTCGGTTTAACCAGTTTTCTTAGAAAATATCGTGTATTGGGACAGTTAGTTTAGAAAAAAAAATGTCTAATAGGACCGATAACTGGGAGGCATTTGTCTAGGCAACTGTATTGCCTTAGAGAAAATTGCCTATAAAGACTGGTTTCGTAGGGAAAATAGTTTTTGAGTACAGTTTGCTTATAGAAAATTATCTGTGAGGATAGTTTCTTATAGGAATATTATCTAACAAAAAATTTTTCATCCATTTTTATTGCCTTAGAGATAATTGTCGACACAGGCGGTTTTCTAGAGGAATATGAGATTATAATTTTCTTATCGGGAATTGTCTGTGGCACGTTCTTAGGGACTCGTTATCTGAGAGAACATTTTTGAGGAAAATCTATTGTCATAAAGAAAATTGCCAATAAAGACAATTTTCTTAAGGACACAGCCGGCACAGACGGTTTTCGAAAGGAAATCAGATTAGAGTATAGGGGCTATAGGAAATTTCTGTGGCGATATCTTTGTAATAGGGCCGGTATCTTGGAGAACATTTTCAAGACAACTGTATTGTCATAAATAATATTGCCAATAACGACAATTTTCTTTTTTCCAAATTGCAGAAAATTTATAGTTTGTTTTCTTATAGGAAATGTCGTCGAAGATGGTGGTATTAGAGAAAACTGTGCCTAAAGACAACTTTTTAATAAAGCCAGTTACAAAATATAGATCAGAAATGCCAACGAAGATAGTTTTAGTAGAGAAAACTTAGTAGAGAAAACGGACAGATATTCAATAAAGACAGTCTGTTTGAAAGAAAAGCCTGTAACATATCAGTTTTCTAATCGAAAAGGCAAAGCTTTATTTTTCTGTACAGAAACTGTCTCGGAGTACACAAATTTCTTATAGAAAATGGAATTGTACATTAGTTTGCATACAGAATTTTTCATGTGAGGCCAGATTTCCTACAAAAAGATTTGTGTGTGGAATGTTTTCTATTTTCTGTACAGAAACTGTCGTTGAGGTTAAGTTTCTTACAGAAAATAGAATTGTAAGTTCGTTTGCCGAAAAATATAGCATGTGAGTTCAGATTTCCTACCAAAAGGTTTCTGTGAGTAACATTTTCTATAACGAATTGTTTGAATTTTTCTTACAAAAACTGTCTATGAGAACAAGTTTGTTACAGAAAATATTATTGTAAGTTAGTTTGCCTACAGAATATTGCCTGTGAGGTTGGATTTTCTACAGAAATATTTCTGTGTGGAATAGTTTCTATAACAAATTGTTGGCCTTTTCTTTACCGAAACTGTCTTTGAGGTTAAGTTTTTTACAGAAATAGTTCGTTTGCCACAGAATTTGGCATGTGGGGCCAGGTTTCCTACACAAAAATTTCTGCCAGTAAAATTTTTTATAACGAATTGTTTGACTTTTCCTTACAGACTCAGTCTCTAGGACAAGTTTCTTACAGAAAATAGAAGTGTAAGCTATTTTGTCTACAGAATATTGACAGTGAATTGAGAATTCCTACAGAAAGATTACAGTAAGCAAAGTTTTCTATAACCAATTGTTTGACAGTTTGTTTCAAAGAAAAGACTGCAACAAATAAGTTTTCCTATAGAAATGGTAAAACTCAACTTTTCTCTACAGAAACTGTCTCCGGGAACAACTTTGTTACAGAAAATATTATTGTTTGTTAGTTTGCCAACAGAGTATTTCATGTGAGGTCAAATTTCCTGCAGAAAGATTTCTGCGAGTAAAGTTTCTATAACATATTGTTTGACTTTTCCTTACAAAAACTGTCTCTAAGGGCAAGTCAGATTTCCTGCAGAGAGATTTCTGTAAGTAAAATTTTCTGTAACAAATAGTTGTCTATAACAATAGGACAAGTTTCTTACAGAAAATAGAATTCTACGTTAGTTTGCCTACAAATTATTTCACGTGATTAGGTCAGATTTACTACAGAAATATTTCTGTAAGTAAAGTTTTCTATACCGAATTGTTTGAGATTTCCCTACAGTAACTGTCTCTAAGGACAGGTCAGATTTCCTGCAGAGAGATTTCTGTAACTAAAATTTTCTATAACAAATTGTTTGAGGTTCCTTACAGAAACTGTCCCTGAGAACAAGGTTCTTACAGAAAATAGAATTCTAGGTTAGTTTGTGTACAGAATATTTCATGTTAGCTTAGATTTACTACAGAAATATTTGTGTGATCAAAACTTTCTATAATAAATTGTTTGAAGAGACAGAGTTTTACAAAAAAAAAGTAATTATAAACAAATTTTCTGGTAGAAAATATTGACACCTAATACGATTTTTAAAAAGTAACTGAGGTAAAATTTTGAAAAGAATTTCAGTTAGGAAGTTTTCTTATAAATAATTTGAGGTGAAAATTTCCATTTTATTTATGTCTGCTAAAATTGCTTGTCATGGCAGTTTTTTGTAGACATTTTTTCTTCAGATACGTTTGAAGTTTTCCTGATATTTTCCCTGTAATAAAACTGTTCTCACACACAAGTTTCTTGCACAAATTAATTATAAAGAAAAAATTAACAAATTAATTAATTCTGTAAAAGAAACTGGAAATTTGTATGAATTAGTTTCTCTACGGAAAATTGTATTCGAAATAATTTTATTTTTAATAGAATCAAAAAAGACGTGATTCTTTAAGACACTGATTCTTTAAGAATCCTTCACAGTTCAGACAGAACTTTCATTGACATAAAGAAAGCAAGGCGACTCATTACTCCTGTCCTTGCATTGTCAAGTTCGTGTCTTAAGTCTTTTGTTTTCTTTCGGCAATTACAATTGAATCATCAAATTCGTAAAGGGCTCATTTCAGTTTTTTCGAAAAGGGTTCATCTCGGACCACAGTAACAGCTGTGTTTCAACAATCTTATTTTATGAAGCAGTTCAATTGTTAGCTCTTTCAAAAATATTTGCGATCTCAAATTACATACAGGCTTTTCAAATAACATACAGGCTTTCGAAAAACCCCACCTGAGCCCTTTTCGAATTTCCTGATTCAATCAGAAATGTTTACGCCCATAACACTTTTTATAGACTATCCGCCTTATTCATAAAAAGTTGTGAGAGGTTTGAGCGATGTTTTTTGTATGATAAACTGTCTCTCAAACCTCTCACAAATTTTTACGAATAAGGCCGTATATATTTCACGTCGTTGCTTAACACTTTTATTTTTATACTGTACCGATTGAAGTTCGTTGCTTAAGTCTTTTGTTTTGTTGTAAAGTTTTAATCGATTTCGCTGTAAACTTTGTAAATAAACTCTTACATGTCTATTAAACATAAAAAAGCAAACTACAACAGAAAAGCTTATGGTCTAAGATGTAATATCTAAAAAATAACTGAAGCATAAAGGGACAACATAAAGTGAGTTTGAAAATGAAATGAAACGTTAATGAACAGAATAATGAAAGTTTTCTAATAGCATGCAAGAAACGAAGTGTTAAAGGATGTTCACTTGTACAATTTTGAAAAGTTGACTTCAGTAGTTAAGTCCTTGAAGTAATTTCTCGTAACACCCTTGAACATTGTGGTTAACTTACTTCGTTTATATACAAAAATTATAAATGTTTAAAGAAATGAAAATTTAAATGAATAAGAAAGGATTTTACTTCGAGGAAAGGAAGGATTAGGGATTTTCGTTAGGTCACTGGGGAAAGGAGGTGACAGGATTACGATTTTTCGTTTATTTCGAATTTTGGTTTTGTTTATTTCGTAATAAGTTTTGCAATGCAGTTAATGTCTGAAAGGCTGCATGTACATACATATGTAGCAGGTACAATACAATAAGATACGATACGATATGTGGATAATGAGTATTGATACGAGTAAGTTGGAGGATTTTAATGAAAGTTAGTTGTTGTTATTCGATTAAGAGACATCATGGGTGCTTGGATTTGATTTGAGTTGAATTGAATTTATTCTGAATGATAGTTTTGTTGTTTGTTGTATGTCTGTTTGTTGTTAGAATATAGATTTGTTGCGCACATTTATAGTTTCTGGTTTTGTCTGTTTCATATCACATTTTATACAAAAGCTGATTATTTTCTCAATACTCTCAATCAAAAGCCATACAAATAATGAAATTATACATTTCAATTCGAAATCATATGTAATAGAAATCAAAACAGTAATGAAGCCCGTTCAAGAAGCTTTGATTCATGTTCATTAGAATAGTAGTATAAATGTTATGTCTGGTATTTGCGTTATGGGAGGTTGAGTGTAGGGTATTGATTGGTGTTCTATGTGTTCGTTGGAGTGCTTTTTAGGTGTTATACTAAAGTGTTGGTGTGGTGCTGGATTTTGTAGTGGCCATGGTGCTTTAGATTTGATAACTGTATGCATATGTTTTCTTTAAGCTACTGCTTGATTTTTGTCATTTTTTACAAATGTTTTTCCTTCATATTTCAATATATACACAATGTTCCCACTCGATAGTCTTTCTATTCGTTCGCCAAAGTTTAAGTTTTAAGAAAAAAGTAGTTAAAACTGATTTAGAGAAGAAAACAATCAACTAGGGTCGATTTTTTAACACTACCCCATAGTATTTTGATATTTCGATAGGCTTTGTATTCGTTTGCCAAAGTTTAAGAAGAAAAAATAAGTTTCAATTTATTAAAGAAGAAAGCAATCGGCCAAGCCGATTTTTTAACACTACACCATATTTAATAGGAAACCTTAGGGTCTACTTTTAGGCGATGCATTAACGAAACCCCCTCTATTTAAGACAAAATACGTGTTTTTTGTGTACGCTGCTATTAAAACTGTTTTAATTTGCATAGGAAATGTCGCTTAACTTTAGCGACCGACTTGTATTGTCCCCCGCATATTTATCATCACAAACCCTGTGTTAGACTATTAGTGCAAATGGAATGATTCGCGGAGATAGAAATGGAATCGTTTTGTAAATCTGCTATCAGTGAGCCTGTTTTGTTATTCTCTGCTAAACTAATTTTTCGAACACTTTGTATGGGGAGCTAAGCGATTTTAAGCGACTCCCCATACAAAGTCGGCGAAAAATTAGTTTAGCAGGGAATAAAAAAACAGGCTCAGTTTTGGGGAATGCAAAGACAGGGACAAATAAAATACAACAGTTACAAAATAAAACTTGAATACTGAAAACCGCAAATTGTGAAAATAGACTAAACATTTGTAGAAAGTGAAGAAAGAAAAGCTTTCAGTGCTGTTTTCTTTGATTTTGTTCGTTTCATCCAAAATGAGCAAAATCAAAAAATGAGAGAAATCTAGCGGATCTGTCTAAATTTTGTCTGCAGATTGTTCTTCACAAGTTTACACTATTGCGTTTTGTCTCTACAAATGAAAATTTTAATATATCCAACAGTCTAACATGGCCTTAAAGACATGAAAGGGAAGCTTTGGCGCCATCTGTTGTATAGCTGAAGCGCCACCTGTTGTTCATTGTAAAGAGACATAAGGGAAGATCCATTCATGTTTTAACGATGCAATGTTATGTCTGCTTCGTTTCTAAAAAATAATGTTGCCCTAGTATGAGGCCACATTTAAACAATGTTTCAATCGCCCCTTCAAAGTTGTGCCTTTTTTAAATTAAGAAACGAACAAAAAAATTAGCATTTTCTCACAACTGCATCTTCCTTTTGCCTTTTAATATGTTTTATTTACCATGTTTAAAATTTGACCAATTTGTTTGAGTAGGTACGCGAATTTAACAAAAGCCGCTTAAATTACGCTTGCGACCCCACAAAAGTTAAACAAATTAGCTTAGGGAGGACAAATGACACAAACAAAATGACAGAAAATTTACCATTTCATCATAACATTCTTGCCAGTGACTCGCTGGGAACGCATAAAATGCATAATTTTTGCACTTTTTGAGTGCAACATTCTCAGAAAGGAACACAAACCCTTGAAGTGGGATTACACTTTTTTCGACGAACCCAAAAAGGCACTTTTAGGGCAAAGAGCAAAAAATTATTGCATTTTTTCTCAAAAACTAAATCGCCATAAGTAGTATTAATCTATTATAAAGGTATTTATGAGTAATTTTCTACTAAGTGTAGAGCCCACAATACGATTTCAGTATTCATTGCCTACTTTAAGGCGCAGCATTTGCGACAAGTAAATTTTAAAAACAATCTATTATAAAGGGATTTATCAGTAAATTTCTACTAAATGTTTAAGTATTCATTGCCTACTTTAAGGTGAAGTATTTGCGACAAGTAAATTTTAAAAATCTATTATAAAGGGATTTACCAGTAATTTTCTACTAAATGTAGAGCCTACAATAGGATTTCGATATTCATTGCCTACTTTAAGGCGCAAATTTGTGACAAGCAAATTTTAAAAACAATCTATTATAAAGGGATTTTCAGAAATTTACTACTAAATGTAGAGCCTACAATAGGATTTAAGTATTCACTGCCTACTTTAAGGCGCAGCATTTGCGAGAGGTAAATTGTGGAAACAATCTATTACAAAGGGAGTTTTCAGTAATTTTCTACTAAATGTAGATTCTAACAATAGGATTTCGTTATTCATTGCCTACTTTAAGGCGCAACATTTGCGACAAGCTAATTTTAAAAACAATCTATTATAAGGGGATTTTTCAGAAATGTTCTACTAAATGTAGAGCCTACAATATGATTTCAGTATTCACTGCCTACTTTAAGGCGCAGCATTTGCGAGCGGTAAATTGTGAACACAATCTATTACAAAGGGATTTTTCAGTAATTTTCTACTAAATGTAGATTCTAACAATAGGATTTCGTTATTCATTGCCTACTTTAAGGCGCAACATTTGCGACAAGCTAATTTTAAAAACAATCTATTATAAGGGGATTTTTCAGAAATTTTCTACTAAATGTAGAGCCTACAATATGATTTCAGTATTCATTGCCTACTTTAAGGCACAACATTTGCGACAAGTAAATTTTAAAAACAATCTATTATAAAAGGATTTATCAGTAATTTTCTGCTACATGTAGATCCTAACAATAGGATTTCGGTATTCATTGCCTACTTTAAGGAACAAAATTTGCGTTAAGTAAATTTTAAAAACAATCTATTATAAAGGGATTTATCAGTAATTTTCTACTAAATATAGCTCCTAGCAATAGGATTTCGGTATTCATAGCCTACTTTACTAAATTGCCTACTGCGATAAAAACAACTTCAAAATATAAATCTATAGTCAACACTTGTCCTATATCTATTTATAGTGTAATATAGTTACCTTTCATTTGTTAGGCCCACTTCTAAAGTAAGCCAGTTTTCTACTCATTCCGTACTTTAAAGCGAAGAGTTTAAGAAAATTTGATCTTAAATGCTATTTGGTAATAAAAATCCTTTGTAAACGTATTAACCATCAATCTCTTTCCGACTTTTAAGCTGATATGGATATTCCTTGATTACCTTAAGGTGAAATTTTAACGATCAATCGATTTTTAAGACAATTTTATAATAGAAATCATTTGTAAAGCTATTTTAAATCCGTTTCCTATAAACTACAGACTAGACATCTGTACAAAACGTCTTGAATGCTTTTTCAAGACTTTTGATTTTTTCAATACGATGTGAAGCTTAGTAGTACTGTCTTTTTTTGCTTTATAGCTTTACATACATACACGAAAGCTGTTATTTTCAGAACACTGAAGTATTTGGTTGCCGCAACTTCGCTACGGTACATGTCTTGAAAATAAAATAAATATCTTGAATGACCATTCAAGACGTTTTGAGCAGATACCTACAACGGACTTTGATTTACTTAATATCCATTGCCTACCTTAAAGCAAGGTGTTAACAAAAAGCGAACTGTACACAAGTAACGATTGTTAATATCTATTTTTACGGAGTTTGACATTAGTTTTCTATAGAGTGAAATGCCTGATTTAAAGCCTTTCAATTTTTCGATATACATTGTATATCTTAAGGCGACGCATAGTCGAAATTTCGATTGCACCGGATATTATATAACAGAGATCTGTAGTAATGGGAGTTTTTCTTTTTTTTTGGTATTAATTACACTCGGACAGATGGACCTACGATAGTCTTTATTCAATATAGAGTTTAGGTGTAGTGTTTTTTCAGCAAGCTGTGTTCAAAATCAACCCAATTTTGAACTCTAAAATGTACTTTTAAGAAATTTGAGAAAAATAGAATTAAAAAAATATTTGATTGCAGAAAACTTTTATTAACTCTAAAAGCAGTTTTTGAAAAAAAATTATTAAATTTTATTCACAAAAATAAACTGTGTTCCTACCATTTACTATTAATTCCCGTGTCCTATTAAAAGACCCAGCGGGATTTTCCGCTCTGCACGAATATTGGCCGGCATGTTCAGCAGTTACATTGGAAATCATCAAAAGACTGGTATGCGAACCCACAGAGGCCATTGTGGTAAATGGTAATTTCTGTATCATATCAAGACCGTTTAACAACCATTCAAGATGTGTAGGGGAATCCCCTTTGATTACTATGCAAGTCAATTGCACATAATCTCCGACATTGCTAAGGGACGATGATACAGACAGTTTGGCCAGATAGGGAGTTTCTTTTTGGTCATATTTTATTAAATTAAAAAGGGAAATTTTATAATTGTTGTTGGTATTTTCTTTATAAAAGGAATTTAAAGTACAGTTTTTAGTACTTTTTTCTAACACGAGGTAACCGTTCGTTTTAAAAACGAAAGTTTTTGTATTACCATATCTTGGTATGTTATTTTGCAAATTATTATCATTAAATGTTGTTTGAGAAATTAGTTGGTACTTATTTTAGTACCATTAATAAGATTTGATAATATGAGCACTGAAAAACAGTGGTAAATACAATTTGAAACAAGATTTTAAGAGGGCACGATTTTAAACTAAGGAACAAGATTTAGTACACAAAAGCACCAACATTGGTTCTTAGTACTTTTCCCACAGTTATGTTAACTTCAATGCTTAAGTACATTGAGGAAACAAAAATATATACCTTATTAATATTATAGTAAAACTATCGAAATAATGTACCTTAATGGAGTTATAAATGGGAAAAATTTCACAAAATATTTTCTCCAAACAACTGGTAATATTTAATATCATTCATTATTGACAACTTTCAAATTCGGGAAGTGAGTACCTTTTATCGTACTCGGAAAATAGCGTTCAAATTGGTAATATGACCATAAAAAGGTAGAATACTTTAAATTTCTATGAAACAGCATGAAATAATGAGAGTTTAGCCCTATGGCAGAAAGTACACTATTTGGTACCTTTCAAAGTAATTTTCATATTATTAGCAATTTATTCAGCACTTTTAACAAAAGAATTTTCTGGTACAATTTGAGTAACTTTTTCATGTATCATCTTTTAATTTGAGAGATTTTGAATACAAAAGTTGGTAAATTTTGTTGCCGTTTCCGTTCTATTTTAAATCCGAGTTTTAAAATTTGTCCTATAAAATGTTTTAATTTAAAACCCTTTTCCTCAGAAATTTATTCCCGAATTAAATTTTTATGTTTAGTACCTTTTTCATGTAAGGATATGGGAGTTGCTATATATTTTCTGTATCCTTTTGGTTTTGGAAAATATCCAACGTTTAATACTTATTTTCGATTTTTCCCTAATTTTTCCACAACAAAAAAAATATATTATTTAACTTTTTAAAAATTTGGGTTCTGGCGGATAAAATCAAACTAAGAATAACAAAATTTAATATAAAAATATCATTTGCCCCAAAAATTTCGGGAATCCTACCCTTAACTTTCAACACAGACGATTTTCTGGCCTCTCCCGCTCTATTACTCGCCACACATGTATAATTTCCCGAATCACCGATATTCGTTTGACGCAGGGACAATATCAAGGTAAATTCATCGATTTTGTGATATATGGAACGTAACAAAGGTTGGCCATCCTTTAGCCAATAAATGTCAATGGGCAAATCACCGGAGCTGATCATGCACATAACGCGTACAGCTTGACCACCATTAACACCGTTTGGATTAAATTGGAACGCTTCGATTTGGGGAAGTTCTACAGACACACACACACACACACATGAAAAAATTTAAAATCACAGATGAGTGAGTGCGAAGTGGCAACACTGGTATGAAAGTGCAAAGTGTTAAAGCAAAATTAAATTAAAACGAACAACGTAGAAATCCCTTGCATACTTATAGGCTCCTTGGGAAGTTGGGAAACACCTTGTGTGAGATTAGTTTTAGGTTAATTTACAAACAGTTCTCCAATTAAACCTTTTCAGCTTAATTCCCCATGTTATTTTACACTGAATTCAGCACATTTACAGTTATTAAAAGCCTTAACCCCTAAAATTATGCAACATTTTTTGAGTTTAGAAAATTAAGCATCATTTCTTTCCAGTGCTTCATTAACCATACACCGTGAAAAATACTACAACTAAATTGTGAAAACTAAATTCTAAGATGTGTGTTACCACTAACCCTTTATTGTAAGATTGGTAGAAACTTCAGTGTGGCCGGCACGATTAGCCCCTATGCAGGAGTATTTCCCCGCATGTTCGGCCTGAACACTTTCAATGTTCAAGGAACTGCTACGTTTGCTTTGCATGAGTATCGTAATACCAGGCTGATGGAAAACGGGCTCATCATTGTAATACCAGGTGATATTATAGGGTGAATCACCATGTAAGACTGCACAATTTAATTGAAAATAATCTCCCAAATATAAAGGAGAATCCACACCTGAGGGTAGAGGGGCCAACTTGGGAGGTACTTTATAAATAAAATTAAACAAAAATTTAAAATTAAACTAAAATTATCGCAAAAAGTTATACAACTAATTTTCAAATTTCATAATAAGTTTTGAAATATTTCTTCCATGTACCATTGACCACCAACGTTGCCGTAAAATTGGTTACACCCGCTGAATTTTTACCATAACAAGTATAATTTCCTGCATGTTGACCTTGTACGGATTCTATTGTTAATGCGGAACTGCGGGAGCCCATTTTTGATATTTGTATACCCATTTGCTGGGCATGAGATTCATTAAGTTTTTGGTAATTAAAATGCCAATAGATCATTAAAGGATGATCTCCGTGGATGATTGAACATTGTAAAGTACAATAATCGCCAGGGAAGAATGCGTCAGCTCCCGTAGTGAAGGGAGCAATTTTAGGTAAAACTATTTTGAATTAGAATAAATAAATGAGTAAGTTTTGTTATGGTTACAAATGAGAATCAGCGAAATTCGATGCCTACATTAAGGCAGGCCGAAAAAGTTCGAAAAGTGATGTCTATTTTAAGGGTGACTGAAAAGTTAAACAAAATGATGCCTACTTGAAGTCAGTTAGATTGTTTAAAAAGAAAGAAACAGATTAAGGGAATAGATTCCACTTGTAAAAGGTTCTATGCCTTAAACTTGGTCTTTAAATACATATTGCCGGATTTTATTTAGAAACATACTTGAACTGCCTCTGCACATATGATTATCATCATCAAAGGGATCAGTATAAATTTGATTAATCCGTATATCCATAAAAATATATTTCTGTTGAGTGTAAAGGGTTTTTCAACAGAGACGCTACAAAAGTAAATCGATAGGGACAGCAAACGACGCCATATTTTTTCCCGCTCTTTTGACATTTCTCTTCAGTAAGGTTTGCCATTTCATCATGGAAAGATATACGAGCCAACAACGAGTCGAAATTATTAAAATTTACTACCGAATTTTGGAGTGAGTTGCCTCAACTTTAAGAACGGAAAATCATCGGAAATCATCTTCAGCGATGAGGCTCATTTCTGGCTGAATGGCTTCGTCAATAAGCAAAATATGCGTTACTGGTCAGACAGCAATCCACACGTAACCCAGGAGTCATCATTGCATCCCGAAAAAATTACGGTTTGGTGCGGTTTATGGGCCGGCGGCGTCATTGGGCCGTACTTCTTCCGTGATAATCAAGATCAGCACATTACTGTGAATGCGAATCGCTACCGTTCAATGATAACCGAATATTTTTGGCTCCAATTGGATAATATGGACTTGGAGGACATGTGGTTCCAACAGGACGGCGCCACAAGCTACACAGCGAATGCCACAATAAATTTATTGGAAACCATGTTTGGTGAACGTGTTATCTCACGAAATGGCCCAGTCGATTGGCCGCCTCGGTCGTTCGATTTGACGCCGTTAGATTATTTCCTGTGGGGCTACGTCAACTCTATGGTCTATGCCAACAAGCCAGCGACGATTGATGAACTTCGTACGAATAACGAACGTGAAATTGAAGCAGTATTGGCCGATTTATGCTTGAAACCCGTCGAAAATTGGGTTCAGCGTCTGGACTTCTGCAAGCGTGCCCGTGGTGGCCATGCAAAAGAAATCGAGTTCCATACATAATGGCATCGAACGTACTTTCACAGGAATAAAGAACTTCATTGGTATCTAAAACCGGTTTTGTTTTATTTAAAAAAAAAACTTTTGTAGCGCTCTTATTGAAAAACCCGTTATAAAAATAAATAAATGGTTTCCCGTTACATTCCATGGAGGGATTAGGGAGAGCTTCTCTTCTCCTGTTGAGTGTATATTCAAGTATAACAGTTATTGTTGTATGAAATCATTAAGTTTTGCAATAATATTGTTACGATAAGTAAAAGATTTAATTAAAAAAAAAAAAAAAAAAAACCGTTTCCCATTACATCCCATGAAGGGATTGGGGAGAGCTTCTCACAACCAGTGAGCTGTGCGCTTTCTAATTTTTCACTCAATGATTGGGGCCTACAGTTTTTTTTACACCGATTCCGAACGGTATTTTGAGAAGCTTTTTCATGACTAGATACTCGATAGTGTCGCCGTCACTATGCGAGGTGACCGCCGCTGAAAGTTTTTTTTTTTTTTTAAGGTGGTCAGAGCGGGGACCGAACCCGGGATCTCATGTACAAGAGGCGCGCACACTACTCATTGCACCACCGACGGCCAAAAGATTTAATTAACTTAATGTAATATGCATGCTTACGTATTTGGCGTACTGTCAATGACAGTGTGATTATGGTTATGCCTGAAATTATACCTTGCAACAATATACTAGTTCACCAAACCAATTGTTTGATTTTACCAGTATTAGGAATTCATATCTCTCCACTATTCGAGATGAAAATATACCGGGTGCGACTTTCTATAAGTTCGAAAAATTACAGAAACAATATTACGAAGGGATCGGGAAAAGGTTCTGGAATCGGGAAGATCATTCTAGAGATCCTAGCGGCGAGAGTTGGAACTCATATAAATAGCTGATGACTTTCGCATTTGGCGTTAGTCTGTGATTAAACACAATAGCGAACGGTTGAATATAGACAACTGTGAATTTTAACTAGTGTACATAAAGTGAATTGTTGTACTGTATAAGTAAAATAAAAGGAAGTAACTCTGTTGTACTTATCGTAATTTAAAAAGAACCTTGATTTATTAACGGGAAAGAAAACAGGGGTAAAAAGGACGATTATGGAAAATCGTAACAACATGTTGGATTTTGAGATGCGCCCGACTGAAGGCAACATTATGTATCCGTTTGAAATATTTACCAAAACCTCAGACTTATAAAACAAAAATATGCAGCCCATGTGTAGGCAGCAATTCTATGACAACTTTGATCAGCCTTTTCACGTGACCTAAATATTGTAAACATCTTAGTTTAATCTACAAACCTGTTGCCTAGCTTATGGCTGGCGGCTTATTAGCGTCGATGATAAATGTCTTATTTAATAATAAATTTTAAAACTACATGTTGCCTAGAATTTTTGTTGCCGTATTTAAATGTCACATTGCAATGGATCTTTGTGTTGATTTTAAAATTTGGTGCCTACCTTAGGGCTGACAAGTTATTAGTTTCAATGGGAAATACCTTACATAATAATAATTTTTTAATTAAACCCAGTTGAAGAATTCCGTTATAAACCAACAATGGCAGTACGAGCATACCTTCTTCTTCGCTCCAAATGAAGACAACTTTTAGGATATGGCAAAAAGAATTGTGCATTACATGCATAGAAATTTCAAGTGCTGTAAAATCTGAAAACCAATTTGTATTTTTTAGCAGCATGCAACTACTACTCGTAATCCTGCAAACACACTCAACTACTAGTTTTATATTAACCCATTAATATCAGCAAAATTCCATAGAATATAGGCAGTTTAAGCAAGAGAGAGTAACGATTTAGTAAAAAATATATAAGGAAAAATTAAAACAAAAACACATTATTCAGCTAACCGTAAACATTTAACTCCGTGGTAAATGTTTGCACTCCAGCACGATTTTGGGCCATACATGTATAGTTGCCAGCATGATGATCATCTACCGAGTCGATGGTCAAAACGCTGGTGCGCTTATTAACCATCATGGCGGAAATACCCATGTTTTCATCGATCAGTTCCTGATTTAATAACCAAGAGACATTCAAAGGTAAGTCTCCAAAAGAAACCGAACAATACAGGGTAAGATATTGGCCGGTTTGGGCAGGACCTTCTTCAAAGGTAAATGGGCGTATACGGGGTAAAACTAAAGTAAGGAATTTGGAAAAAAATTAAACAAAAATTCAGGGAAATAATAAATTTTAATGGCTATAAAACATTTGAGTTAAAAAAATTTGTTAACTGATAATACCTATAACTTTTAGTTGTGTAGTATAACTGGCTTTTCCGGCCACATTTGTACCCTGGCATGTGTAATTACCCGCATTGCGGGCATTTACACTTTCTATGGTCAAAACACTACTGCGTCTACCCAATTTCGATATCAATATATCCTCATTATCCTCATTGATCAAGGGTTGGTTATTGAAAGTCCACAAAATATTCAAGGGCAAATCACCCTCGGTTATGGTACACTGATAGGTAATGTATTGACCCAAATGTACCGCCTCAGCGGAGCCCGTGGAAAAGGGTGAAATTTTCGGTGGCACTAGAGAAATTGCAAGCCAATAACGATAGGATATCAAATACCAAATAATATATGAGAAAACGAAAGCAAACAACGTAAAATATTAAATATTTTTCCAATAATTAATAAATCTTATAACCATTCACGACTAGTTCAGCGGCATACTCCGATGTTTGGGCTGCATTTCGTGCTATACATGAATAATTTCCCGCATTGTGGCCATTTACGGAATCGATGGTCAAGACACTAACTTTTTTACCTATCTTCGAGGTGGTAGCACCCAAATAATCATTTAGAGAATAACCATTAAATAACCAATGAATATCGACGGGTAAATCTCCTTTCGAAATAGTACATTGCACCGTCACCGAGTCCCCGAAATTGGCCGGTTCATCACCAAAATCGAAAGATGTAATCTTGGGAGGAACTTTACAAAATTAATTTGAAAACAAAAGGTACAAAATAATTAATAAGGTAACAATTTTTTGAAAAGAACGATAAAAAATTCTCTTAAAATTCATCAAAACGCCAACCATTCACAAACAATTCAGCTGTATGATTGGCGTCTCCGGCTCTATTCTTTGCTCTGCAAGTATAGTATCCAACATGACCCGCATGCACAGCATCTATGGTCAAAACACTAGCCCTTTTGCCACTTTTCAAAATGGTTATACCGGAACCAAACGGTTCCATAGTCTTGTTATTATGCAGCCATATAATATCGACCGGCATGTCACCTGATGATATCAGACAATTGACCGAAACAGAATCCTCAAAGCTGGTGGGTTCATCGCCAAAATCGAAAGGTACAACTTTTGGAGGAACTAGCAGTGAAAGAAAGCAATACAGATTTTTAGAATGTATTGGGAATATTTGATATATTCAGCTTATCTGGAGTATTCACTTAAATTCACAATTCAGTGAAGATAAATTAAAGATCAATAGCTAAGAACCACTTGGCCTGTTTTTTTATTCCCTGCTAAATTAATTTTTCGACCACTTTGTATGGGGAGCTAAGTGATATTAAGCGGCACCCATACAAAGTCGTCGAAAATTAGTATAGCAGGAAATAAAAAAACACTTACTGTTATTTTCACGAATTCAGCTCAGCTGAATAATGTAAACACGGTGTCACTTAATTTATTGTAGCGTCTGATTCCAGTTTCTGGCTATTTAGCTGTGCTGAATTGTTGTTCTAACATTATACATGATATGAAACCCCGTTGGAAGAAATCTACTTACCTATCTACTTACTACCTATCTTAGAATTCGATATCATTCATTTATTTTTGTGATTTAAATTGTTGTGATTGTTCGGTCAATAAGACCAGCTGAATTACAAAAAATCACTATATATTACGACAAACTATTGTAGGTTATTTGCTATAGTTTATTCAGATAAGTTGAATTGTTCTAATAAATATCACTTTAACTATTGTACACATTGTTTTAACTCTATTTGTACAAAATATTGTGTATATTTCATTAATTCACCGAAGATTTATAATTTTTAACAATAACTATTAAATGTAATGTATGCATTTTTAGATTGTAGGCTATTAGACTGAGCTTAATTGATATAATATCATTCCATAATTCAGAGAAGTTAAATTAAAGATCACAAGCCAATAAACACTGTAGTTTCACCAATTCAGCTCAGCTGAATTAAGTAAACACTGTGTTAATAAATATACTGCATTGTCTTATTTCAGTTTTAGGCTATTCAGCTGTGCTGAATTGTTGTTCTAACATCCTAGATGATGTGAAAATATTTTAAGCTTCAAATCAATGATATATGCATAAAGTATTGTGTATAGTTCAGCCAATGAACCCAGGTGAATTACAAAAAATCACGATATATTACAGCAAACTTTTGTGGGTTATTGGCTTTCGTCTATTCAGCCAAGGTAAATTATTCTAATATAACCTCAACAGTTGCAGAAATTTTTTGAAGCCTATTTGTACAAAATATTGTGAATATGTATTTCATTGATTTACCTAAGATGAATAATTTTTAACAATAACTATTAATTTTATTGAATTGCGTTTTAACATTGTGGCTATTAGACAATTGATACACTGTAGTTTTCACCAATTCAGCTCCGCTGAATTATGTAAAGAGGATATTCCTAAATATATTGTATCGTCTTATTTCAGTTTTATGCTATTCAGCTGTGCTGATTGTGGTTCTAACACTCTAGGTGATGTGAAAATACTTTAAGCTTCAAATCAATGATATGTTTTTAAGTAGTATATATAGTTCAGCCATTGAGTGCAGCTGAATTACATAAAATCACTATATATTAGAACAAACTATAGCCTATTCAGCAAAGCTGAATTGTTTTAATATGTCATCAACTATTGTAGACATTTATTTAAGTCTATATATAAAATGTTGTGTATATTTCATTAATTCACCGATGATTAACAATTTTCGACGATAATTATTAAATTTACAGTATTTAATTGTTTATATTGTCTGCTATTAGGCTGAACTTAATTGATATACATATGTAATACCATCCAGCAATGGAATTCTCTAACTTTTTAGGGACTAAACCTAGTAGTTAAATTGACAAAATTCGGAAATTTTGTATTGAATTTTTGTGAAGTTTGACAACTAACTACCGATTTTCGTCGTTAAAAAGTTAGAGAATTCCGGCGCAGATATAGTAGAAATATTTCTAAGAATTTGTGCTAATACCTTTATATGAAAACTTGTATATTCACTAATTCAGCAAGGCTGAATAATATAAAAACTTGCTTTTTAAGATAAAATGTCATGTTATTAAGATGTTTTTTTTTCGATTTAATGCTATTCAGCAGAGCTAAACTATTCAGATATACGCGTATATGAATGTTGATGTAACATTGTGAATCGTGTACAATTAGGAATATCTAAATTAAAGTTCTTTATAGTTTTAAGACTATTCAGCTGAGCTGAATTATTCAAACTACCCATCAAATTATGTGGAAATACTTTTGTGGCTTTAACGCCCTTGTTTTTCGTGAATCTTTTATTACAACTTATATTTGAAATAATAATATACATATACTATGTCACACATACAATTTTACATCAATTATTCCACAATTATAAAATTGAATTAATTGAAAACAAACTCAACTCTTTCAGCATCTCGGGAAGCGTATTCAGCGGAAGTGTTCATATTTTGAAGATTTTCTGTAACTTTTAACTACCACATAATTTTTCTGATTAATCTTTAATCCTTTTTGTATACATATCGTAGACACAACTTTACAAATTTTTACAGCATCTAAAAAAAGATAAACACTTTGACATATATAATATACAACCCAATTCAGCTAATATTCAGCTAACAAAATATTACTATATCATTCAATATCCCTTCATTTACATATTTCTATTAAGTTTTGTATGCATTTACAATACAACTAACTAAATCCAGCACAAACACTTTATTGCGTGGATATACAAAGCAAATAATGTAATTCAGCAAGAATTCAGCGAAGTAAAATTTTACCAAATTATGAAAAAATACAACAAAAAGAATTCGTTACTTAATAAACTCATAATATTTGTACTAAATTCAACCAATTCAGCTAATATTCTGCAAGGTGCAAATCAAAAAAAGCTTTGCCATCATGCATTATGGGGAATTTGCGCAATTTCTAGGAATTGAGAGGTGTAAACTAAAACAAAAATACTAATGGAAATGATAAAGAAACATTACTAATTATTCTATTCAGCATATAATTTTGATTTGTATTTTATACCATTCACTACAAGTTGTGCTGTATACGATGTAGACGCCCATAGATTCCGTGCATTACAGGTGTAATTGCCCACATGGCGGGCATTTACCGAATCAATCATTAAAACACTTAAACGTTTGCCCATTTTCGAGGTTGTTATACCCGAATAAGAATTTATGGGGTAATCATTGAATATCCACTCAATGTCTAACGGCAAATCGCCAGATGATACCAGACAATTGATAGAAACGGAATCCTCAAAATTCGCAGGATCTTTGCCAAAATCAAATTCAGCGATTTTAGGAGCCACTAAGGAGGGGATAGTATAAGAAATTTAGTAATAAAGTCATAGTTAAGGACTTGGTTTAAGTCGCAGATTATTTATTTATAACAATTTGCCGCAGGCACTGTTGTCTAGGGTGAGTGATCTAAGGTTAGAATCATAGATAAGAAATTTGTTTGTCTCGAACGTAAATGAATAACAGTGTTTATAAAAAATCAGTGTATATAAGATCAGAGATAAGAAATTGGTTCGAATCTCGGATGAAATATTCAGAACAATTTTTTCTATCAGCTTAATGTCAAGGGTGGGATACAAAAGAAGGTTTTTGAATCAACTCAGATAAAAAATTAAATTACTTTTATTAAAAACTAAATAACTACCATTAACTATTAATTCAGCTGTGTAGTTCACTGCGGCAGCATAATTTTTGGCTTTACATGTATATTGGCCCGCATGGCGAGCATGAACATTATCTATGGTCAAAATACTGGTCCTTTTGCCACCTTTAACCACTGTTATACCAGAATAGGTGCTAATACCATAGTCATTGAATAACCATTCCAAATCGATGGGTTGATCTCCCGATGAAATGAGACATGTTACGGACACGGAATCCTCAACATTGGCCGGTTCTTCGCCAAAGTCAAAGGGTACTATTTTGGGTGGAACTTAAGGGAGAAGAGTTTAAAATGAAACCGAATTATAAAAAACTATAAGAAAATTTAACTTAAACTATAAACTTTATAAGACTTAATACCATTAACCACCAATTCAGCCGTATAATTAACAGAGGCGGCATAATTTTTGGCTTTACACGTATAATTGCCAGCATGATGGGCCTTGACGCTATCTATGTTCAACAAACTGGTACGTTTACCGCCTTTAAGTACAGTTATACCCGAATAGGAGCTGATGCCATAATCATTAAAGAGCCATTCAATATCTATAGGCTGATCACCCAGTGAAATGATACAAGTGATCGAAACGGTTTCTTCAAAATTGGCTGGTTCATCTCCAAAATCGAAGGGGGTTATCTTGGGAGGAACTTTAGGTTTAAATGGAAAATAAATTATAAACAAATCAAATTTCAAATCTATGTAAAATTTATAATAGTTGACTATTGTTTTTGAATTTGTACCATTAACTACCAATTCAGCAGTGTAGTTAACAGCAGCGGCATAATTCTTCGCTTTACAGGTATAATTGCCAGCATGATGGGCCTTAACGTTGTCTATGGTTAAAATACTGGTACGTTTGCCTCCTTTGATAACTGTTATACCCGAATAGGAGCTAATGCCGTAATCATTGAAAACCCAGTCTATATCTATAGGCTGATCTCCCAACGATATAATACAAGTCACCGAAACGGTTTCCTCAAAGTTCGACGGATCATCGCCAAATGTGAAAGGGGTTATCTTGGGAGGAACTTGGAGAAAACAATAATAAAAAAATAATACAAAATTCACGAAACTTTTATAATTGTTAATAGCTTAAACAATTTTTTAAGTCAATACCATTAACCACTAATGCAGCTGTTTGATTAATCGAGGCCGCATGATTTTTGGCCTTGCATGTATAATTGCCTGCATGATGGGCCTTGACATTTTCTATAGTTAAAATACTGGTACGTTTGCTGTTTTTCAAAACGGTTATGCCCGAATAGGAGCTGATACCATAATCGTTGAATAACCATTCAATATCAACCGGTTGATCACCCAACGAAATAATACAAGTCACCGAAACGGTTTCCTCGAAATTAGCCGGTTCATCGCCAAAATCGAAAGGGGTTATTTTGGGAGGAACTTTAAAGGAAACGAATAAACAAAATTAAAAACAAAATATGTTTTAAACATTTTTTCTTAAAATATATTAATCATTTAAATATTTCAACTACCATTAACCACTAATTCAGCTGTATAATTAACCGATGCCGCATGATTTTTAGCCTTGCAGGTATACCAGCCAGCATGGCGGCCCTGAACGTTTTCTATAGTCAACATACTGGAACGGCGACTGCCCTTAACCACAGAGATGCCAGAGTATGAACTTATGCCATAATCATTGAACAACCATTCCATATCTATCGGTTGGTCACCCGAAGATATAATGCAACTGATAGAAACAGTTTCCTCAAAATTCGCCGGTTCATCACCAAAATCGAAGGGGGTAATCTTGGGAGGGACTTTAGTTTCAAAAAAAAAACCAAAAAGAAAATCAAGATTTTTAAATTTGCATCTATAACTAACTTAATACTATCCCCATAAAATACCATTAACGATTAATTCTGTAGTATAATTAACAGCTGCCGCATGATTTTTAGCCTTGCAGCTATAACGTCCCGCATGATGGGCCTTAACGTTATCGATAGTCAGCATACTGGTACGTTTGCCACCTTTCATCACGGTTATACCCGAATAAGAGCTAATGCCATAATCATTAAATAACCATTCAATATCGATAGGAAAATCACCCGAAGAAATCAAGCAAGTTATTGAAACCGAATCCTCAACATTGGCCGGTTCATCACCAAAATCGAAGGGGGTAATCTTGGGAGGGACTTTATAAAGTAAAGGGTCAATAAATTGTTTAACAAAATTAAAACATTTATCCAAATTAAACTTATACACTTAAATTCTATAACACTATTTAAAAGAAAAATGCATTCCAACCATTAACTATAAGAGCTGCTGAATATTCGGTAGAAGCAGCTCGATTTTTTGCTTTGCAGGTGTAATTTCCCGCATGGCCTGCATGTACCGAGTCGATGGTTAAAAGACTAGTACGTTTGCCTCCTTTAACAACCGTAATTCCGGCAAAGATGTTCACCGGCTCACTATTAAATAACCATTCAATATCGATGGGCATATCACCCGATGAGATCAAACAATTCACCGAAACTGAATCCTCGAAATTTGCCGGGATATCACCAAAGTCAAAGGGCGCAATTTTAGGAGGAGCTAATATATATAATAAAATTTTATAAAAATCAATAAAATTTTAAATTTAACTAAAGTTGTTCAAATTCAGCTAAATTAAGCGTGCTCTTAAAGGACTTTAAATTGAAACAGTTTTAAATTTGCAATAAATAATATTTATATATATTTTATTTTTTGAACAGAACGTTAAAAAATAACTTATATACAGACAAAATACAATTCAGCTAAGGCTTTGTGTAATTCAGCTAGTTGAAAAGTTTATAGAAACACAATTCAGCTAGGGTTTTTTAAATTCAGCTAAGTAGGGTATCCTCATAAAAGTCGTAGAATGAAATTATTTATTTCGTCGAAATTCTACAGGGTGATTCAGGAAGTTCCCGATAAATTTCTCCAGCGCATTCCTTGGCACATTTCATGAAAAAAGTCCACTAGGACCATGTCCGAAAATGCAAGGGTGCGAAATGGCAGCGGGTTCAAAATTTTCGGTTTGGTGGTCGGAGGGTAGTAGGGTAGAGTTGCTAACTTCTGAGCCAGTGGTCGGACGTGTTAATTTATTAAAACAAATAAATGTGTGCTGTTATTTCGCTTCCAAAAACAAAAAACAAAACAGGCCTTTCCAATCCGACCACTGGCTCAGAAGTTAGCAACTCTACCCTACTACCCTCCGATCGCCAATCAGAAAATTTTGAACCCGCTGCCATTTCGCACCCTTGCATTTTCGGATATGGTCCTAGGGGACTTTTCTTCATGAAATGAGCCAAGGAATACGCTGGAGAAATTTGTCCTGAACTTCCTGAATCACCCTGTATAGAAAAAACTTTTAATTTTTAAATTTGTGAAGGTTTTCAATGTGGGTACTTAGAAACCTTAAAGTAATATTCCTAGAGTGTGCAACAGCTGTTTTCTTCGACCAGAAACCTTTAAAAGATCCAGGAATAGTTGAAGTTCTTATATAGTTCGACTCTTAGATGGCAAAACAAACATAATTTAAATGACATTATCATTGATCAAATGTTATTAAAATGCATTCTCATCAATCAAATGTCCATAAATGTCATTTAAATGTATTTAAAACATCAGTGAGTGTAATATGGCATTTACACCGACCAAGATTAACGCATTACGAAGGTTAACTCCGTTAACCCCCGCTAACCTAGATGATTACCCATACACTTTTAATCTGTAAAATCGGAAGTTTAATTTTTAACCTCATTTTAAACTGGTGTACATTTCGATGCAACTCAAACTTTTTGGAACCTCTTATGGCCAGTTTTTATGTGGGTAGTTAACTATCGGATTACTTAATCTTAATTCTAAGTTAATTAGAGGTTAACTTTGCATTTTGTTTTTCAGTTGTGAGTTAATGTAAGTCACCATATTGTCAACTAATATGGCAACCCTTGTATTCTTATTGGAAAAAAACGTGTGTTTTGGGATAAATACGAAACGAAACGAATAAGAAACGAAGATCACCACTGACTGAAAAACTGGCCATTATTGGTTTAAACTATGAGCCGACTTTATCGACTGGCCCAATTTGACTCACTGATCCAATTTTAAAGGTTCAGTTATTTCAAAATCATCCCAAATTTGTACAAAACTGTCAAAACCAATAGCCGCCAACTTAATTTTTTGTTGTGCCGCCGACTTCGACAATTTTGTTTCGGCACGGAGTTTCTCTAAGCACGGAGTTGCCAACTGAATATCAATTTAATCTCAAATTTAATGTTTTAAACGGCAAAGATTAGAAAATAAGGTTATCACTAACCTAGCCGCTATAAACGGCGGCATAAATTCGTTATAAATCTATAACGCGCTTCTGGTTTTGAGAAGCTCTCCCCAATCCATTAATGGGATGTAATGGAAAACCTTTTTTTTACTTCCAGTTACTTGTCGGTTACTCTTTCATTACACTCTATTCTCTAGTAATACTCCAACTACCAAGTCGAACATCTGTTTCATAGGCACCCTCGGATTTAATATTCAAAATCTGCTGGTATAAAAAGGCCCCTTTCACACTCGGCAAGTTACTTGCGCAAATCTCTTGCCCTGACTAAATTCTTTCTTATACAGTTACACAGCTGAAATTTCAAGCTTATGGTGATTCAGCTGACTAAATTCTTTCTTATACAGTTACACAGCTGACATTTCAAGCTTATGGTGATTTTGTTTCTACAAGATAGTGTTGCCCTTGTATGACCCGACATTTAAAAAATGTTGGCATCACCCTTCAAAGTTGTACCTTTTTAGGGAGAGAAAAGAATGACACCAAATGAGATGGATGAGGACGAAATCAAAGCCTTTATCGAATCTGGCAAACACGTTGCTATTAGAGAAGTTGCAGAAAAGCTGAAGGTGTCGTCACACACGACCTTTGAAAAACATTTGAAACGGTTTGGACTTGTCAAAATGCTTGATATTTGGGTTACGCACGAGCTTAAGCAAATCCACTTAACAAAGCGGATAAGCACTTGCGATTTATTGCATAAACTCAAAAAAAATTATCTATTTTAAAAACGCATTGTCACTGGAGATGAGAAATTGATTATTCGCAACAATGTGAACCAAAAGATATACTGTTTCAAACACAATGAACACGCGCAAACTTCATCAAAGCCTGAACTGCGCCAAAAAAGTTATGTTATCTATTTGGTGGGAATTTAGGGGAGTAATTTATTTTGATCTTCTTCCTAAAACCCAAACCATACATTCTGACGTCTCTCGTCAGCAACTGACGAACCTTGATGGGGCACTGAAAGAAACACGACCTGAACGGGTAAATCGCAAAGGCGTAGTTTTCCTTCACGACATCGCTAGGCCTCACACCTATTTGCAGACGCTGCAAAAAATAAACCTCTAAACTAATTTCTCGTATGGGGAGCCGATTAAAATCGATTAGCTCCCCTTATAACGTGATCGAAAATTAGTTTAGCAAGGAATAAAAACAGACCTAATGTCGCATTTATACCGTAAATAGCGAAAACCTTCTTCTCTAATCTTTGCCGTTTACCCAATTTAAGATTAAATTAACACTTCAGGTGGTAACTTTGTGCATAAACCAATTTAGAGCAACTCCATGCCGAGACCAAATTTTTGAAGACGGCAGCACAACAGAAAAATTAAATTGGCGGCTCTTGGATTTGTCAGTTTTGTAAAAATTTTGGGATGTATTTGAAATTATTGACCTTTAAAATTTGACCAATGAGCAAATCGTGCCAGTTGGTCAAATCGCCACACATTTTAAACCGATGAGAGCCAAAAACATCGACGACGGCGTCGGTTTCAAAAAATTGTTGGATTGTTTTCCGTCTCAAAGAGAATGGAATTTTAAGCAGAGAAGAAAATTTACTCATGGAGTGGAAGGCCAACAAAGAAAACGAGTGAAGCGCCTCGTTTTTCTGCTCTCTCTCTCTCTCTTCGTTGAAAATTTCAATACAAGAGCAGTTTTTTGATGATGTTATAGCACCTAACTATAGAAATTCCACCCATGTGTAAATAAAATTAGATAAAGTATGTAAAAGATTTGAAATAATCAATTACACGAGAAAGAAATGCTTTTGTGTGAATCGCGTCGACTTTTTGCTTCTCTTCTACGAGGGTTGCCAAATAGCTCATTTTTTTCTTCTCTACCTGTATATACTCTTTGTCCGTCTGTCAAACAGTTGATTTTTTGTGTATGGTTTTATTATGGTTGCAATTTTTTTGGTAAGAATCAGAGTTTTGCACACCAGCCTAAAATGAGATTAAAAATTAACAGCTTGCTTCTCGACTCAAATTTTTTTTCTCCAAGTCGAAATTTTCGTTTGTCTGACTTCATGTTTGTTCCCAAGTGACAGCACATTCGAAATAGAGAGTCCAAACTTTGTACTGAAAAGTTTTGTTTTCATTCGAATTGAAACGTCAAGATTGTGAAACCCAAATCAACTTTCTTTCGTCTAGAACACAAACGAAAGCTTTCGTTCGAGATTGAGAAACAGGTTGTAAACTTCAGTTTTTACAGATTGAATTGTATGAGTAAACTTCTGACTTAACGGAGTTAACCTTCGAAATGCGCTAATCTTGCTTGGTGTAAATGCCATCTAATCGAGCTTGGATGGGAAGTGAAGCAACATCCACCTTATAGTCCGAATCTGGCTTCTTTGAAATTCCATTAATACCGGAATCTGCAACACTTTTTGAATGGAAAATCTTTCAATACATAAGTGGTCCTACAAACAGAGTTGTACGAGTATATCTGTGGCCGGACCAGTCAGTCTATGAATCTGGTATCAAAACGGTGCCTGAACGATGACAGAAGGTCATTGAACAATGTCAAAATTAATTATTTGAATAAAATAATTGAAAATTATTTTGCACAAAAGAAGCGAAATTTTCTTCCCACCCCGGTAAATACTGAGAAAGAAAATTTATTTAAAATTTTACAGATCTGTTAATTTCAAGATACAGAACATGATGTATCCAAATGGAATGGACATAAACTTCGTTGGAGCTAAACAAAATTATATAAGAGCTTAAAATATGCCACTGCTTAAACTGTACAAATAAGTGCTTAAAAATTTAAATATTTTGAGCATTTTTAGTAAAATGCAATAGAGTTTCAAATACAATTCAATTGACGTTTTATAATATTCAGCTATCTAACGAGTTCACAAAACAGAATTCAGCTAAGGTTTTCTCATATTCAGCTAAGTTAAAAGTGGTCGTGATGACTGTAAGTTGGAAATAAATATACATTAACATGATCCAACAAATTTTCTGTGGTGAATAATTAAATTTCACTGGTAACATTCTAGTTGGAACTAATAAACCTCATGGTGGAAAATTTTGCATGTTACCGTAATTAATGCTATACATTACAAAAATTTACAAAATTTTAAGTTTTGTAACAGCCTGTTTCTAAATGTCGAGCGAAAGCTTTCGTTTGCGTTTTAGACGAAAGAAAGTTGATTTGGGTTCCACAATCCTGTCGTTTCAAGTCGAATGAAATCGTTTAATTTATCAAAAATTTGGAGCACAAATTTGGGTTTCTTTATTTCGAATGTGCTGTCAGTTGAGAATAAACATAGAGTCAGGTGAACGAAAATTTCGACATAAAGGAACCCAATTTGAGTCGAATGTGACTGATCGTTCGAAATAGAGAAACAGTTGTAAGTTTTCTCTTCAAAAGCTTGAAGATTTAAAAGTTGTATTATAGAGAAATACTTAAGAGTCTCCATTACTCTCTTCGTTGCCTCTTCATGACGACGAGGTAGTAGGCCATTTCATAGAGTTTTCTTTGCTGCGGTATTTTACCAATTTTACACTTTCGTTGGACATAAAACGGACAGAAATCAAAGGGAATGCGTATTTTCTTTTAATATAAACAACATAAAATATAATTTAACTGTCATTAGCATCAATAAACACTATTTAAAATTAGTTCCTGTCTTCTTTGCTCTCTCATTCTCCATCATCGGCCTAGTACCTTTTCGATCAGCTGTGCCATAGAATCCCCCTGGTTGTATACATCTTTCTAATGATAACGCAAAATACTTTTTATATAAATTTACTATTTCTTTGTTTTAATGATATACATTTTTTAATTAAATATATGTGTTTGTTGTCATTCAGCAATGTTGACTTGTGTGTATATATCGATCCCTGTGTGTTTGTTTGTAAGCCAAATCAATTTTTCTGTTATTCAGCTGAAGAGGCTATTAGTTTCTGTAATTCAGCTTAAGAAAATCGGGAGTTGTTTTAGAAACTTAAGGGGATTTAAATAAAAACACAAAATCAACGCAAACAATATTTATCTTTTCCATACAAGCAACAAATTACTATTGTAACTACCATTTACTATCAACTCAGCCATATATTCCGCTGAATCAGCATCATTTCGCGCTTTGCAAGTATAATTTCCAGCATGACCACCATGTACCGAGTCGATGGTCAAAATACTGGCCTTTTTGCCACCCTTAACAATGGAAACACCCGTGTAGGCATTTATGGGTTCTCCATTAAACAACCAGGTGATATCCATAGGCAAATCACCCAAATATATTAAGCAATTCACCGAAACGGATTCTTCACAATTCACCGCATGATCACCAAAATCAAAGGGAGCAATTTTAGGAGGGACTGGTTTTTCAAAAATAGAATTAAAAATAGAAAATAAAAAATAAATTAATTAGTATCGAAAATAATGAGCTACCATTAACTACTAATTCAGCCGTATGATTAACCGAGGTGGCTTTATTCGAAGCCACACAAGTGTAGTTGCCCGCATGATGAGCTCTCACAATGTCAATGGAGAGAGCACTGATCTTTTTACCCAACTTAACCATAGACACATCGTAGACGTCATCACTTATCTGACGTCCATTGAACAGCCAGGTAAAGTTAACGGGAAAATCCCCTGATGTCACCAAACATTGAACACTCGCCGATTCACCAAAATTAGAGGGTTCATCGCCAAAATCAAAATGAGCAATTTTAGGAGGTACTAGGGACGTTGGGGTTTTTTTATATTGGATGATTGAAAATAAAAAGACAAAAAATTAACTTTAAGTACTAATTTTTACGAAACACACCATTAACTTTCAATTCAGCTGTATAATTAACACTTCCAGCTCGATTTTCAGCAATACATGAATAATTGCCACCATGCTTGGCGGCCACTGATTCGATGGTTAGCTCATTGATACGTTTGCCACGTTTAGTTGTGTAAATTTCCAAATAATCATCGAAATGTCTACCGTTTAAGGTCCAAGTTATGTTAACCGGCAAATCCCCACCCGATACAATACACTGGATATTTATAAATTCGCCAAAACCCATAGGTTCGCCATCACCAAATGAGAAATGATTGATTTTTGGTGGAACTAAGTAGATACAAAAAAAGTTCGAGGCAAAAATATTGAAAATAGTTCAGCTGAATAGCATTAAGAGATATTCAGCTAGACTTTTATTGTGACAATTCATATGTTTTCAACCATTTTGCAATATCTTGTAAGAAATCCATCATCAAATGAGAATGATTGATTTTTGGTGGAACTAAGTCATACATGGGGCAAATTAATTATATGACAATTATAATATGTAGTTTAATTTGCATTACCTGTCCAAATGCAAATTAAAAAAAAATTCAGTACCATTGGCAATTGTACTAATTTTCAAAGCATTTCCTTCATATCTGGCAGCTGTGGTTTTCAAATATTTTACACAGTACAGGTTTATGAATTTGAAAGTCTACGAGGCAATACCTATTGAAGCCACAAACCACTTCATATAAAATACTTTAAAATTAGAATTGCCAGCAGTCAAACAAATTCGAAACAATTAAAATCATTCCCATATTTCATTACAATTGGCATCCGATTCCACAACCTGCATTTGCATTGCCTAAGCAAATGTAAATTAAAATTTTTTAATTGCCATTGCGAACAATGGTAATTCTTTTGCATTTGCATTAGATAAAGTAATGCAAATTAAAAAAACCCATGTATGAACTAAGTTGATACAAAAAATGTTGGAAATAAAATTATTGAAAAAAGTTCGGCTGAATAGCATTAAAACATATTCAACTAGACTTGTATTGTGGCAATTCATTTGTTTTCAACCATTTTTTAAAATTTGCTTAAAAAAGGCAAGTCTTACAAAGAAATTATATTCTACCAACCAGAAGGCCTTGCTGAATAGAATTTAACTAAATTCAGCTACGCTTAAAAGTATATGTTGAGGAATATATTGTCAAAATGTGTATACATATTAAATATTCATAATGATAAAACTTGTCTGCTGAATATCGTTTAATATCCTTCAGCTAGACTGTCGGTAAAAATATTTTAACAATTTGTAGAAATTTTAACGATTTATGTAATAGGAATTAAATTCAGCCAACAACATTTCAATTTGTTCAGCTATGGTGTGGTTATTTTAAATGTAACATTCATTCTATAGTTCCAATTATAATAGTAAAAGAAGTATGTATTCGGCGAAAACAAGTACAGTACAACCTCTCTAATCCACACAGATATAGTTTCGACCTTTGTCCGGATTACTGAATTGTCCGGACTACAGTACAAAATGTTCTAAACTCGAAAGTTGGTTATGTTTATTTATTTTATTATGAAATAAGTTATTTAAAAAGCGAAATATAAAAAATAAATAATATTAAAAATTGATTAAATTTATAAAAAAGGTACAACAGGCAGAAATTAAAAAATTGTTATTGCTAGAAATATGAATTTATTTTGGATTCAATACATTTTTCTTTGTACAGTTTTAAGTTCTGGTTTAAGTTCTTTCAAAAAATAAGATTCACATATTTTATTGTTTGTGTTGTTGGGCTAACGTAAAAAAGCTGCGAAACAAACAAAAAAACAAACTGATGTCCGGACTACCGAGGTAAAATGTATAAACTGGCCGAAACATTGAGCTGTCCGGACTACTGGATAGTCCGGACTAACGAGTATGCGGCCTAGAGAGGTTACACTGTACTGCTGAATTAAGTAAGAGACTATTCAGCTAGGACGTAATAAACCATCTTGCTAATTGTGTATTGGATATTCAAGTAATTAAATGGGAATTCAGTCAACAATTTTTGGGTTATACATCTGAATGTGATCTGATTCAGCTACACTTTATCAATTATTTTTCGTATATACTAGAGAATTGTTTCAATCATTGAGAAATATTCTAATGTTGTTTTCGTTTCTCAAAAATAATGTTGCCGTTGTATGAGGCTACATTTAAAAATATTGCCACCGCCTCTTAAATTTGTGCCTTTTATAGGCACAAATGTTGAATTATGTGACAAAATTTATGCTCCCTTTTGCGTTTTTAGATGTTTATGTTGACTCGGTTACCTAAGTTATTCGCCCAGTGTACATTGAAACTTAAGCGATATTAAACAATAAACAATTTTAAACGAATCTTCGTACCAACTCGTCGATTATATACCATTACAATTGGTATTTTTTGTTATTGCCGCTAAACTCAAAATTCGACCACTTAGGTTGAGCAGGTAAGCGGACTAACGAAAGCCGCTTTTATTAGCTTTGCCACGCACAAAAGGTAGGAAAATTAGCTTAGCGAGGACAAATAACACACACAAACTGACAGAATATTTCTATTATCGAGTAACATTTTCCCCGAGTTTGCTGAGAGTGCAAAAATGCAACATTTCACAAACGAAAACAAAAAGGCACTTTTAGCGCAAAGGACAGAAAAACGACGACAAAAACGAAGAAGAAACCGGAAACCTTGGAAGAAACCGGAAACCTTGGAAGTCCATAGAATACTTGGAGTTCGCATAGAGTTCGACTTTAAGATGGCAAAACAAGCATCGTAAATAGTTAAAAATACTTTGTCATTAATCACATGTAATTTAAAATATATTTTGACGACATAAATAAATAAAACAAAATTTGCACCAAAACATCTTACTGAATAGTACCTAAGACTACTTCAGCTATCAACATTAGTTTACAAACCCTACAAATATAAACTTCTATTAAATGACTATAATCGAAACATATGCATGTAGTAAATAATCCCTGCACCTCAATAATTACCACAAATCCAACCAATTCACCTTAATGGATTTATAATATTTAGTAAACGAAATTCAGAAAAGGCATAAATGAAATAAAACCAAAGAACAAAATTCTACCAAGCATCATATTTCTTAAAACCAACCGTTCACTACCAATTCAGCTGAATGCTCAGTTTTTCCAGCTGAATTTGTAGCTATACATGTATAAACGCCAGCATGCTTCGCCTCGATAGCATCTATCATAAGACTGTTAATGCGTTTGCCTCTCTTTTCCGTTAATATATCCAATTCCGGTAGCAGCGGGTGTCTATTCAATATCCACATTACCGATACCGGTAAATCTCCACCCGAGATGGTACAATGAACCGACACAGGTTCACCGAAATTCAATGGTTCATCACCAAATGAAAAGGGAGTAATTTTGGGAGGAACTTTTTTTAAGGGAAAATCGGGAAAAGGTATTCAAATGGAGGGCAAGAGAAGGAGCAAGAATAAAATAGAAATATAAATAAATTAATAAATCTATAAACCCAACAAACCATTAACTATCAAACTGGCAAAGTGTTCCGTGACACCTGCCTTATTTTGAGCCCGACACGAATAATTGCCCGCATGATGGCCTGCCACCGATTCTATGGTCAGGACATTAACTCTCTTTCCAATCCGAGACAGGGAGATGTCATGAAAACTATCAATGGCTTTGCTATTTAAAAGCCAGGTAACATTTATGGGTAAATCACCACCCAAGATCGTACACTGCACTGAGGCAGGTTCACCATAGTTGAGAGGTTCTTCACCAAAATCAAAGGCAGCTATTTTGGGAGCCACTTTTAGAACAGAACGTTTTTATTATTGTTAAAACATTTCTTTATTGTTAAAAAAAAATAATTAATTAAAGCAGACATATTGTTTCTGTAAAATTGTAACAGTTTCGTTTAGCTGAATACCTTTTAAAGTAATTCAGCTAAGAATTTTCTATGACATTTTATTATACTTTTTCATTATCGCGGCAATTAAAACATTATACTTCTAATCTTCAGTGTTGAATTCTAAGGAACAAGCTCTTGAACCAAGATTCTTATGTAAAATACGTCAAGTCGTGGAATTATAGCTATTAAATTATATTTTTTGTTCAAAAAATTAAAGCAGACATATTGTTTTTGTAAAATTGTAATAGTTTCGTTTAGCTGAATACCTTTTAAAGTTTTTCAGCTAAAAATTTTCTAAGAAATTTTAGTATACTTTTTCATTTTCGCTGTAGTTAAAACATTATACCTCTAATCTTCAGTGTTCAGTGTTGTTCACATCGTGTTTGCTATTCAATATTATATATTTGAGACACAATGATTAATAGGTTATAATATATATTTTTGTGACCCAAATGTAGCTTTGTTTGTTGAAAACTGCTGAAAACACAAACGTGACAGAAAAGAACAAAAAACCAGCAGATCTTTAATTCATGAAAACAATGCTTGCAAACATACATATATAAGTACATGTTTCCTGCAATATGTTGCTAGGGCCGTTTTTTCTGAGCGTGCAGTTGCACCACCGACGGTCACAACTTTGTATTTATGTGGAAAAACCTAGCGCTTAATAGTGTTACGATTAAGTAACAGTTTTTACTTACTCTTAATGACCAGACTAACATTATGTAAATAACAGAGCGATTAATGCTGCGCCTGAAAGTATGCATTGTAATAACATGCCAGCTCGCTAAACCAGTAGCATGAATTCGCCTCAGTTAAAATAATTCTTCAAAATTCGAGGTGGTTCTACATTATTCCAGAGCTGGATTCATTAATAAGTAGAAAGATAACTAACAACAACGACTAGAAGGTTCTTGAATTCGCTAGAGATAACGACATTTGAGAAAGGTGCGTTCGTATAAATACCTGAGGTCTTTGGAACGGAGAGTTCAGTTTGAGATTAACCGCCGGATAGTAAGCAACGCGATTTGATAGTAAAATATAAGACGTATTGTAAAGTGGTGTAAATAAAGTAAACTGTTGCACTGTTTGAGTAAAATAAAAGGAAGTTAAACTGTTGTAATTATCGTAATTTAAAACTAACCTTATATTATTATTGGGAATAAAATAGCGCCAAAAGGACGAATAAGGAAATTCGTAACAATAGTTTGCGCCTTTTAGAATTTTGTTGACACTTTGTGCTTTCCAAATGTTTGAATCATTCATCACATCTACGAAAATATATAGCAATTTTTTTCATAAAACCGGGCTCCCAGACCATGTTTCTAACTATAACACGAACATGTCTGAATTAGAAAAATGCAACTCTGATGTTCACGATGGTTGTTGTCATTCGTTTCAGTTGTCAACCTCTACAAGAATGTATACCAACGTATACAAAAAAGTACAACAACAAAATACATATGAGTTTGACACCTGGAGCGACAAATGTTATGAAAAAAATTAAATCGGCTGGTCTACTGCTAGTACTTGTTTATTTAACTATTTCGTGAACTACACAACTCTTATTCAGTCGCTCATCAGCTTTCATCGATAAGGCTTTTAAAAAGTTTGTATACTACCGCATAAAACACACACGAATGTGAATGTATGTGTGTTTGCCCATGGTTTAACTACACAAGGTTGTGTTGTTAGAACAGCTGAGTTGATGTTTTTCTTACCGTGGCAGTTGCCAACTGTCAATACAAATGTATTTTGTTTTTGCACTTCGTTGTTTACTTTTGTTGTTGGTATATATTTGTGGTGAATTTGGCAGAAGGTAAGTGCACACCAAAACAAAATGTCCGTTGTTGTTGCCCCCTATTAAAACTACGTCTCCTACTACTACCATGCCATTGTACCATGGTTGCCCTGCAACAAATTTGTAGTTTTTGTTTAAAGCTTGTGGTCTTCATTGATAGAACCACACACAGACAATATAAATACAAGTATAAAGCAAAATTCATCCGATCATTTGAAATCGATTCGTTTAGCTTCGGAAAAATTTGTCTCGCTTACGATCAAATAAAATATTATTTGTTTCTTATACTTCTTCATTTGCTTTGTTCTTGACCATTAAACCAAGACATCTTGAAACTGAGTAGCTTGATGCTACTCTCTACTTAGTACTTGACAGTATCGCTATCATTAAGCAGGGAAACAGCACACGTTCTCATGTACAAGACACTAACCATTTCACCACCGGCGGACAACTAAATTCAGCTACACTTCAAAGTATATGTGGTCTAAATGTGTATACATTTTAAATATTCATAATTATAAAAATTGTGTGCTGAATGTCGTTTTACACTGGCAGTCAAAATATTTTGGCAATTTGTAGAAATTTTAAAAATTTTTGTAAAGCAATTAAATTCAGCCAACTAATTCGGATTTTTGGAAAACTGCTGCTACATACCATTACAACTTATTCAGCCATATTTTTGGTAAATTAATTTTAACCGTATTTTAAAAGTTGTGTTAGATTTAGAATACATTTTCACCTAAATAATTCTGCAGAAAAGCGCCTAAATTCAGCTAGGTTTTCATAAAAACCCGTGGAAATTTTACAGATTTAATTATGTGTAATTTAATTCAGCTACAAAAAAATTGTTTCGCAAACCTTGAAAGTATAAATTCATCTTAGAAGACTTTAATCAAAACATATGCATACAATAAATTATCCCTGCACCTTAATAATTTCCACAACTCCAACCCATTCAACTTAATCGTTTTATAATATTTAGGAAAGAAAATTCAGGAAAGCATAAATGAGAAAACCCAAACTACAAAATTCTACAAAGCATCATATTTCTTAAAACCAACCGTTTACTACCAATTCAGCTGAATGCTCAGTTTTTCCAGCTGAATTTGTAGCTATACATGTATAAACGCCAGCATGCTTCGCCTCGATAGCATCTATCATAAGATTGTTAATGCGTTTGCCTCTCTTTTCCGTTAATATATCCAAATCCGGTAGCAGTGGATGTCTATTCAGTGTCCACATTACCGATACGGGTAAATCTCCACCCGAGATGGTACAATGGGCCGACACAGGTTCACCGAAATTCAATGGTTCATCACCAAACGAAAAGGGAGTAATTTTGGGAGGAACTTTTTTTAAGGGAAAATCGGGGAAAGGGATTTAAATGGAGGGCAAGAGAAAGAGCAAGAGTAAAATAGAAATAAATTAATAAAATTGTAAACCAAACAAACCATTAACTATCAAACTGGCAAAGTGTTCGGTGACACCTGCCTTATTTTGAGCCCGACACGAGTAATTTCCAGCATGATGGGCTGCCACTGATTCTATGGTTAAGACATTGACCCGTTTTCCCAAGCGGGCCAAAGATATATCATGAAAACTATCAATGGCTTTGCTGTTTAAAAGCCAGGTAACATTTATGGGCAAATCACCACCTAAGATCGTACATTGCACTGAAGCTGGTTCGCCATAGTTGAGAGGTTCTTCACCAAAATCAAAGGCAGCTATTTTGGGAGCCACTTTTAGAACAGAACATTTTTATTAAATTTTATTTATAGTTAAAAAAGTTTAAGAAAATAAAGTATTTTTTTTTAATTGTAACAGTTTTTAGCTGAATACCTTTTAAAGTAATTCAGCTAAAGCTTTTCTAAGTAATTTTAGTTTCCGTTTTCATTATCGCAGTATATTAAACATTATACGCCCAATCTTCAGTGTTGAATACTAAATAATACAAAAAAGAAATGGTTTCCCATTACATCCCATGAAGGGACAGGGGAGAGCTTCTCACAATCACTGAGCTGTGCGTATTCCAGGATTCACTCACTGATTGGGACCTACAGTTTTACACCGATTCCGAACGGCTTTTTCATGGCTATATACTCGATAGTGTCGCCATCACTATGCGAGATGACCGCCGCCGAATGAAAATTTTTTTTTAAGTTGGTCAGAGCAGGGTTCGATCCCAGGATCTCATGTACAAGAGGCGCGCACACTAACCATCGCACCACCGACGGCCACAAATACTAAATAATAATTGCAATAAATTCTTGTTGAATAGGTTGTAAACCAATTCAGCAACATTATATTAGCCGCAAGAGTATTTCCATACCACTCATGCTTTCTGTAATCAAGAAACAGTTTCATAAGTGTTAAATTAATATTTTGATATTTTATTTGTTTGTAACCAAAATGTCAGGTTTATTCAGCAAAACAATTCTATCCAAAAATCAACCAAATCAAAAACTAAGCACAATTAGATAAATTTGTCAATTTATCTGAGGAAACATTGAACCCAGACCACAAATAGTATTTATTATGCAGCTGAATAGTTGAAAGTTGTTATTCAGCTAACTCTATTCTGTGATACTATTCAGAAAAATATCTTAATATTACACGCAAAGAAAAAAGGCGTTTATTGCTCGGTTGCCGCAACAATACTTTGATTGATTTGTATTATTTTATTAATCGCAACCGTTCATGTAGTTCTCCCAAATAAACTCGTATATCGCAAATGCGTATCATGAGACCTCGTTTGCATCAAGCGCGTATAAAATTACATTTGCCGCAAATTTAAAAAAACGTTTGCGATAACTGAAATTGGTAATTTTTCTAATGAGAGATTACGATGAACGTAAATTCCTCTCATTCTGTCGACTGTATACACAGCAGTGACCGGCAAAGCCTATGCACAGTGCATTTTTGTGCTTCGTGTTTTCACATCGACATACACTCGCGTATTGAACGAAAGCAACCGAAGTCATTCAGTCTCACTTGAGCATTCCAACAAGAAGGTTCATTGTTGCTTGTCGTTTACTTTGCACTGAGAGAAATGTTCCATGAAGAATGGGAATATGATATTTGCTACGAATATGACATTTTTGCGTCAATATTTTTAAATTTTGTATTTTAAATTATTTTCCTAAAGCTTTTGGTTTTAGATTCATAACTTAATTAGTAATAGCATTTAACATATACGTATAAATATTATCAATCTGCACAAATATTTCTCTCAGTGCAGTTCACTCTCCCAACCACACAATTAAGGTTTCATGAGTTTGCCGGGTACCGATACACAGTCTTACCCAGTTAGCATTTTGTGAAATTTTTGATCAAATATGTATGAGTCTTTTATGACTCCCCTGCGCGATAAAAACGAGCATAAATGCGCTCATTTTCTGATCATAAAAGACTATTTAGTCGGAAGAAAATGGTACCCTACCCGCGACTCTTCTTAAGAACTCTTTTATGAGTCCCTATTCTGGTCAGTTTCGAGTCATTTTCGAGTCAACATGTAATCATTTATGAGTCGTTTTTGGGTCATTTGTTAGTCGCTTTTGTAATCATTTTCGAGTCATTTCTCAGTAGTTTTTGTACTCATATTCGAGTCTTATTTGGGTCATTTGTTAGTCGTTTTTATAATAATTTCCGAATCTTTTTCGAGTCATTTCTTAATCGTTTTTGTATTCCTCAGAATTTATTGGTTTTTTGTTTGGGCACATTAGCTTTTCAGCTTCTTTTTTAACCAATCTTTTCAATTGTTTGGCTGACATGACGCTTTTATAATTAATTATTTATTTTTAAATACTATTATCATTTATATTAACTGCAGCAGCACTTCACTACACGATTCGACTTATAATAATAACCAAATTATGTATAATAATAACCAAATAATAACCAAAAATCGGGCGTCTTCTGTATTTCTGATCGCTGTATTTATTGTTATTGTATTTTCAGGCGCGCAACTCTCTTTTTGGTTTTTAACTATTGGACTCTTGCTTCAATAACAATGAAAGTTGTCCCGCTATAACATAACGAGCACTTGCCATCAGCCTGATGCGCGAAATATCATTGCAAAACAACGCTATTTTTGATTGTTGTATATTTTGTTAGTGTATGTTCAATGAAACACTTAAAAAGCATAAACATGACTCATATTGAACTCCTTTTTCACTTGCGGAACTGATTAAGCAGCAAAATAATCAGTAAAAGTAGTCGAAGAAGACTCAGTTGGCTGATTATGATCTTCCATGATCTTCCAAATGCTAACTGGGTATCCACTCGTTTGGCATACACACTCACGCATACACATAAAAGTGATCACCCACTCTAAGAGACCAAACAGAACCAGACACGCTTCAGACCGTCTTGCGACTTCAGTTTATTTTTTGCCTTTTCGGCGGGTTAGTTGCCGGTCTTGTCTGGATTTATTTGAAAGTTTGGAAACAATAAGCCTGTTTTTTATTCCCTGCTAAACAAATTTTTCGACCACTTTGTATGGGGAGCTAAGCAATATTAAGCGATTTTATCCGCATCCCCATACAAAGTCGTCGAAAATTTAAAGCTTGTTTTTTTATTCCCTGCTAAACTAATTTTTCGACGACTTTGTATGGGGAACTAAGCGATTTTAAGCGGAACTCCATACAAAGTCGTCGAAAAATAAGTTTACCAGGAAATAAATAAACAAGCTTTTAGTTTAACAGGAATTAAACAAATTTGTATTCCCTGCTAAATTAATTTTGCGACCACTTTGTATGGGAAGCTAAGCGATATTAAGCGATTTTAAGCGGTACCACATACAAAGTCGTCGAAAAATTAGTTTAGCAGGAATTAAAAAAACAAACTTATTATTATTATTTAGCTATTAAGCTTGTTTTTCATTCCCTGCCAAACTAATTTTTCGACGACTTTGTATGGGGAGCCGCTTAAAATCGCTTAATATCGCTTAGTTTCCCGATACAAAGTCGTCCAAATTTTAGTTTAGAAGGGAAAAATTTTTTAATTCCTGCTAAACTATTTTTCGACGACTTTGTATGGCGTGCCGCTTAAAATCCCCTAATTTCGCTTAGATCCCCATACAAAGTAGTCTTAAAATTTGTTTAGCAGGGAATAAAAAACAGGCTCATTAAATCATTTTCATCCCTTTTCTTTTGTATCATAATAAACCTGTTTTTTTATTCCCTGCTAAACTAATGTTTCGACCACTTTGTACGGGGAGCTAAGCGATATTAAGCGGCTCCCCATACAAAGTCATCGAAAAATCAGTTAGCGGGGAATAACAAAACAAGTGTTGGTTGCTCTTATGATTTTTGTGAAAATGTGGCAACTCCATTCTGTCAATTGAGAGGATTCGTGAGAACGCCGGCAAGAAATTAGAAAAGATTCTATTCTAGCGGCGAGTCGTCAGCCGCAGTGGATTTTCGTGGCAATTTTTCCCTGCCATAAGAAACCTATGTAAAAAAATATGAAGCCTGTGTTAGATAACACGGGCGCATAGGTCAGACGTAGAATACGTTAGTCATTTTGCAATTAAAATATATGAATTAAATATAATTTTTGATAAATGATTTAAATCTATCAAATTTATCTTTAATTTTTATGTTAAAAAATTAGGATAGTTTTTAACAAAATTTGGGTACACTTTATATCAATTCGATGCACTTTTGAAAACAAGTGTATATACTTCATGTGGCAACACTGGTTCTGTAATGTTCACATAAAACATGCATTGTCATTATACTTCTTCTCTTTCTCACACTGGTTCTGTGATGAACACACAGTTAATTGTACTGCTCTTACACATGATGTTATAATACATAAAATATAAAGCATATGAAAATTAATACAAAATTTGAAGGAGTTATATTTTGATTTACTTATAGAATCAAAAAAATTATATGTAGCAATATGATTATTTAAATACAAATCAAAAGAAGACATATTAAATATGTTACGACCATACTTGAATTTTCTTCAATGCATGCATAAAGTATTAAAAACTTATAATGAAAGTGACAAATATTTTCTCAAAATTTTGTGTTCCAGATCAACACCCCTACCTTACCGTATAACGTATTCTATGTTAAAACGTCGTCGTCTGTAGTGTGTTTGATTATGTTTGGACTCTAATGCTTCTTACCTTGTCAATACATCTTGGATGGACAATTGTCGCGTTGAACGAGTAGTTTTCTGCGCTTTTAGTTATTATTTGAATTCAAGGCGAGACACACACGTGTAAGTAGGCAGTAAAAAAAAATAGACAAAAATGCCAACTTTTTTTAAACAAACTTTATGGGTAAAACCAAAATCGTAAAAGTTGGAAATTTAAACAAAAAATAGCTTATGGAAGCCATAACTAAAAGTTTTCAACTCGTTTACTGCAAACGATTTTCAAGTCTCGCAAACGTTTTCTTAGTTTAGTGTTGGTATAACCGAAATAACAGTTGGAGGAACCGTTTTTCGTTTTTCGCAAACTGACATGTATGGCTTAACAGAAGTTCCTTTCACCCAACTACAGTCCCCAAACGAACTTCATTTATCTGAGATTTCGTTTGGGAGGAACGAGTTTTTTCTTTGCGTGTGTAGTGTTAAATTCCGCTATCATATTTAGCAATATTTTTAACAACTGATTATTTTGGTAAGTCGGCAATTTCCTAAGTTTAATTCTGCTGAATTGGCCAGAAACACACACTGCTACCAGTTGCAATAGCTTTATCTGTTTATGATGCGACCGCTGAACCGTTATTCGGTTGTGCTTTCAGAACAAATTTTGGGAGCTTATGACGTTTGCCAAATTTGTTATATCTTTTAAGTTTTAAAATGGAAAATTTTGTGCTGAATAGCCATCAGTAATATTTAGCTAAACTCTCACGTTTTACAAATATGTAGACATTTTCAATTTGTATGTAATATAAATGCTATTCAGCATTCAGATTTGGATTGTAGACAAAAATGTCAGCCATCACAGGTTTTGATTAATATTTGACTATTTGATTTGAATATATTTGATTCACCTGAAACGTATTGGATATACGATTGAATTGGATATACCTCGGAGAAAATGGATTTGGATCGCGCATATACTTAGGCGCTCAACATCAGATATTGCTAGAGCGGCACTTGACCAGGAAGACTACCAAATACAAGGAAGCGATGCCTGGAGAAGGAATACAAACAAACTCGACTATCATGGAACCAAATTAAATCAGAAACAGATTCCGAAACAGAAATCGATGGAGAGAATTGGTTGACACCCTATGTTCTTCGGGAACCTTTTATTTAAACTTTGTATTGTAATATTGTTTTATATTTTCATCATTTCCCTTGCGGCAGCTTTTACTCGGTCTGTTTTCTAAACTTAAAATTTTCTAAATTTATTCAAGCTCAAGACCTGTTTAAAAAAATATAAAGCTTATTTATTAGCTTTATATTACTTTCAATAAAGTCGAGTATAAAAATGTTCCAATGATACCAAGGCTGTCTATATAGCTATTTTGGATTTTGCCAAGATCTTCATCAGCAGACGTTTTTGGTATGTTTTTGGTGAATTCTCCAAAAATATATATCCAGAAACACTCATCATATTAATGAGAATTCCTTTATACACATGTTTATACATTTTCCGCAAGGGAAATGCTGAAAGTTGATGAAGAGCACCGCGAGCTTGAAACAATAATGTTGTTGATGGCAACCCTCTGTTTTGTTGTTTTGTAATGACAAAACAAAAACAAATCATGCCTTTTTAAAACCAATGGTAGAGAAGAAAGAGTTGTGCATGAAAGTGTTCCAATGTTAGTGCTTGGTATTCTTCAAACATGTATATAAAGGAATTCTCATTAATATGATGAGTGTTTCTGGATATACATATATTTTTGAAGAATTCACCGAAAACATACCAAAAACGTCTGCTGAAGATCTTGGCAAGATCCGAAATAGCTATATAGACAGCCTTGGTATCATTGGAACATTTTTATGCTCGACTTTTTTGAAAGTAATATAAAGCTAATAAATGAGCTTTATATTATTTAAAAAGGTCTTGAGCGTGAATAAATTTAATAAATTGTAAATTGTTTTATATTTTTATATGCTGTTTAAATAAATAAACGACATACATATATATTCACCTGTTTTAATTCGTATTTTAATATTTTCAATTGTAATTAAAGTGGAAAATTCAGCTGAACAGCGCTGAACCATTTTTAGTTGTTTTTAGATCCTCGTTATGTTTAAAGTTGTAATTTCCTTTAAGGCTGTAAGAGATCATGTTTTCTCCGGTTAGTGAAAAAAATGTAATTGCCGCGGGTGGGATTCGAACTCACATTCGCTGGACGATCGTTTCTATGTTTGTGAAGCATCATCTTCAGCAGCGTCTAGCCCGTTAAGCCACTGCGGTGTGTATTTACACAAGTCACTAACCGAAGACAGCTAAACTTCAGCTAAACTTTCAGGAAATTTAAAAATTATATTCTAAATAAATGCCATTCAGCTAATGTAAAAGGAAAATACATTCAGACAAAATTCAATATATCTAATTAAACTGTTCCAAGTGCAATAAGTTGTAAACAAATTTCAATGGGATAACGAAAAAAATTTGGCAACATATTCAGCAAAACTGCTTCCCACGAAAAGACACATTTAGATACCAACAACTTAACAAATTCGTCACGATTTTAGGGTTTACAACTACATATTTCGAAAAGACGGGGAAAAGGATAAGATATAGCAACAAAAATATTTAAAAAACTCATTATATTCAAAGAATATATTCACTACGACTACAATTCAGCACACCATTAACCACCAATGCCGCCGTATACGTAGCCTTTCCGGCTTGATTTTTTGCCACACATATATAGTTGCCCGCATGATTGCCCGTAACACTTTCAATTCCCAAAACATGAGTGTGACGAGTAAATTTCGTTGTAGCGATTTCCAAATGAGATGGTAAATGATAGCCGTTGAACAGCCATTCCACACTCATCGGCCAATCACCTCCGGATATGGTGCATTGTATCGAAGCTGGTTCACCAAAGTTCATAGGTTCTTCACCAAACTGAAATGGTGTAATGCGTGGTGGTACTACAGAGATCGATTAAGTTTCGCAAGGACCAAATAAAAGATGAAAGCATATACTATTTGTAAGATTAAATTGTCAGTATAGTATGAAGGAAGAGTGTGGAGATGATGTGAGACGAAAAGCTTTAATTGACATTCTTGTTAATCACCATAGAGCTAACGAGTAAGAAATGTTAATAATGTTAGCCTTAAAATAATTGTATATTATTTAATTATTACAGTAAATTCCATTTAATACCATTAACTGTTAGATTTGTACTGTACACTGTATAGCCAGCGGCATTGCTGGCCGTACACGTATAGGTACCCGTATGAGCAGGTGTAGCTTTAGCTATGGAAAGTATGCTAGATTTGCTGCTAATGCGATTTGTACGCATGACTGGTTGTTCGGAGCCAAAGCGCGTATCGTAGGCAGGACGTTCAAAACTCCAGTGGATTTTGATAGGGCGATCTCCCTTTTGGATTTGACAAAATAAATCCACTGAGTCTCCGGTGTTAATAATGTCCTCATAGGAAAATGGTATTATAGATGGTAAAACTAAGAAAATTAAATAAAAATCTATGAAAAAACATATTAAGCTAACTTAGAACTAATTCAGCAATGTTGTATAACCTCCTAGTAGGTCCCAGAAGCTTATATACAGCTTTATTATACAATTCAGCTACTGTAAATGCTATTCAGCAAGTACATTTAGTATCCCAAAAGTCACTGTAACATAACAACAAAATATATAAATGACGAAAACGTTTAAGACTACGGAGATTAGAAAATAACTTTAGACTGTCATTCAGCGAGAAAATGAAAATTTGTTTCCTACTAATATGTACATTAATTACTGAAGAAACTTATATCACATGACATCTAGTAGCTAGAGTGAAATTTAAACCCTGCTATCTATTTTACCTGTTATCTAGAAACGATTTTGCTTAAGAACTTGATGTTTTATGTGGTAATGTATGAGAAATTTATACTAAAAACTTATGATTTATTATATTCAGCAGAGAATAGTCCTACGTCGATTATGCATTAATCGGAAAATATATTCAATTTTAATTCAGCTGACATTTTCCATCACACTGCAAACTTAAGATTGAAGAAGCAGCAAATTTTATGCAATTCAGCTTCATAGATCTTATAACTGGAAGCAAAATAGTCTTAAGTTAACGAACAAAAACATAATAATTGTTGTTGCACAAAAAATCCTATAAGAACATTGACTATTGTTGTATTTAATTCAGCTAACTTTACAGTAATTCAGTACGGCAAATCCCGGTATAACGAATACTCAGTTTAACGATAACCCGACAGTTTAACAAAATTTTAGCATTAACTACCTTATATTACGAACGACTTAAAATTGTTATGCTCGATATAACGACAAGTTCGAAAAAAGAATGAGCTTAAAAGGCAAAACAAAAACAAATAAAAATTAACGAAAGAACACTCAAGAAACTTTGCAGTACCGTTAGTTGTCATTGCTTACTCATTTTTATGACGCATACCAACACAACAAACGTGAATTCGTTATTTCGCGGCGATTTCGTTTTTGACAAAATATTCAACATTTTTTATTTTGCTCTTTGCCCTAAAAGGGCCTTTCTGTGTTTCTTTGTGAAAAAAGTGCAACCCTACTTCAAGGTGTATTCGTTCTGAGAATTTTGCACTTGAAATGTGAAAATTTTTTTTAATTATCTGCTCCTCATTATGCCACGGGGGAGAATGTTGGCCGATAAAAGGTTCACTTTCTGTCATTTGGGGTGTGTTCGTTGTCCTCGCTAAGCTAATTTCTCTACCGTTGAAATCGCTTAACTTCTCAATCGAAGAGGTCGAATATTAGTTTAGAGGAATAACAAAAAATAACAATGGTATTGGTACAAGTTCTTCCAGTTTGTATGAAGTCTTACGATGTGTTTACACGGGACAGTTTGAGACAAGATAGTTGAGAATATGTATTAGTTGCCACAAAGAGAAAAATTGTTTGTGTGGCGTACGCGTCCAGCGAGTTATAAAGACAGTACAGTTTTAAGCAACCGCCGACAGTGTCGTTTCGTTAAATTTCGTGCTCTGATTTTTTGTTTCTTCGCTCTTTTGCCATTGTGTTTTGTCTTACTTCTCCAAATTACAATGGAACTGATGTACTCTGCAAAATTAGACATGTATTCATGTTTATATGTTTGTATTGTCAAACAATATTTCAATAAAAATTAGCAACATTTTCAAATACTCTAATATACTCTAACCCAGAAGATTACTCATACAATTTTAATCGGTAAACACGGAAGTTTAATTTTTAACATCTTTTTAAACTGGTGTACATTTTGATGCAACACTGTAGGTTACTAAAAAATGCAACCTTAATAAAAACATACTTAAAAAATTAACTGTTTGACAGACGGTCGAAATTTTTCCGACACATCGCCGCCACCAACAAATTTGCCAACCTAACGTCACCGTTGTTCTATAAGCTCTTATTGTTTTAAAATGTGAGCCGATTTTATCGACTGTCTCGATTTGACCGACTGATCAAATTTTAAAGGTTCGGTTACTTCAAAAACATCCCAAATTTGTACAAAACTTGCAATATCAATAGCCGCCAATTTAATTTTTTTGTTGTGTCGCCGTCTTCGATAATTTTGTCTCGGCGCGGAGTTTGCCTAAGCATGGAGTTGCCAATAGAAATGTCAATTTAATCTCAAATTTAGTGGTGTAAACGGCAAAGATTAGAGAACAAGGTTAGGTTATCGATAACTTTGTTAGGTTATCGATAACTTTGTTCTCTAACCTTTGCCGTTTACACCACTAAATTTGAGATTAAATTGACATTTCAATTGGCAACTCCGTGCTTAGACAAACTCCGCGCCGAGACAAAATTATCGAAGACGGCGACACAACAGAAAAATTAAGTTGGCGGCTATTAGTTTTGTAATAACTGAACCTTTAAAATTGGATCAGTGAGTCAAATCGGGTCAGTCGACAAAGTCGGGAAATTGTCGATCTGCTTCCATCTATCAAACAGTTGGTTTTTTGTGTATATTTTTATTATGGTTGCATTTTCTTCGTCGTCGGTTGACGGAGTTAACCTTCGAAGTGGGCTAATGTTGGTCGGTGTAAGTTCCGTATAAATCCGTTAACCCGCGGTAACCCAGAAGATTACTCATACAATTTTAATCTGAAGAAACTAAATTTTAATTTCTAACCTCATTTTAAACTGGTGTAAATTGTGGTGCAACACTAATAGTTATTAAAAAATGCAACCATAATAAAAACATACACAAAAAATCATCTGTTTGACAGATGGAAGCAGATCGAAAATTTTCCGACGCGTCGTCGCCACCAAAACTTTTGTGAAGCTCACGCCGCCGTCGATATAAATGGATTTTATTGGTTTAAACTGTAAGTCGATTTTATCGACTGGCCCGATTTGACTCACTGATCCAATTTTAAAGGTTCAGTTATTTCAAAATCATCCCAAATTTGTACAAAACTGGCAAAAACCAATAGGCGCCAATTTAATTTTTCATTTGCACCGCCGTCTTCGATAATTTTATTTAGGCACGGGGTTTGTCTAAGCACGGAGTTGCCGACTAAAATGTCAATTTAATTAATCTCAAATTGGGTGGTGTAAACGGCAAAGATTAGAGAACAAAGTTATCGCTAACCTTGCCGCGCTAAACGGCGTTGTAAGTGATTTATAATGTCGCATTTAGACTGCAGTTTATCGCGGTCAGGTTAGCGACAAACTTGTTCTCTAATATTTGCGATTTACATCACCCTTTGTGAGATTAAATTGAAATTTCAGGTGGCAACTTTGTGCTGCCATTCTGAACTGAGGGCTGAACTCCGTGTCGAGACCAAATTATAGAAGTCGACGGCACAACAGAAAAATTGAATTGGCGGCTCTTGGTTTTGCTAGTTTTGTACAAATTTTGGATGTTTATGAAATAACTGAACCTTTAAAATTGGGTCAGTCGGTCAAATCCGCACAACCGAAGGGAACCAATTACATCAGCGACGGTGTAAGCTTGAACAAATTTTCGGTGGCGGCGCCGTGTCGAAAATTTGTTGATCGTCTTCAAACAGTTGATTTGTTGTGTACGTTTTTAGTTTGGTCGAATTTTTTTGGTAATTAGCAGAGTTGCATCAAATTGTACACCGGTTTTAAAATTAAACTTCAGTTTTTATAGATTAAAATTGAATGAGAATTCTTCTGGGTTAGCGTGGGTTGACGGAGTTAACCTTCGATGTAAAACCCATATTAGAGAACCTTGTGCCAGATAATTGAACTTGTATAAGTACCTGATGCGTTTTGCACTTGGAGTTAGTCTGGGATTAAACGGTTAAAGTATACAGTTCGTCGGCAATAGTGATATCAAGTAGATTAATTGTAAAGTACTAAGAAAAGTAAATAAAATTATTAGAACTATCATAATTTAAAAAGAACCTTGTCAATACCTAATTGATTGTCAATAACTTTATTCAGCTAACACGTCTACCACATATCAGAACAAAACTTATGCGTTTAGGTATTTAAATGTCATTCAGCCAACAAATTTCGCACAACAACAACATAGTATTAATAACAACTACAGTGTATTCGTGTGCAAAGGGGGAATAACTGATAATTAAAAGGCAACTAATAAAAAATCCACAAGTTATTAAATAAACTGATGTAAATATATATATATATATTGTTTTGCAAATACCATTTATAAACAATTCCGATGTATATGAACTTTGGCCCGCCTTATTAATGGCCAAACATGTATAATTTCCGATATTAACAGCCTTCACCGATTCTATGGTCAACAAACTAATACGGTCACCGATTTTACTCGTTAAAACGCCAAGATGAGAAAACAGCGGTAGATCATTATGAAGCCAGCGAATTTTCAAAGGTAAATCACCTTTGGCCACATGGCAAGTCAACTGGACACTGTCACCTTCATTGGATTCACCGTCAAAGCTAAAGGGATGTATAGCGGGAAGAACTTAAGGGGAACAAAAGGATACAAAACGAAACGAAAAAAGAAAAGAACACAAAAAAATCGTTCAATTTGAAAATATCTTGAAAAGCGTAATAACCATTAACTTTAAGTTCGCCTTCATAGGAACTTTCGCCTGCCGCATTTTTCGCGATACACATATAAATGCCCCTGTGATCGGCTGTGATATAGTCGATATTTAAAGTACTCGATTTGCTGGACATGCGTCCTATTATGATTTCAGAATCACCACTGCGCAGTGTTTGATTGTTCAACGACCATGTTATGTTAATGGGCAAATCCCCCTTAGATACAGAACATTGTATGCCCACAGAGTCGCCGGAGTTAGACGCCTCATCACCAAAAGAAAATGGCTTAATTTGTGGTGGAACTAAAGGTTTTATACAAGTTAGATAAATATAAAAAATAGTTCAATAGTTATATTCAGCTAAAGTTTAATATATCGAGGGGACATTTAAGAGTAATATTTTGTTGGTCAAATTAAGTTTAATTTTATTCAGCTAAATTTATATCAATTCAGCTACTGTAACATTGCATATTAATTTTTTTTTGAATCACTTCTTTCAACAGGTAGGATTATAATGGGATAAGGATCACAAATTATAAAAAATAATAAACTATAAAATTTCTACACTTCACACTTTATTGAATTTGAAACACATATTAACCGTTGACATTTAATTCAGCTGATTGCTCTGAACTTCCAGCGGCATTTGTGGCTATACACTTGAATATGCCACGATGATTTCCATTGATGGCATCTATACTTAAAGAGCTCAATTTGGGAGACATTTTTATGACGCGTATACCCGAATGTTCATTAGTTATTGGTTGACCATTGAGTGTCCAATGAAGTTGCAATGGTACATCACCCTTGAATACCATACATTGGACAGCAGTACTATCGCCGTAATTGGAAGGTTCATCGCCGAAGAAAAATGGCATAACTTGAGGGGGAACTAATAGCAAACATTTACTTCAAAATATTTTCCGTTGCACAAAGTATTTTATTAAAAAAAATCCAATTCAGCTCAGCTGAATAGGTTTATATGGGCAATTCGGAACTAATAGTATACCGCGTAGACAATTGGTATCAAAAAAATATATTTCAGCTTAACAGATGGTAGCAAATTAATTCATGTAGTTTAATTTGAAGGCCTCTGCAAATGCAAATTCAAACAAAATTTAAATATCAATTGCGCTTATTTTGAAAGCATTTTCATTCATTGGCAGTTTTGGTTTTCAAATATTTTATACAGTACAGGTTTATGAATTTGAAAGCATTACGAGGCAATACCTATCGAAGCCACAAACCTCTACATGTAAAATACTTTAAAAACAGAATTGCCAGAAAGTCAAACAAATACAAAATTATTACATTACAATTGACATCCGATTCCACAACCTGCATTTGAATTGCCTGAGCAAATGGAAATTTAAAAATTTTTAACTGCCATTGCGGACAATTGTAATTCTTTGGCAATTGTATTGGATAATGTAATGCAAATTAAAATCTAATGCAAATTAAAAAATCCCAACACTGTAACACGTGAACAGTTTTCTATTGCAAGAACAACTCATTTAGAATAGCTTTACCAATCGCTGACATATTTAGAAGTGACTTAGATTAATTCACCTAACATTACACCTAATTCGGCAAACATTTTTTATACCACAAAACGTTTATTCGGCAAAGGAAAATTCAGTAACCATTCTCAACAATTTTTTTTATCAGATTCCGAATGGAAGTAGTCAGTTTTGCAGGCAGTTAGCAGTATACAACTCTGTCAACATTCCTAGGAAATGGGACATATTACGTTGGTCAACTTTACCTCTAATTCATCTATGCCTTTTTTTATATAACACATATCTTGCAATTCAGTTAATATAAGACTTGAACCACCGCCCACAATAATTCAGCAACGATGTATTGTATTCAGCAAACTATAAATGTGCACAGAAATCATAAGAAACACCATGTTTATAGCAAATTAAGATACAACAAGCCTTGGTCTAGTATATATTAAATATTTTTTCTTTATAATATTTGCACAAACCAACCATTAACTTGTAATTCAGCAGTGTATTCACTCGATCCTGCCCGATTTGTGGCTATACATTTAAAAACGCCGCGATGCATGGCCGATAGAGAATCAATGTTCAAAGAACTTGTACGTTTATTTAAATAGTAAAATCATTTTCACCATTAACAATGGGCGCTGAATTTAAAGACCAACGTATTTCTAAGGGAAAATCGCCTTTGGGTACTACACAATTTACGCTGGCTATATCACCCACATCAGCTGTGTCTTCGCCAAAGCTAAAGGGCAATACTAGGGGGGGCACTGTTAAAGGTATGGAAAAATTAAAAAAAAAATTAAAACAAACCGATTTTATAAATTACAAAAATATTAAAATAAATAAAATTCTTTATAAACACAGCTGACAAACCATTAACTTCTAATTCAGCTGTGTATTCAGCAGTGCCGGCCTTATTGGTGGCAATACATTTATAAACGCCTCTATGTTGGGCCTCTAACGAATCGATATTGAGAGAACTGGTGCGAGCATTCATACGCGATAGCGAAAACCCATGTTCTCCAGTTATAACAGGAGCTGAATTCAAAGTCCAACGGATTTCTAAAGGCAAATCACCCTTGGGAACCATACAAAAAGCTCCCGCTATTTCTCCGGTATTAGCAGGCTCATCACCAAAGTTGAATGCCTGTATCTGGGGTGGAACTTGATGCGATAGGTCGAAAGGAAGGTAAAATCAAAATTCTATATAAAACAAAACATCTACGAAAAACAAAATCTTAACTCTAGTTGTAAATATATTTGTGTGCATTAACCATTAACTTCCAGTATGGTCACATATTCAGCATAACCGGCTGAATTGTTGGCTATACATTTGTAAGTTCCCCTATGAAACGCCTCCAAAGAATCAATATTCAAGGAACTGGTTCTTTTGTTCATTTTGAAAATATTAAATCCATGTTCTCCATTCACAATCAAGGCGGAATTTAGAGTCCAATAGATGTCTAAAGGTAAATCACCCTTGGGCACCATACAAGTAACACTAGCAATTTCACCGCGATTTAAAGCCTCATCTCCAAAACTGTATGGACTTACTAAAGGGGGTACTAGGGTATAAGAAGGAAGATCTGTTAGTAAAAGCTCGGTTTTTTTAAATTCAGCAAAAGAATTTTGTTAGTCAGACAAGGTTTTATATGAAAAATTACATATTCCCAGGTATCACAGTAATTTAGTCGAGATAGGGTGAAAGTTTGGGGTCAAACTTAAGGGAAAGCAGGTTTAAATCAAAATTACAAAACTTTAGTAAAACATAAATCCGTATACTCTACTTAAAAATAACATTATAGTTAACTTTATCTCTTAACCATTAACTTCCAACACGGTTACATGTTCAGCATAACCCGCCGAATTGTTGGCTATACATTTGTAGGTTCCTCGATGAAATGCTTCCAGTGAATCAATATTCAAAGAACTTGTTCTTTTGTTCATTTTGAAAATATTAAAACCATGTTCTCCATTCACAATCAAGGCGGAATTCAGAGTCCAATAGATGTCTAGGGGTAAATCGCCCTTGGGTACTATACAGGTAACACTAGTCACTTCTCCCCGGTTTAACGCCTCGTCACCAAAATCAAATGGACTTATTTGAGGGGGTACTAAGATCGAAGAAAGAAGTTAATAGAAGGAAAAATACCCCTTTGCTAATTCAGCTAATTCCTCATTCAATTCAGCTAATATTATATAAGCACACAATGTGCCTTAAGATAAATTTCAAAACTGCTGCTATTCGGAGCGGACAAACCGGCGGAATGGGGGAATTCAAACAAAATAAAATATACTAAAACAAAAACAATCAATTTGTGCAATTATAATTAAATTCTAAATAATCTTAACCATTAATATCCAGCACAGTTACGTATTCAGCATAGCCTGCTGAATTGTTAGCAATACATTTGTAAGTTCCCCGATGAAAAGCTTCCAGTGAGTCGATATTTAAAGAACTGGTTCTTTTATTCATTTTGAAAATGTTGAAGCCATTTTCTCCATTAACTATCAATGCTGAATTCAAAGTCCAATAGATATCTAAAGGTAGATCGCCCTTGGGCACTACACACACTACGCTGGCTACTTCGCCTCGGTTAAGGGGCTCCTCCCCAAAGACGAATGGACTTACTTGCGGTGGTACTGACGAAATTTTGAAATTAAAAGGCAAAATCATATATAAATATCATTTATGAATAAGGGATACTGATAAATCGTTCTTTTTTGTAGATTGGATGCAAATATAACGTGTTTGTAGCTTATCGCAAATATAGTATACTTGTGTCCAAACACATTATGTTTGCAATTCAATATTACATATTTGCCACACAATGATTAAGAGGTTATAATATATGTTTTTGTGACCCAAATGTAGCATTGTTTGTTGAAAAGTGCTGAAAACAAAAACGTAACAACATACATGGGTTTTTATAATTTGCATTGGATTTTAATTTGCATTACCTTATCTAATGCAAATGCAAAAGAATTACCATTGTTCGCAATGGCAATAAAAAGAAATTAAATTTGCATTTGCTCAGGCAATGCAAATGCAGGTTGTGGAATCAGATGCCAATTGTAATGAAATACGGGAATGCTTTTAATTGTTTTGAATTTGTTTGACTGCTGGCAATTCTGTTCTTAAAGTATTTTATAGAGTCCAAACAGAACCAGACACGCTTCAGACGACGACGGAAAAAATCTGTAGCGTCTAAACGAAATTAGAGAGAGAGAGCGTCTGGCGACTTCGGTTGATTTTTTTCTCTCTGCGTGGTATATATTTGCGGCTCTTTTCTGGAATTTGTTTAAAAGTTTGGAAAAATAATATTATGGTTGTATAGGAATCAAATTTTTTTTACTGCTTTTAAAAAAATATTGTATTGTGTTTAATAATAAATTATTTTTAATTCTTTTCTTTAATTTTCTATTGCATTCACATGTACTATCGTATATATGTATGTGTTGGTTTCTCTTATGATTTTCATGAACATGTGGCAACTTCATTCTCTCAACTGAGAGATTTCGTGAGAGCGCCACCAAGAAATTAGAAAAGGTCGCCAGCCGCGGCGGATTTTCATTACGATTTTTCCCTGCCATAAGAAACCTATGTAGAAAAAACGTCGTCGCTGTAGCGTGTTTGATTATGTTTAGACTCATATGTAGAGGTTTGTGTCTTCGATAGGTATTGCCTCGTAGTACTTTCAAGTTCAGAAACCTGTACTGTATAAAATATTTGAAAACCAAAACTGTCGCATATGTAGGAAATGCTTTGAAAATAAGTACAATTGCCAATGGTATTGCAATTTTTTTTGAATTTTCATTTCGAAAGGTAATTCAAATTAAACTACAAATTATAAATGTAAAATAATTATTTTGGCCCATGTATGCGTATCACACAACATAGAAAAAAAAGCAGCAGATCATCAACAAATAATGCTTACAAACATTTATATGTTCGTTGCAATATGTTACTGGGGCCGTATTTTTCAGAGTGCGGCAGATCTAATTTGGAATGAAAAATGGTCGACTGACGTACATTTTTTGTTCTTTTTCAAAATATATGGCTTTCCAAGTTCATATTAGGTTTCCAAAAACAATAAGATCAGTCTTTAAAAATCGTTTTAAATTTGCAATTGAATATACCACACAAGATTCCTCAGCATTTTTTGACGTATCATTTTTTCCGTCTTGTAATTCAAATTTTTTATTTTGTTCATTATCATATTATTTGTCAAAATATTATTATCTATTTCAAGAGATTCTTCACAATCATCAGGGATGAATTTTATACAATCTGTAATTTGACAGTTAAAAAATCGGACATAGTGTTGTAAGGGTTAATAGTCTCGAGGCTCGGCTTCAGCTAAATCATTTTTTTTGAAGCAGTTTTGTATATAACTTCAAGTGCAACCTTATCCCAAGTTATCTGAGGGATCCCAATAAATGAATGTGTTTACTAGTCGAACTGTGTTCGGTGCCTGCTAATGTGTGCTAACGTTCCGATCGACAAGAGCAGCCGTTCCGTAAATGGGGAATTCGTGTTCGTCCATCATGAGGATTTTTACAATTTCAAGAATATTCATTATCCGTGGCTGATCAAGAGCGGTTAAATTGTTCCGAAAATCGTATGTTAAGAAATGGTTTTGCAATAAAAATTTCGCCGTTGAGGGTCGTCCACCCAATCGATCGTTTGGATAATTTTCAGTGTAGAATATTTCGTCTTCAAAGCAAAATAAGTAAGATAAGCAATAGGAATTGCAGGCATTTTGTTTTTATATCAAGGTCCGACCTTGTCTAACTCAGCTGATCGAAATTGCCAAGATTTATTTATTTCAGGTTATAGCAGGAGCAACAATTGTCGGCAACAGCCACAAGGACAAGAAAAAATTATATCAGCTGTTCTAACGCTTCCACCTGCAATAGATACATCTTGATCACGGTTTTACCTATTCAGCAATCGATTTTCAATAATGTTTTACTTTTTCCAATATTTGTAAAGTCTCATTCACAATATCCTACTTTTATATTTTTGTTGTGGTTAATTCAGCAAGTATATTTCTTCAAAAATTGTACTTTATACATAATAAGCTATTATCTGTCTAAAAAACCATCAACTCCTTATACAGATCCTAAGTAGTTTCCCTAAATTTGCAAATAGTAATTGGTGTCTTTAAATTATTTTTGGAACATCTTGGAAATTGCTATAAACAACTTTTAACAAGGTCGGACCTCAACGACAAGAAAAAATGTAAATCAGCTGTTCTAACGCTTCCACCTGTAATAGATACATCTTGATCGTGTTTTTAGCTATTCAGCAATCGATTTTCAATAATGTTTTAAATTTTCTCATTATTTGTAAAGTCTCATTTACAATATCCTACTGGTTCTGGTTAATTCAGCAAGTATATTTCTTAAAAATTTTGGTAAAAACATTGTTCTCTATATATAGTAAGCTATAATTTTTCCAATAAATCATCAATTCCTTACTTTGCAGATTCTAAGTCCTCTCTGTAAATGTGCAGATCTTAATTTGTGTCTTTAAATTATTTTTTTTTACTAATTCAGCAAGGTTTTTTTTGAAATGAAATGCAATTCAGCAAAGACTTATAGCGATTTGTTGATTACAAAAGATGGTTGTCACGCGTCATTGTACAAGTTTTGTAAATTTGACAGTTTTCGTTAATTCAGCAATGAGTTTTTACGCGTTATCTGTCCACTTAATGGTATTATACAATACACAATGTGTATTCAGCAGCTACATGAAAGAAACCTACACCCAAAATATGTTAGAATAGACGTTAGAAAGAATGCAGTATAAAAGGTGTTATATTAGAAATCACGCATGATAGTAGATACATATGAATTAGTAATCTTTCAGGCATCTATTAGAAAAATTAAAAATGTACACCCACCATTTACTTGCAATTCAGCGGCATATTCAGCTAACCCGGCTAAATTTACCGCAATACACCGATAAATTCCCCTATGTTTGGACTCTAAAGATTCAATACTAAGGTAACTAGTACGAGCATTCATTTGCATAACAAAAAATCCATCTTCTCCAGAAGTTATAGGTTCGGAATTTAAAGTCCAGTGGATATTTAAAGGCAAATCACCTTTCAGAACAACACAGTTAACGCTTAGAACATCACCCGTATTGTAAACCTCTTCGCCAAAATTGAAGGGTAAAACTTGAGGAGGGACTATAGACAATTTGAAAGGAAGTTTGTTAAAATTAAACATTACAAAACGAAAAAAGAAACTAACAATTTAAGCATTATACAACCAAGACTTTAGTAGTATTCAGCTAACCATTAACATGTAATTCAGCAGAATATGAAATAAACCCAGCCTTGTTATTGGCTATACACTGATAGACCCCACGATGTTTGCCCTCTAGGGCGTTGATATTTAGAGAACTGGTGCGTGGATTCATTCGCAACAAAGTGAATCCATCCTCACCATTAACAATAGGCTGTGCATTTAAAGTCCAATAGATGTTCAACGGTAAATCGCCCTTACTTATCATACATTGAGCCCCAAACATTTCACCCATATTCATGGGTTCGTCGGCGAAAAAGAAAGGCATAATCTGGGGAGGAACTTGGAGAAAACCGAAAGGAAAATAATAATTCAAGCAAATAAAGTCGAAAGAAAATAAAGTCGAAATTTTCAAGTTAAACAAAAACTATGTATCTCTTATTATCCTTGAATCAGCTACCATTAACATTAAATTCAGCTGCATAGAAACTAGATCCGGCTGTATTTTCCGCTATGCACTTGAATACACCCCGATGATATTCAGCTACGCTGGGTATATTCAAAACACTCGTTTTTGACGATAGCTTTAATATAGTTATGCCCTCTTCATTGTTGATTAGGGGCCGAGAATTAAGGGTCCATTTTATATTAAGGGGTACATCACCTTTTTGGATCATACACTGTATGCCGGCACTTTCGCCAGTATTGACGGGTTCATCACCAAAACTAAAGGGTACAATTTGTGGCGGCACTGCAGAGGAAGGGGAAATGATAAATGTCGATCAGAAAGGACATGGTAACAAATTTATGGTCAATCCAACATTGCACGGAATATGCCTTGTTTCCTGAAGGAAGGACATGTCGAAGGAAGTTACAGATAACTTTTTAATGTATTTGCAGTGAACAATTTGATTTCTTCATACTGGTGGAGGACTTGCAAATGATCTGTCTACGAAAGTCTAGAAAGCAATTTCAAAAATATCCTGAAGTAAGATGGAAAAAGACCCTCTCTGCCACTCGTGCGTCATAACAAAAATCAAATTATTTTAGTTGATTTTCAAAATTTGAACGAAGAATCTGGTCCCTATGTATCGAAATTGAAGGTTCCTCGGATCTCTAGAAAGGGCATTTAATAAAAGGATCCATGATTCAGCTTTAAAAAAAATTTGGGTTGAAAAACTACTACAATGAACGTTTCAAGAGTTTCTTGAAATAAAGGACTGCTGTCATAAAGTGTTGGAGTTCCACTTAGGAAACAGAATGTTATACTAGTATCCTTTCGTTCACGGTAATTCCGCAAGGGTGTGTCTTAAACAGTCAACATTAGTTTTCTAATAATTCAGCAGTTCCTGATTTTACAGCTCTTAGTTTATTTCGCTAAAACAATATTTTTATTATACGCAAGATGTTGTTTGGAAATAAAATACAATTCAGCAATAACTTTTTTCGTATTTGTTTGCCCACAAAACATGTATGTAACCGTACATTGTATAATGTTTGCAAATTGAAGGGTTTTTGTTAATTCAGCAAACATTTTTTGCTCGCTATCTGTCCACCTAATATTACACGCCGAAAAATCAGGTATTTTTTTGTTATTTTGATGCAAATATAACGTGTTTGTAGCTTGTCGCAAATGTATTATAATTGTGTACAAACACATTGTGTTTGCCTTGCAATATTACATGTTGGAGACGCAACGATTATTAGGTATATAGGAAATATATGCTTCTGTGACCCAAATGTAGCTTTTTTTGTAGATAAACTTTGAATACAAAAACGTGACAGACTACCAACAAATAAAAAAGCAGCGGATCTTTAATTCATGAAAACAATCTGTGCAAACATAGACATTGTTCCTGCAATATGTTGCTGGGCAGTTTTTTTCAGCATGTATGAATTACAGAATATGACTCCTCCAATAAATTAAAGAATTATATACCCAATATGTATTAGCGTTACAACTTTAAAAAAGAATATATTCAGCGGTAATTTAAAAAAATCCTACACCCAAAATGTGTTAGAAAATACGTTAGAATCCTTAGAAATAATGCAGAAGGTGTTATATTAGAAACCACACAGGCTTGTAGGTATGTATTAGTAAAGTTTATAACTACAGGCATCTAGTAGAACGATGAGAAATGTGCACCCACCATTAACTTGCAATTCAGCTGCATGTTCAGCTAAACCAGCTAAATTCACAGCGATGCAGCGATAAGTACCGCGATGTTTGGCCTCTAATGGATCAACATTTAAGTAGCTCGTACGAGCATTCAATTTCATTACAGTAAAGCCATCTACACCGGATGTTATGGGTTCTGAATTCAAAGTCCAATGAATACTTAAGGGCAAGTCACCCTTTAGAACTACACACGTCGTACTGAGAACATCGCCCATATTGTAAACCTCTTCGCCAAAGTTGAAGGGTAAGACTTGGGGAGGAACTTTAAAAATCGTATTTAAGGAAATTGTTAAAATTAAACATTAAAAAACCAAAAAAAAAAAATAAAAATAATATGTAAGCAATAAGATCCAAAACTTCAGTAGTATTAAGCTAACCATTCACGTGTAGTTCAGCTGAATATGAAGTAAACCCAGCCTTATTATTGGCTATACACTGATAGACACCACGATGCTTGCCCTCCAGGGCGTTGATATTTAGGGAACTGGTGCGTGGATTCATTCGCAACAAAGTGAAACCATCCTCACCATTAACAATGGGCTGTGCATTTAATGTCCAATAGATGTTCAGCGGTAAATCGCCCTTCATTACCATACATTGAGCCCCAAACATATCACCCATATTCATGGGTTCATCACCCGAGAAGAAAGGCATAATCTGGGGAGGAACTTGGGAGAGAAACAAAAGGAATGTTGACTGTATTATCTTGGTGTGTTTCAAGTAACATAACATTGCAAGTCTAGCAACCCCGGAAAGATTTCAGCAGGATCTTCAAATGACTAATATTTCAATCATACATGGGGCAAATTAATTATATGACAATTATCATTTGTTTAATTTGAATTTCCTGTCCAAATGCAAATTCAAAAAACTTTCAAAGCATTTCCTTCATATTGACAATTTTGGTTTTCAAATATTTTATACAGTACTGGTTTATGAATATGAAAGTACTACGAGGCAATAACTACCGAAGCCACAAACCTCTACGTTTAAAATTCTTTTAAAACAGAATTGCCAGCAGTCAAACAATTGGCATCTGATTCGACAACCTGCATTTGCATTGCCTGATCAAATGCAAACTCAAACTTTTTTAATTGCCATTGCGAACAATGGTAATTCTTTTGCATTTGCATTAGATAGAGTAATGCAAATTAAAATCCAATGCAAATTAAAAAACCCCATGTATGATTTCAATCGAAGTCAAAAAATATGGAAATTATGGCTCAGTTTCACAGTTGAAAATTCTCCATTTAAGGGACTTTAAATGCCCAATTTTAGTAATTTAATATGAAAGTCGATCTAATACACCTGAAAGACATTTAAAATTTGAAAAAATGGTTTCCCCTTACATCCCATAAAGGGATTGAGGAGAGTGAGTTTCATGCTTTCTAGTTTTACACTCACTGATTTTGACATACAGTTTTAAGCCGGTTCCGAACGAACGGTATATTTCAGAAGATCTTTCATGGCTAAATTACTTGATAGTGCTGCCGTCACTATGCGTGGTGACCGCCATCGAAAGAAATGGTAAGTGGACTGAGCAGGGATCGAACCCACAAACTCATGTTACCATTGCACCAAAGACAGCCACTGTATGTAATCTAACATAAACAAATATAAGATTTACTTAAGTTGTATGGAAAGTTCCCAAAAAAGTTTAATAGGACATTTTTCCAGTAGAACTACTAAAATGTATTGAAGTTTCCCGAAATTGCAATTTTGTGTAGATATTGTGTACAAGAGTCCAGAAAGCAGTTCTTAAGTATATAAATTCCAAAATTTCCTAAAATAAAATGCAATTCTTCCTTAATACGAGTAGGTTAGGATTGCAGTTGGTGGCAGTTCACGAACGACACACTTCGACTTATTAGTCCATTGTGATACGACTGGCTAAGGAGATTAAGCTCTAGCCCTACTGAGAACCATTTAGTTTGCTCCACGAAGCTCAAGATCCTGCCTACTCCTATCTGATATAATTCTCTCAGGTCCCAAAATTGTTTGGATGCTATACTTATAGTATACACCTCCTTATGGCTGGTGCTGAAATTGTGCAGGGAAAATGTTCAAAGGATTCTTCCTCATCCTTATTGTTACTGCTTGTACAGAAGGTATTTGTAGTAAATTTTAGTCTCGCTGCGTGTCTACCAAAAAACGTACGAAGCCGACTACAGGAAAAGATAGATATCAACAAGCTACAAATACCGGAGACATCAAAGTCCTATCGAAAAACCGCAGAATAGAATACTCCCCCTCCCGAGGATCGCAGTGGAAGCACATCACCGCTAAAAGGACTGAAGTTGGCTATCAAAAACCGCAGAAGGATAAACCATGGTACCACGAAGAATGTCGCATTACAACTGATGAAAAATACGCTGCACGGATGGCAACGAAACAGTCAGCAACAACGCGTGCCTCGAATGAGTGGTAAAAGAGTCTGAGAATGGAGGAAACCCAACTAATTAGGAGGAAAAAATGGCAGTGGGAGCAGAGAGAGAGCGAAAAGACAGAAATGTGAAGGATGAATAATAAAAATAAATAAATAAATGGTTTCCCATTACATTCCTAGAAGGAATCGGGGAGAACTTCTCACAACCAGTGAGCTGCGCGCTTTCTAGTTTTATACTCACTGATTGGGACCTACACTTTTACTCCGGTTCCGAAAGGTATTTTTGAGAAACATTTTCATGGCTAAATACTCGATAGTGTCACCGCCACTATGCGAGGTGACCGCCGTCGAAAGAAATTTTAAGGTGGTCAGAGCAGGGATCGAACCCAGGATCTCCAGTACAAGAGGCGCGCACACTACCCATTGCACCACCGACGGCCACACAGGATGAATAATGAATCCCGAAAATTTGTCCAGAGGGTAAGAATATCGATGAACGGACCGAATAGTGGGCTGCCCTCCTGCATGGACTAGAATGGAAATCTGGTGCCAGATAAGCAGTGTGTGCTTAAACTGTGAAGAGACCACTTTTCAGCACTACTCCACTCAGATTCTTCCACTGAAAATCAGGAGGTCATGATTGCCCCCCCCCCCCAGGCAAGGCGAGATTAGAACGGCAATCTCCCGGTTTAAGAATAATAATGCCCCTAATGTGGATGCGCTACCCGCCGAACTTTTTAAGGCCGGTGGGGAAAGATTGCTAGCCCACATACACAAACTTTTATGAGGTATATGGTTGAGGGAATCTATGCCTGGCGATTGGAGTCTCAGTGTAGTATTTCCTATATTCAAAAAGGTTGATCCGTGTATATGTTCCAACTATAGCGGAATCAGTATTTTATCCATCCCGTATAAGGTCTTGCCGACCGTATTATGTAAAAGACTAAAGCAAATTGTTGGAAACCTGATTGGACCTTATCAGTGTGGTTTTAGGCCAGGCAAGTCCACGAAGAGCAGATCGATACACACCATCTTTTTGTCGATTACAAAGCTGTTTTCGACAGCCCCATATGGGTAAAATTGTACGAAGCTATATCTGAACTTGGGATTCCGGCAAAACTGATCCGCCTCTGTAGAATTACGCTGACCAACACCAAATCAGCAGTGAAGGTGAGGAAAGATCTCACCGAACCATTCTGAACCAAGCGAGGACTGGGACAAGGCGGCATACTTTCTTGCAATCTCTTCAACACCTTAATGAACATAATAATGAGAAACGCTGCAGTAAATTTGTCCGAAATTTGCGAGAGGATTCTGCAGCATTTTCAAGAATCAGTGAAGGTGGTTCTGGCTGTTAATGAGGACAAGACAAAATTTATGCTGTCAATGACTAGACAAACCTTGGGACTTGGTCCACACTTGAACGTCGACAACCGATTTAATTTTGAAGTGTTAGATAAATTTATCCACCGCAGATCCGCCGTGAACAAGGACAACAACGTCAGCCTGGAGTGACGTTCTTTCAGAATGTACTCAATTGTCCCCATGATGGGTGGGTTGATTGGGTTCCAGGGAGGTTATACCTCCGACCAGCCTCTAGTGATGCACCTGGTAGCAGCTCTCCCCCTTTTTTCAGAAATGCACCATTTTAAGTAACCGACCCGTGATTTCCAAACGGCACGAATGCAGCCTTGAAACCATGAAAGGAGCCTGCGTGCGACATCGTGAAGGAAATCCAGGAATCTCCCCATCTGAACGTATATGGAGGGCAATGCGTCGACAATATATCCTTCGAAATAATTGCATCTTCCTTACTCTTGTCGAAAACCGATATTACCAGGTTAGTTTTCACTACCTCTCTAAATGACCTTTGGCTAGAGTTCCAACTGGCCACCTCGGCGCTATTACTAGTATGTGGGTGCTCACCAGCTAAGCGAACCATAGACACCGGGTAGCATACACCAAGCATAGACACCGCTTTAATATCTGGGTTTCCAATAACATTACGGGCCCATTTCCCTTGATAATCCTAAGACCTTATGTCTTCTAGGAAGGCTGCATGTGTGTCTTTATACCTGCGACTGGTGAAACAACATATTTACTAGACAAACCGGATTTGCCTGAAGTAGTCGTTGCAAATTTACCTCTTATCACCTCCAAAGAGTTGGCAGTGCTCTTCCTCACATCAGGTCGCACTTCAATTGTGTCCATATTAGAGGCCTCTGCCACATTGACATCAGATTCTCCGAGTGCAAATTATCCAGAGGACCAGCACTCATAGCACCGAGGATAGGCGGAGTTATTTTTATGTAGAACCACTACTCTGATAACCAGACCCCATAACATGAGGAACAGACGCTGACCAGATCTACCATCTACCGTGCACAAACGGAAGCGTCACTCTCCTTTCGCTTATATTCACTCTCCTTATATTAATATATTTCGGACATCTCTCCTTATATTAATATATTTCGGACATTTACACTTAATTATTGGACGCCCTCGAATTCTGCCTCCCTTTGTCCAACTATTTTCGAGCTCTAGTTGCTATTTTGCGAGACTGACAAAACTGGGGTTTTTTCTGATACGAAAGTCAAAATAGATGGAATGTTTCAGTTTACTCCTTACCTCGCAACACGGACTACAAGCCAACTTCATAAATTTGGATCAAGAATTCTTCGAATTGTGAAGAAAGCTCCTAGACGCCAAGTTTGGAATGCGAGGACCAGATTACAAACTATTTTACAGATAAATTTGTCATGTCCAAAATTCCTTAAGCAGAAGGAATTTCCTATATCCAAAGTGGTAGGAAGATATTTCTTCGCGAATTATTAAATATGGTACGAAAGGAACTTCTTAATGCGTACCACTTCGGATTCGGTGTAAAATTTAAGGTCCGATCATTAAATCTAAATATGGAATGAACATATTTCAATGAATTTTATACAACCATTTCTCTTTTCCGATTATAACCGCAATTGCGATTAACCGACAATACAATATTGCCTACTGTTGTGGGAGACCTCACAGTAATCGGGATATACTACAAAAGTATATCCCGATCAATGGAACCTGAAAGCGGAATAGTCCCTTGGCGTAACTTCAGAGATTCTCTTAAGTTTAGTCCAAAATATCCTTGAATGTTTGACTTAAATTGGATAGCAACGGCCAAAGTTATAGGTGGCATTTGACAGACCAGACAATATTAGAATTACTGATTTCAATTCGAAAAAAATAAAGACCTTTTCTTTATTAAATCTAAACAAAATTCTTTTACATAACTTATCTATTAGATTGTAGACAAAATTTGTCGACGCAGTCAATCAGAATTGTGAGAATGTTTCCTCCATCTGTCATCAAATTATATGCTTTTGGGACATTTTAGGAGCAAAATGATGAAGAAAATTCGACTGAAGTACAGAAAGTAAAATCAAATGAATGAATCTTGAAATTATCAACAAAATATGTAAAACTATCATTAACCATTAACGGCCAACATGGACCATTGCGTTGTGACACCAGCATTATTGGTGGCCACACAAGTATAATTTCCAGCATGGCGGGCCCGAACCGATTCAATACTCATAACACTAATACGTTGGCTAGTGCGTGTAACTACCACACCATCATTGCTAAACACTCGACCTCCGTTGCGGGTCCAATAGATATCCATGGGCAAGTCGCCCTTATTTACGCTACAATAGGCCGAAACCATATCCATGTCATTGATACTCTCCTCGCCAAAGTTAAAGGGCATAATTTGTGGTAAAACTTTGCAAATATGGAGTGGAAAAGGAGATAAAATTTTGGAATATTAACAAAATATTAGAAAATCGAAACCAAAATCTAAACAAATTGAAAATTTATTCGAAATATGTCGTTATTCGAAACATGTATTCGTTGCTAACCATTAACCCTTAGCATGGCCGAGGATGTAGTAACACCTCCCCCATTAGTGGCCACACAGGTGTAATTGCCAGCATGTCTGGCCCTTACGGACTCGATGCTCAAAACACTTAAGCGCTGATTTTGGCGTACCACTACTAAACCATCGTTGGTGTAAATACGTCCTCCATTGCGAGTCCAGTAGATATCCAAAGGCAAGTCGCCCTTATTTACCGTGCATGTGGTAGAAACCATATCCAATTCATTGACACTTTCCTCGCCGAAATCGAAAGGAACAAGTTGCGGTAAGACTAGGGAAAATTCAAAAAGGTGCAATAAATTAAAATCAAATTAAAATTAAAATCAACTGTGAAAACTCTTTGACTTAACAACAACAAGACATTGTGATCTTAACCATTAACCCTTAGGAAGGCCCAATGTTTGGTAACACCCGCATTATTGGTAGCAACGCAGGTATAGTTGCCTGCATGCCTAGCACGCACTGATTCTATGCTTAAAACGCTCATGCGTTGACTGGTTTTTGTCACAACTACACCGTCATTGGTGTAAACACGGCCGCCATTCTTAAGCCACGCCACATCGATGGGCAAATCGCCCTTGTTTACCGTGCACGATGCCGACACCATATCCAATTCATTAACGCTGTCCTCTCCAAAATCGAAGGGTACAATTTGTGGCAAAACTACACGAAAAGGAAGGTGGAAGGAAAACAAAAATTTCTAACAATTTGATTAAAAAAAATAACTTAAAAAAACAACATCTACTTCAATCGCCTATCTAGACTACTTCTTCACCATTAACTCTCAGCTCGGCGGTGTTATAGGCCACTCCTGCGGCATTACGCGCTACACATGTATAATTCGCCCGATGTCTGGCGTGTACCGACTCTATGCTTAACATACTAATGCGCTGCGTTGTTTTTGTAATCAATATACCATCGTTGGTCATGAGGCGGCCAACTCCCAGACTGGGATTGGGTGCTGTTGTCCAATAGAGATCTAAAGGTGTATCACCTTTGTTGACGGCACAAGTGGCAGAAGCCATGTCGTTCATATTTATAATATCGGATCCAAAATCGAAGGGGACTATTTGTGGTGGTACTAAAGGAACAAAATGGAATTGGTGAGACATAATGCCATCAAAACTTGTTTGATCAAAGCTATTTTGGCATTTCAAAAGCTGATTTAAGGAAATGTAATTGGGGATATTAAACCATTAACCATAAGCCCGTGATATTTGGACATTACGGATATTAAAACCTTAAACGTAAGTCGGAAATTGGTGCCGTTCAAATACGCCTCACTCTTTTGTGTTTAAGATTTTGGCGTCAATATTGTATTGAATTTAAAATTCAATAGAAACTGACTGTTAGTTAGCTCTAACTGTAGGATAACCACATATGCTGATAATAGGGGCTATTATAATAGGGGCTGATATAAGACGTAGACCAACAGCGTTGGAAGGCGTGCGAGTACGATTGTCTTTGTACCTGTAGTGAAGAAGTCCACAGATGGATGGCGCTCAAAATACGTGATCAAAGGCACATACCAAGATGTTGCATAATGCCAAATTGTTGATTCAAGATGGCCCACAGATGTAGATGGTGTTAGCGTCAGTTGGTGAATTAACAGTGTGTTCACAGTGAGAAACTGGAATGGGTGTACAGAGTTACCATGAATACAGTAAACGAAATATAGCAATTTCATTATAAAACACATGTATTAAAATCGGCAAATCTATTTGTGTTGTATTACTTAGAATTGCTATGTTAGATCACTTTGTTTTCCAATATTATTTAATCAAAAACGCGGTTTATTTGTTTTACGAAATAGTCTGTTTTATCTTAAGTTAATAACGGGTTTTCCAATAGATACTTGACAACTTTGAATTTAATTTGTGAACGCACTATTTCACTGATCATCTAACTGTTACTTTCCTCTTTTTCAGTAAACTCAACATTTTCATCGTGGTAAAGTACACGAACGAACAATGTATGCAAATTATTTAAATGTACTACCGAAATTCGGAGTCGGTGACCGCAATTTTAAGAGCGTTAACTTCGGTGGGCGGTGGTGCAATGGTTAGTGTGTGCGGCTCTTGTACATGAGATCCTGGGTACGAACCCTGCTCTGACTACCTTCAAATTTCTTTCGTCGGCGGTCATCTCGCATAGTGACGGCGACACTATCGAGTATATAGCCATGAAAAAGCTTCTCAAAAATACCGTTCGGAATCGGTGTAAAACTGTAGGTCCCAATCAGTGAGTGAAAACTGGAAAGCTCACAGCTCAGTGATTGTGAGAAGTTTGTCCCCTGTCCCTTCATGGGATGTAATGGGAAACCATTTTCAACTTCAATTTGCGGTCGTTATTCTCGCCCTAGTAGACAAGCAATAACAAGTTTAGTGCAAAAATTTGAGTCTACATATTCATTGTGTGATTGTGCAATGCCAGTGAGACAACGGGTTGGTCGAAGTGACGATCCAAATCAATCGATTCCGCAGTGTTCTCAACAATTGATCTTGGTTTACACCCATACAAGATCAAGCTGACTCAAAAATTGAAGCCGATGGGCCATTTGACGCGCCGTACGTTCTCCGATTGGGCTCTGGAGAAAATGCGCCAAGATGATGAATTTCATCGCAGTGACGAAGGCTATTTTTGGCTCAATGGGTTCGTCAATAAGCAAACTATGAGTTATTGGTGTGGTGAAAATCCACATGTGTTTCTTGAATCACCACCTCATCCACAAAAAATAACTATTTGGTGCGGTTTGAATGCCGGCGGCGTCATTGGGCCATATTTGTTCGTCGACAATACTGGTCGTCATGTTACTGTGAATGGCGATCGTTATCGCGCCATGGTTACCGATTATTTTTGGCCCGAATTGGAAAACCTATTACTTGGACGACATTTGGTTTCAACAGGACGGTGCCACAAGCCACACAGCACACGTTACAATTGATTAAGTTTGGTGAGCGTGTTATCTCAAGAAATGGACCAGTCAATTGGCCGCCTCGTTCGTGCGATTTAACGCCTCTAGACTTTTTTCTTTGGGGCTACGTCAAATCATTGGTCTATGCCAACAAGCCGACGACGTTGGAAGAACTCAGAGCCAACAACGGCCGTTACGGCAGAAATGTGTGACCGAGGCCTCGAAAATTGGGTCAAAAGAATCCACCGCTGTCGACGTGCTCGCCGTGACCATGTGAACGAAGTCGAGTTCTATTCAGAAATGTTTTGATTGTATTTCATCATAAAGTTTTGGAAATATCTCAAATGGTTTGCGTTTTATTTTAAAAAAAAGTTGTCAAGGCCTAATTGGAAAACCCTTTATAAAACTTGGCAACCCTAAAAGGCGCACAACATAAAATTAACATATTGCCAAATTTTTAACAGAAATTCATCATCTACCCTTAGCCACCTATTGGAAATCATCATTTTCTTCTTGCAACATCATGGTGTATATGGCTTTGACTTGATCGTGTGAATGGCATTTAATTGAAAGGTTAATTTGAGCGCCATCAAACTATTGTTAATTAATTGTTAATAAGTAAATCGATCAAGATATGGACAATTATTTTTTCTAAAACTAAAATGAGAGCTATAACAATGATCAAATTTGTTAGATTTGACGCGTTCATAGTTCATATGCAAAACAGTAGACGGCGCTCCTTATTATTATGGACGTCATTTGTTAATAGACTATTTGTAGTGCCAGCTAAAAACATTTCAGTATGTAAATTAAATGAAGGTTTACCTGGACCAACACTTTAAAAAAATTAGTCATTACCATAATTATTTTTTCTTTTACCTAACTGATCTGTAACTGAATGAAACATTAGGATGATGGTATGGACTCTTCCAAGTACTTTAGGATTTTGTTAAATTCGAAAAAAAATCCTTTCGCATTAAATTCATCAACAACGAAAGCAACTCTTGTCATTTTATCGTCCAAATAGATATCTGAAAATAATACGATGAGCCTGAGCAAATTTAAAAAATTATGTTACTAAAATCCTTCTGTTTCTGTACTACCGTGCAAGGAAGATAATGAGACGAAAATATACCATCGATTTTTGTCATATTCTTTTCTTAATGTTTCCCAGAGAGGTGTCAAAGAGTCGTAAGACCTAAAATACTGCTGAAGGCTATAATCAAAAATTGCACCCAGTTAGGAAATATGGTCGAGAAATTGAACCGGTAACTGTGATTCAGAGGTAAGATGTATTTGGGGTTATAAAAATAGGTCGATGAAGCGGATTGTTATTGCCACATACTTGTAATGGGTATTTTTTAACTGCATGCGAACTATCGATAATCATGGTTTCACAGCTGAGAATGTCAAACTGTGTTGACATTTCTCTCCAGTAAGGTTTGGCAAGTCGCTTCCAAATTGTGGGAATTAACTTTGGAAAAAATGAATTTGTTCTCGTAGTTCATGAGCATTTTATTTTATCAAAGAATGATGTTTAGTGATAAAGCTCATTTCTGGTTAAGTGGGTACGTCAATAAGCAAAACTGCCATATTTGAAGTGAAGAAAATCCTCAAGTCGTTAACGAATCACCATTACATCCATTTTAAATTGTGGTATGAATTGCTCATACATCAACCAAAAATTAAAATTTACTGTTTGGTGCGGTTTACACGCTGGCGGCTTCATCGGTCCTTATTTCTTTCGAAATGAACAAAGAGTAGCCGTTACGATGAATGGCGAGCGCTATCGAGCCATGCTGGCTGAAGTTTTGATTCCAAAAATTAATCAGCTAAACATAACGACATTTGGTTCCAACAAGACGGTGCAACTTGCCATAGAACACACTTAACAATCGGTTAATTGCAAAAACAATTCGGTGACAACTTTATTTCCAGAAGTGGTCCTGTTCATTGACCCCCTCGTTCGTGTCATTTAAAGCCTCTGAATTACTTTTTATGGAGCTATGTTAAGGCATTGAGTTATACCGACAACTCTTGAAGCATTGGAAGCCAATATTCAAATCGCCATTGACGCCATACGGCCAGATTTATTTTGAAAAAGTAGTCAAAAATTGGACTGATCTACTGGACCATGTAACTCGTAGCCGTGGCGGACATATGCCGGAAATAAAATCTAAAAAGATTATAAAATAAATTCCATTCCAACAATATTTTTGTCTTGCATTATCATTTTAAGTTCTCATGCAACTAAAAAAAAAACACTCGTTACTTTGATTCGAGTTCTAAAGATTTTCGTTAAATTGTTGCATATTACATACATGGGACAAATTAGTTATATGGCAATTATAATTTATTGTTAAATTTGAATTACTTCTACAAATGAAAATTCAAAAAAAATTATATACCATTGGCAGTTGTACTTATTTTCAAAGCGTTTTCTTCATATCTGGCAGTTTTGATTCTCAAATATTTTATACAGTATAGGTTTATGAATTTGAAAGTACAACGAGGCAATACCTATCGAAGCCACAAACCTCTACACATAAAATACTATAAAACCGAATTTCCAAGCAGTCAAACAAATTCAAAATACTTAAAAGCATAGATAAAGGAAATAAGTAGATATCGCACAGGCGTTGTCAAGTACTACCACTAGGTGCTGTGTTGTTGTTTTTTTAACTCTCATTGAAGTTTCTCATAACTTTCATTGACGTTTATTCAACAAACAGTGTGGGAAATTTGACACATACAAAAAAAGTATAATTTTCCAGGTTGTGTTATTCGAACAACTAACTTAATTTTTTTTATGTCGTTGTGTTCTCCAGTTTCAAGTTAAAATTTTGTTATTTTGATTGTATCTTTTGGTTTAATGTTATTGTTGGTGTTCGTTTGTGCTGAATTTGAGAGCATCGGACCACAAAACAAAAACAAAATCCCTGTTGATGTTGCCTACCATACCTATTGTTAGCACCTGTTCTAAATATATCTTGCAAGGTATATTTTGTTTGGGATCAAACGTTGTAATTATTGCATCCAGCTCCGTCTAACAAAATATCCCATTGAACAAGTAATTTCCAAAGGCATTCTTACTTCCTTTATCTATGCTTAAAAGTATTCCCAAATTTTATAACATTTGGCATCCGATTCCACAACCTGCATTTGCATTGCCAATGTTAATTCTTTTAATTAATTAAAAATAAAAATTCTTTTATTTAATTAAAATCCAATGTCAATTAAAAAATTCCAACGCACGTATGTATATTACAATTAATCGAAAATATTTTAACATTATTTTTTGCTTTAAACTATTTTATTTTTTGTGTCACTTTCTTCCTTGCATTGAATTGAATTTAAGTGAACACAATATTTTTAAATCGTCTCAGTCACACCTCCAGTGGCGGTAAGTTATCCTACTGGGCCTGGAACAACCCATGAAATTTTAGAAGCTAGTAATGCTCCCCCGCCAATTATAAATTCTTGAATCACGAGTCAAATAATTTTCTCAACAAAACGCGGTACAAGCTGATTTTTATAGGTTATGTCGAAGAACGTTTTGAATATCGTTCGATTAGTCCTCGCAAACAAAGAGATAAACGAATGAAATTTATAAATGCATTGGTCTTCCAGTCTCCGCACATGGAGGCTCGATGTTGGAGTTGCGTCTCCCACTAAGCGAAGCTAAATTCAACAATAACGAAAATCTGGTTTCTTTCTTCTTATACCGTTTGGACATCTACTTTGACAATATAATGTAATACACACCTAGCCCATATATTTTGCACTCGGCCTGGCAAGACCCTCTAGGTAGGTTTAACGTCTCGCAAGTACCCGATTAGCCTACACGTTTTTAGAAATTTTATTTAATTATTGCTGAAAATCTTAAAAAATATTTGAAATATTTAAAATTTTTACACTAAGGTAAAGCGACATCTATCGGGAAATTTCTGCATAAATATGTTTTTTACAACTCCATATCTTATAAATACCACGATGTTGGGAGATGCAAAATTGTTGAATTATGGTGGCCGATTGAAGTAGATGGTGCTATCGTCGCGGTGAATTAACAGATTGTTAACAGTGACAAGCTGAAATTTGTTTACAGAGTTGCCAACTCAATAGAAATTCACCATCTACTCTGAGCCACTTATTGGAAATCATCATTTTCTTCTTTCAACATCTTGGTATATAGATATGACTTTGTTTATAAAAAAAACTATTTTTAATTTTTTATATAAATAACATTTAGGAAAATACAACAATAATAGCCAACGACGATTCCCAACGAAGTCTTAAAAATTTCGCATATTTTTGCTGTTGTGATAAGTGGAATAGATTAATTTTGGTTTCATAAAGCGCCATCTGTTGGGGAGCGGTTATTTATGCAGCGTCTAAAATTTGTTTTGAAACCCTAACCTAACCGTAATTATCGTCGTTTCAGTAGAAAAATAATTATAATAATCCAACGATGATTTTCAATAAAACCCCATACAATTTTTAAATATACAATTTCACGTAGCTCTGGGATCTTTTTCATATAAGGAGAATTGAGGAGTCCACTGGAATTGATTAGCTTATTATATAAGCCTTTGTTGACGTCTTTGGTTCCACCTGTACCTTTAGTTAGCGTGATCAACGAATCTATAATTGCATAGATTTTGGTTGGAGCTTCGGCTTGTATTGAAAGTTTTTATTTAAAAACTTTTGTTTTACCTTTTTGTTTATGAAGTATTTTGAAATTTTCACGATATCATTAAAGCTCATCACTCTGGAAAGGGAAGATTGCACACGGCATAGGTGGAAATATAACATGTATCAAACTTCAAAAAGCTGTGTAAAAGCTAACCTTAAGAAAATCTTTGGTTTGATAATTGATTGTGTATCATTACAAAAACCATTGGATAATTTGAAATAATATGTGCATTAGAGTCGATTTCTTTTAAATTCAAATAGCGCCGCACAGTGGTTCAGAATCAAATTCCATCGGTCAAAATGAAATACATATCATTTGATCTAGTAAACATTTGTAAGTTCTGTAAAACACCGATTGTAGGCAAGTAGTCTAGGGTTTTTGCGTTATATCAACATTCAAAAACGTACAGTGGAGTTGACTAATTGACTAATTTTAGATTTTTTTTCGATTTCCAGGAAAACAAAAATTGTCGGTTTTTTTCTTTTATGTTTTCAAATTTTTTCAAATACTATATGTTTTGAAATATTTAGAAACACCGAACTGTATTTTGTTTAAGCAAAATTAAGCTGTCATATTAAAGCCACCACCCAATCACTCTTTTTAAGAGAGACCAATTGAGTGCAATGTCTTTAAAGCTAAATGAGATGTAGTTCAAGTAGTTCGAAATAATATATCAACATTGTTTGGTTTTCAAAATTCCAAAAAAGCAAATATCTGTAATACGAAAATGCATGTAAATTTTTTTGCGCATTATGAACAATTATGTCAAAACATCTTAAACAAACATAACAAGAAAACACCAACATTTTTATTTTCTTGTAAAAACAAAAAAAATCAAAACTTAGTCAACTTTGGAAATTTTTCTGAAATATACCTCACTGTGGGATTTTCAATGTTGGTATGTCGCAATAATCCTTGACTACTTGCCTATAATCGACTTTTTACAGAACTTCAAAATGTTTACAAGATCAAATTATGTTGAATTTTGGCCAATGGAAATCTATTCTGAACCACTGTGCGCCGGCGGAATTATGTGGACACTTGATGTAAAAATTTAATGCCGTAAATTTTGAGAAAATTTAACAACATTAAAACGAGGTTAAAGTTCAAATTTTAAAAAACTACAATCACCTTAAAGAAAATCACAATTTGGTACATTTATTTCATTGTCCTTATTATTTATTTGTTGACAATTTGGAGGAAATCAGACAACGTTAACATGTGGCTCCTCGAGGTAAACATTCCTATTTAATTTCTCAACATTTTTAAATTTGACCTAGCGGCTCTACGTGCTAATGTGGTCTGATTTTCTCTAAAATGTTCACCAGTTAAACTATAAATATAGTGTTATAGTTTCACCATGTTTCATAAAAATCCTTCGAAAAATTAGTAATTTTCCAGGATGTGTTTGTTAAAGTGAATGGTGTCCTAATATTGGGCGTGGAAGAGACACGACTTAACGTTGTTTAACTGTCGCCTAATTTGCGGCACACTATTTTTACTTCAAGTAACATTATTCCGTCCGGCGCTCTGTGAATTTCAAAAATAAAGAAAAAATGCCGATCTAATATGCATAGATACCATTTCAAAAGCTTTTCATCATATTAATTTTTTAGGAGATTTCAAAAAATTATCAAGTCTGACAGACCGGTCAGATGTTCTGTTATTCATTTCCCTCTCGGTCCAGACTATGCGATCAAGTATGCCCCAACACGTTTGTTTAACAGATCGTTGGACTAAATAGGACTTTAGGGGCATATTTAAACATACTGGCGGTGGCTTTAGGTGAGTTTAACTATAAATAGCTGGCATAGTTAACGATCTTTTCAATAATAAACATCGAGTAATAACAGCTCATTTACGTGGTCTCTTGAAGAAGACTCCCAATCCACGCTGGTACACAAATCAAGTCGTTGTTGGCATAAATTCGAACAATGTTGATAGAGACATGTAATTTTGCCTGTTTGTAAGGCATTGAAAAAATACGAATTTCACAATTATTTGGGATGATCGGGCCACGCCCACTCAAATGCCCAAAGGAGTTACAAGTCTAAGTACGTATAAATTTTAAAAAAAATTTGTGTATGACCTTTATTGACTCCTAATATCATTTGGAAAATTTTGATCGATGTTGATATGTATGTTCAAAATAATCTGTGACAGTACCATAGCATATAGGGTACCCATTTAATCAGGGTTTTTGATTAATCGGTTAATCGTTAATCGAAAATTTCAATCTGACAATTAACCGAACAAAATTCAATCAAGTTATTCGATTAATCGATTATTCGAATAAAATAAAACAAAAAAAAGAACACAGTGTTCAAACATTGTACTAGGCGCATTTATTAAAACAAAACAAAACGTAACAAGAGCAACTTCATTATATAAATTGTATGTAGGTACAATTCACAAATCGTAGTTGCAGCAGCAACATGAAAATTTAGTGACTTTTGGTGCCAAGCCAAAATTAAGAAAATCTCAACGTTTTGACCCAAAAGTGTCACGCCTTCGGGTACCTCCCATACAAAGGTAGGGTCGCTCTAAAACTATATCACAATATAACACCCTAATGGATTGATAAATTTTGACCAAATTTTGCAAAACGTAATTTTTGACTATTATCCATATTGTACATAGTTTGAGCAGAATCGAACCACGCTTTTTGCTACCCCCATAAAAAGAGACCAGTTTGTCTTAAATTTTATGAACCAATTTTGAGACAATTTTTTGTTATTAACATACAGTATATGAGACAAAGCTCTGTGCGACGCTTTCTCTCAATAAACTATCAAATCTGTTCGAATTGTGTGTAAAGTTATGAAATATCGTTGGCAAGGCTCGTTCACAATTATAGCAACAAATTCAACAGGCGTTCACAATGCAAGCGACAAATTTGTTCGAATAAGTTCGAAAAACAGCTGACTGGCAACATTGTTTACATTATACATCAGTATACATATTTAGGGATTGAAAACCATGGAGAATTGCAATACATACGAAAAAGCAAACAGTAAAAAATAGAAAATTTAAATGTGAGACACGGACCTCAGATTTGTACCACTACCCGGAGCAAAAAGTATTAAGTGTTTTTCTTTAGAAAACTTTTCAAATTTTTCTATAGAAGAGTTTTAAAATTTTTCTATAGAAAAGTTGTCAAATTTTTCTATAGAAATGTTTTAAAATTATTCTATAGAAAAATTGTAAAATTTTATAGAAATCTTTTAAAATTTTTCTATAAAATTGTTTTAAAATTATTCTATAGAAATTTTTTGAACTTTTTCTATACAAATGTTCTCAAATTTTTTTATAGAAAAGTTTTCAAATTTTTCTATAGAAGAGTTTCAAAATTTTTCTATAGAAAAGTTGTCAAATTTTTCTATAGAAATATTTTAAAATTTTTCTTTAGAAAACTTTTAAAATTTTTCTTTAGAAAACTTTTAAAATTTTTCTATAGAAATGTTTTAAAAATTTTCTATAGAAAAATTGTAAAATTTTATAGAAATCTTTTAAAATTTTTCTATAGAAATGTTTTAAAATTTTTCTTTAGAAAAGTTTTAAAATTGTTCTAAAGAATTGTTTTCAAATTTTTCTATAGAAATCTTCTCAAATTTTTCTATAGAAATATTCTCAAATTTTTCTATAGAAAAGTTTAGAATAGTTTTAAAATTTTTCTATAGAAATATTTTAAAATTTTTCTATAGAAATATTTTCAAATTTTTCTTTAGAAATGTTTTCAAATTTTTCTATAGAAATGTTTAGAAACTTAAGTTCCATAATATGTCATGGCTTTGGACGGTTTCGATAAACCTGAAAATGTTAGCTTTTTTTAATCTTTTTTCTTTTGTTTATTAATAAAATTGGCGCGAACTACACTTACTACAAACAACTACACATTTCACATTTGCATCAGCTGATATGTTCGAAAGCCAGCGACAGTGCTGTATTCCTCGTAATAAAAAATTATAATTCTATGTGAAATTATTGTTATTGGCAGATTCTACAGATAATATTATTTATCAAAATGTTTGTTTTGATACAAAATGTTTACATTTTCATTCATACTTTCAAGTTTTAAAACAAAATTCGAAGTAGAGCGCCCCTAGCGGTCAGTAGAATAAACTGATTCGCACAAATTTCAATTTGAAGTAGAAGTAGAACCTACTTCTATGACAAATTTGAATTCCAATTTCACGAAAAACATGCGACGGCATTATATGCAATACTGTGAGTGGGAACGAGAAGGCTTGAATTACAAATCCGTTGCTGCCATTGTGAACGCTACTTAACAGTAGGAAACTCAAGTAGATGTAAAGAGTTTCCACACTACATAAAACGAAAAACAGCAATTTCATTATAAAACAAGTATTCTGTTCAAATCGGAATGTCTGTTTTGTTTTATTGCCTATAATTACGTGTAACTGTGTGAGGTCCCTTTTAGGTTCAATATTATTTAATCAAAAACGTAGTTTAGTTGTTTTCCGAAATAGTTTTTTTTAAAACTTTTTAAGTTAATTTAAAACTTGGCAACTGTAAACGGCAAACAACATAACAATAACCTATTGTCAATTTTAACAGAAATTCACCACATACCCTTAGCCACCTATTGGGAATCATCGTAATCTTCTTGCAAAATCTTCGTATGTCTTTATTAGTTAGTATTAGGGTAGATGGCGCTGTTTACGATATAAGCATAGATAAAGGAAATATCTATAAGTATATATTAGGGTAGCCATTAGGGTGTCCATTCAATTAATCATTATTCGGTTAATCGTGTTATAAAATTAACCGAACATTTTAATAATTGAATTTTTCGATTAACGATTAACTCGAACAAATCAGTGCGATTAATCGATTAATAAAATATAAGAACGTGTTAATGGCAGTCAGTCCGTCAGTCAGTCCGTTATGGCAGACATTTCGAACAGATTTGATAGCGTCGCACTATGCTTTGGCTCATAGATATAATTTAAAAAAATTGGCTCAAAATTGGTTAATTAAATTGGGTGTAATAGTCTGATGAAATTTCAAGACCCACTGGTGACTTTGTATGAGGGGTATAAAAATGCCTGGTCCTATTCTGATCGAACTATATACAATAAGGATAATAGTCAGAAAATTACGTTTTGCAAAATTTTTCTAAAAATTAATCAATCCAATAAGGAGTTATAGTGCGATATAATTTCAGAGCGACCCTACCCTTTGTATGGGAAGCACCCTACGGCACTTTTGGACCCAAACTTTGAAAGTTTTTAAAGTTTGGCTTGGTATCAAAAGTCACTAATTTTCATGTTGGTGCAACTACGATTTGTGAATTGTACCTACCTACATATACTTTATAATGAAGTTGCTTTTGTTACGTTTTGTTTTGTTTTCACAAATTTGCCTAGTACAATGTTTGAACACTGTGTTCTTTTTTGTTTTATTTTATTCGAATAATCGATTAATCGAGTAACTTGATTGCGTTTTGTTCGGTTAATTGTCAGATTGAAATTTACGATTAACGATTAACCGATTAATCAAAAAACACCATTAAATGGGTACCCTAATACATATGTATGCCGTGGTAGCATAGTATAGATTTGTTTATTTGCGTTACATGGGCAAATTAATTATATGATAATTATAATTTGTTGTTTAATTTGAATTTCCTGTCCAAATGCAAATTCAAAAAACTTTCAATATCATTGGCAACTGTACTTATTTTCAAAGCATTGCCTTCATATTGGCAATTTTGGTTTTCAAATATTTTATACAGTACAGGTTTATGAACTCGTACGAGGCAATACCTATCGAAACCACAAACCTCTACATATAAAATGCTTTAAAAAGAGAATTGCCAGCAGTCAAACAAATTCAAAATAATTAAAGGTATTCATTATAATTGGCATCTGATTCTACAACCTGAATTTACATTGCCTGAGCAAAAGCAAATTCAAAAGTTTTTAATTGCCATTGCGAACAATGGTAATTCCTTTGCATTTGCATTAGATAAAGTAATGCAAATTAAAATCTAATGCAAATTAAAAAACCCCATGATTTTTCACACAAATAATATTTGATTTATGTCGTTCTGTTTATTAAACGAATTTATTTTAATCAGGACCAATAAATAGAAAAACCTCAAAAAATTCGATTTGTAAGGAATTGGTCTTGGTTTACAAAATGGCGCATATACGATATGTTAGGGGACCCCTTTGCTAGCAGTCTGGCATTCACTGATTCATGCACAAGCGTCCACAAATATAACTTTTCCTCCATGTATAAGCAACTGATTTTATATTATTTTAAAAATGCTATATTACAAAGCACAGTACAACAAATTCGAAACAAAAACAAACTTTATTTTTCATAAAATATTTTTGTTCTAAGTCCCTCGCACTTTATTTCTTATATAACATGTAGACAATTTAATTTGAAATTCGCATTAATCTAGGGCCGCAGAAATAAAAACGCTTCAATTACGAGTAAATTATTTTTAAATTCGTGAAAAAAAACCCGTGACTTCTATAATGCTTCACTGAAATGATATTCCAAGAAAAGGGTTTTGTTTATGATTTCTAGATCCTCCACTATGTTAGATTTTAGGATATGTATCCTTTTTTTGGAAACGATTCCATTGTTTTTTAATTTATGCCAAAAAACAACTTGAGTTGAGACCAGTGTGCAATCTTCGAAACGATCGTCGTGTGAACGACAGATCAAGGAGTTGATTTATTCCAGAACATGTGATAGCTTTTTCGTCATGTACGTCTGAACGCCTTATTTTTCGAAAGATCCCAGAGTTTTTCCATTTTTGTACACAATTGTTGTTGTGGCCAACATTTGTCTTTAGCAATGTGACCTGTGAATTTGGAACATGCTAAACTTACCCATAACTTGAACTTCCAATGAACCGCGTGCAGAGTATCCTTCAACATTCTTGGCGACACAGGTATAGGTGGCTTGATCCGAGTTTCGTTCAACATTTTCAATGATTAGAGTGCCATTGGGGAAGACCTTTTGCTTGCGGTTAATGGGTAAAGCGCGATTATCTGGGAGAAAGAACGGAAAATAGATACGAAATATGTCAATAATATGTAAAATCTTTTTTGAAAGTAATATAAAGCTAATAAATAAGCATTATATTATTTAAAAAGGTCTTGAGCTTGAATAAATTTAGAAAAGTGTATGTCAATAAATAGTTAAAAAATTTGCTAAATAATAGTTAAAAAGATTGAAATCTTTGTGCAAATAGAGTCAGATTTGCAAATTTTAAGTTCAAAACTCTATATTTCAAGAATTCTACAAATCGTCTCGTCTAAAATTCCTTTAAGTTCATTTCTTACAACTTCGTCCAAGTTCAATCTCGGACCGTCTAAATGAAATCATCCATTAAAAGCCTTTCATGCTACGAAAACTTACCCCTGTATGCATTTGCATCCCCAGTTTCAGACTTTATTAAAAATGCTTTCCCTCTTCAATTATTTCTCCACAAATTCCCCCTAATTTCTTACCTCTTTCCCACACAATCGAATCGATGGGATATCCAGCTACAGGACAGGTTACAATCAAAGTTTCGCCGGCAACAATAGCTTTCTTTTCCATTTGACGAATGTAGGGCAAACCGTAGACATTCAATTTGGCCGAGTGCTCAGCCACGCCTACTTTACTCTTAGCAATACACTTGTAGAGACCACCATCGTTAGCCTGAACCGAGGTTATATTCAAATACGACACAACATCTCCATTGACGGTAACATATTGTCCAACTTGATAACGATCATTGTTTGCAATCTTCTTGCCGTCCAATTCCCAGGAGATTTCAGGTGTAGGATTACCGCCGGCGACACACTTCAAGAATACACTTGGTCCGGGTTCCATGGTTTCTTCTTGGAATGCTTGTCTTATCACGGGAGGATCAAAACGGCCACCCAATTTCAATTCTGCACTAGCTTCAGCCGACTCTTGATCATTACGTACGAAACACTGGTACATGCCCTTATCTTCTTTTTTAACGGATTCAATGCGTAGAATGGGATCACTGTGGCCCATAGCCTTGCCATCTTTCAACCAGCTGATAGTCTTAATGGGGTTACCAGTATATTGGCAAGTGAATACGGCGGGACGTCCAAAATCAACTGTCTGGGTGGGAGGATCAATTTTGGCCGATAAAGGAGCGGTAACAGTTAAAACAGTTTCGACCGATTCGCCACCCACAGAATTATTGACCACACACAAATATTTGCCAGAATCGTCGACGACAGCATCCTTAATGATCAGTGTTCCGGACACTTGTTTGACGCGATCATTCAATACCACAGCCTGTTTGCGGGTAGTGCCTTCAATGAATTTATACCATCTGGAATGGAATGGAAAATGAAATTATTAGTTGACTTGCCTTTCTGTGAGTAATGACGTATAAAAATGATCTTGAAAAAATGTCATATGAAATGCCAGCGTCTAATAATTCACGTCAATTCAAAACATCAAAAAAAGCACACTGAGATGTTATGATATGAGTAACGAAAAGGAAGCGATGATTTCATTGCTACATCTTGAAACTAAAAGCCAATGGTTCTAGAAAATTTGTAAGACCTGAATTGCATTCTATAATACCGAGCGCGCAGCTTAAATACTTACCTTGTCTGCTTTTTAATGTTCAAAACTTACCTGGAAGTTTTGGTGGAAAAGGCTGCAGTTATTTGAAATATTTCAATAGCATTTCATGTACACATCGTTTCAAGATCATTTTTATTTTCAACAACAAGAGCCCTAATATCCTAAGCGAGAAGATCCTGACTAATAGCGAAAGAGATCCTAGAAAACGGAGGAAATTTGGGAAGATCACTTCGAGAGCTGGGTAAAATTATGGAAAGAATTGGAAGAAGATGGGAATTTTCTAAATGCTCAATCCGATAGCCTAAGATGCTAGTGCTTTTCCCCTCAGATTTATTGTAAATTTAATTATGATATCTTTACTACAACTAAATAAATAAATCAATCTAAAATCCGGAATTTAAGTATAGAAAAATTTCTGCGGGTTCTTTTTTGGAAAAACTGCATCGAGGGTTTCTTCCGCTGAAAATGTTAAGGTTGTATTGAAAAATATCGTGAGGTTTTGACCTGATATCATCCCAACTTCGATATTATGATTATATTTTGAAACAAGTTAATTTTCTCAAAACAAATTAAGATCAGTGGGACGCACTATCTCGAAATACCTAAGCAAGCGAAATAAAATACGTATGGTTGTAATACTGCTCCTATGCCTCACTGGGTCGTCCATGTCGATCATTGTGACCTTTGGAGCATTTTAAAATGAAATCACTAACGACTGTACAAACGACTGTATGCTACAAAACTAGAAATACCAAAGGTTCAAGGCTTGGATAAAATAACCTACACCTAGGTTCAGAGCTTGGATAAAATAACCTACACCTAGATTTAAAGCTTGGATAAAAAATCATAGTATGTCAATAGGATTCAAGAGTCCGTAGACATGGTAAATCAGGGATCACACACGGCAATTTTACGTGCGCAAGTCTTGAGTTTATTGGAGAGAGAGAGGGGAAGAGCTTTAACTGAGAAAAACTAAAAACCATGAGCAACAATCTATCAAACTAAATTTTCAATGCTGCCGCTGAAACTAGGATCTATGTTAGAAATGGTCATATCAATAGGATTCATGAGGCCCTAGGGATCGCAGAATAGAAAACTTTAAAAATGAAAACATTTTCGTGCATGTCGATCCGATTTTGAAGTGTCTATAGATTTTGAAGACCCGAATAGATCGCAACTAAGGAATGTGCTAAAAGCAAAAGGAAAATGACTGAAAATTAATGATAAGTTGAGTCAAACCAGAAGATCTAGGTTCAAATACCAAAGATTTGCGTGATCTCGCTGGAAAAGATTGAAATCTCTTAAACTCGGTTCAAAAAGTGTTAAGCTACAGAAACCTTAATGAGCTTTAATAATTTCCCTAGTACATGAAGCCTAAAAACTCTAAATATCCAAATGCACATCCAGTCGATTCGGAATCTAAAGACTTTTTGACCACTTCACTTCTAATTGAGTTTACTAGTTTCCAGGTAAATATTTTGGCAATACTTTGATTCTGAAAGCACAAATGAATGTTTTCAATGGAATATTAAAGATCTGGTTTCATAATATGATTAGCTATTTCAATTTCAACTGAATTAAATTTTGAATCCTAATCTTTCTAAACTGTTTCGGAATCATTTCCCGTAAATTAAGGTGTTTTGGGTTTGACTTTCATGTAAACCTAGAGGCTGTTCTAGGATTCCAAAAGGGTTTCGAAGATAATCCGGCAGATGTCTAAGAGATTTGAAAATAAAAAACCGACAACAAATGTTCGTGCTATGTGGTCCATGAAAAAGGTTTTCGCTGAAGCGTAGACTTTAGTTACAAACAGGAAAACTCATATATGGGTTTCTTTAATTTGCATTGGATTTTAATTTGCATTACTTTATCTAATGCAAATGCAAAAGAATTACCATTTTTCGCAATGATATTAAAAATTTTGAATTTGCATTTGCCATACATGGGTTTTTTTAATTTGCATTGGATTTTAATTTGCATTACTTTATCTAATGCAAATGCAAAAGAATTACCATTGTTAACAATGGCAATTAAAAAATTTTTAATTTGCATTTGTTCAAGCAATGCAAATGCAGGTTGTGGAATCTGATACTAATTGTAATGAAATGTGGGAATGGTTTTCATTGTTTTGAATTAGTTTGACTGCTGGCAATTCTGATTTTAAAGTATTTTATATGTAGAGGTTTGTGGCTTTAATAGGTATTGCCATGTAGTACTTTCAAATTCATAAACCTGTACTGTATAAAATGTTTGAAAACCAAAATTGCCAGATATGAAGGAAATGCTATGAAAATAAGTATAATTGCCAATGGTATTTAAGGTTTTTTGAATTTGCATTTGGACAGGAAATTCAAATTAAACAAGAAATTATAATTGTCATATAATTAATTTGACCCATGTATGGCATTTGCTCAAGCAATGGAAATGCAGGTTGTGGAATCGGCTGTCAATTGAAATGAAATGTGGGAATGTTTTTAATTATTTTGAATTTGTTTGCCTGCTTGAAAAGCTTGTAGTACGAACTTCTCGTACATTAAAATTCAAAACTAACGGAAATATGGTCATTGCGAAAAATTCAAACTGGCAATTCTGTTCTTAAAGTATTTTATATGTAGAGGTTTGTGGCTTCGATAGGTATTGCCTGGTAGTACTTTCAAATTCATAAACCTGTACTGTATAAAATATTTGAAAATCAAAACTTCCAGATATGAAGGAAATGTTTTGAAAATAAGTACAATTGCCAATGGTATTTACATTTTTGTGAAACTACAAATAAAACTCCAAATTATAATTGTCGTATAGTTAATTTGCTCCACGTATGCCAAACCCTAATCAAACCTAAAATATCATCTTAAAGTTATAACCTAAAGCCTCATAGTATCTAAAAATAATTCTGTTCGACTTGGCATCCAGACCGTTTCGAAAGAGTTTCAGAATGTTCTTGAGTCAGTTTCAGTTTTATAGTATTTGGATTTCAGGTTAAAGTATAGGTAATCCTACAATTTCAAAGGAGTCTGGAAGATACTACTGCAGTTTTCTTACACATTTTGAAGATACTAGTAGTCCCAGTATAATATCTACAAGTATAATCCTACATTAGTCTGGGAATCTTAATGCCTCGAACCATTTTTTCAATAAGTTAACCATTGGCCCACACTTCAATTCCAATGTACTCATTTCAACATCAGTGAGCACTAGATATCTTTGCTATATTTTACCTATAAATCGGTACTGGATATGCTTGACCTGGACAAAATCCTACAAAGGTATCACCTCCAGGAACTTCATTGAATTCAATACTTTTTGTAGCAATACGGGGTTTAACGTGACCTATAGGTTCTGCAAGGTAAAGTATTCGGATAATCTTTGTTAATTAGATTTTGCAAAAACTGCCTGAATGTTTAACCTTAATTTAAAACTAATTATAACAATGATTATTATTATATTTATATGAATACCTAAAGACTGGCATTGGATATGCCTGAGCCTGACACAAAATCGCGAAACCATCACCCGAATTCATAGTATGCTCTTGCAAACGATCCCCAGAGACGCGAGGACCAACACTTGCTATAGGTTCTAAAGCAACGAAATGGATCAATCAAGATGGTTACAAAACTCTAAAATAAAACTGCCTGAATGTTATACGATATTTACGAATGGGCCCATGTTTTACTGTTGAGCCTAAGTGTAAAATGTTACCTAAATACCGGCGTCGGATACGATTGTCCCATACATACAATGGATAAATTTTCGGTCGATCCCCTAGTCATTTCTTGTAAGCGTCCACCAGTAATTTTGGGGCCCACACTACCCATAGGCTCTAAAATATTGGGACAAGTTTATACACATGTTTGAAAAGCTAACGAAAAACTGCCTGAATGTTTGATTTAACCTACAACTTCTTCAACCAACCTTATAAATGGCACTGGAAAAGCTTGAGCTTGACATAATAAAGCAAAACTGTGGCCGATTTCTTTGACAAATGTAAAACTTTTCGATTCGCCCGAAAAGGTGGGGGCTTTTGCGCCAACGGGTTCTAGAAAAATAAACGGAAATACACATCAGAAAAGCCTACGAGTAAAAGCTTTTTAATAACTGAAACATGAGCCTGAATGAGACGTAGGTAAAGCGTTTTTACATACTTTTTCATATTTTGGTGTACCAGCTTCAAAATTTTAACATGGAGTTGAACTTGAGATTTATTTAACAAAACAGCTTTTAAAAAATGTACAGTGTTTAACCTTAAAACTTGGCTTCGTGGTAAAGCTTTGATAAAAACTAACTTTACCTTGTAATTGGTACTGGATACGCTTGGGCTTGACACAACAAAGCAAAGCTTTGACCATAATGACGATAAATAGTGGAACTTGCCACATCACTTGAAAATGTAGGAGCTTTAGCACCCATAGGTTCTAAATGGAATAGATAAGTGTGCAAAAAAAATATAAAATGATGAATAAATTTTGTATATAACCCTAACCTAACAAGAACCAGTTGGTAGTGTGGACGGCATAAGGGCGGATTTATTGGTTTTGGTTCAATTTCAAAGTCACCACTTAGGCACAGGTCACATTGGCATTTTATTAACTCTTGTTTTCAGGAGCTTTCGTAGAAGTAGTATACACAATCAAATGGGCAGACCACACTAGGTAGCGCTTTCATTTTATGCGTTACCAACTACATCACGCGGCGTAGAAACCTCAAATGTTAAGTATCTATACCAAAAAGCTCTCTTCCTCTCATTTTGTGTGTCTCTTCCTCTCATTTTGTGTGTGTTTTTTTAAGAAGCGTATACGCCGTAGAGCATATATTTGGCAGCAGAGCTTTAAAAACGAGCGTCGACAAAAGGCTAGTGTGGACCGACCTTAGGCCGGGGCCACACTGGCGTTTTCTTGTCGCGCGTTCTCAAAAGCTCTAACGCAAAAAAAAGCACAACGTTGAGTTGTATACGTTGATTGTGTTTACTTCTACGAAAGCTTTTGAAAACGCGCGACAAGAAAACGCCAGTGTGGCCCAGGCCTTAACTAGCATTCCCCACTTAAATTAACTTTAAATGTGCAATGTGTGGCCGTCGGTGGTGCAATGGTAGTGTGCGCGCCTCTTGTACGTGACGGCGACACTCTCGAGTATTTAGCGATGAAAAAGCTTCTCAAAATACCGTTCGGAATCGGTTTGAAAACTGTAGGTCCCAATCAGTGAGTATAAAACTAGAAATCGCACAGCTCACTGGTTGTGAGAAACTCTCCCCAATTCCTTCATGGAATGTAATGGGAAACCATTTATTTTATTTTTTGTCCAGTGTTCATCATTTAAGTGCCTTGTATTATACCAGGTGTTGTGAGCTGCTAAAGTGAGATTTTAATTGGCAACTGTAAAAGTTGCTGTAAATGGTGCAATCTTCATAAAGTGTTTCGAATCTGATCCAGTTAGCGATAGCTAAGCCTTAAAGCTTCGAATATTTTCTCACATTTTCATGAAAGCTTGCTTACACCGTTGTCTGTAAGCATATTTTATTGACTGTACGTGACGCTTAATGTTACTCGAAAGCTTTCACAACTTTCACCCAACAGCTTTCGACTTTTCTTAAGTTAGTATAAAAGCACTAACTGGAGAACATTTGATAATAGTGCAGGAAATATGTAGATTTAAACCTTTAGTTATGTTTAATAACCTGATTCCCACTTACAATTTTTACAACTTTAATTGGACTAAGGAAGAGTTTCATGCTCATCATTTAAAAGCTCTCAGAAAATCTTCATATTAAATGACATTTAAATGACAAATCTCGGGCATTTAAAGTCCATATAAAAGGAGAATTTTCAACTGTGAAGCTGAGTATAAGAATCTTAAGAAAAACTAACAATATATAAAAGCTTTCAACTTAAAATACACTTTTCCAAACCCATAGATATCACATTCGTTTCTTAACTTTACCTTACAATTGGTACCGGATACGCTTGAGCTTGACATAACAGTGCAAAGCTTTGACCTGAATAACGCGTAATGGTCGAACTTGATACATCACTGGAGAAGGTAGGAGCTTTAGATCCCATGGGTTCTAAAAGAATTAAGAAAAGCATTGTTCAATGTAAATTGCCTATCAGGGAAACTAACTAGAACCGGTTGGTAGAGTTGCCACGTTTAACCTAATAGCTTTCTGCGCATGCTGTAGATTAGTGAAAGCCAGAGTTCGTATTTACAACCCCCCTCCCCCCCAAAAAGGGTTACCCATACACATCGCCGTGGGGAATGAGTAGTTAATGTTTACCCATTACCTATGGGGTATGGGGAAAATAAAAAAACATACCTACAGGAATAATAATGGGTTACCCAGGGTAACCCATTACCCACGAAATACGAACCTTACCTAAATCTATAACTAAATATTTGTATACCTAACCCTAATGAATACATCCAAATCATTGGATTTTCCTGACACAAAATAAATAATTCTCGACGAAGAAGATAATGCAGGAACATTTGTCGAAAAATTTTCTGCAAATAATGTGGTAAATTTTACCTGAAGTTTGAAGCCACATTAGGAGCTCTAAAACGTATATTATGGCCTATTAATCATTGTGAGCCAAACATGTTATATTGAATAGCAAACACAATATGTTTGGACACAAGTATACTATATTTGTTATGAACTATAAACACGTTCCGCATCCAAACAACAACAAAAAGGAAAAAAAATCAGCGTCCGAACTCTCTACAGATATGGTGCCTCTTTCCAATTGGCGGATGTCCTTGACAAATATAAGGCTGACATCACCGCCATACAGGAAATGCAATGGACGGGACAGGGATATATACGGCACAAGAACTGTGACATATATTACACCCGCCATGCACACGCTGAAAAATCTATTTATTTTTCGTTTGGATCCAAATATAACGTGTTTGTAGCTTGTCGCAAGTATACTATACTTGTGCCCAAACACATTGTTTTTTGCTATTCAATATAAAATTTTTGAGACACTATGATTAATGTGCTATAATATATGTTTTAGAGCCCCTAATGTTGCTTTTTTCTTTGTTGAAAACCGCTATAAACAAACAAAGAAACAATACAACAAAGAAACAATAAAGCAGCAGATCTTCAATTCATGAAAACAGTGCATACAAACATGTACATGTTTCCTGCAATATGTTGCTGGGGCTGATATTTTTCAGCATGCATAAAGACACGAATTTGGATGGGGATTCATAGTCGGCAAGAGACTTCGACATCTGGTCAGACATCTGACGGATGACAAAGACGAAAACGTTAAAGATGTACGATATTATATGAGCGCCTGGAGGAAATAATTGACCGCTGCTCAAGCCATGACATTAACATTTTCCTTGGAGATTTTAATGATAAAATACGAAGGGAAGATGCTCTTGGTTCAGTATAGTATTCAGTCAACACAACAACACCTCCGATTACGGATTCAGGCTGGTTAGCTTCGTGTCGACAAGAAACATGATAGTGAGTGCACGCTGAAAAATAACGGCCCCAGCAACATATTGCAGGAACCATGTACATGTTTGCAAGCATTGTTTTCGTTAATAGGAAATCTGCTGCTTGTTGTTTCTTTATTATCTGTCACGCTATTGTTTTCAGCAATTTTCAGCAAACAAAGTCACATTTGAGTCACAAATACATATATTATAACCTATTAATCAATGTGTTCCAAACCAATGTGTTCCACATTATGTTTGGACACACGTTGTATTTGCATCCAAACAACAAAAACTGACAAATGTTTCAGCATGTGGAACTAGCTTTCCACATAAAGATATCCATAAGGCAACCTGTATATCCCGTGATCAAAAGACATGAAACTAGATTGATCACGTGGCAATCGATGGAAGTCATGTCTCAAGCGTTTGTGGCCATGCGTGTGATGCGTGGTACAAATAAAGACTCGGATCGCACTCGGATATGAAAAACCATGTGGATATGAAAAGAATGTAGAGAATTTTCTGAGGAAAATGATGTTGCCCACAAGGCAACACTTCAGCCACTGGTAACGCATGCTGTGAGGGAACGATATAAGGAGAAGGGCTTTTTTCAAACGAAAAAAGCGTTTATGGAGGAGGAGAGGGACTGAAGATATCGAAACTTCTACCTAAAGGTAAAAAGCAAAGGTTATGGAATAAGGACCCCCACCTGTAAGGACAGAGATGGACATCTGGTCACGGACACGCAGAGTGTGCTGCAAACATGGAGGGAAAATTTCTTAATTTGGTCGATCCCGAAGGTAGCGCAAGAGACAAAATCATGCCAACCAGCCGAGCCAAAACGAGATCAGCACGATAATTGTTCGGCTTAAAAATAATAAAGTTGCAGGTGCCGATCGACTGCCGGCAGAGCTTTTTAAGGCCGGCGGCGATGAACTGGCAACGTGCATGCACCGGCTCATAAAAACGATTATGCTAAAGGAATGCATGCCCGATGATTGGAATCTGACTGGTCCATGTCCTGTGCTTAAGAAAGGCGATCCAAGTATGTGCACCAATTACCGCGGGATAATCCTTTTACCCATCGCATACAAGGTCCTGTCGAATTTGTTATATGAAAGTCTAAAGCCCATCTTAACGAACCTGATTGGACCATATCAGTGTGGCTTTAGACTTGGTTAATCCACGGCCAACTAGATATTCACACTACGACAAATCCTGGAGAAGGCCCAAGAAATGCAGATAGGCACTTACCCTATTTTTATCGACTACAAAGCTGCAATCGACAGTTCGATAGGACAGAAATTATTGGATGCCATGGCTGAGTTTGGTATCCCTGCGAAGCTGACATGACTTAGCGGGATGACACTGACCGACACGAAGTCTTCAGTGAAGATAGGCAAAAATCTAATAGAGCTATTTTCTACCAAGCGATGCTTCAGACAAGACGATAGTCTGTCAAGGGATCTCTTTAACATCCTAGTGGGGATAATCATATGGAAAGCAGCAGTAAACACGACTGGTCCGTCTTAAATAAAAGTCACATTCTGCTCGCGTAACAATTGGGCGAGGACTGCGGGATGTTACCGCGGCCTTTTCAAGAATTGAGAAGCAATCGGCAGAAGTGGGTGTGGAGATAAATCAGGCAAAACCAAGTTATTTGTTTAAACGAACAAAGAGTCTACTCGTTTGGGACGCTGCGTGACAACTATAAGTGGTAGATGATTTTGTCTACATTGGCTCCGGCGTAAACAAAAATAATAATGTCAGCCTGGAAATCAAGAGACGAGTATTGACCACAAACCGCTGCTACAATGCACTAAGCAAGCGCTTTAATGGCAAAGCCCTCTCCTGACGAACAAAGATCCAATTCTACCAGACACTGGTCCTATTTGACTTGGTCTATCGCACAGAATCCCGGGTAATGACACAAGCGCAGCAATATATTGTGGGAGTGTGCGAGAGAAAAATGCTCCGCAAAATATTTGGATCCATCATCGTTAACGGCGAGTACCGGCGTTGTATGAACCATGAGCTGTATAAGCAGTACAACAACATCGACGTAGTCAAGCGCGTCCAAATAGAACGAATGCGCTGGCTGGGATATGTTGTATGAATGGATGAAAATGCTGAAAACCGAAAAGTCTTCGGTAAAAAACTCGATGGGCGATGCAGGAGACGGCGACCAAAACCTCATTGGATGGACTAAATAAGGAGCTATTATCAAAACTTGGTGTGACGAACTATCTACGGAGCGCTTGGAATTATTTTGTACTCGTATGTGCGCCAATTGATGGATGAATATCTGTTATTCCTGCCAAATAAGAAGGAGAAGCTACCGTTTCTCTCGTTGAAATACTTTATTTACCTTAGGCAGTTACCTATGGAAAACCCCTATCATACACGCAAAGACAAAACTAGTTCATCCCAAACGAAATTTCAGATAACTGAAGCTCGTTTGGGGACTGTAGTTGGGAGCAACGAACTTTTGTTAAGCCATACTTGTCATTTCGTTTGGGAGAACCGAAAAATGTTTGCAGTAAACGAGTTCTGAGAAATAGACGCTAAAACCCCTTTGCTAGAAACGAAAAACTGTTCCATCAACTGTCCTTTCCATTACAGCAACCGAGTTGTAGTTACTCCAAATTTAAAAACGTCGCGAGATTCAAAAAACCTTTGCAGTAAACGAGTTGTGATAAATGCAAGCTTAATTAATTGTGTGTGATCATTTCCCGCATTCTCGTTTGGGGGCTGTAGTTAGGAGAAACGAACTTCTTTTAAGCCATACTTGTAATTTCGTTTGGGAGAACCTAAAAATGTTTGCAGTAAACGAGTTATGAGAAATAGAAGCTAAAAAACCCTTTGCTAGAAACGAAAAACTGTGCCATCAACTGTTCTTTCCATTACAGCAACCGAGTTGAGTACATGCTTAATTAATTGTGTGTGATCATTTTTAAGTGTATGCGTGTGTGTGTATGCCAAAAGTGTGGATAAAGACTGGAAAGAGAAATTTGTGTTCTTCGTAATCTGTGTTCTCATTAGGAAAATTGCTAACTTCAATTATCGCAAACGTTTTTCAAATTTGCGCCAAATGTAATTTTATACGCGTTTGATGCAAACAAGAACTCGTTTGCAACAACATGATACACATTTGCGATATACGCGTTTATTTGTGACAATTAGATGAACGGTTGCGATTAATAAATTAATACAAATCAATCAAAGTCTTGTTGCGGCAACCGAGCAATAAATGTTTTTTTCTTTGCGTGTCCAAATTTACCTAAACACCAGCACAGGTAAAGTTCAAAAAATATTTGCCTTGTTACTACCAGAATAAACTTTATGGCAAGGAAGAAAATACGGGAGCTTTTATAGAAAAACTTTATTCAGCCTAAGCAGTAACTTAGGTAAAAACATCCAAGCGAATTTACCTAAATACCGGCACAGGATACGCCTGAGCTTGACATAACATCACCAAATCTTTGCCTTGTTCCTCCCAGAAAGTACTACTTTTCATTGCTGATGGGAAAGCGGGAGCTTTTGACCCTAAGGGTTCTGTAAAAAGTTTAAATTTAGTGTTTATCGTTAACCTTAAGAGCTATCTTGAAACCAGTATGATTTAGGAAATTATTGAAAACTGCCTTTGGGTATATGTAGCTTGATGTAGGAAACCCCTTAGTTTGTCTTCTTTTCCACATTGACGAAAGAAAGCTTGGTAACCTTGTAAAAAAAATTCTAAAATCACCTAAACGCTGGCACAGGATATGCTTGAGCTGGACACAATAGTACAAAATCTTCAGCCTGGGCTTGCCAGAAAATGCTACCCTTAGAGGAAGTAGCAAATGCTGGAGCTTTGGCCCCCAAAGGTTCTAGAAATTTCGAAAAATTAATAATTTAACATACTCGTATTCAATCAATATTGAACAAATGCCTGAATGTTGGAAAATTATTTTGAAAACATATAATATCTATATTAAGGATGTGCAAATTATTGATTAATCAGGCATCCTGATTAATCGACATCTTGATTAATAGAATAATTGATTAATCATACGTCTTGATTAATAATATTTATGACTAATCGATTACTCTACATTTTGATTAATCAATATTGATGATTATTTGATTAATCTAAAAATTGATTAATCATAAATTTGAATAATTCAGTAATTCATGTGTTTAGGTTTTCTCAATTTGAATTTTTTCAACAACTTTCTTTACTTAAAATTTTCAAATGTCTCATTTTGCTTGTTGGTATAGTACTTATATATATTTGTATATTTTTCCAAATATGATTTGAATGGTGAACTCTATTCTTCAAATGTGATTAATAAATATTCAAATTAATTGGTTAATCAGATTTTTGATTAATCAGAATTTATGATTATTCCATTAAGTGATTAATCAAAACTTTGATTAATCGATTAATCGCACATATAAAAATGGGTTTCCCTTACATCCCATGAAGGGATTAGGGAGAGCTACTCACGAATTTTATCGCACATCCCTCTTCTACACACATGGTGTCAACATAAAAGCTTACAAAAAGCTTTCTTTACAAAAATCTTTTTTTTTTAAATAACAGTTCTTTTACCTAAAGAAAGGCACAGGAAATGCTTGTGCTTGACAGAGAAGTACAACATCTGAATAGCTTTTGCCCATTAAACTACTAATGTTGGAGACGGTATTAAATGTGGGAGCTTTAGCGCCTACAGGTTCTAAAATTCAATTTAAATAAAGTAAAATTAGAGGAAAAAGCTTTTTCAATATACATATCTCTAAAAACTGCCCCAATGTTTGACAAAGTAATAAATTCGATGGTTTCATAATTTTACCTAATAATAGGTACTGGATATGCTTGAGCTTGGCACAATAAAGCAAAACTCTGGCCTACGGCACGGGTGTATGAAAAAACATTCGAATCGGTGTTGAACGAGGGAGCTTTCGAGCCCATGGGTTCTAAAAGCAATATAATATAAAACGTTAAAGAGCCAACTGTACTTTTATATAAAAAAAACTTACTGAAAACTGCTTTAATGAGTCTTAGAGTCAACCTAGTAAAGCTTTACTAAAAAGCTTTCGAAAACAGCTGTTTACAAACACAAAAACCTTTTGTTATGTTTACCTTATGAATGGCACTGGAAAAGCTTGAGCTTGACATAATAGGGCAAAGCTTGAATTAATGGCACGCACAAACATGCTTACTTTGGAGTCGCTTGAAAATGTAGGGGCTTTAGCACCCACAGGTTCTATAAAATTAAATGAAAAATATTAAATTTAAAAAATTTTATATGAACTTTGAATTCCTTTTAAAGATTTTCAAATCTTAAATTTTTTGAAAACTGCCTTATACTGCACTCACAATCCAGCAGGATTTTCTCATTTGGAGATTTTGAGTAAATTAACAGTTGATTCCTGTATAGAAAAACAGATGTTTGGTTAAGCGAAATCCCCAAACACGAGATTTCGCTTGCAATGTATTCAGGACCTTAGGCCGAGCTTCACACTCGTCGTTGAAGAGCTTAATTTCAAAACTCACAGGAAATTTCATATTAAGTTCAAATTTCACTTTCGTCATTTAAAAGTTCAATTTAAAAGCTTACAGAATATTTGCATATTACATGACATTTAAATGACAAACATCGAGCATTTTATTCAATTAAAATGGAGAATGAAACTGAGCATTAATCACTTCAAAAGCTCTCAACAAACTTAAAGCTTTATAACCTTATTCATAAACGGTTATGAGCTGTTTGAGGAAAAAACGTCTCTCAAATCTCTCTCAACTTTTTATGAATAAGACGCTTAGGGCGAGTTTCACTCTCGTCATTTAAAAGCTCAATTTAAAAGCTCACTGAAAATTTTCATATTAAATGACAACCATCGGGCATTTAAATTACATTTAAATGGAGAATTTTGAACTGTGAAACTGGCAATTAATATTGTATTTCATAAAATCTGAATGTATTTTAAAATTATAAACGCTTTAATTTTTTGATACTGCCTTAGAAGTTTGTGAAACTTTTAATTTTTAAGAGCTTTTAATATTTTATGAATCTAAAAACAGCAATAGCTTTTACATACACTTATGTGTTAAGCCTTTTAGTCTATTTCTGATAAATTTACCTTATAAAGGGCACTGGAAAGGCTTGAGCTTGGCATAACAAGGCAAAGCTGGAGTTTTCGGCCCGCACAAATATGCTGCCTTTAGAGTCTGTTGAAAATGTAGGTGCTTTAGCACCAACAGGCTCTATAATGAAGAAATTATTGACAAATGTAAGAATAGTGATGGTAGATTTTAAGGCTAGAGTAGTTAGAACCAGTTGGGCAGTGGTAGGATCCGAAAATTAATCTTAATGACAACAGGACCTAGAGTTTAACCGCCATTTCTACCGATTGGAATTTGAAAATCTACTATGGGACTGAACTCTCTAGTAGTGCCGCCGTCGCTAGTTAAAATAACCGTCGCCGCAAGGAATGAAATAAGGTTGTCTCTATTGAAATTTGGAAAATTAAACCCATTTCTAGATTGTAAACGATTAATTTCAGTTTGTATTCCCCAGTGAGTTATTGTACGAGGGAGAATCAATAAGTCCGTGACTTTTCGAACTTCAGTCGTAGTTATATGAAATGCAACACTGCTCCCATCAAGTACCACCTGTTACGGTAAAAAAGTGATTTACTAACTTTCGTTGTGGTCGCACAAGTACAAATGACCTTGAACGTTCTGGACGGCCAATTGAGGTCAATACACCCGAAAATGTCGAAAAAATCTACGATATGGTATTGGCCGATCGAAGACTCAAAGTGCGTGAGATTGTTGATGCCATAGGCATTTCATATGACAGTGTGGTTTCGATTTTAAATGATCAGTTGGGTTTAAGAAAGCTGTCTGCAAGATGGGTGCCGCGTTTGCTCTCAATTGACCATAACCATAATCGTTGTTTTGGACTACGAATTGGTACCTCATTCGCCATATTCTCCGGATTTAGCACCCAGTGACTATTTCCTATTTCCAAACCTAAAGAAATGGCTCGGTGGAAAGAGATTTAGCTCCAACGATGAAATTATTGATCAAACAAATGCCTGTTTCATGGGCCTCGAAAAATTCTATTTTTTGGAAGGAATACAAAAATTGGAGAAACGTTGGACTAAGTGTATTGAGCTAAAAGGAGGTCATGTTGAAAAATAATTTTTTTTGAAAAAAAAAAACTGTGTTTCATTCAAAAAGTCACGGACTTATTGATCCGCCCGTATTATAAGTCTTAATTAAGTATTAAAGTTAGAACTCGTGGATTTAGTTTAATTGGAAGTTTAAGGATTTTGGAAAGAAGGAAATGTCTCGGAATGATTATTTTCAAGTTTCAAGTGAAAGATGAAATGGAAACTAGTTTAAGGTTATTCTTTGTTAAAGGGGCACTTTAATACTTAATCCTAATTGAATGCTCAAACTCCTGCAGACACCCTGAAAAATTGGTCCTTTTCTTGTTTGCATTGTATTTGCTATTCAAGATGTCTCAAACATCAATGTTTAATGTGTTATAATATACATATATGTGTTTGTGGTCCAAATACAGCTTCGATTGTGATACAGATACAGCTGTGTTTGGTGCACCGTTTACTTAATTTTTTTTGGCCTCTATACTCAATCCAGAGCAAACTAATAAAAGATGAACAAAAGGAGGTTGATCCCAGCCTAAGTTAATACTACATTATTCCTTCAGTCAGGGACTCATAAATATCCCTGTTTCTTATGTTGATTGATTTCTCGCTCATGAATATCCCTGAATTGAGTGTTTCTTATGTTGATTAATTTCTTGCGTTTTAGTTTTTTGCTTCGATTTTCTACTGATTGGACTTTGAAAATCTATAAGTATTATGTGACTGAACTCTGTAGTAGTGCCGCCGTCGCCGCAAGGAATGAAATAAGCTTGTCTCTAGGTACAACACCCCGTCCTTCTCTACAATGGACGCTTTCCCTAACACCGAAAGTAACCGATTAATTTACCTAAAATATGGTACCGGATATGCTTGAGCTTCGCACGTTAATGCAATAGCATCACCTAGTGGCACATATACAGTAAAAGTTGAGGCCACGCTTGGAAATGAGGGACCCTTTGATCCCAGAGGTTCTGAAAATTAAAAGTAAAACAACCTGAAATTTTATGAAAACTAAGAAAAACTGCCTGAATGTCTACGAGATAATTAACGATTAAAATCTTTACCTGAAAACAGGTACTGGATACGCTTGAGCCTGGCACGTTAGCGCTAATGTCGAACCAATTGCAGAGTGATGCGAGAACGTTTGTACCTCACCTGGAAATGCGGGTTTCTTGGAACCCATAGGTTCTGCAAAATTGTTTTACAAAATTACATATTTCGATTTATAAAGCATCTGACTAAATGTTGGGATTTGCAAAGATAAATTAAAATGTTAACTCTAAATAATTTGAATAACCAGTAAAGAGTAACCGATTATTTTTCCTAACTAGAGTTGGCGAAATATTTTAAAAAAAATCTTTAAAATCTGAAAAAGCTTATAAAATCTGCGAGTTAGAAGTAGGTTTGGAATGCGATTAATCTTTACCTTGTAATGGGTACCGGATACGCTTGAGCTTGGCACAATAATGCAAAACTAGAACTTTGAGGTTTTTTTACTTCAATTAATGTGTATTCCAAAGAAAATGTTGGAGCTTTGGCACCAATAGGTTCTATGTATGAAAGAGAACAGATTTTCAATAGTGAGTCATGGGTAATGTAATTAACTGAATGTTGGGTATTCGGATAGGAATTAATTATGCGGATTCATGGAAAAGGTATTTTCAAACCTTTCACTTAATTATTTTAAATTGTCGGGATTGTCGGTTCGCGGTTTTAGCGAAGGCTTAACTTACGCTTCTAACCCTTTAAGCTGCGAATTTATTAAAAGCTGAACGAATCATACCACTAATGGCCAGTTTTTCAGTCAGTGGTGATCTTCGTTTCTTAGTTAAATTGTGGTTAAACATCGAATTGTGTTTTTTAGTCATTGTTTAACTATGATTTAACCACCCAATGTTGGTTGGTTAACTTATAGTCAGAACCATATTATTTTGACAATCAAATTACTGACTGTCAAAGTGAGAAATGAAGATTGTATAAAATACATGTTTCAGATTTGCGTATTAGTACACATACGTTGAGTCTAGATCGTTAAATGATTACGCCTATATGGTTTTTCACACATTTGTGTTAAAATGACTTCGATTTTATGCATCTATTTCTTATTTTACATAATTCCATTTTGTTTGTTCCCCTTTGTTGTTTAGGTATTTCCGATAAGAATACAAGGGTTGCCATATTAGTTGACAATATGGCGACTTACATTAACTCACCACTGAAAAACAAAATGCAAAGTTAACCTCTAATTAACTTAGAATTAAGATTAAATAATCTGATAGTTAACTACCCACTTAAAAACGGGCCATAAATGGTTCTTGACGAATATTCGATGAGCTTTTAAATAACTATCCCAAAATGGATGTATGTTCGTAAATTAGGGTAAAAACTACAGAGTAATGATGTATAGAGACGCCATTGTTCTCATCTGACATTTCCTTTTACACTATTCGTGGTGCGGTATGTGCTACAGGCAGTTATTTGACGTAGATTGACTTAAACCAGGTGGAGACTTAAACCAGGTGGAATTTCAGTCGAGAAAGTGTACCTAATGAATGTGCCAACCATGCGAAGAGTGGTCAAAACATTTTAAGAAACTGGGTCGGTTATGGCCTATAAGACTCCTGTGCGTCAACGTACCGGTCGGTATCTTGAAAACATTAATGCTGTACACGAGAGTGTCGCCGAAAACCCGAAAACATCAATTTGGCATCGTCCTCAACAACTTAAAATTTCACGAAGTCCGCATTTACGTAGCGAATTTTGACTAAAGACCTCCATCTTCATGCGTACAAAATTCAGCTTACTCAGAAGCTCAAACAGACAGGCCATGGAAAGCGCCGGCAATTCGTGCAATGAGTAATGGAGCAAAGTGAAGTCCATGCCAATTTTTGAAAAAAAAAGTCATCTTCTCCGATGAAGCTCATTTCCATCTGAATGGCTTCGTGAATATTCAAAATTGTCGAAGTTGGGGCTCAGAAAATCCTCATGCAATTCACGAGAAACAAATGTACCCACAACAAGCAACTGTCTGGTGCGGATTTTTGAAGATGAGGCTAAAATTGCAGTGTCTGTGAACGGCATTCGTTACAGGAACATGATAACGGAGTTCTTGTGACCTCAACTGGACGGCATGGAACTGGACGACATGTGGTGTCTGCAACAAGGGGTCACCTACCATCGATCGATCGAAACAATCGATTTATTGCAGCAATGATTTCCAGAACAAATTATCTCAGGAAACTCTGATGTCAACTGACCACCAATATCATGCGATTTAACGCCGTGCAATTTGTTTCTTTGGCGTTTTGTGAAATCTCGAGTTTATGCGAATAAACCAGTAACAATTCCTAAGCTCAAATCAGAGATCCAAAGCGTCACCGGTGAGATACAGTCACATCTCCGTGAGATAGTCATGGAAAATTTCATGAAAAGAGTCTGTCTGTGATCAGAGCCGTGGGGGCCATTTGACGGATATTTCGGAATATGTCTGTTTTCTTTACAATTCAATAAGAAATCACAACTATCTCAAAAATACGTGTTTTTAGTTTAAAATGAAAAAGTGAATTTTTACTGAGACGCAAGATTTTCTACTAAATTTGTGATTTGTATGGGTGATACCTGAAGTGGCTGGCCCATAGACTAATTACACTATGCATCATTTTGCAACCTAAACATTTAGATACGCTTGAGACTCAAACAACTGATAGTTACTGGTGAGTGAAGAAAAACCCTAGTTGGGTGTGGTCTGATTGACTAAGGTTTTTTTTAATTGGCGTTTGAAGTTTTAGGCTTAGAAATGAACTTCTGATAAGAGAACACTTTTGGTAATGCCTACATCTGGAAAACTATTCACATATTTGCTCAAGTGCCTTCGACAAAGTTGTAGCTCGTGAACTGCCCTACAAAAAACCCTCAAAGTTTATTTAAAAAAATGCCACCTTCATGTTGAAAATTTTATAAATTTTAAAATAAAAACGGCGAAAATTTTATTTTTTTACATTTTAAAGTTTTTGATCATAAAGGTGGAATTTTTTGAATAAACGTTTTTTGTAGGGCAGTTCACGAGCGACAACTTTGCCGAAGACACCCAAGAAAAATCTTGAACAGTTGTCGAGATGTAGGCATTACTCTTATCAAAAATTAATTTCTAAGCCTAAAACTTCAAACGCCAATTTAAAAAAAAACCTTAGTCAATCAGACCAAACCCAGCTATGGTTTTTCTTCTCTCATCAGTAGCTTTCAGATTTTTTTGGTCTCAAGCGTATCAAATTTTGAGTGTCTCACTGTGTTATCATACTAGACTTAACATTTCTCTCAACAAATTTCTGGCATTTGGCCCGGTGTGACATGAACGTTGGATGTTGATAAGAATTACTTCAATAATACCAGATAGAGACAATGGTTTAAAACTCCCAACAAAATAACAACAACGGTATTTCGTTTTGTGTGTTAAAAATATTGTGTTACATACAACACAAATGTATACTTACAATAACAGTCAATAAAAAATTGTAAAACACATTTAAATTTCACAGTTTTTCACCAAAACGACATGAAATATTATACACTTTTCATATATACACTTTTCGTCAAACATCTCTCTATCACACCGACCGCACCACGAAGAGTGTGAAAGGAAACATCAGATGCGTCAAATATTCTCTCTAGTAAGATTTACTCAATGGACTGGCCATACCTAAAACTCCAGGCAGACTTACAGTAGGGTTCAACATGAGTCCTTCTATGCGTACCAATTTTCTGTAAATAATATCGGGCTACACTGTACGTGTTACTTGCACGTACTTTATTGACATATCGCGATATGATATCACAATTTTCGCTCTCGTATAAACATAGTATAACATTGGCTGGTGCAAGGGGTATCGATGAGACAGCTGATCAAGTAAGTACTTGGAGAACTTATAGAAAATATGCTTTCAAAGAAGAGACGGTGATAGGTGACTGGGTTGCGTTGTGCGATTTTCATACTTTTGCAGACGCATGTAAAACCAAAAGTTCAAAACACATCAACTGGGAATAAATTTTGCCAATTAAATCGATAAAAAGGGAATATTCTTTAAAAAGAATCCAAATTTAATGAAGTGTTAGAGTAAAATTATTTGTATAGATCCCAATTAGCACACAAATTGTTAAAATTAAAGATTTCTTTCATTCTCTATATGTTTTCCAAGTATTCCACGGACATTTTTCTAACATAAAACAGCTGTTGCACCATGTGTTGGCTGATGTCGTTCTGACGAATGTTGTGACTGCAAAAGTCATCGTCCATACGAATTTAATACCGTAAATCTCGATATTGCGAAAACCGCATTTTATTTATTCATGTCCTTACATCTTAACCGGTTATTGTGTTTGATAATCTCTCCTATAGAGTCAATAACCTTATTAACTATTTAAGTGAATTGCAAAGAAACTTGCGCTTTTGAACCTTAACTATTATCGACCTAAAAGGTCAATGTTAGTTGAATACAACACCCAAAAAGGTCACGCACGAGAGCGAATGAAACAGACAATCAAGGTCACCTCAGCAACAAGTTCAAACCTTCTATTCATGTTCAGACAATTTTGCAAAAAGACTCCCTTCCGGTCACACACACAACAAACGAATCGACCGATGGAGACAGAAGACATGTGCGAAAACAATAAAAGTAAGTGAACGAACAACAACAGCAATAATGCAAACTCCCTAACAAGTATTAACGAAAGTGAATACATAACATGAACCCACCATACCCACATAAACGGCGCGACCACCACATCCACCTCTTTTAACTGCTCACTCACTCACCTCTACCACGATTTTCTACAACCGGCATTAACGCCATTTTTGCTACTGTACTATAAAACACACAAAAGACTGACCTAAAAACGTGCAGAAAGACTGAACATGTTAAAATTCATTGATAAACTTGTGTGGAGGGATGTGTGTGAGTTTACTATAAAGAAACAGAAAGTTAAGTGATTGTATACCTCTCTCTTTCGTGTACATATGTTGATGATGTGTTTTGCAATTATGTTATATTTCCATCTTCTAAACAAAACCTCATACCTCGTAAATGCCCACGATGGTTTAACGAATGGCGTTGAAAAATGAAGCCGGCAATAACGAACCAACAGGTAGTTGCTTCGTCTTTTTGTTTTAAGGGGCAATTGTTATGGGAAATTTTCTCTGCTCGCACATGCGCTCTCGGGCAAAGAGGAAAAGAGAAAACCTAATGTTTTGAATAAAAAGAGATCACTAGCTGTTGAGAAACAGCTGTTTAGTTTAACGAATGAGAAGGGGAAGGGAGTGTCGACAACAAGAGAACCGCTATTTTTTGTTTACTTCATAAATTGGCACAACAAAAACAATACCGGGTTATATGTTTAGTGTGAGTTGTTGATGGGGGCATTTTGGTTGACTTGCACGTGTGTGTGGGAGAGTAAGAACACAAAAAGAGTTTGCATGAATATGGCTGATGTCTGCTTCTTGTTTGTTGTTGGTGTGTACATGTGGAAGTATTAGTGTTGGTGGGGAGCCATGTAAACAATTCTACTTTGTTTTTGTTTTTTTTTTTTTGCTGTAGTTTTTTGCCTTTTATTGACAAAACTCAAAAGCTGTCTACAATCATGTTACGACTCTTTGTGATGACTCGTTTTGTATTGTGTGTGTTTCTTTACTTTGTTTTTGTGTTCTTTCATTCTATTTTCTCTTCGTATTATTTTTATGCCGGCTACGCCGCCAGATGGAGTGAGCAGTCGTAAAATAAAAACGTGATTTTATAAATTGTTAGGTTTTTGTACCCCATATACAGGAGACAGACGGCAGCCGCGGGTGGTGATAGAGTTTGCGTACGACAAACAAATTCATGAATGAAATATAATATAAATATTGTAGCCAATATCTGCTGTAGATTAAATTGTTTATTAAGCAATGCGTTTTTTTTGCATTCATTCTATTTTTAGAACAAGAGTTTTTCCAGAAACCGGGTGAAATAGGAAATGCCAACGAAATATATCATAGCACCATTTCGTATACAAGACATTTGATAACGTGAAACTCAGGCATCTTCATTTAGGAAATCGTTAGATATATTGAAAATCAAGCAATTGAATGGTGAAATCAGTATCAAAACGTTCATAACTATCAGTAGAGAAAAACTGATATGGAGAAATATCTGAAATCTTACTACTTTTTCCAATCAACATCGTCGAGATAAGATGAACAAAAATTTTAATATTTTTCAATATCTCAATTTGAACGTTTATACTACAGCTCATATTGTGATATCATATCGCTATACACTGAAAGAAAAAGCTTCATCAAACTTATGAATTTCTCATTTTCTAACCTACGATAGATTTCATTGAATTGATGAAGAACATTTGATCAATCTTTCATCCATATGTCATCAACAGTTTAAGCTGATTCAACGACAATGTTACATCAATTTGATGTACAAGGTGTTTCAAAAGAAGTCATCCGATGTTGTTTGACTCTCATTTTGTTTCTAAATGAAAAACTTCGATTCTGTTTTTTGATTATGTTTATTTGAACCTTTAGAATTTTATTGTTTAAGTTGAGAAGATGATATCGGTTAAATGGGCGCCGTCACAATTGATTACCCTACGGGCTCGTTTTATGGCATTTTTGTTCATAATGATTTGAAAATGATAATGAGCGATGAGGCTCATTTCCACCTTAGCGGGTACGTGAACTATATATCTCGGAAACCAATTGGAATTTCAAAAATGTTGAACAATTTTAATTGTTTCTATCTTTTTCACCATTTCGCAAAATTACAACTCTTGTCGAAAATTTGGGCCGAAAATGGTGCAAAAAATAGAAAAAATTCAAAATTTTTGGGGTTAGTGCAAGCACTAGGGCTAAGCAAGCACTTTGGAGATAAAGCCCTCTCTCGAGTAACAAAAGTCCAGCTATACCAGACCTGTCTTGCTTTCTGGCACAGAATCCTGGGTCAGACGACACATCTCTAGGAGTCTTCGACAGAAAACTACTTCGAAAAATTTATGGCGCTATAGTACACAACGGCGAGTTTCGGCGACGCATGAACGCATGAATATCCCGACATTGACATAGTTAAGCGGATCAAGATAACACGATTGCGCTGGCAAGGTCATGTCTGTAGAATGGATGAAGACGACCCAGAACGAAGGGTTTTCGAAACCGAACTCGAAGGAAGACGAAAAATAGGAAAACCAAGACTCCGCTGAAGGGTTCAGGTTGACGAATCCCTGCGTTCACTTGGTATTGCCAACTGGAGAAATAAAGCAAAAGATCGAACTGTTTGGCGAAATATGTTATCTTCGATTTGTAAGGTCCCTGACCCCCCGGGGTTGTTCGAGACCAGGTAAGTAAGTAAGTAAGTATATCTCGGAAACCAATTGGAATATTTTGTTTTCCCGGCTTCGGCACAATTATACCTATAGGCTTAGTTTACTTTTATTGACTATTTTCAAACCTCATGAGGTCAGACGTCTTACACATATTAATTAAACAAGCAAATTAAACAAATTTCAACATATTCTTCCAACTGGCTCTATCCTTAATTAAACAAACAAATTAAACAAATTTCAACATATTCTTCCAACTGGCTCTATCCTTCGCCTTTTCTCGCCAGTTGGTAACTCCAAGGATACGGAGGGATTCTTCTGACTGGTCTTTCCAGCGGAGTCTATAGACAAGGAGGAAAAAAAGCGTAAAACAAAATAACCCCAAAAAACTGCATCTAGTACCCAAAATTTTAATTTTTCACCATTTTTGCATTTTCGCAAAAACGCAATTCTTGTCGAAAATATGGGCCGAATATGGTGACAAAAATAGAATTAATGAAAATTTTGGGGCACTAGATGCAGTTTTTTGGGGTAAGTTTGTTTTACACACTTTTAATCCTAGTCTATAGCTACAATTACGCCGACGACGGGAAACAAAATTCCAGTTGGTTTCCGAGATATAGCCGTCACGAAAATTGAATGTTCTTCGGAAAAATTGAGTTTTAATGAGGACATAAAATCTGAACACCAGTTAAACTAGCAAACCCCAAATAGGGGTTTGTTAGTTTCGATAAGTACTTCGAGAATTGTCACACAAGAAGCAGTTTGCACTCGATGACTTCTAAGATGTTGTATAGTGTAATTGAACGGATGATATTATTAAGCAAAATGTGTCATCGATAATAAAACAAACTAAACATTTTATCTGACGTTTACTATCGAAAGTATTAATTATGAGATTTCTCTGCAAAAAAATTATCAATTATCGATAATCAATAGGAATTTGTTGTAAAACAAAGTGAATTTTCGACAATAACATTTATACATTTTCTCATTTATTTGCATTCCAAAACAAGGTACAACTTATCATTTTTATCTGACGTTTGTTATCGATAATAAATCGATTTTATTGTAAAGCCTCAGATAGTTTCGATAATCACTTTTAATTTTTTTCATGGTCAATTCACCCATATTTATCGATTACTAATCGATTTTTTAACAATTTATATTTGAGCTGACAGATGTCAATACAAGTAAAATGTCATTGAGTTAACCTCAAGTTTTGTAAACAAAAAAAATGTGTCTTCTCTACCTATACGCCGGCACTGGATATACTTGCGCTGGACATAGTATAGCAAAACTGGCACTCCATTTACGTTCTATGCCCGACCACTTGATGTCGCCAGACAGTGTGGGAGCTTTGGCACTAACGGGTTCTAAAACAAATAGCAAATTTCAGTAGACGAACACACAAACTTGTTTTATTACATCAAACATAAACAGTTCAACATTTGCAAACGATAAAACAAACATTAGTAAAGTAAAATTTAACCTGAATGCTGGCACTGGATACGCTTGAGCTGGACAAAATAATGCAATATCATGAGCTTGCTGACGTTCAATCCAAGAGCGTTTAATGTCATGCGATAGCAGAGTGGGAGCTTTGCCGCCCACAGGTTCTAGTGTTGGGAAAATGTTGGGGTTTTTATTTTTATTTTATTCAAATTAAAATAGAATGAAAACTGTTTGAATGGGAATTTCGGATGTGTTGTGATTGACCTAATCCTTACCTAAAATAGGGAGCGGGATAACCTTGCGCTGGACAGAGTAGGGAAATGTCATGAGTTTGCTTCAGTTCTAGAGGTTTTTGTTGTAACGCTGGCGTTTTGGGGGCACTACTCGAGATGGGTTCTAGAATAGTGGGGGGGGGGGGGGGGGGAAGTAAATTCAATTTTGACTTACATTTCAAATATTCTTTGCTTGAAAACTTTTGAACGTTGGGAGGGCTATCATAGTTTTGAAACTGCGAAGTGCGGTCTCAAAAATATTTTATTTAATCTTTGTAATTTGTTTCGTAGATTTTACGAAATGTTTCATTGGTATTACGAAAATATTTGTTGTATAAAAAATAAACGCTCTGATGTGCTGTAACTTGATTTTTAATTTTTTTTTGGCCTAGACCTTAGTACGATTTAAAGACTAACCTGAAACCTTAGCTTGTCCTTTACCTTAGAGGTTTGGATATAAATAATTCCTTAAAGCACTGAAATTCTCAAAACGCTGTATCACTGGACGGATTTGTTTCTGTAATCTTAAACGAAATTTAACTAACTTAAGCCTAACCTTAACCTTAAACATAACCTATAACCTAGAGATATTATACCGCTCCCAAACACAATACGAATTTCCCAACCTTTGCTCTTTAGTACTTTAAATATAGGACTTTAAACAATTGCCATATTCCCATCATAATAATACTAGATAAAAACCTTAAGCATTACCTAGAAAAGTATTACCTAGGCAAATCAATGCCAGTTTTCCCATATTTGTTTAGTTAGGTAGTTACCTTAGACAAAATTGGAATCAGTTATACTCGTATATTACTTGAATGGGTTTAAAACGTTTATATCTTCCTTTGAAATTACCTAAAAACCGGTGCTGGATAACCTTGAGCTGGACACAGCAGAGACACATCGTATCCCTGCTTTAATTCAAAAGGTTTACTCATTATCGAGGCTATACGAGGTGCTGTGCTCGACACGGGTTCTAAACAAAAAATTGTTTAATATATTTTAATAGATTTTAATAAAGCAATTAAGAAAATAACCTGAATGCTGGGTTTGAGCCTACCTGAAATTCGGTGCCGGATACCCTTGAGCTGGACATAGAATGGAAACGCTTTCGTGAATACCCACCACATTAGGTTTATAGGTTAAAGCATTGATTTTCGGAGGAGTACTGGAAATTGGTTCTAAAACAAACCAAATAATATGAGAATGGTAGAAACTATATGGTAACTGCCTTAAGTTGGGATAAGCGGTAATTAGGTACAAGTTTTATCAGAATTCTTTAAAATCTTCAAAAAAAAACCTGAGTTTGCAGGGATTGAACAATTTTAAAGAAAATTGATTGAAGAAAATTTTAAACTGAACGGAATTTTATTTAAAATGACCAAATTTTATTTGGTTACAATTTAAGCCTAATTTTCTAGGAATTTCTATCAAATTTTCAATCCATGAATTACATTGTATGTAATTTTTTAAGTCATGGAAATATAACCATATACGGACACCACTACGTGATAAAAGACCAAAAAAGACCCGTGTCTCCCAGTTTTGCCCAAAGTCATGCACTTTTTTTTATGGGCCCCCAAAGATTTCTGTCATTTTTGCAAAAAAGTGATCAATTTGTCAGGCTCATATCTTGCAAACTGTTTGGAATCTTGATTTACTTTCTGAAGGAAAGTTGTAGCTCTTGTCATAAAGAATACAAATTGTCAATATATAAAATCAAAATAACTTCATCTTCAAGGTCAAAATCGCAAAAAACTTTAAAAAAATCGTGTTGCACTGTGTTATCTTACCAGTAAAGATATAAAGGTATAACCTTGTGCCTAAAGTGTTTTTTGTATTTACCCTTGAACCTATTAACTATAATCATGTGATTAAATTGCTCTCTAACTTAACCTTAAAACTATTTCACTCTAACCTTGTGTCTTTATGTGACTTTACCTAAAATTCGGCGCTGGATAACCTTGAGCCGGACACAATATCGAAACACTTGACGTTTGTTTAATACTCAAGGGGCGAGCACTTACAGGTGGCACCTTAGGAGCGGTACTTGATACGGGTTCTAAGGTTATTTTATAACAATGCAATCAATATTTGTATGGGCAATGAGTTATATACTATACTGCCTGAATGTTGGCTTAGTAAAATATTTTGCAAGAATTTACCTAAAAACTGGTACCGGATAACCTTGCGCTGGACACAGCAAGGCGAACGTGGAAAGACCTGGATAGGTTTTCATATCAAATTTCGATGAAGAAGCTACACGAGGTAAAGTGCTGCTAATGGGTTCTGGAAAATTAAAAATCCAAAAAATAAAATTTAGAACAAATGTTCATCACATAATAAAGACTGCCTGAGTTAGGGGGATGTGAACTGAATAGGCACGTTCGGAACAAACAAACTTTCAAAACTTGACCTACCGAGAAGACTCAAAACACAAAGACTTGATAAAAATGTACGCTCGAGTTCTACTAATCCTGAATAAAAACCATTATTAAAGATATAATCTACCAAGAAGTCCATAACTTAGTCAAGTATTACGAACTTTTAGAGCTGGATTGAGTTCAACACTTATATTGAATATACTTATAATTGAAAATAATTGAATTGAGTATTGAATTGAATTGTTGAAATATAATTGAATTGGATTGAATTGAATTCAATTAAATTGAATTGAATTAAATTAAATTTAATTGAATTGAATTGAATTGAATTGAGTTGAATTGAATTGAATTGAGCTAAATTGAATTGAATTGAATAGAATTCACTTGAATTGAATTGAATTGAATCGAATTAAGTTGGACTGGATTGTATTGGATTGGACTGGACTGAGTTGAACTGAACTGAATTTAATAGCATTGAATTGAATTGAATTGAATTTAATTGAATTGAAACGAATTGAATTGAACTGAACTAAACTGAAGTGAGTAGAGTTGAACTGAATAGTATTAAACTGAATTGTATTGAACTCGACTGGACTGGACTGAACTGGACTGGACTGGACTGGACTGGACTGGACTGGACTGGACTGGACTGGACTGGACTGAACGGAACTGAACTGAACTGAACTGAACTGAACTGAACTGAACTGAACTGAACTGAACTGAATGGAACTGAACTGAACTGAACTGGACTGAGCTGAACTGAACTGAACTGAGAGGAACTGAACTGAACTGAATTGAATTGAGTTGATTTGAATTGAGTTGAATTGAATTAAATTGAGTTAAATTGAATTGAATTGAATAGAATTCACTTGAATTGAATTGAATTGAATCGAATTGAATTGAAGTGAATTGCTTTGAATTGAATTGAATTAAGTTGGACTGGATTGTATTGGATTGGACTGGTCTGAGTTGAACTGAACTGAATTTAACAGCATTGAATTGAATTGAATTTAATTGAATTGACCTCAATTTAATTGAATTGACCTCAATTTAATTGAATTGATCTGAGTTGAATTGAATTGAATTGAATTGAATTCAATTGAATTGAGTTGAATTGAACTGAATTAAATTGAATTCAATTGAGTTGAAAAGAATTGAATTGAATTTAGTTGAATTGAAATGAATTGAATTGAACTGAACTAAACTGAAGTGAGTTGAGTTGAACTGAATTGTATTAAACTGAATTGGATTGAATTGAACTCGACTGGACTGGACTGAACTGGACTGGACTGGACTGCACTGGACTGGACTGGACTGGACTGGACTGAACGGAACTGAACTGAACTGAACTGAACTGAACTGAACTGAACTGAACTGAACTGAACTGAACTGGACTGAACTGAACTAAACTTAAAGGAACTGAACTGAATTGAGTTGAATTGAATTGATTTCAATTGAATTGAATTGAATTGAATTGAATTGAATTGAATTGAACTGAATTGTATTGAATTGAATTAAATTGTGTTGAATTGAATTTAATTAACCTCAACCATGACTTTATACTTAAACATAATCTTAAACCTTACCTAGTACCCAGCCAATCTTGAATATCAGACTAGATTTTATGAAGGGTTAGCATTTATTAAGTTTGTTAATTGTATCTAATCCTAAGAAGTGAATCAAATCCTGATGCCTAGCCTCAAACCCAAGCTACAACCTTTAACCTTAATAAAGAGAATTGTGTTAAAAATCATAAAACACTACACATTTAAAAACCAGTGTCCGATCACAAGGTCATATTAATGATGCTATAGTAAATTACAATTGAATCCTAACCTTCATTCGAGTTGCAATTACTGCCTAGAAAACAGGCAAAGGTACAAATTAAAAAAGCAGCATTAGGATTTTTTTGATTCATCGCACTACTTACATTTTACTGGCGCAATAACAACTGTTTACACTTAAAGCTCGGCGAAAGCTTGATTCAAAATATTACCTAGAATTTATTCTTAAAACTAGGTAGTAACAAATCTCAATATAATTTCCAAAATAAGTAAAACCCTAAAAATGTTCGTTGATGTATGGCACTGCATTTATTATATTATGATTTTCTACAAAAATAAACCTAACTCCCTCAACCCCTAAAAAACAGCCGTGAAACCTACTTAAGGTAACATTTATAAAAGGTATGTTGACAGTTACTGGACTATCATGCAGTTCATTTTTCAATGTTACAATTTCTAACTTTTTGCCAAAAATTTGAGTTATGATAATAACCTACTACATAACCTCAATGTTAGGTACAATCAAATCAAACTAGGTACAATCAAAATCAAATAACTGCAAAATTGTACACACAGAAAACTTTCACTGTCCCACCGTGGAGTAACATTTATAAAACTACAATATTTTACAAGCGTGGCCTTACACAGAAATCTATATTAAAATGTTACCTTGAAACCTAGCCAAGGCAACATTTGTGAAAGTTGATTTCAGTTTATCTATGCCATAACACCGTAAATTATTTAATAGAACAGCATAAAACTGACCAAAACATAAAGAGCTAGACAAGCAACTTTATTCCAGCAATAACCCAGAATCTAACCAGCAATAACCTAGAATCTAACCCATATACCAAAGCTGGGCTAGCAACTTTATTCCAGCAAAAACCTAGAATCTAACCTAGACATAGCCAAAGTTCTGTAAATATTTTTTAAATTCTAGTAATTTTCTACGATACTAAAGTATACAATTATGGTTAACATATATATACCCATTTACCTAAAACTTGGCACTGGGTAACCTTGAGCCGGACACATTATGCTTACCGTGCCCCCCAGACTCACAAATTCTATACCAGTTTTTTGAATCAAAGCAACGCGGGGAGCGGCACCACTAATAGGTTCTAAAAACATATTAATATAGTTATTTTTTATTTTGTTTACTAATTAACTTTAAGAAAACTGTCTGAATGGTCGATTTTAACTACTGCATTAGGTATTAGAGTTTACCTAAAAAATGGAACTGGATATGCTTGAGCTGGACATAATAACGTAACGCTTTGATCATAATGCACATCAACATTGCGTGTCTTATCACCCGAAGTAAGACGGGGACCCACAGATCCTACAGGTTCTAAAAAGTGAAATATTTATTTTAATAAAACCTAAGTAATTATTTAAGGTAAAGGAGTCGGTTAGGAAAACTGCCTGAATGGTTTGTATTTGGTCTGAATTTATTCTTTTTTGAAAAAAATACCTAAAAAATGGCACTGGATACGATTGCGCTGGACATAGAAGTGTTAGGTCCAGCTTTTGCATCGAACGCACCATATTCAATTCGTCGTGGGCATTGATTTTGGGACTAACGCTTCCCATAGGTTCTAGATATATAAAAGTTGTTAGTTAAAAAATAAAAAATGATAACACTGTGTGTCATTTTTTAAGTCATACCCGTGTCTCCCAATTTGCCCAAAGTCATGCACTTTTTTCTTATGGGCCCCAAAGATTTGGGGCCTCGGTGTCAAAAAAGGGATCATTTTGCCAGGTTCATATCTTGCAATTCGTTCGGAATTTTGATTTAATCTCTGAGAGAAAGTTGTAGCTCTTGTCATAAAGAACATACAAAATCAAAAAAACTTCATCTTCAAGGTTAAAATCGCAAAAAAAAATTCGTTTTTTTTCCCTTTTTCCCTTGTCCAGGTCCATAAGTAGGTAGCAAACCGTTCAAAATTCAAGGAAACAATCAATTACAGAAATGTACCTAAGATCTCAATAACCAAATTTCTAGAGCATTTGTATGAACTTCCTAGGAATGATTCTTATATTGTGTGCTGCGTCCCTTGTTGCGTGTGCTGAGCTCACTGCTTTGTCTGTGCTGCTGCGGTCGATGAGATAGCATAGCATCTCAATGTTGAAGTAAACGGTGTTAAGAATCATTTCCAGGAAGTTCATATGTTCTAGAAAGTTGTACTTTATGAAAAGAGCTACAACTTTCCCTCAGAGAGTAAATCAAAATTACAAACAGTTTGCAAGATATGAGCCTAACAAAATGATAACTTTTTTGCAAAAATGACACCGAGGCCCCAAATCTTTGGGGGCCCATAAAAAAGTGCATGACTTTGGTCAAAACTGGCAGACACGGGTCTTTTATCACGTAGTGGTGTCCGTATATGGTAATATTTCTTCGTGTTGCACTGTATAATCTTAGCCTGAATGCTGGGGTAGGATTGTTTAAATATAATGAAACACATTTATAGGCTATTTAGGTTACCTAAACCAAGGTACTGGATATGATTGTCCTGGACAGAATAAGGTTACACTACGGCCGTTGCTGGCCTCTGCATTTTTCAAACGATTTTCTACCGAAATTTTCGGGGCAACGCTACCGATGGGCTCTGAAAGCAAATTTAGAAATTATTAGACCAATATGCTCTTCATAAAACTGCCTGAGATTGGGATAAGCGACAATTAACAACTATAAACCACGTTACGAAGTTTCGAAGTTTACCTGAAACTAGGCATTGGATACGATTGAGCCGGACAAAATAGACTGAAGGTTGAATCAAGTTTAGCGCCAGCATCTCGCAAACGTTCGCCGACACTAATTTTTGGACCAACATGGCCCATGGGTTCTAAGGAACGATATCGAAAATACATATTGATGACATATGATATTTAAGGATAGTGGAACTTCGTGAATGTTGGGGATTAAGGTCCCTAAAATCTAAACCTTTTTTTAAGTATTATTACATAGTAGGGATGTGCGATTAAATGACTAATCAGGCAACCTGATTAATCGGATAACACAGTGCAACATGAAAAATATAACCATATACGAACACCACTACGTGATAAAAGATCAAAAAAAGACCCGTGTCTCCCAGTTTTGCCCAAAGTCATGCAATTTTTTTTATTAGCCCCCAAAAATTTGGGGCCTCGGTGTCAATTTTGCAAAAAAGTGATCATGTTGTCAGACTCATATCTAGCAAACCGTTCGTAATTTTGATTTACTCTCTGAGGGAAAGTTGTAGCTCTTGTCATTTTAAACTTTTGCGGCTACCCAAACGCTACATAAGCGCTACCTAAATGGTGTTAAGAATCATTTCTAGGAAGTTCATATGTTCTAGAAAGTTTATTGAGATCTTAGCTACATTTTTGTAGTTGATTGTTTCCTTGAATTTTGAAAGGTTTGCTACCTATGGACCTGAACAAGGAAAAAGTTTAATAAAATCGAATTTTTTTTTGAAAGTTTTTTGCGACTTTGACCTTGAAGATGAAGTTTTTTTTGATTTTATATGTTCACAATTTATGACAAGAGCTACAACTTTCCCTCAGAGAGTAAATCAAAATTCCGAACGGTTTGCAAGATATGAGCCTGACAAAATGATAACTTTTTTGCAAAAATGACACCGAGGCCAAATATCTTTGGGGGCCCATAAAAAAAGTGCATGACTTTGGGTAAAACTGGGAGACACGGACTTTTTTTTTGTCTTTTATCACGTAGTGGTGTCCGTATACGGTTATATTTCCCTGACTTCAAAAATTACACAAAGTGTAATTAAAAAATAAATAAATAAATGGTTTCCCATTACATCCCATGAAGGGACCGGGGAGAACTTCTCACAATCACTGAGCTGTGCGCTTTCCAGTTTTCACTCACTGATTGGGACCTACAGTTTTACACCGATTCCGAACGGTATGTTGAGAAGCTTTTTCATGGCTATATACTCGATAGTGTAGCCGTCACTAAGCGAGGTGACCGTCGTCGAAAGAAATTTTTTTTTTTTTTTTAAGGTGGTTGGAGCAGAGATCGAACCCAGGATCTCCTGTACAAGAGGCGCGCACACTACCCATTGCACCACCGACGGTCAAAGTGTAATTGATTAATCATATATTTTGATCAACCATATTTACGATTAATCAATTAATCAAAATTTTTATTAATCAACATTTAATCTAAAAACTGTATTTTTAGGTCCTCCAGTATGAATTTTTTCAACAACTTTCTTTATTCAAAATGTTCCAATGTTTCCTTTTGTTTGTATAGTCTATATTTGCATGTTATTCAAAAAAAAATTTAACGGTGAACACAATGTGATTAATCAATATTCACATTATTTGGTTAATCATAGTTTTGATTAACCAGATTATTGATTAGTCGATTAACTGGTTAATCACAATATTGATTCATCAAAATTTTATTTTTTTTTATTAATCCCACATCCCTATTATATAGACAAAATTAGGAGATTTCGAAGGACTTTGCCAAAGCCAAACATAAATAAATAAAAGTGTCCGCCGGTGGTACAATGTTTTGTGTGCGCGGCTCTTGCCCATGGTAACGTGGGGTCAATCCCTACTGTGCCCTCCTGACATTTCTTTCGACGACGATAACCTCACTGAGTGACGAGGCACCATTCAGAACCGCTGCAAGACTTGGTATGGAATATTTAAGACATTACCTAAAAATCGGCACCGGATATGATTGAGCGGGACAAAATATGCTCACAGGCTGACCTATTCCGGTTTCGGCATCATTTCGACGGTTTGCCAGATTAATTTTGGGGCCAACACTACCCATGGGCTCTAAAAACGGAAATGAGGTGTAAACCCGGGTTTGAGTTTTAAAAAGTTTAAAAATTACAGAAAACGTGGCACTGAATGTTAAGCAGGGATGAATTTTGATATTTTACGGTATTGTCGTAATTAATCTTGAGCCGACAATTACACAGTGTAACACGAAATAATATAACCATATAAATAAATAAATGGTTTCCCATTACATCCCATGGCTATATACTCGATAGTGTCGCCATCACTATGCGAGGTGACCGCCGCCGAAAGAAATTTTAGGTGGTCAGAGCAGGGTTCGAACCCAGGATCTCATGTACAAGAGCCGCGCACACTAACCATTGCACCACCGACGGCCACAATATAACCATATACGGACACTAATACGTGATAAAAGACCAAAAAAAAGACCCGTGTCTCCCAGTTTTGCTCAAAGTCAAAGTCATTTTTATGCGCCCCCAAAGATTTGCGGCCTCGGTGTCATTTTTTGCAAAAAAGTGATCATTTTGTCAGGCTCATATCTTGCAATTCGTTTGGAATTTTGACTTACTCTCTGAGGGAAAGTTGTAGCCCTCGTCATAGAGAATTTCATCATACAAAATCAAAAAACTTCATCTTCAAGGTCAAAAGTTCAAAAAACTTTTAAAAATTGGATTTTTTTTTACCTTTTTCCCCTGTTCAGGTCCATAGGTAGCAAACCGTTCAAAATACAAGGAAACAATCAAATACAAAAATGTACCTAAGATCTCATTAAACAACTTTCCAGAACATATTAACTTGCTGGGAATGATTTTTAACAACGTTTACTTCAACATTGAGAGTAAGTAAGCTCAGCACACGCAACAAGGGACGCAGCACACAATATAAGAGTCATTCCTAGGAAAGTTGTTTATTCAGAAAACAATATGGGGCTCAAACGACGTGTCATGATGAGCATATAAAGGGTTTTTCAACAGAGACGCTACAAAAGTAAATCGATAGGGACAGCAAACGACGCCATATTTTTTCCCGCTCTTTTGACATTTCTCTTCAGTTAGGTTTGCCATTTCATCATGGAAAGATATACGAGCCAACAACGAGTCGAAATTATTAAAATTTTCTACCGAAATTTGGAGTCAGTGGCCTCAACTTGAAGAGCGCTACGTCCAATTTATGGTCGTCATAATCGTCCTACCAGACCAACAATTGAGTGTCTAGTGGAAAAATTTGAATCCACAGGCACAGTACAAAATCTTCCCGTGCCAGTGAGACAAAGAAGTACCCGCAGTGTCGAGAGTATTGCTGCCGCTGAGGCTTCAGTTCAAGAAAGCCCAAATGTGTCTCTCACACGTCGTTCTCAAGCGTTGGCCATCTCTGTGACGTCGTTGTGGCGAATTTTGCGAAAAGATCTTGGCCTACATCCTTACAAGATCAAATTGACGCAAGAACTGAAGCCGCTTGACCACCATAAGCGTCGTATGTTCGTGAATTGGGCTGAGAAACAACTTGAAAATGATTCGGATTTTCATCGGAAAATCATCTTCGGCTCATTTCTGGCTGAATGGCTTCGTCAATAAGCAAAATATGCGTTATTGGTCTGATAGCAATCCACACGTAATCCATGAGTCATCATTGCATCTCGTAAAAATTACGGTTTGGTGCGGTTTATGGGCCGGCGGCGTGATTGGGCCGTACTTCTTCCGTGATGATCAAGACCGGCACATTACTGTGAATGCGAATCGCTACCGTTCAATGATAACCGAATATTTTTGGCCCCATTTGGATAATATGGACTTGGAGGACATGCGGTTCCAACAGGACGGCGCCACAAGCCACACAGCGAATGCCACAATCAATTTATTGGAAACCAAGTTTGGTGAACGTGTTATCTCACGAAATGGCCCAGTCGATTGGCCGCCTCGGTCGTCCGATTTGACGCCGTTAGATTATTTCCTGTGGGACTACGTCAAGTCTATGGTCTATGCCAACAAGCCAGCGACGATTGATGAACTTCGTACGAATATCGAACGTGAAATTGCAGCAGTATCGGCCGATTTATGCTTGAAACCCGTCGAAAATTGGGTTCAGCGTCTGGACTTCTGCAAGCGTGCCCGTGGTGGCCATGCAAAAGAAATCGAGTTCCATACATAATGGCATCGAACGTAATTTCACAGGAATGAAGAATTTCATTGGTATCTATAACCGGTTTTGTTTTATTTAAAAAAAACTTATTGAAAACCCCGTTATGTATAGAAAAAATATTTTCAAAATTTGGACAGAGCATTTTTTTTCACGACGTCATTTTGAATCTTTATCATGGATATTTTTTCTTCCCCAATTTGCTGTATTTTTCATAAAGAACAGCTTAAGAACAACAAAGACGGTGGTGCTTCTGGACTACCGGCTGGGCTGTTTAAGGCTGACGGCTATGAGTTGGAAAGAACCATCCATCAGCTGGTTTGCAAAATCTGGCTAGACGAATCCATGCCCGACGTTTGGAGTCTGAGCATACTGTGTCCCATTTTCAAAGAATGCGACCAGAGTATATATATGTACGATCTATCACGGAATATGCCTTTTCTGCATCGCATACAAGGTCCTCTCAAGCGAAATATACGACAGATTAAAGCCGTTTGTGCAGACCTGATCGGACCTATTCGGTGTGCCTATCGACCAGATATTCACATTATGACAAATCCTGGAGAAACCCAAAAAAAGCCAATTTGACATTTGTATCCAGATTATAAGGTTGCCTTCGATAGCCCGATCCGGGAAAACTGTACCAAGCTATGTCGGAGCTTGGTATTCCTGCTAAGCTGACACGCCTTTGTAGAATGACACTGACCGACACAAAATCCTCGGTAACGTTTTGTAGGGATCTTACCGAACCATTTGGTACAAGGAGAGGCCTCATGCAGGGCGACAACTTATCATGAGATCTCTTCAACATCTTAATTGAGATCATCGTAAGAAAAGCTGCAGTCAACACGAATAAAACTATCAGCACCAAAAGTCACATGCTGCTTGCCAATGCTGATGATTTAGACATCATTGGGCTAAATCTGCGAGAAGTTACTGCAGCATTTTCGAGATTTGAAAAGGAATCAGCAAACGTGGACAAGACAAAATTAATGTTTTCGACTAGCACAATATCCACCCGATTGGATGAAAGGGTGAACGGTGATAATCGATAATTTCGTGCTAGTGAACGAAATTATTTACTTCGGCTTCGGATCTGCCAAAAACAGAAGCATTAACGTCAGCCTAGAAATTCAACGGAACATTATGGAGAAGGAATCAGCAAAAGTTGGCCTGGCAGTAAACGAGGACAACAAGACAATATTAATGGTTTCGACAAGCAGAACATCTACACGAATGGATAAAAGGGAGAATTTTGATAACAATTAAAGGGTCCGCCAAATAACTTTTTTTTTTGAAAATGCTATAAAAAAAACTACTGAATATTTTCTCAAATTTCTTTTTTTATTTGAAAGTACAATCCTTCCGGTTAATAATGGAAAATAATTTTTTTTCAAATGGCTGCCTCGGCCGGCTATGCAGTAGCCTACACGATCGGTCCAATTTTTAAGCACATTATCGATTGTGTGCAGCTGTATTTCACCAATGGCATCACGAATATTGTCCTTTAAAGCGTCAATTGTCTCTGGCTGGTCGGTGTAACACTTATCTTTGAGGGCACCCCACAAATAATAGTCCAACGGTGTCAAATCGCAGCTCCGAGGTGGCCAAACGACATCAGGTCTGCGGCTGATAATGCGATCTTCAAAAACAAGGCGCAAATCATCGAGTGTAGCTTCGGCTGTGTGGCACGTAGCGCCGTTCTGTTGAAACCAAATGTTGCCAATATCCTTCTCTTCAATTTTTGTGAACAAAAATTCGTTCAACATGGCCCGATAACAATCGCCATTGACTGTAACGGCCACTCCTTGCTCATTTTCGAAGAAAAATGGCCCAATTATGCCTCTGGACCAAAATCCGCACCAAACAGTGACTCGTTTTGGGTGCATCGGGTTTTCAATGTATGCGTGCGGGTTTTCTGTGCCCCAAATGCGACAATTTTGCTTGTTTACATACCCGCCAAGATCAAAATGAGCTTCATCTGAAAAGGCGATTTTTTTGGCAAAATCTGCATCTTCTGTAAGTCGATCGCAGGCCCATTTTTCCCATATTTCCCAGCGTTGTTCAAGCGTATACACAACCATATTCGTTCAGCGGAAGGATAAAACTAATTATCTGTCAAATCAGAGATGAGCTAAGTGTTACCATTCACGGAATAAGCACTAGTTGAAAAAAAAAACGTCAGATGGCGGACCCGTTATATGTTCGAGGTAGCGGAAGAATTCATTTACCTCAGCCTAGAAATCAAACGGAGAATTATGGAGAAACAGGTGGTATTTCGGGATAAACAAGAACTTCAGAGAAAATACCCTCTCTCGAGAAACAAAGATCCAACTATATCTCATGGCCTGTCTTGATTTATGGCGCAGAATCCGGGGTCATATCGAATGCAGATGAAACATCTCTAGTATCGGGGGGTATCGACCACGAGCTGTATAATCTGTATCCTGGTTTCGACGTAGTTTTGCGAATCAAGTAGAATGGATCAGAATGAGCCAGAGCAAAATGCAATCGAAGACGTACTCGAAGGACATCGAGTCTTCCCTAGAGAGGCCAGGTAGAAGATTGTCTGAGAAAGTTTGTTGTTACCAACAAGAGGAGAAAAGCTGAAGATCGAGCCGGTTGGAGAAACATCTTATCCTCATTTTGTTACGCCATTGACTCCTCAGGGTTGCTTGAGGCCACCTAAGTAAGTAAGTAAATAAGCAAACACTGCTGGTGTATAAAATTTCGAATTTTCCAAGAATCTCAAATTTTTATGAATATCGTAAATTTACGATATTTCATAGATCCTGAAAATAATTATAAAATAGTCGATATTTGAAAGAAAATTCAAACTTCATTACAGTTTTTTATTGTAGAATGAGAAAGCCTCCACAATTTAGATGTTTTCGCAATATCGTAAATGTAGGCCAATATCGTAAATTCTAACATTTTCGAAAATAAGAAACGAAATTAGATTTCACAAATTTCTTCATCGACTAAACACTGCTAGTTCTTAAAATTACGAACATTTCTTGTACGAACAGTATTTTCTAATATCGTAAATTTATGATATTTCAGACAATAGTAAAAAAACAACTTAGCTTAACTCATTTTGAGCCTCGTTGTAACAGGTTTTGAATAGTATCTCAATGTTGAAGTAAAGAAAAAACAAATGAAATTAACAGCCAAAGTCACGATCTCGAAAGAAAACCTAAGCGAACGAAAGCCAGTCACTCACTTTCGTTCTTATCCCAGGCTGTAAATGTTATTGTGTGATTGTGTGTTTGCAAAATCGGAAGCCACTAACTATTTTCGCTGTCATCTGTGCGAACAAAAATGACAAAACCAGTCACTTGTCTTTTGGTTGTCGCATAGCTGGAAATCAAATAAAAGCCTGAAACAAACCCAATTTATATAGAATTCAATGGAAGAAATACAATAGACAGAATATAATGTCATTTGTATAATAAATTTGTTATTAAAATATATTTCCATTTCAGCACAAAAACGCCAACTTTGCGGCACCTGCAGATACTGGTTCTTGGTACTCTTCTCTCTCGCTCCGACATTAAATGGCGAACGTCAACTTTATGATATTGCTTTGAACAACAAACACACGTAAAACCATGCGAACAACAAGTCGAAAGATAGTGACTGGCATTTTGAAACGAAAGTGAGTGACTGGCTTCGTTCGCATGGATTTTGTAGGAGAGGGTGTAAGTGGGGTCCGATTTTGTACTGAATTGTATATGTTTTCGTTCGCTTGTTAGTGACTCCCAAATCAGCTGTTTGTCGCATAGAAAGAAAGCAAACGTTAACGTTCGACATCGTGACTTTGGCTGTAAAAAATTTTCAGGAAATTTCTCACTTTTGCGGCTACCTAAACGCTAACTAAGCGCTGCCTAAAAGCTGTTAAGAATCTCTCCTATTAAGTTCATATGTTCTAGAAAGTTATCTTAGGTACATTTTTGTAGTTGGTTGTAGTTGATTGTATTTGAATTTTGAACGGGTTGCTACCTATGGACCTGAACAGCGGAAAAAGGCAAAAAAAATCGAGATTTTTAAAGTTTTTTTTGCGATTTTGACCTTGAAGATGAAGTTTTATATGTTCACAATTTTTGTTTTTTATAACAAGAGCTACAATTTTCCCTCGGAGAGTAAATCAAAATTCTGAACGGTTTGCAAAATATGAGCCTGACAAAATTATCACTTTTTTGCAAAAATTACACAAAAAAAATTGCATGACTTTAGGCAAAACTGGGAGACACGGGTCTTTTTTTGAGTCTTTTATCACGTAGTGGTGTCCATATATGGTTATATTTCCATGACTTGAAAAAATAAGAAACGAAATTAAATTTTACAAATTTCTTCATCGACTAAACACTGCTAGTTCTTAAAATTACGAACATTTCTTGTATCTTAACTACAGTATTTTCTAATATCGTAAATTTACGATATTTCAGACAATAGTAAAACAAAAAATTAGCTTAACTCATTTTGGGCCGCGTTGCAACAAGTTTTGAATTTTTAATTGAAAATGTGTACTCTATTGTAATTAGGGTCTGTTGAACCCAAATCCGCTGTTAGATTTTCGCTATCTCATATAGTTTCGCCGATATCGCCTGTTCGAGAAGTTGAACAATTGCCATTTGACTGAACCCAAATTTTTTTTCCGACCGGAGCATCTGATACTTCAACAAAAATTTATTTGTAGCTTTTTTTCCAAAGTAATATATTTTTGAAAAAATAATTCTTTTAATGGGTCTCATTTTCCATTTAGAAATTTGGTCTAAATATAAGGTTTTTCTTTCAATAACACCCAAAGATCATGCAGAGAGAGGGTTGAGCAATGTAATTATTTTTTGAAAGCGAACAAAATTTCCTATAGCACTGTATCATTGCATATTACATCGCATATAATAGTAAAAATTGCAGTTCGAAAACTCGAACAGTGGCTCAGAATGTGTTAAATGCACGCTGAAAAATCTGTATTTTTTTGTTGTTTGGATGCAAATATAAAGTGTGTTTGGAGTTTGTCGCAAATATAATATACTTGTGTCGAAACACATTGTATTTGCTATTCAATGTTACATGTTTGAGACACAATGATTAATATGTTAGAATATATGTGTTTGAGACCCAAATATACCTGTGTTTGTCATACAAATGCAGCTGTGTTTGTTGCACTGGTTATGCTCTCTCGAGAGCAAGAGAATAAAAGATGGACAACGAGAGAGTCTATCTTGTAAGTATGTATCGGATTATTCACTCAGCCAGTGAGTCACAAATATTCCTGAATGTGCGTGCAAATTGCAGATAAAGTCAATGTTTCTTATGTTGGCTGAAGTTTCATGTATTCAGTCGTCAATGCTTCATCAGACAGATGATATCAAAAACGCTTGATCAGTGAAAAAAAAAACGAAGGCTCGGAAGCTTAAATGGTTTGTGATGTTACTTTGGATTTTGTGTATGTGTTTCGTATATATGAATGTGTGCTACCAAAGTGAGAAACGATTTTGAGGAAAGAAACTGGAAAGGTCATGTTTGCCAGTAAACATGATGCTGTTTACGTTTAAACACAAGTGTGTTTGGGACTTGCAAACATATTAGTGTTTGAAGTGTGTTTCAAACATATATATGGTTCCTGCAGAATATGTTTGGGAGAATATGTTAGAGAGGCCGTTATTTTTCAGCGTGTGGGTATCAAATCCAACGATTTTGTATCTGTCAAAAGCAGTATACGAGTATGCGGAAGGCAATAGTCTTGACAGATCCAAGGACTGAATCTAACAGTGAGTCATGACCTTTAGTAACAATGAGATGTGTCGACCAAATGAATTTTTATGATAATCATCAACTATTTTATTATATCGCAATGACAATTTATTGATTTAAGTAAATTGTTAACAATAATGGAGCCCTACCAAGTTGTTTTCCTATTGTTTATAATATATATTTCATTACCTATATACCGGCACCGGATACGATTGAGCTGGACAAAATATACTTAAGGCTGTCGCCACTCTCGCCTCAGCATCCTTACGCCTCTCACCCACACTTATCTTGGGTGGCACACTGCCAACAGGTTCTATAAAAACAAACAAACACGCCACACAAAAATCCAAGCCAAAACTAAGTACTTAAGTAGCAGTAAACAGAAAAACAAACAAACAAACTTCGTCTACTAAAACTATTGTGTTTTTTTTTGTTATGGAAAACTTTTGACTTTAGCCTTTTGTTGTTGGGAACGGCTCAAGGAAACTTAAATACGAATCAAATGCAATACAACTTTAAGATTTTCAAGAGTTTAATACCTGTAAGCAGGTACTGGATACGACTGGGCTGGGCAAAATAGAGCTACAGGCTTTTCAATGTGAACCGCAGATTTTTGTAATTGCTCAGCCAGGCTAACTTTGGGAGCAACACTGCCAATGGGTTCTGGGGGACGGTAAGAAAGCAAAAAGTTAGCCAAATATCATAATTAACTAACTTTGCTGAATGTTGGGTATTTTGGGTAATTCTAGCTAAATTTTTGGGAATTTTAATACAAGATTAGTGAAACGGCTTTATACGGAATTTACACTGCCGTTTATCGTGGCCAGGTTAGCGATAACCTTGTTCTCTAATCTTTGCCGTTTACACCACCCAATTTGAGATTAAATTCACATTTCAGTTGGCAACTCCGTGCTTAGACAAACTCAGCGCCGAGACAATATTATCGAAGACGGCGGCACAACAGAAAAATTAAGTTGGCGGGTATTGGTTTTGTCAGTTTTGTACAAATTTGGGATGTTTTTGAAATAATTGAAGCTTTAAAATTGTATCACTGAGTCAAATCGGTCCAGTCTATAAAATCTGTTCACGGTTTAAACCAATAAGAGCTGTTTATATAGGCGTCGTCGTGAGCTTCAAAAAAGTTTTGGTGGCGGCGACGCGTCGGAAAATTGTCGATCGGCTTTCAACTGTAAAACAGTTGAGTTTTTGTGTATGTTTTTATTATGATTGAATTTTTTTAGTAACTAACAGTGTTGCATCAAAATGTACACCAGTTTCAAATGAGGTTAAAAATTAAACTTCAGTTTCTATAGATTAAAAATGTATGAGTAATCTTCTGGGCTATCGCGGGTTAAGGGAGTTAACCATCGAAATGCTCTAATGTCGGTCGGTGTAAATGGCGTATAATACGGCGATACGACAGGGTTGCATCAAAATGTACACCAGTTTAAAATGAGGTTACAAAATAAACTTTAGTTTCTACAGATTAAAATTGTATGAGTAATCTTAACGGAGTCCAGAATAGTATTCAAACAGTTTTAATCTGTAAAATTTGAAGGTTAATTTGTAACCTCATTTTAAACTGGTATACAATTTGATGCAACCCTGCAAATTACCAACAAAAAAATGTAACCAAAATAAAAACATACCCAAAAAACCAACTGTTTGGCAGACGGAAACCGATCGCAAATTTCGCCGCCACCAAAAATTGTTTGGAGCCGATATAATTGGATTTTTATAGGTTCAGTTATTTCAAAAACACCCAAATTATTACAAAACTGGCAAAATCAATACCCGCCAATTTAATTTTTCTGTTATGCCGCCGTCTTCAATAATTTTGTCTCGGCGCGGAGTTGGTCTAAGCTCGGAGTTGCCACCTGAAATGACAATTAAATCTCAAATTGGTCGGTGTAAACGCCAAAGAAAAGAGAACAAGGTTATCGCTAACCTAGCCGCGATGAACTGAGGTCTGAACACGACATTAGTAAAATAGCTTTATAATCTAGCATTTTCGAATATAGGATGTTTTGGGCATTTCCCCAGAATTCCTTGGGAGTCCTGCTTTACTTTATCTTTGCTTTGCTTTTGCCGCGATGAACTGAGGTCTGAATACGACATTAGTGAAATAGCTTTATAATCTAGCATTTTCGAATATCGGATGTTTTGGGCATTTCCCCAGAATTCCTTGGGAATCCTGCTTTACATTATCTTTGCTGTGAAGGAATTTTGTTTTTTGCCCTACCCATTTACCTGTACAGTGGCACGGGATAAGCTTGCGCTGGGCACAGCAAGGTAACGTCTTGACCTTGATGCATAGTGTCCGAACTTAGGCTATCCTTTTTATTGACCCTGGGACCCACACTGGCCACAGGTTCTGAAAAATGTTGTTTATAAGGAGTGATTGTAAACTAGAGACAACATTTTTTGAAACCTGCCTGAATGTTGATTTAAATTTTATAAAATTTACCTGAATATCGGTACAGGATAGGCTTGTGCTGGACATAGTACAGCAATGCTTAGACCTTCAGCTATAGTATCAAAGTCGAAGCTATCCTTTTTATTGACCCTGGGGCCAACACTAGCAACAGGTTCTAAAACAAAGGAGTTTTTAAAAAAATCGTTAAGCTACAATAGTCTGGAGAAAACTGCCTGGACTTTGATGAAAATACCCTAAAATCACTAAAATATTAAGAAATTTGACTTTTTGGGACTCCTATTATTAAACTTTACCTATAAGTTGGTACGGGATATGATTGAGCAGGACACTGTATAGCTATGGTCCCATTTAACAGAATTTTATCGTGATTGAATTCATCTTTGCGATTAACTCGGGGAGCAACGCTGCCAATAGGTTCTACAAAAGGAATGATTAGCACTCAAATAGGTAAAACTTTTAGAAAACTGCCTGAATATTTGATGAATAGCCGAAACATTTAAGTATTCCGCCGCCCCCTCCCATATCGTTTGTAAGTTTCTTTTCTAAAATACCCGCTGAAAATCTGTCTTTCTTGTTGTTTGGTTGCAAATATAACGTGTCTGTAGCCTGTCGCAAATATACTATACTTGTGCCCAAATATATTGTGTTTGCTATTCAATATAACATGTTTAAGATACAATGATTTATATGTGACCCAAATATGGCTGTTTAATGAAAGCCGCTGAAACCAAAAACGAGACAGACAACAAAGAGACAAAAAGGCAGCAGATCTTCAATTAATGAAAACAATGCTTGCAAACATGAATGTAGTTGTTTCCTGCAATATGTTGCTGTTATTTTTCACCGTGTAAAAGATAGAAAGGGGCGAGAAACCCCGTCGACGACAACTGCAATTAGTTACAATGTTAACAGGACGGTCACTAGCCTATAACGCTAAGGCGCTGTTGAGAAGTGTCACAAACTTCGAAACGGTTGTCCGCCATTGCGAGTTCAAATCCTGGTGCCGACGGTTGTAATTGCATAAATACACCCCTGGACGGTGTAGCTCGTATCAAATGGGGGAAAATTCTTCTAGTAAAGATTTGCTTTTACACTCAAAAAAATATGTTGGTAAACACAGCAGAAAAGACTGCTGAAAAGGGGAAAGCAAACAAATTTGCTATTACAGCAAACATTAGTTTGTTGTTTCCCCAAACAGTATGTCAGCTATTTTATCAATCCTGCAAACAGTTTGCTGTTATGACAGTGAATTTGCTGTAATAACAAATAAATTGCCTGCTGATAAGTAGCATACATTGTTTGCTATTAATAGCAAACTTAATTTTTTGAGTGTAGTTCGCAGGCTTTTCCTCAGAGCTTAAAACTTTATATTTGCCTAAATCTTTATAACCGCGTGCCTTGGCGACTTTGCCTGGGAGCAAAAAATCCACCACCTAAAGCTCAATTTCCTAAATTTGCTAAAAAATATTTTCACGCTTTTACACCGAACATAAGCCATTACCTATAAACCGGTACCGGATAAGCTTGAACTGGACATTGTAAGGCAACGGGCCCTTGAACTTTAACCTTTTCATGGCTAAACTCATCTTTGTGGCTAACACGAGGCCCAACGCTGGCAATGGGTTCTAGGAGAAGGAAGTAAATAAAACGATTCCCCATATATCCCTCCAAAATAAAAACTGCCTGAATGTTGAAGACCAAAACTGATATTCTGATTTAGAAACAAAATTGCTTTACCTGTAGGCGGGCTTAGGGTAAGCCTGAGCAGGACAAAGCAATGCTAACGAATGTTGTGAGTCCGCTAAGAAAATACCAACTTTATCCTTGATTTCAACTTTGGGTCCTACAGATCCCACAGGTTCTAGAAGTTAAAGAAAACCCTTTGAAATTTACACACACATAAACAAATTGCCTTCAGGTAATGCTGGGATAAAGGTACTCTTAAGGTTTCGCATAGCTGCATGGTAAAAAAAAAACACTTGGTAAGCTGAATTTATTAAACTTAAAGGGATTTCAAAATTTTCAAACAGCACATTTGGAATTGATTTATGATGTGCGATTAATTGATTAATCGAGCAGCCGGATTAATCGACTTATTGATTTATCGAATAATTGATTACTCCTACATTTTGATTAATCATATTTACGATTAATCATCACGTTGATTATTAAACATTCATGATTAGTTGATTAATCTAAATTTTGATTAATCAAAATTCGAATAATTGAATCAATAATGCTTTTTGGTTTTTCTGTTTGAGTTTTTAACAATCTTCTTTACTGAAAATTTTCAAATATTTACATTTGTTTCTATACACGGCCCCAGCAACATATTGCAGAAAACATGTACATACATGTTTGCAAGCACTGTTTTCATGAATTGAAGATTTGCTGCCTTTTTGTTTCTTTGTTGGTTGTCTCGTATTTGTTTTTAGCGGTTTTCAACAAAAAAGCCACATTTGGGTCTCAGAAACATATATTATAACCTATTAAACATTGTGTTTCAAACATGATATATTGAATAGCAAACACAATGTGTTTGAGCACAAGTATAGTATATTTGCGACAAGCTACAAACACGTTATATTTGCATCCAAACAACAAACGAAGTCAGATTTTTATAGTATAGTAGGTACGTATTTGTATTTTTTCCAAAAATTATTTGAATGATGATTAAAATTAGTAAAATATGATTTATCAATATTCAAATTAATTAATTAATCATAGTTTTAATTATCCAGAATTTTTAATTGTTCGATTAACTGATTAATCACGATATTGATCAATCAAAATATTAATAAATCGATTAATTCACATCCCAATATGTAAGAATTCCCCTTTATAAACTAACAAACCATAATTAAGCAACTGAATCTTAAAAAATCGGATATTTCAAGGTAATCGTTACTGGATGCTGCTTTACTAGGCTAGCATAGGACAACTTGGGATTACATAGAGTTACGTATGTTAACTTGGGAGTACATAGAGTTACATACAACAAACATGAAATTACTTAAAATTCAGACTAAGAAGAGCGGGCATATGTTTTAGCATTTCTTATCTTATTTTTTATTTTACTATTCAAGCTCAAGCTCACCATTCGATATCTCTATTAATAGAGATATAGTTTTCTCGAAAGAATTTTTCAAATGCATTCTCATGACACAGATCTTCATCAGCGGTTGTTTGGAATCCTGCTTTTGAAATATTCGTCAAACTAATTGCAAACGAAAACTCATCGCAATTAAGAATTTTCCACTACGCAAGTGTTTGAAAAATATCGCAAGCAAAACACACAAGAATACATTTGCTAAAAACTTTTTTCCATTTCCAGAGAACCATAGGTCCCCATTAGAAATGATTTTGGTTTTTGCTAAAAGACAACACAATTTTTACAGGCAATAACAATTACCTGCAGTTTCGTGGGGCTCTATATTCATCAGGGATGACTTTTATTTATTCGGCCTTTTTATTGGTACTTTTGGCGTAGAATACGTCTTACCTTACGGTATAGGGAGTCATGTCAGATTGTTATTGTTGTAATCTTTAGTTCATTGATTATGAGGAAACTGCGAGATAACTTTTTTAAAATTTTCTTTGTAGATAAATGAAGATGTTATCTTTCGTTTGATATACATTTCATATTGGTTGATATCTTCCTAATATTTAAATTTCTCAAATGAAAATTGTTTAAACACATACACTCAAACATATGTGTGGTGTTTGGTTGAGTGTTTGAGTTTGTAGCGTGAACACAAACTATGCTGCTGTTTCAGTGTGGACACAAACCTTCGGCTGTTGTTTTGATTGATGAAATATTGAAATTTCGTATATTTACTTATGTATTTAAGTGAAGCAAAATGTTAAATGTGAATTTGAATTTAACATGGATATATAATTATAAAAAATATATGAAAAAATTAATTCATACATTTTGGCGTAGAATACGTCTTACCTTACGGTATAGGGAGTCATGTCAGATTGTTATTGTTGTAATCTTTATTTCATTGATTATGAGGAAACGGCGAGATAACTTTTTTTTATCCTATTTTTCCTATCATAAGCCCATATTATCAAAAGTAACTTTTAAATAATCAAATTGATTTGCATCTGTTATTTATCATTTATCCTTACTCTTTTAATTTAAAAACATATTTATCCTATTTTTCCTACCATAAGCTTATGTATATTATCAAAAGTAACTATCAAATAAATAAATTCATTTGCTTATGTTATTTATCATTTATTGTTATATATGTTTTCTGTCTTATCGGATGGCGTATTCTACGTTAAACTTAATGGCCGTGTCTCTGACACAGCCTGCTGGGACAGTCCGTGGCCGAAGGCCTCGGACAACTGTCTGCGGTTTTTTTTATTTTACATTGGTTTTGAGCTTGAATAATAAAATACCAATAAAAAGGCCGCATAAATAAAAATCATCCCTGATTAACGTAGAGCATTTATTTTCTTCCATCAAATTTATCATCGATTATATTAAAGACCAATAACCTAGAACCTTTATAAACTTGCCTGACAAGCAGAAACAGAAAACCCGGGCTACAACATTTTTTAGTTTAAAATCGGATGTAATGTACATAGTTGTTGTTATAAGCTTAAAGAAAGTGTGTTCTTGAAGTCTTAAGTGGTTATCTAGGTCATACTAACCCTGCAGTTTCACAAGTAGTGGCTGGCAACATTTCATCGACTACATCGCCATTGATTTTTCATTGACTACATCGCCGATTACATTGGTACTCAGTGGTAATCTGTAAGGTAGTGTCTCCAGAGATTTTCTATTGTTTTTCTTAACCTGTCGACGAAATGTTACCGATAAATGCGTCGACGAAATGTTACCGATAAATGCGTCGACGAAATGTTACCGATGAAGTAATCGACGAACAGTAAGGCATTGCTGGTAGTTTAGCGAGTAGTCGACGAAAGGTTTGTGGTAGTCGATGAACTCATCAGCGTAGAGTCGATTACCAATACTGCAGGGAAATTACTGAAAGTCTGATGAAGAAAGAGATGGGTATACTATATTTTGTTTCATACACCATTAACCCTAGAAAGTCATCCTTATTTGTTGAACACTAACGTCATCCTTCGTCATTTTGACTACGACCTATTTCAAGGCACTATAAATAATATCGTGTCCAAAAATGGGAACAAAAATTAATATTATTTTTTATTTAATACATTTTTAATTAATATTCAACGAAAAATCAGTTTGTAAACGACTAACACGATACGCTATAAACGAAAAAAGCATCGAAAATAAAATCGCGCGTCGTCGTTTTGACGAAGGATGATGGTGCAGGGTTAAAATAGTATAGCCTAGAACCTGACAAGCAGAAATAGAAAACTCCAACTACCGTATTGAAATTAAAACCGGGAATACTAGCCTTTATACGAGTAAGCTTAAAGAAAGCCTGACCTAAAAGCCTTATTTGGGTTACCTGGGACGTAAAAAAATTACCTGAAACCGTGTTGCCTAAACTCTCAATGTATGGGTAATTGAAAACTCCTCTGTTTCAAACTGGCAGGCCAGTTTTGTGTGAGGTTAGGGTAAAAAGAAATTTGACAAAGTTGACTACGACCGGTTGAAAATTGCCGTTCCGTAAGTGTATCGACGTTTGTAGGAACAAAATTTGGACAAAATGGAAAAACAACTGCCCGTAACTACTCAGGAGTCCCCTCTAGATAGGTAAAATGTATGAGCAACCCCCAATACTTTTGTATCTCCAATATTTCTCGAAAACAAACGTATGGAAATGGAACAAAATAGAGAACAATGAAATTACATCAAGTATCAAGTATAAACGCAGTGAATGTGAATATTTTGAAATTATGAGAAAGAATAAGATAGATCGCCTTCCGCTGATTGTCACCAAAGAAGATATCGAACAAATATTATGCGTTCCAAAACTAGAGTGTGGAAAAAGCAAACACATTGCTGCGGTCGTTCACCAACTACTAGTAGAATGGAACATATCGAATCGAGTTCACGCCATGTCTTTTGACACGACATATTGAAATACTCGTACTGGTAAATTCGCGGGAGCTGCAGTTTAACTTGAGCGAGACTTGATGTATCTGCAGTATACACGCTGAAAAATTTGCCTTATTTTGTTGTTTGAATGCAAATACAACGCGTTTGTAGCTTGTCGCAAATATAAAATACTTGCGTCCAAACACATTGTTTTTGCTGTTCAATATAACATGTTTGGAATATAAGGTTATAATATACGTATTTGTGACCCAAATGTGGATTTGTTTTTTTATTGAAAAATGCTGAAAACAAAAACGTGACAGACAATAAGGAAACATAAAGCAGCAGATCATCAATCCACGAAAACAATGCTGGTAAACATGTACATAGTGCCTGCAATATATTGCTGATAAAATAATAATATATAATTTTCAGATAATTTTTCAGATTTTACATCTACGAATTGGCGCTAAGAACAGTGTTCGAAGATAAAATAGGAAAAAGTTTTGTGTCCCTGTTTCGGCGTTTCCAGCAAAAATGTGAAAATATAATAACTGCGTCAGACGACACCATTTCTATTTGTCTGGCTCAACTACAGAAAATACAACGCGGCACTGACTATAAGGAACTATTGGAACTGGTTGTTGTATTCCTTGGCGGTGACTTGGGCGAATACAAGTTTAACAAAATATATAAATGGTTTCCCATTACATCCCATGAAGGAATCGGAGAGAGCTTCTCACAACCAGTGAGCTGTGCGCTTTCTACTTTTATACTCACTGATTGGGACCTACAGTTTTACACCGGTTCCGAACGGTATTTTTGAGAAGCATTTTCATGGCTAAATACTCGATAGTGTGCGAGGTGCCCGCCGTTGAAAGAATTTTTAAGGTGGTCAGAGCAGGGATCGAACCCAGGATCTCAAGTACAAGAGGCGCGCACACTACCCATTGCACCACCGAAGTTTAAAGAATTCATATCTATTCACCACGCGCGATGGATGGCCAAGGCAATTGACTCTTGAAAAATATTCATGTTCAGCAACCAATTTAAACTGGAAAAATTACAATTGCGCGGAATTCGAGATGTATGCGTGTTTATTGTTCGTGTATACTTTAAAGTCTGGTATGGCGGAACTGAAGCTGTCAAAGCGCCGAATCAGGACTTCAACTTATTCAAAGCATTTCACTCATACGCAGACTTGAATAAGAAATTTTAGAAAACAAAGTTAACGAAGTTTATCAGACATTTGTAGTATCTTGCGGAAGAGGATATAGCTCTCAACTTTTTTGATTCAGATATGACATAAAACGATGATGCGCGGATGATGGAGAAGGAGACCTTGAAAAGAAAGTCCATCTAGAAAGTGAAGAAGAAACTGAATATGGAACAGGAGACGAAGATGGTGACGACGATGGCTCCGATGATGCTAAAGGCGATATCCTTTGCAAGAAAAAAAATGAGCTTAATTTTGCAAAAGCAAATGATAAATTTTTGTCGAATAACTTGAGCGTTTTAGTAACTTCGAAAACAAAAAAATGTTTCTCAACGCTTTTACTTGCCGCATGAATTTATACATTATCCGCTGTTATCAAGTTGTCTCTGATTATCGCAAAAAAATATCCGAGCTTTGAAAAAGGTAATTTGGAATAAATCAGTACTAATTATGTTATTAATATTAATAACATTAATAACACGAAAAAAAAACAATCCAACAATCTCGTTCAAGTTCATATTTTTGTCAATTTTTTTTCCCCAAAATAAAAATAATACAATATTTTCTTCACCCTTTAAATTAGTCGAACCTATAACCTTTATATTTATGCCTGAATGGCAAAATCACAAACATTCGGCATTCGTATACCAAAATTAGACCAGGAATTGGTTTACCTTAGGAACCTTAAGAGAAATTTGACTTGAAATCACATCCATGCTACACGGAAAGAAAAAGCTTCATTAAATTTATGAACTCCTTCATCAATTTGATGAAAGATTTCTTCATTTTCCAACATACGACACATTTCATTAAATTGATGAAGAACACTTCATAAATCTTTCACCCAGATGTCATCAATTGTTGACGTTGATTCAAAGACAATATTGCATCAATTTGATGTATGTTTGTCATCAAGTGGAAGGAAATTTGTCATTATTTTGATTAAATTGGTCATAGTTTTGGTGTAAATTGTTTATGAGTTGGAAGTAGCCAAACTCTTTGGCCTACTTTCATCACAAAAACTCCACAGAACAGGGTATAAGACCAAATGAAAAATGTCCATTGCGTGGATAATGTTTTCTGTCCATTTCACTAGTTTCTTTTCTCTATTTATTTTCAATTTTATACCCGTTTTCTTCTTTACCTGTTTAATTTTCCAATACTACGCCCAAATTTTAAATCGATCCCACTAATTATTTCCAAATTTCAATGATGAAGATTGACGCAAAAAGATCATCACTTCAATATACTGGTGAAAAACGAAAATCTACAAATTCAAGAATTTTTGTATTGAATTGATGAAATTTGTCATCAATTCAATAAAAAACAATTGATGAACATTTATCATCGATTTGAAGTAAAGATTTTCTTTCAGTGTATGCACAAACTAGAAAATAAGTGTGTTTTTTTTACCCCGCTAAAGTTAATTATAGCTTAATTTGTACGGGACACCTAAGCGATATTAAGTGGCATTTCAATTTCCCACTTAAATTCCGACTTGAGCAATGACAATGTTGCCACATGTTCAATTTCAAGAAATGGCAACAAAAAGTTATCTTAGATAAATTTTGTTATCATTTCTTGCGAATGAAAATGTTATTAAAGAGGAACTTAAAAGCAGAAATTTGCAAAATAGGTTGCACATTTTAAGTTCATTAAAATTATTATATTTAATGGAAGAAGGAAGAAGGATATATTAAATTTGAAGAATAGATTTTTATTTGCGATTGAAAACAAAATTGGAACTAAATTGTTCACAAAAACGCGCGGTAAATGTTATACATATTGATCATGGTAGAAATACCTATCAGGTATCGTCCTTAAACATGTGATGAAATTTTCTCCATGCCATTTTTCGCTACACTTGTAAAAATCATATGTATTTTATTTTTTTTTGTATTCTAGTATTGTTGGTATATATTTGGTTAGAATTTGACAAGTGAAGCGAATGAACGAATATAAAATGTCTGCTGTTGCTGCTTACAACTACTACAATATCTGCTGCTACCATGTATTTGTTGGCACTGGCTACAAACGTGTTGCCGTATCGTTTTTTTTTCACCCATTACAGCAAATGTTGCCACATTTCGTAGTATTAAGTGTGGATCGTTTTATTTGGAATATCGTAAGTGGCGATAGCTTCATTGAATAAAAAAACAGCCTTATTATCTCTGAAAACCCGTGTAACGACAACAAAGGACATCCAATATTATGACTTTCAAAATTTTTGTTATTATCTTTACATCGAATATTGCAGAATCTATTTAACATGGCGTGACAGACAGGTTTTAAAGTTAATATGAAAACGTCACAGTAATAAAAATAGTTAACATTAACTAATGAATGGAAATCATAAACTAGCTTTGACTGATTTTTATTTTTTGTTCAAAAGTTTACCTCAAATTTAGATGTGTAACTTATTTTCAATCTAACCCGATAACCAGGTAAAGGCATTGGCGAAATATTTTGAACCTTCAAATAACTTAGAGTCTCATATTACCGAATAAACATACTATTCCATCAGTAACTTGGATTGGTTGAGTCTCTTTTCTTTTACATTTTCTTACCTAAAAGCTGGCATTGGATACCCTTGTGCCGGGCATACTAAACTTAGTGAAGACTCCGATGTGATAATCGATATTTTAACTTTATCACTGAGATCGACCTTAGGACCCACCGAACCTAAGGGTTCTATAAAATTTAAGCACAAAATTAAGGTTATTCTTTACAAAAATGAACCAAATGAAAACTGCCTGAATCATTTTGAGCAGATACCTAAATTTGGGCTGGAGAAATGCCTAACCGGGATATCTAACCTAGTGAGATAATCTACATATGCTCTGCATAACAAAATCTACACATGCTCTGCATAACAACAATTTTTTCCCATTACAACCCATTAAAGGATTGGGGAGAGCTTCCCACCACCAGCGAGTTGTGTACTTTCTAGTTTTATACTCACTGATTGGTAACTACAGTTGTTTACACCGGTTCCAAGCGGTATTTTAAGAAGCTTTTCATGAGTAAGTACTCGATAGTGTAACCATCACCAAGCGAGGTGACCGTCGTTGAAAGAAATGTAAGGTGGTCAGAGAAGGGATCGAACCCACGCTCTCATGTATAAGAGCTGCGCACACTAACCATTGTAGTAACGATGGTCAAGGCACAGCTGTCTTTAATTCATTATCCTAAAAAACTTATATTTATATATACAAATTATTCTTAATTTTTACCTGAACACAGGTTTGGGAAAAGCTTGACCTGGACAGGTTATACTCATTGCAGCTTTTGTTTTTCTTGTTACAAATTTCAATTTATCATCCATATCGATTTTTGGGGCCACAGAGCCCAAGGGTTCTGAAATCAAGGTAAATTTTTGTTCATAGATTTAAGAAATTCCCAAGAAAACTGCCTGAATTGGTTAAGGTCAACACTTTCAAAGAATTATCAAATTGGATCATAAAACCCTAAAATGGACAACAAAGTTAAAATCTATAGAATATTAGAAATCTATAGGATATTCGGTTTTTACCTATAAAATGGCATGGGATATGACTGAGCCGGACATAGTAAACTCAAGTCCCAGCCCATGTTCTTATCAACCCAATTAATACGATCTTTGGGATCAACTTTAGGGGCAACACTGCCCACGGGTTCTAAAACATTCATAGAAAGAAATATTAAAACTGGTATCTCCTTTTTTACATTAAACTGTTCTGAATGTTGGTTTGGGTTTTCGAAAAGTTTCAAATTTTACCTATAAAATGGCATGGGATATGACTGAGCCGGACACAGTAAACTCAAGTTCCGGCCCATATGTTTATCGACCCATTTAATACGATCGTTAGTGTCAACTTTGGGGGCAACACTGCCCATGGGTTCTAAAAAATGTATGGAAAATTATATCAAAACTGGTTTCTCGTTTTTTATACTAAACTGTTCTGAATGTTGGTTGGGTTTGGGATTTTGGAAAGTATAAAATTGTACCTATAAAATGGCATGGGATATGATTGTACTGGACACAGCAGGCTCAAATCGCGTCCCTTGGGCATATCCAGCCATGTTATGCGATCTTTGAAATCAACCTTAGGAGCCACACTACCCATGGGTTCTGTAAAATTGTATCAATCAATTAAAAAGTATTGTAACTTCAAACTGCTCTAAATGTTGGTATTTTTGGGTTTCAGAAAGTGCCAAGAAGTTTTGAAAATTACCTATAAATTGGTACTGGATACGATTGTACCGGGCACATTAAAGCCAGACTTTCTTGTATATAAGCTCGGGCATTTGTGACTTCATCTTTGATATCCACTTTGGGTCCTACGGAACCCATAGGTTCTAAAATTTGGGAATTTGAAAATAAAGTCGAAATTTTTTTATAATAGCATAGCCTGAATGTAGGTTAGGTATAATAAATAAAATAAATGGTTTCCCATTACATCCCATGAAGGGAAAGGGAAGAACTTCCCATAATCACTGAGCTGTGCGCTTTCCAGTTTTCACCCACTGATTGGGACCGACAGTTTTACACCGATTCCGAACGGTATTTTGAGAAGCTTTTTCATGCAAAAAAAAATGGTTTCCCATTACATCCCATGAAGGAATCGGGGAGAGCTTCTCTCATCCAGTGAGCTGTGCGTTTTCTAGTTTTATACACACTGATTGGGACCTACAGTTTTACACCGGTTCCGAACGGTATTTTTGAGAAGCATTTTCATGGCTATATACTCGATAGTGTCGCCGTCACTAAGCGCGGTGACCGCCTCCGAAAGAAATTTTAAGGTGATCTGAGCAGGGTTCGATCCCAGGATCTCATGTACAAGAGCCGCGCACACTAACCTTTGCACCACCGAAGGTTAGGGATACTAAAAAGTTTTACAGAGTTTAAACGAATTAAGAACTAATTCTGTTGTGGATTTAAAAGCATTTTCGTAATATCCCAAACTGAATGAGAATTATCCCCACTGATTTACACTGGAAATAACTTTGTCATGTTTTGTTTTGGTTTGTTTGTAATAAATTCCCCAACAAAATGATTATGTTTTCATATTTGCTGCAGTTAAGCATTCGCCAGGACTTTAAAGTGACTCAAAGGAAATTAATTTTTGGCGAAAGACATCACACATGTGCATGATTAATCATGCTTTCATACTATACTAACAGAATCACAATTTGTTTCCGATATATGTTGCAGTTAGGCTATACCAATCACATGAATGAGATAGAAAATTCAGTTAAGGTATTGAAACGTCTCGGCTTACCTAAATATAGGCATTGGATATGATTGTGCTGGACATATTAAAGCTTTGTCTTCCTGTAAACGTACACGAGCATAGGTGAATTCATCACGCGTGTCCACTTTGGGGGCCACACTTCCCATGGGTTCTAAGACGGAAGTAAACAAATTAAAAACAACACAACAAATAGGCTAATCTTGAATAACCTGAATATTGGTTTAGGTATGACGAAAAACATAAGGAAATCTACTTAATCTGCTTTAGAAACCGGAAATTATCTTTTCAAAATATTAGATTTTCTTGACTTTACTTCACATCCATACTGACCTAACTATTGGCACTGGATACGCTTGACCTGGGCATTGCATAGAGTAGTCTTCACTCTGTCTCACTTGTATAACTTGATATTTATCATGAAGACTGGTGATTTTCGGCGGCACCGAGCCCAAGGGTTCTAAATAAAAATAAATAATGGTTTAGGTACCATTCACATTTTCCATCAAAATCTTGTGGTATAAGTTTTTATTCAGCTAAACAGCTGATTAGCGGATACAAACACCAGCTCTTTATTTATTTAAAATCACGAAATGTGAGATTCGAACTGTAAATGCAGTTTAAAATATTTTTGAAAATCTCTTGAAAACTGAAAACTTTTTGAAAATCTCTTGAAAACTGTATTCAGAATGTTGGTTAAGGTGTCGTATTTACTTCTTCGAATTACCTTACAACCGGAACGGGATATGCTTGACCGGGACATTGCATAGCATATGTGACACCGGAACCCACCATAATAATTTGGGATTTATCATTGAGGTTTGGTAGTTTGGGTGCAACGGAGCCAAGGGGTTCTAGAAATAACGATTATCTTCTAAAATCCTTTTTTATAAACAAAAACTAGCCTGAACTTGGAATTGTGGGTAACCCTGTTATTGTTGAAGAAAATTTGCTCAAGATTTTGTATGAGATCTTTTGTTTTTTTTTTAGTTGAAGTTGAAAGTTTTTGCCACAAAATGTAACATAATTTCTTAAGTCAATTATTACCTTACTACTGGCACTGGATAAGCTTGACCTGGACACTGCATCGCATAGGTGGAACCTAAAGCCACAACCACAACTTGTAGCTTATCGTTGAGATTTGGAATTTTGGGTGCTACCGAGCCAAGAGGTTCTGAAAAATGTTATAAATCGATTTTTATGAAGTTCGCAAATGATCTTGTTTTAAATTACAACCACATGCCGGAATTCCACGCTGAATATTGGCATTATGAGTTACCCTGTATTTAAATATAACGTGTTATTTAGAAGTACCCTATTCTTTGAATACTGGTATTATTAGTTACCCTAGTTTGGGAGAACCCTGTTCTTTAGTAAAGTTATATTGTTACGAAGTACCTTGTGCTTTAGAGCATAGATAAAGGAAATAAGTAGATATCGCACAGGCGTTGTGAAGTACTGCCACTAGGTGCTGTGTTGTCGTTTTGTAACTCTCATTGACGTTTCTTATAACATTCACTGACGTTTATTCAACACTGTGGGACATTTTTCCAATACAAAAATAGTATAATTTTGCAGGTTGTGCTATTCGAACAACTAATTAAATTTTGTTGATGTCGTTGCGTTCCCCACTTTCAAATTCAAATGTATTTTAGGTATGTGCTTTTTTGGAGTACTATTATTGTTGGTATTCGTTTGTGTTGACTTTTACAGAATCGACCCACCAAACAACAACAAAATGCCTATTGATGTTGCCTACAACACCTACATCTATCACCTGTTCTTAATGCATCTTGCAAGGTATGTTTAGTTTGGGATCAAACGTTATAATTATTGCTTTCAGCTCCATCTAGAAAATGTCCCATTGAACAAGAAATTTCCCACGGCATGTGCGATATCTAGTTAATTCCTTTATCTATGCTTTAGAGTAAAGCTTCTCTAGACAGTAATGTCGCATTTAGACCGCAGTTTATCGCGGCCAGGTTAGCGATAACCTTTTTCTCTAATCTTTCCCGTTTACACCCCCTATTTTGAGATTAGGTGGCAACGTTGTGCTTAGACCGATTTCGAGTAACTCCGTGCTGAGACAAAATTATCGAAGACAGCAGCACAACAGAAAAATTAAGTTGGCAGGTTTTGGCCGGATTTATGCAAATTTAAGATGTTTTTGAAATAACCTAACCTTTAAAATTGAATCAATTGAAATGAATTAACCAGCGTCGGCGTGAAATTCAAAAAAATTTTAGGTGGCGACGACGCGTCGGAAAAGTTTCGATCGGCTTCCCTCAGTAAAACAGTTGATTTTTTGTGTACATTTATATTATGGTGGCATTTTGTTGGTAATTAACAGTGTTGTATTAAAATGTACACAATGTACACCAGATTAAACTTGTATGAGTAATCGTCTGGGTTAGCGTGGGTAAACGGTGTTAACATTCGAAATACGCTAATAACGTATATACACCCCCGTTTATCGCGTCGAGGTTAGCGATAACCTTGTTCTATAATCTTTGCCGTTTACACCACCCAATTCGAGATTAAACTGACATTTCTCCTTGCTTAGACAAACTCCGCGCCGAGACAGAATTATCGGTGGCGGCGGCACAACAGAAAAATTAAGTTGTTTTGCCAGTTTTGTACAAATTTGGAATAACTGAACCTTTAAAATTGGATCAGTGGGTCAAATCGGGCCAGTCGATATAATCGGCTCACAGTTTAAACCAATAAGAGCTATTTATATCGACGGCGGCGTGAGCTTCAACAAAGTTTTGGTGGTGGTGACGCGTCGGAAAATTTTCGATCGGCTTCCGTCTGCCAAACTGTTGATTTTTTGTGTATGGTTTTATTATGGTTGCAGTTTTTTATTGACTAACAGTGTTGCATCAGAATGTACACCAGTTTAAAATGAGGTTAAAAATTAAACTTAAACTTCTACAGATTAAAATTGTATGAGTAATCTTCTGGGCTAGCGTGTGTTAACGGAGTTAACATTCGAAATACGCTAATCGTGGTTGGTGTAAATGCCGTATAAAACCGCAGTTATACCTACCAAGATTATCGCATTTTCGGGATTATAAATGTCAAACTCCATAAGAAAAAAACGTCGATATTCCCGAAAATTCGTTAATCTTGTTTGGTGTAAATGGCGAATAAAACTGTTAGCCTTGGTTAATTTCGTTGTAGGTAAAAAACCTGTCGGCCCTGGTCATCGGTGGTGCAATGGTAGTGTGCGTATATCTTGTACATGAGAATGTGGGATCGATTCCTGGTCTGACCACCTTATAGTTATTTCGACGGCGATCACATCGGCGACACTATCGAGTAATTAGCCATGAGAAAGCTTCTCAATATACCGTTCGGAACCGGGGTAAAACTGAAGGTCCCAATCAGTGAGTGGTACAACTAAAGTAGAAAGCACTCAGCTCACTGATTGTGAGAAACGCTCCACAATACCCTCATGGGATGTAAGGGAAATCCATTTCTAATATAATATTATGATTACGACCAAAATTTTATTTGTAAAACAACAACAGATATTAACCTAGTTGAATTGTTGCAGGTTTATTGAATTTATGCTATCCTGCTCTTTTGGTTTAGCCTGTTCTGCGTGGCTATTCTGTTGTATTCAGCTTCCCGAATCTTTAGAATTGTTTTGTTGTTTAGAGTAACCTCTTCTTTGGAGTTACGCTGTAACCTTGTTTAATTTTATTTGAGGTAAAGAATCACAAGGGCATAATCGTAAAAAAAAATTAATAAATAGAGCGATTTTGTTTGCCCGGACTTATCATGAGTGTTCTATTTTCGTGAACTAGCAATGGCATATCTACAATTTATGTAACAATCAAATTCTAGGTAAAGATTCCAATAGGTTTTCGAACCCAGACAATTTTCTTTATCTGGAGTTGTAGATTTATATACTCTAATAATAGTCATAGCCAAATTTTTTTTTGAAAAAGTTCATTGTTTATTAATCTATTTCAATTTCTCCAGGTTACACAGATTTAAACGGCATTTACACCGACCAATATTATTGCATTTCGAAGGTTAACTCCGTTAACCCACCCTAAACCATAAGATTACTCATACAATTTTAATCTGTACAAACTGCAGTTTAAGTTTAAACCTGGTGTACAATTTAATGCAACACTGCTAAGGACCAAAATATCCAACTATAACAAAAACATACAAAATAAATCGGAAGCCGATCGAAAATTTACCGACGCGCCGTCGCAACCAAAAATACTTTGAAGCTCAGGACCAAAAATTAGCGATAACATTGCTCCCCAATCTTGGTCGTTTACAAAAAAAAAAAAGCATGTACAAGTAGAGAAGAAAAAACCGGAGCAATTTGGCAACTCTCGTAGAAGAGAACCAAAAAAGTCGACGAGAAAAAAGTCACTCGTACTTATTTCGTACTTTTTACATACTTTATATAATTGTATTAAAACATGCTTGGAATTTCTATAGTTAGATACAGTAACAACATCAGAAAACTGCTCGTGTATTGAAATATTCAATGAAGAGAGTAAGAGAGAGGGCAGAGAAACGAGGCGCTTCAGTCGCTTTCTTTATTGACATTTCACGCCATGGGTAAATTTTCTTCTCTATTTAATATTCCATACTCTTTGGTTTACCTTACCAGCTATAGCCCGGTATTCAGTTTTTATGAAAATTTCGTTGCCATAAGAAGTACGTGTATAAAAAATAGCGAAAATTTCGCTCACTTTTCATTTGATTGGTACTCAGCTCTTTGCGAAAATTTCGTAGGCAAAATCAAATACAGGGTTGTTACGCCATAGTTATTTCGTACGAAAACAATTGTTTGATAATTGTTTCGGACCGGAATTTTGACATTTTGATAATTTTAACAAGCAAAAGCAACACGACATGCGTTAAAAATAAAATTGAGTGCGTTGAGGAATTACAAATTAAATATTTGCAAGGTACATCAAAGATATGTGGTAACTCTCCGAAACAAAATTTCGCAAGAACTGAATACGGGGCTTATGCAATTAATTTGACATTTCAGGTGGCAACTATGTACTTAGAGAAACTCCATGCCGAGAACAAATTATCGAAGACTGTGGCACAATAGAATATTTAAATTTACGGCTCTTAGTTTTGCCAGTTTTCTACAAAATTTGGATGTTTTTGAAACTGTTGAACCTTTAAAATCCTATCAGTCGACCAAATAGGGCAAGTCGATCAAATCGGTTATTATTTAAAAACGGTTATATTTTAAAACAATAAGAGCCAATTATATCGGTGACGGCTAGAACTTCAAATTTTTGGTGGCGGCGACGCGTCGGAAAATTTTTGATCGACTTCCCTTAGTAAAGCAGATGATTTTGTGTGTATGTTTTTATTATGGTTGATTTTTTATAGTAATTCACAGTGTTGCACCAAAATGTACATCAGTTTAAAATAAGGTTAACAATTTAACTACAGTTTATATAGATTAAAATTGTATGAGTAATCTTCTCCGTTAGCGTGAGATAACGGAGTTAGCCTTCGAAATGCGTTAATCTTGTTCGGTGTAAAGGCCGTATTAAATTCATTGGCGTTACAATTTCTTTTGAATTGCCCTGTTTCTTTAAGTTATTCTTAACTTTTGCGATACCCTGTTATTTAATTACGTTGTTCTTTGGTGTTAACCTATTCATTAGGTTCTCCCTGTTCTTGGGATTTGTTTTCCGGAATGATCTTGTTTGTGAGGGATTCCCAATTTATTATAGTCAGCCAGTTATATACACATTCCCGCTATTTAAAATTTTTTGTAATCATCAGATTGTTCATTAACTACCTTACTAATTATTGCATTACCTTACAAAGGGAACTGGATACGCTTGACCTGGACATTGCATGGCATATTCTTGACCCATTTGCACTTCCATGGTACGAACTCTTTCGAGTAAATTCATTTTGGGAGGAACACTGCCCATTGGTTCTAAATCAAAATTATTACATACATTACAAAGTCTCTTATCTATAACCTGAATGTTGGAAATCGAGTTTAAACAACGCTAAAGCAACTAAAAACAATCCCCTCTTAATAGTTACCTATAAACTGGTATTGGATACGATTGAGCAGGACATTTAAGACTCAAACTTTGCTGGACATAAGCCCGTGCATTGGCAATTTCATCATCTATGCTAACTTTGGGTGGGACACTACCAATGGGTTCTAAATTAAGTGAATTGTTTAGCATTAGTATAACCTTAAACCTAGCATAACTGCCTGAAATGTTGTTTTGACTGTTGGTACATTTTATTCGATTCTTTTATTACCTATAAGCTGGCATAGGATATGACTGAGCTGGACACAATAAAGCAAAATTAATGTCTTGGGAAATTTCACGCGTCTGTAACTTGTCCTGTATGTTTATCTTAGGTTTAACACTGCCCAGTGGCTCTAGATGCAAAGGAAACTAGGTTAAGGTAAATGTTATACTACAAGAAAATTGCCTTTATGATGGTTTAGGGTTTAACGAATTTCTATAGTTTACCTAAAAAGCGGTGTCGGATAGGATTGTGCCAAACATAGGAGAGCATAGCCTTCACCGAGACTAACATCTTTAAATATATGTTTGTCTTGAACATTCACTTTGGGTCGAACACTACCCATGGGTTCTACAACAAAAAGGCGAGACATATTATTTAAGCTTTGAAAGTTTGTTTGAAAACTTGTTTGTTGGGATAGGATGCGATTTCCATAGAACTTGTGGATTTTCTGGGTAGACGTTGCCTGGATTACTCTGTCTGAACAATTTCGCTGACCAATTAAATAGGTTAACCCAGATTTAAATGATGCTTTACACTGAAATCCACTTAAGTATGGTGAAATAAATAAAGTTCTTTATACATAGTATCGGCTAGTCTTCTAGAACTTAAACAAACATACACCTTGCGAAAACTATTGATATCTTTCCACCAAATGAGAATTATATTCTCATATTTGTGGGTAGAAACGCAACGAGAAACATTGAAGTATATGGAGAAAATCATCGCTTAGTCTTCCATAACATAAACAAACATATACCTTGCCGAAATTATTGATAACCCAAACATAAATTTTCCACCAAATGAGAATTATATTCTCATATTTGTGGTTTGAAAGTCGTCGAAAATCATTGACTAAATATGAGGAAAATGTTGCAGTTACCTAAAATGTGGTGTTGGATAAGCCTGAGCGGGACAAATCAAACTTAAACTTTGATTGGTTGCAACTTTGCTGTGTTTAACATCTTCTCCGGTGGAGACTTTAGGGCTAACACTGCCCATGGGTTCTAGAAAAATAGGAAATTTTTGGATTTAATGTTTAAACTACAGCATTATTTAGCCCAAATGTTAGGATGGATTTGTGATTAAAATAAATCTAGCTAGAGCACAAAAGGCAATACATCTCATCTACCGTTTGAGATTTACCAACATTCGAACCACAATATTTTTTATTAAATTAGCAATAGGTTAAGAGCATTAAAAGTGTGGCCGTCGGTGGTGCAATGGCTAGTGTGCGCGCCTCTTGTACATGAGATCCTGGGTTCAATTCCTGCTCTGACCTGAGTATTTAGCCATGAAAAAAAAGCTTCTTAAATATACCGTTCGGAATCGGTGTAAAAACTGTATGTCCCAATCAGTGAGTATAAAACTAGAAAGCGCACAGCTCACTGGTTGTGGGAAGCTCTCCCAAATTCCTTCATGCAATGCAATATGAAACCCTTTTTTTAAGAGCGAGTGCAACGTTAATAGTGCACAGGGACGGGAAACGTTCCAGCCAAGACCGAAGTGGGTTGTGAACAGCCGCTTCCTGCTCGAGATGGTCCTTCCTCTTTACTAAACACTACAGATATAGACTGGTAAGTCGATACAAAATACCTCCCTCATACAGGGTGTATACCCGCCTACGCGCTGAAAAATAACGGCCCCAGCAACATTCTGCAGGAACCATATACATGGTTGCAAGCATTGTTATCGTGAATTGAAGATCTGCTGTCTTTTTTTCATCTGCCATGTTTTTGTTTTCAGCATTTTCAACAACCAAACCACATTTGGATCACAAATACATATATTATAACCTTTTAATCGTTGTGCCCCAAACATGTTATATTGAATAGAAAACACAATGTGTTTGGACACAAGTATAATATATTTGCAACAAGCTACAAACACGTTATATTTGCATCCAAACAAAAAACGGACAACTTTTTCAGCGTTTAGAGGCTGTTGGTAGCACCAGCGTATGCACCTACTGAGCCTGATGAGAACACTGTTAAGGACAATTTCTATAGCCAATTGCATTTTGCTGGAAGCTTCTTGTCAATTGGGGACATTAAAATATTTCGGGAAGATTTCCGTGCCATAGTGGGCAACGAACTGCGAGGAATGACATTAGTGACAGGCTCATAGATTTCTGTACTCGCCATCGACTGTTTATAGGTGTAACGAAATTTTCCCACAGAAATATACACAAGTATATATGGGAATCACCTAATGGTAAAACCTTCAATCAAATTGCCCTATACTTGTCAGCAAGATTTTGGGTTGGAGATTTTTGGGTTCCTTGCTGGACGTCAAAACTAGACGTGGTGCTGATACTGATAGCGACCACCAACCTCTTAGTGGGCACCTTCCGTCTCCGTCCAGCGGCTGTCAACGGTATTACAGGCAAAATCGAAAAAAAGAACACAGACCATCTGCAGAACCAATCCATATCAATGATGTTCGATGAAACTCTACGCTCGAATGTGACGAATACGTGGTCAGGCATTGTTCGAACGCTGAAGGAAACAGCCATGGAGGTTCTAGGTGAGAAAAGATATGAGAATTAACCTTGCATTAGCGCAGAATCCTGAACCAAAATTCGGAATCGCAAACACATCCACAATATTCGTATACAAGGGACGACACCAACGATGAAGAGGCAGTTAAAATCAGACTATCGGTAATCAGCGCGTAGAGTGGGTTACATGGTCCGTTCAGATTACGACAATTATCTGAACAATATAGCTGAGGAAACCGAAACAGCTGCAAGTATTGTGTACTCGTCAATGACAAAACTGAGCAGCAACAACATCAGGAGTACTGCATCGTCAAAAGCTGCACGCTGAAAAATAACAGCCACAGCAACGTATTACAGGTACTATGTACATGTTTGCAAGCATTGTGTTCGTCTTTATTGTCGGCCACGTTTTCGTATTCAGCCGTTTTCAACAAACAAAGCCACATTTGGGTCACAAATACATATATTATTATTAATCATTGTGTCCCAAACATGCTATATTGAATAGCAAGCACAATGTGTTTGGGCACAAGTATACTATTGTTGCGACAAGATTAAACAACCAGAAGATCTGCGCAATTTGGCAACCCTGGTAAAAGAGAACCAAATGTGCTAGAAATTCACTCAAAAGCATTTCTCTCACGCGTCATATCTTGATTATTTCATACTTTTTGCATACTTTCTGTAATTTTACTTCAATGAAGAGAGTAAGAGAGAGAACAGAGAATGACTACGGTTGCACTCGTTGTGTTTGTTGGCATTTGAGTGAAGAGAAATTTTGACTGTCTACTTGTACATCGTTTTTGACAGACACGTTATATTTGCATCCAAACACCAGCAAAAGACAAATTTTGCAGCGTGTAATGATGGGACGGAGATATCCTCACCATTCTCTCGTCGCAACCCGATATGGGATATTTCCCAAACAGAGATCGAGGCGGCACTGAGTAAAATGAACCATCACAAATCTTGTGGTCTTGATAATATTCCAGCAGAACTGTTAAAATATGGTGCGTCAGCGTTATTTTCATTACGCCACTTATCAGAAGTATTTGGAGAGGCAACAAAATCCCTACGGAGTGGAAATCACTACACACTGAAAAATGTTTAAATGTCTATAGCCTGTTGCAAATATAGTATAACTGTCTCCAAACACACTGTGTTTTCTATTCAATACAACATGTTTGGGACACAAATATTAATAGGTTATAATATACGTATATGTGACCCAAATGTGGCTTTGATTGTTGAAAACTGCCGGAAACAAAAACGTGATATACAACAAAGAATCAAAAATCACCAGATCTTCATCTTCAGATGTGCAAACATGTACATTAGGATAGATCAATTTTTTTTTTGCCAACCAAAAGTATAACAGATACTTATTCTACGCCAAATTTTATGAAAATGTCGATGAAATTACACACATGTATTCTAGTCGTTGCTGACGTTTATTTTAGGTCGAAACTCCCCACGGTTCATGTTTTATAGCTGTGTAAAGTTAATCATCTGCAGCATTTTTTTGAAGAGATACCTGAGTTAATGTTAGAATAACTTTTGAATGCGATATTAGATTTGCCATTTTTATTTTTATTTTTACAGAGAAGGGTTAAACATATAAGTCAATGCCTTAATCGCTACCATTTGATGTGGCATTCAAAAGTTATTCTAACATTCCACAAAAATGCTGCAGATGACCAACTTTTCACACCTATAAAACATAAACCGTGGGGAGTTTCGACCTAAAATAAACGTCCTTGTAAAGGCAGCAACGACTAGAATACATGTGTGACATCGACGTCATTGTTACGGTAGCAACGAGTAAAATATATGTGTGAAATTTCTTCAAAATCTAAGAGTATCAAGTTTCAAAAGAATGGCTTTTGGGTCGACTTTTTACGCTAATATACAAATTTTCAAGTGAAAAATCGCGGGCTCGATTTTGATTTTAGAACCATGGTTTCTTGGGAACATTTTCTTAGAATTTGCCGTAGATTACGTTTCTGCGATACTCTTTGTCAAGTTTTTTGGTCCCATACAAATTGACCCACCCTAATGTACATGTTTCCTGCAATATGTTGCTGGAGACGATATTTTTCAGCGTATATGTGTGTGGTTATCACTATTTCGAAAAAAAAGTTATCTAATAGCGTAGACATACGACAGCGTTAATTTGCATTAAAAGCTCACTAATGTGCATTAACATTTTGCCATGTCGGACGACAGTTTTAGCATTTAGTAAACAGCTGTTTGTTTGTCAAGTAATTTTTTGGACTTTTACATCAGATGCAGAACCTCCGCATCTCCATCACACCACACGCTTCGCATCTTTCCCTTGGAAATCTTAAAATGGAAAAAATGCGTTTCGATTTTAAATATTTCTCATTGTTTTTGCAAAAAACAATTAAAATAACTCACCTTTGCTGACTTTGAATCCATTTTCAATTGACGATAGCAAACAATTTGACAACAGCTGATTCAAGATGTATCAAATACATGCTGATAGCAGGTGGTGTTGTTGCAATAACATCCACTTCAGCGGTGTCAAGCATCAGTACATAAAATCAACAAAGCAAACAACAAACACAAGAAAGTTACACTTCCGCTGTGTTCCGGCTATCACCTCTATGTAAAGATACATCTTGAGCTGATTGATTGTCGACGGTGTTGCCATATTGAAATACCTAAATGCAGTATAAATGCACTCTGATTTCATGCATTTACGCCAAAGCTAATACACATTGGGACGGGGATAATTCACAAGTTAATTTGAATTAAGACTGCTAATGCTAATTAACGCTGTCGTCTGTCTACGCTATAACTCTTACAGGAACAGGAGAGTAAATTTAAATATAGATATGTTGCATTTACCGGAACCGATTACAAAAATGACAATTGTCACAAAAGGGCAAAAATATCGAGTTTGGTTGTAAATTTCTTACGAATGCCATGGATAAAAAAAATTTTGATTATTTCGATCTGACTAAGGTTTACAAAAGTTCAGCAGCTGTAAACCTAAAGACAAGTTTTTAGGTAAACTGCAGTTAGGCAAAAAATATGTTTTCTTTAGAGCATGAAGTTATCTAGCTATTCTTACTGACAACTTTTAAAAAAAAGTTTGCATAAATTTTAAATTTACCTAAAATAAGGCGTAGGATAGGCCTGAGCGGGACATAGTAAACTAAGGCTATGATCACTTTTGCCTTTGATGTGTTTAAAATCTTCCCCGGTAGTTATTTTGGGGCTAACACTGCCCACGGGTTCTAAATGTTAATTTTTTTAAATTACATATATATTTGTACGATATAGGAAACTAAAACTGCCTTTATGATGGAGATAAGGTTTAAATCTTAAACGGATTTTGTGTGTGTTCAAACAAATTTGGGGTTTACCTAAATATAGGCACTGGATATGCCTGAAAGGGACACAACAAAGTCACACTCATTTCCAAATGTATTTTAGCCGTGCGAGAATCATCACCCGAGGTTAAACGAGGGGCCACACTAGCAATGGGTTCTTGAAATGTAAAATATTTTATAAGACGAAATATTTACCTTCGACCTAAGTGCCCTTATGTTGGGAGAGATAACCTAAAAATTCCTTACAAAGATTAGAAGGATAGATGCTTCATATAAAATACTATTTAAATGTAATTCCTTGATGGAGAAATTTTTCCAGTTCTATTTGCAATATCGTAACGATCTATATTGTAGATTTTAATATATTGGAAATGTTCTGAACGAATGCTAGGATTTCCATTCTGGATGGTTTTGGACTTTCTTAAAATAGCAAAAATAGGCCTCTCTAAATTTGTTTACAAATTTTACAAGGAAAAAGTTAAGCACACTTAATTCAGTTTGAGCCACTGTTCGAGTTTTCGAACAGCAATTTTTCAATTTTTAACCCAATTTGTTTCTATGACGTTGTATACGCAATGCAAAAAGGAAATGCAGTGCTGTAGGAAATTTTAATGACTCTCAAAAAATAATTACATTTCTCCTCCCCACCCTGTCTTTATGGGGTCTGGAGGGTGTTCACAAAAACCACATATTTAGACCAAATGTCTAAAAGGAAAATAAGAGTTCGTATTTACTCCCCATGTGTAACCCATAAACATCGTCTTGTGGAATGTGTAGTGAGCGTTGCCCCATTACACACAGGGTATAGGGAAAATTGTGGGAATTACGAAAATGGGGAATTACCCATCACGATTATCCATTACCCTCAGGGAAATGGGGAAAATAAACCAATTTTTAAGGGTTTTTCATAAAGTGGTCCAATTCGTATGGAAGAGTTTTTTTTTCAAAAAATCGCCAAAATAAGAAAATCGCTAAAATAAAAACCTGGTTACAACATAGAAACGGTTCGCCCCATCGAAAATTTAATAAAAATGTTACCTCCGCATGAAGCTGTAACTAATGGATGTCTTCATGGCATTACTTTTTTTTTGTTTTTAGAAATCGCTAAAACTAAAATTTTTGAAACAAAAAAACGCCAAAACGCCCTCATGTTTATATCTCGCAAACGGAGCGCCCAATCAAAAAAATAAACAACTTTTAGGGGCTTCTATGGGTTTTTCATAAAGTGGTCCAATTCGTATGGAAGAGTTTTTTTTTTCAAAAAATCGCCAAAATAAGAAAATCGCTAAAATTCAAAAGTGGCCATAACTCGGAAGTGATGCTTCCAATCGGAAAAATAATAAACATTTTACCTCCACCTGAGTCTTTAACCAATGGATGTTTTCAATATGGCATCTCTTTTTTTTAAATCGCTAAATCGAAAATTTTTCAAATAAAAAATCGCTAAAACCAAAATAAGAAAATCGCAAAAAATTAAAAAGTGCCATAACTCGGAAACGGTGCGTCCAATCGAAAAAATAATAACAATTTTAAACCCAACTAAGGTTTTAACAATGGAGGTCTTCAATATGGCATCACTTTTTTTTTAAATCGCTAAATCGAAAATTTTTCAATTAAAAAATCGCTAAATCGCCCTCATGTCCGTATCTCGGAAACGGAGCGTCCAATCGGAAAAATACCCAAGTTTTGCTGGTTTTTAAGGGTTTTTCATAAAGTGGTCAAATCTTAAGGAAGAATTTTTTTTCAAAAAATCGCCAAAATAAGAAAATCGCTAAAATAAAAAAGTAAGAAAATTTTAGTTTTAGCGATTTTTTTTAAAGGTGATGCCATATTGAAAATATACATTGGCTAAAGCCTCCTATGGAGGTAAAATTTTGTTTTCGATTGGACCCACCGTTTCCGAGTTATAGCCACTTTTATATTTTACTGATTTTCTTTTTTTGGCGATTTTTTGAAAAAAAAAACTTCCATACGAATTGGACCACTTTATGAAAACCCCTTAGAAACTCTTAAAAATTGGTTATTTTTTCGATTGGACGATTGGATTGGTTTTCATATTTTCGATCAAAAATGGGAATGGGATACCCTGGGTAACCCACTACCAATCGTCGTTGGTAGCTACCCATTATTTTCTCCCATTTCCCTGTGGGTAATCGTGATGAGTAATTCCCCATTGTCGTGGGTAGATACCCATTATTTCCCCTATTACCCTGTGGGTAATGGGTAATTCCCCATCATCGTGAGTAACTACCCATTATTTCCCCTATTACCCTATGGGTAATGAGTAATTCCCCATCATCGTGAGTAACTACCCATTATTTCCCCTATTACCCTGTGGGTAATGAGTAATCGTGATGGGTAATTCTACCCATTCCCCACGGCAATAATAATGGGTTACCCTGGGTAACCCACCCACCCCACGAAATAAGAACCCTGCTCAAATCATAGATTAATTTATACATAGATTTGTCAACTCGCTCATCTGTTTAATGATTGAAGGGAGCGAACTTGTGGAAGTTGCAAATTTGAACGTCAAGAGAGGTTTGTCGCTGAGGTTTAATAAACACAGCCGAAATTGTTACTGTGAATGTTCAAAATATGTAAATATATGAACATCGTGAATGCACAAAACTAGAAATGTAGGATTTTGTTCGATGTTCGCCAAATTGTGGAAATTAAACAACAAAACAGCTGACCCTCATTACCCTAAAAAAGTAATTTCCAATAATCAATTCAAAACTATTCGCAACGCGGCTCAAAATGGGTTAGGGTGGTGTCAGACTATTGGATACAATCTTTAGATGTGTTATGACTATTGTGATTTTTTGACTATATAAGATAGCGAAATTCTGAGTTCAGCGGACCTTAATTACCACAAAAAAGTAATTTTTAATAAAAATTCAAAACTTTTGCAACGCGGCTGCAAATGGGTTATGACTTTGACCGATACAATTCAATGTTGGATTTGATCGGCCAGCTTTATTAACAAATAAGTAATACGTTCTAGGCCGTTTACATATATAGTAAATACCAAAAGTAGGCCTCTATGCTAGGCAGTCAACAATATGCAATACAAAAATTCAAAAGTGGGCTACTCCAAAGAAGGTCAACGACTCGTCATAAAAAAAATATTTCATACTTTCTAAGTTACTCCAATTTAGAAAAAATTTGAATTTACCTAAAATACGGCATGGGATAGGCTTGGGCTGGGCACAGCAGTGTAGCATTTTCTTGTAGCATAACTTTAGGCGTTTTTATATTGTCATCACCCCCGCTTATCTTGGGACGAACAGTGCCCAAAGGTTCTAGAAACAGGATTTTAATATAAGGGAGTTAATTAAATCTTTAGGAAAACATTTTGAATGTTGGTTGAAAGGGGTACCAAAATTATATTGCCTACAATCTTTGTGCTGTTACCTTATATTTTAGGGCCTAGAACTTGGGGATTCAAAATGAAGTAGAAGGACACAAACAGTGACTGGAATAAAAGCCTTTTCAAAACGATCCATTTAAAAGCATTTTTTGTTTTGGAAACATGTATAATGTCTGCGACGGAATTTTGTAACCTTTTAACGACAAAAATCGGAAGTTAAGTTGACAAAATTCGGAAATTTTTACGAATTTTAACAATTTAACCACCGATTTTTTTCGTTAAAATGTTACAGAATTCCATTTTAAATTTTAAATAATTACCTAAAAAATGGCACTGGATAGGCTTGGGCTGGACACAGCAAGGTTGGACTTTTACTCAGGGAAACTTTGACTATACGAGACTCGTCGCCCGAGGTCAAACGGGGAGCAACACTACCAACCGGTTCTAGATTTCAAGAAAATATGATATAATTTTTAGCTTAACTCTAAGTCGCACATGTTGGGATAAGATGCCAAATTTCAAAAAAATTTTTTGAACTAAATTTTACAAAAAAACTCGCATAACTTCAATACTGCTTGATTTCTAAAAACAATTCTCTAAATTAAATTCAAATTTATAAAAACTGTTTTATTTACCTAAAATTTGATATAAATTTCACGTGCGTGAAGATAAAATCTAATTTAACCAGCAAAGACACAAACCACTTTGGTTAGCAGAGGGCTGTTATTACGTTAACAGGTATCTGTTAGATTAAATTAAATTTAAATTGAAATTTATAAAAACTGTCGTATTTACCTAAAATTTGATATAAATTTCATGTGCGTGAAGATAAAATCTAATTTAACTAGCAAAGACACAAACCACTTTGGTTAGTACAGCGCTGTTATTATGTTAACAGGTATCTGTTAAAGTAGTAGAAAGGGAAGTAGTATATTGAAATAAACAAGGTTTTTGTTGAATTAAATTAATATAAAAGACAAAACTTATAAATCGTATAAAAAACATTACGAACCTGAAGTATTAGTGGCACAAATCTTGAACAGCGTACTAGCGAACATTATATTTTAGTTCAATGTATATATTTTTCTAAAGGGCATTGAGCCCAAATCAAAGATTCTGCGTCAACTAAATGAATATTTAGAAATAGGTCGTAGCATGTTCTTTTTTGGATTATAGTACTAGAATACGATAATTTTACGCGTTTTCCTTTAAACACTTTACTCTACTTTTGAACCATTCACTGTGACGAAACCAAGGAGACTTGGCAGACAAGATTTATAGCAGATCAAATATATTTGTTTTTGTTAATGCTTCTCAAATTTATCACCCTCCTATTTGAGAGGGATTTCAGAACAGCGATATATGCAATTTAGTATTGCGCCATGTCTTAACATTTTGGTCCACTGTGTCCAAACTAAGGACTCTTCCCAGATCAACCATATACCAGATCAAAGTCCCTTATTAGTGCCTTCCAAATGTACTATTCCCATATTACAGAGGAATTTCAGAACAGCGATATATGCGATTTTGTACCGTGCCATGTCTTACCATTTTGACCCACTGTGCCATAACTAAGCACTCTTCGCAGATCAAGCATATACCAGGTTAAAGTCCTTCATTAGTACTTTCCAAATTTATTATTCCCATATTTCAGAGGAATTTCAGAACAGTGATATACTGAATTTAATACTGTCCCATGTCCTAACATTTTGACCCACTGAAACCAAACTAAGGTTTATTCGCGGAACAAATATATACTAGATCAAAGTCCCTTGTTAGTGCTTTCCAAATTTACCCTTCTGATATTTCAGAGGAATTTGAGAACAGCGATATATGCGATTTAGTATTGCGCCATGTCTTAACATTTTGACTCACAGTGCCATATCTTAGAATTCTTCGCAGATCAAACATATACCACGTTAAGGTCCTTCATTAGTACTTTCCAAATTTACCACTCCCATATTTCAGAGGAATTTCAGAACAGCGAAATATTGAATTTAGTATAATCCCATGTCTTAACATTTTGACCCACTGTGCCTAATATAATATATATCCCTTTCAACTATTTTAACAGATACCTGTTAACGTAATAACAGCGTTCTGCTAACCAATATATTGTTACGAATAAGTAAAAGCTTTTGCTTGCTATTAATGCTCATACAACATTATGTAAATAACAGGGCGGTTAGTGCTGCGCCTGAAAGTATGCCTTGTAACAGCGTACCAAGTCGGTAAACCAGTAGCATGAATTCGCCTCATTTGAGATAATTCTCCACCATTCGAGATGATTCTACAAAGATAACCAACAACAACGGCTAGAAGGTTCTTGAATTCGCTAGAGATAACTACATTTGAGTATGGTGAGTTGGTATAAATAGCCGAGGGCGGAAATAAAACAACGCAAAAAGGACGAACAATATATAAATATGTACATACAAATTTCTATGATGTTTCTATGATTTCTATTTGTGTTTCGAAACAATTTTTTTTATATAAATTTCCCTCACTAAAATTTATACTATATAACAAATTTAAGATGGACAAAATATCCTTTATTTACCTAAAAAATGGCACAGGATAAGCTTGAGCTGGGCATAGCATTGTGATGGTATGCAACGAGGACACATCAAGGACTATGATATTATTACCGGTTAGAAGGCGAGGTCCTACACTGCCTACAGGTTCTACAAATCACAAGGATATCAACAGTTAATTTATTAATTTTGCACTTAGAAACTGAGTGAAAGTTGAGACAGGTCTTCAGTTTTAAAAATGCTAAAGTTGTGTTTAAAAACCCACCTAAATACTGGAGCCGGAAAGGCCTGCGCAGGACACAGGATGGTTAAACCTTGTCCAGTTGGGGCGGTAAAACTGCTACTAGTCTGTTGGGAGGGGAATTTCGGTGATACCCTACCAACTGGTTCTGTAAGTTTTAACAATAAAGTTTAGAGTTTTTGTAATCTTTTTTGTTTGGAAAGATTTTATAGTTAATTGGTTTTAAAATTTTTATCAGTTCTAGTTCTTAATAAAGGACTTACCTTTGCAAAGATTATACATTTTAGGGATATGGACTGAAAGTGTTTGTCAAAGGTTTTTGTGTTTTTGAAAAGCGCACCATTCGTACTCAAGCTCAAGTCAAGCATTTCATTATAAATTCAAAACGTTTTAAATTTACATAAACAAATTTTCAAAATTTAATTTTTGTTTTTTAATTTTTTTACAACAAAAGATCTTTAAAGCTGTAGTTTGGCAAAATTTTGTTTAATATTTTACTTTAATTTCAAGCTTTTCAAATAAGCTTTAGTTTGATTTACTTCGCGTTTTAAGAATTTAGGGTACCCTATCCCAACATTCAGGCAGTTTTCAATAAATTTTTTTAATGTACAAATTCAAGAAAAAGCAACAAGTTTTTGATTAAACGCGAAGGAATTTTTAGAAATAAATAAATTACTAAAATGTAAAATCATTTTATAGAACAAATATTTGGTGTAATTTAAACGGTGGTAAGGGCAATGGTGCGAATAAGATATTGAAATATTGAAAGGAATTAGAAAAATCATGTGCACCCGTGAACACTTATGGAACTCGTGTTTACTTGTTGCGTATTAGTAATAAAAATTCAATAAACTATTGGTAACTCATGACACCCCATAAAATTCCTTATAGTGTCTGAGATATTAAATTGGTTTTAATTATATAAATAATACGCATTAGTGTCCCTTTTATGAACTTCTGCAAAAGAAGTAAAAAGTTCAAGCTTTAGGGGGCCTTGAGTCTTACGAGTTACCAATAGCATTGAGAATATTTATGAATCATAATTACAAGGAACCTCTCACTGAACTCCTTATACAGGTGGGCACGAAAAACTGTTTCTGTCACTCACACGTACCAGAGACACCTTAGTGAGCATTTCATAGTGACATATGCAAGTCACAAATGTTTTTAGATGTTTACAATGATTTTTATTTGTAAGAAATTTGGTGATCCCGCAGTGATGATACCGCAGTGGTTTTTATACGACAGAAATTTTGAAATAGTTTCGAAAATCATGCGCACCAGTGATCTTGCATTAAATTGTAATTGACTCAATAAGTTAAAGATCAATACAATTTTAAAACTGCAGTACTTCTAATCATCAGCAATGACAGCACTGCATGGAGTCTCTGGGGCGTATTAGTTACCTGTTTAATTTAGACTGTTTGTGTGCAGCAGCGGAAGGAATTTAATGAGGGCTAATGATCAATTTATGTTACAAAAATTATTTGGAATATTTATGACATTTTTATAACATTTTCTCAACAGTGAAAAACATGGCTGCATCATAGTAATATATATTTGCACAAAAAAGTATTCGTAACTCATACGCACCAGTTACCATTATTGAAACTGTATACACCTTTATATCGATAACTTTCAATATCACCAATACTTTAGTAACAAGTTTTAAATCATATTTTAAAAATATGTTATATCTGTAATATAATGTCCTCTGTTCCGCGGCATTACATTTCAAATGTTCATTTGACGACAAAGAAAAGGAGTTTAAGCAAAAAATCCTTTTGATTGTTTAAAGAAATCATTTTTCTTTTGCAAAAAATTGTTGCTTTTCTTGGAAATCTAATAATAATATATAATAAATAATTGAGTGAAATAAATAAAAACAAAATATGTTATGATGATGTTCAACTACATATATAGTTTGTTTTTTTTTTTATTGAAAAAGAAAATATTTGTAAATTGTTTAAACTTGAAACTTTAAATTTTCGCCATTAGGGGATGCGACAACCCCATCGACAGAGGGGTTTTTTACTTTTTTAAAATTATTTACAAATATTTCCTTATGATTTAAAGAAACACGATTTCAATACCACCAGATCGGGTATTTAGAATATAAATTTATTTGACTAAAAATTTCACTTTAATATTTTTATTTTTCATATATTTTTTTAAATTTCTTTCAGATGATTTAAAATCGTTTTTCTTTTATTTCTTAAAGAAAAGTGTTTGATTTATAAAAATAAACTAAAGATGAGAAGTGAAAATGATTTTCAATAAAATACAGATAAACACTTTTCTTTAACAAGAAAATACTTCAAGTGATAAAAACCTTTGGAAAAAATTTAAAGGTATTGCTAAAAATTTTGAGAAAAATTTTAAGTAGTTGTAGAAATTGTAATACGTTGAAGTATTTTCTTAAAATTCTAAAAAAAAAGCAAATCATATTTTTTAATTCGAGTTATTTTTGTTAATATTAAAAAGCAGTTGACACGTTCAGTCATTTATGGCGTATGAGTAATAAATTTTCAAACTATTGGAAGTGTCTCATATGTCAAGAGTAACCTGACCAATCATCCCGCATTTGGCGGGATTATCCCGATTTTTACGGGAGTGACACGCAGTTTAGTGTCCCATTCGAACTTAAATCTAAAACAAGAATATGAGAATAGAATAATAGATGGCAGACACTCTTCTAGTGTAATGGATGTATGTGTGATTCGAGGTGCCAATATCGACTCGGATCATTACCTAGTGGCTGCGAAAGTTCGCACAAAACTGAGCAGGGCGAAAAACGTAAGAAGCCGAACACAGGAAACGCTGGATAGTGACAAGCTACAAATACCGGAGATATCAATGTCCTATCGACAGAAGCTCTCTCTCCTGCTAGAGCAGAAAATCCCCCTCGCGAAGACCCAGATGCGCAGTGGAAGCACATCTCCCGTTCTTTGGAAACCGCTATAAGGACTGAACTTGGCTATTAAAAACCGCAGAAGGATAAACCATGGTACGACGAAGAATGGTGCATTGCAACTGATGAAAAAGACGCTGCACGTATGGCAACGAAACAGTCAGTTACAACGCTTGCTGCGAGTGAGCGGTACAAGAAGCTAAGAAGGGAGGAAAACCAACTATTTGGCAGTAGGAGCAGAGAGAGAGAGTGAAAAAACCGAAATATGCAGGATGAATGGTGAAACGCGGAAGTTTTTCCACAGTGTAAGAATATTGAATAACGGGCCTAATAATGGGCTGCCCTCCTGCAAGGACGAGAATGGGAATCTGGTGACTGAGAATCAGTGTGCGCTCAAAATGTGGAGAGACCACTTCTCAGCACTACTCAGATTCTTCCACTGAAGATCAGGAGGTCATGATAGTGGAAGATAGTGTAGATTGCACACCACCCCCCCCCCCCCCCCCCTTCCAACCAAGACGAGATTAGAACGACGATCTACCCGACAATAATAAAGCCGCTGGTGCGGATGGCCTACCCGCTGAACTTTTTAAGGCAGGTGGCGAAGGACTGCTGGTCTACATGCATCAACTTAGATGCGGTATATGGCTGGGGGAATCTATGCCTGACGATTGGTGTCTCAGTGTATTATGTCCTGTATTCAAAAAGGGTGATCCGTGTGTCTGTTCCAACTATCGCAGTATCAGTTTTTTATCCAACGCATATAAGTTCTTGTCGAGCGAATTACGTAAAAGACTAAAGCCAATTATTGAAAACCTGATTGGACCTTATCAGTGTGGTTTTAGACCAGGCAAGTCCACGACTGACCTAATATTCACGCAACGCCAAATCCTGGAAAAGACTCACGAAAGGCGAATCGATACATACCACCTTTTGTCGATTACAAAGCTGCTTTCGATAGCCCCATACGGGGAAAACTGTACGAAGCTATGTCTGAACTTGGGATTCCAGCAAAACTGATCCACCTCTGTAGAATGAAGCTGACCAACACCAAATCAGCAGTGAAAGTGGGGAAAGACGTCACTGAACCATTCCGTACCACGGGAGGACTGAGACAAGGCGACACACTTTCGTGCAATCTCTTCAACATCTTAATGGAGATAATAAGGAGAAAGGCTGCAGTAAATACGAACAAGACCATTAACACGAAAAGCCATATGTTGCTGGCGTATGCTGACGACATTGGGCGAAATTTGCCCGTAATTTGCGAGATGTTACTGCAGTATTTTCAAGAATCGAAAGGGAATCAGCGAAGGTGGGTCTTACTGTTAATGAGGGCAAGACAAAATTGATGGTGTCAACGACTAGAGAAACCTCTCGACTTGGTCCGCACTTGAATGTTGACAACCGATTTAATTTTGAAGTGGTAGATGAATTTGTCTACCTTGGATCCACCGTGAACAAGGACAACAACGTCAGCCTGGAGATAGATATGAGAATTGTGCTTGCAACTAGATGCTAATTTTTGGCTCAGCAAGCAGTTTAGGAACAATGCTCTCTCTCGACGGACAAAAGTCCAGCTATATCATATTCTATTCTATAATTCTATAATCTACATTCTGACGTGGACATAACAAGGCGAAACAAATTAGGCCAATTGCGTTGGCTATGCCATGTTATCAGAATGGATGAAGGAAGATGAGCCAGCGCGAAAGGTTTGCGATAACGTACCCGGTGGAAGCAGGAAAAGAGGACGACCTAGACTTTCGCTTGAAAGACCAGGCAGAAGAATCCCTCCGTATCCTTGGCGTTACCAACTGGCGAGAAAAGGCGAAGGATAGAGCCAGTTTGAAGAATATGTTGAAATTTATTTAATTAATATGCGTAAGACGTCTGACCTCATGAGGTTGTAAAATAGTCAATAAAAGTAAATTAGGTAAGAATATGAGTAGACACAAAATAAAAAGCTTTATTTTATATACGCTTAAGTTTTTTTTTTATATATTTGGTTTTATTTTGTTTGATACATGTACTTTTATCTAATTTTTATTTAAAATCAAACAATTAAGCTTTTTACCCATTGTCACAACCAGTTGGTCAGGTTAGTTATGACTGAGAAATAGTCAAATTTATTTTTAAAAAATAATAAATATCACGTATACGTCCATGTAGCAAAGGTTGCAGTAATATTTATCAATCATACGCCATACAGGACATATTAAGAAACTGTATATAATTCGCGATCTAATATTAAATTTTGAATCCTTAAGGTCTTAATTGTCACGGCTATTTAAATATAAATTTTGTAGAAATCTATTATTGTAACTTCTGAATAAATATAAATTCCAAAAATTTTATTTTAAGAACGTGTTTTTCAGAATTTTTAATTAGTTTCTAATTTTTTTTTACAAAAAAACATAAATTAGTTTCGCTTTTGTTTTTCTTTAATTTTATTTTATGATCTTAAATATGATTTGCTTTTTTTATAGTAAATAAATCTAATATCTTCTACTGATTATAATGTAACAAATTTGTCTTCCAACTTACCTGTAATCACCAAACGTCCCTTGGTGGCACTCAATCTGGTCTCACCGGTTAATCTGTGTTTTGTGCGGCACTGATAGCTCTTGTAACCGTCTTCAGGACCAACTTCACGAATGTGTAATTCTCCAGAGGGTAAAACCAAGTATTTGCCATCTTTGGTGGATGATTTTCCCCAAAGAAAAGCGTCGGTAAATAATTGCGAAGAAAAACAATTTAGAAAAAGAATTTCAAATTAATAAAAGTTTATTTTTTTTTTTAAATATTTAAAAAAACAACTAGATACAAATCTACGGATATAAAGAAAAAAGTTTGTATTTTATTTCGAGTGTAATTTCTTTTAGGAAATTAATGGTTTTCCTTTAATAGTTTTAATAATTCCCTTTATAATTTAATAATTTCCTTTAATAATATTTATTTAGTTTAAAATTTCTATTTTATTTCTGCATTTTTTAGTTTTTTCTGGTTTATTATTTATAAATTATGTTTCAAAGTGTTTTTTAATATTTTGAGATTCCTTTTTTTAATATTTTCAGATTATTTAAATTGTTTTAATTTCTTTATATCTTGAAATTTAGTTTTGTTAGCTTTTATCTTTTAATTTTTTTTAGTTTTGAAAATTATTTTCTTACTTTTTTCTTTATATATATTTGTTTTCAAATAACAAAAAACACCTACTTTTTTGTACAAAATATTTACAAAGTTCTTCATTTTATATTTACAAATTTTTAATAAATGTAAAAATTTTAGTAAATTTACAAATTTCAGTTAATTGTGATTATTTTCAAATTTGTTTGAGTGTTTTTTGTTAAAAATATTTAGTAAAATACAAAGCGTTTGAAAAATCATGCGTGTTAGTAATATTTGAAAGAAAAAATCCACTTGATATTGAAATTTCTAATTATATTTTAAATTACATATGAGTATCACAAATTTTCTATGATGACTCATGAGCACTTTGAAGAAACTCTCGAACACAACTTTTACCTTACTACTGAATATTCCTACACCAAAGTGACAAAATTGACTGTCAACGGCTTTTGAATGGAGGATATATATCGCATCTTATGCATGAATCCTACTGTTGTTATAGGTCACATCTCACTCGTGAGTTGTATTGGTGTTATACGTCACGTCTAACTCGTGAGCTGCATTGTTGTATCTTTTGTATAGGCTAAAGGACTAGAAAATGAGAATTTATCTAATTATCTTTATGATTATATGAAATAGACGGGTGACAAATTCCATATTACACCATAATAAATGGTGAGTCGCCTCATGAGTCTCACTGAGCTCATATCCTTCGACTTTTAAACGGAGGCTGATGAGCGTGAGTTTATTTTAAGTACAAGCACATAAGCTTATCAGCCCCCATTTAAAACTCGAAACTTCTGAGCTGATATAGTTCAGTGAGACTCACAACAAACGACTCATGAGGTGACATACGATTTATTGTAATGTAATATGATATTTGTGAGTCGTCTCTTCCATATAATCAAAAAAAGAATTACACAAATTCTCATATTCTAGTCTTTTACCCTATTCAAGTCACAATAGTACAACTCACGAGTTAGACGTGACGTCACACCAATCCAGCTCACCAGTGAGACGTCACCTATCACAACAATCATACTCATGAGTATGTTGCGACATATATCCTCCATTTATAAATAGTTGACAGCCAGTTTTGTCACATTTCTGTAAGGATCTTCAGAAGTAAGATAAAAGTTGTGTATAGAACATTTGTGTTACTCTTGCTCAACTCATGAGTCTCAACTGAATGTGACTGTGACCCAAAGCTCAGACTCTTAAGAGATCAACTGAAAGTTGAGGCTAACATAAGAGGCTCTTGGATTGTATGCAAATAACCATAGCTGACTATGAGAGTTTTTTCTAAGTACTCATGGGTAACTCATGGCACATAAAAAAAGGAAATCCTTGTGAACGCGTCTATAGAATAGATCTATAGAGATCTGTGCCTAGATCTGAAATAGCTGTTAGCGGTTTTCCAGGAATCATGAGGATGAATTTTGCAAATCTTTTTTAAAAAAACTATATCTCTATAAAATGAAATATAGAATAAGAATGGATATTAAAATTACAAAGTACCAAGAAAAGGGCGATTAAAAATTAAAAATCACCTCTGGTTATATTATAGCTATTTTCGAATTCTATCTCAATATTTAGTAGATTTTTTCCTTTTCGTTATTTAAAAGATTTTTTTTGAACTTCAAGAAAATTTCCATACAGGCTTAATGTACAATTTTTAATTTAAGAAATTTTTTTTGAAAAAAAAAATCTTTTAAAATTGTTCTTAAAACTTAAAGCAGCATGCAATTAATTATAAAAAATGCTTTAATTTTGGAGTGAAGAAAGTGTTTGTTCGTTCGTTCAACAAAAAAATTTTCTTTTTAAATAAATTAAAAAAAGTTTTTTTTTAACAAGTTAAAAAGTTTTTTTTAATAAATTTAAAAAAAAAAATTTTAATAAATTTAAAAAAAAAAATTTAAAAATTTAAAAAAAAAATTTTAAAAATGTAAAAAATTGTATTTTTTTTAAAAAATTTAAAAAAATGTTTTTTGAAAAATTTCTTTTTTTTTAAAATTTAAAAAAATGTTTTTTTAAAAATTTTTTTTTTTAAAGATTGAGGGAAATGTTTTTATGTTAATTCTTTTAAAGAACCTTTGATTTATTAAAGCATTTTTTATACATATATATATACAAAATATTTACAATAATTCAAATCTACATCTACTATAATGAAGGGGGATTTTTTTGTCAATGACATGAGGGAAGGCCGGGATTGGCCTATGGATATTTAAGGGATCATGGGATTGTTTCGGGATAGGATTGTAGAAAAAACTGAAAAGGAAATGAAGAAAAAGCCGAAAATTTAGTGGAATATAACGATTAAAGAAACAAACTCATTATAACCTAATGCAAGCCCTAATTGATGTGGGGGTAAAATATATCCCTAACGAAAACCATAAACGACCTCAATTTTGTTTGCCAAATGAATTGAAAACTGACTGTTAAGACAAGTGATATGTTTAGTGGGGATTTAGTAAGGGATTTGCTGTTTTCCTTCTTTGAATCTCTAAAAAAGCCGAGTATTTACCACTTTGTATTTGTTCATTGGAGGAGGGTAAAATTTCGCGCTCTTCATCTTCTAACCAAGAGGCCACTTGTATGAAATCGGCCACAAAGCTGGGTATATGACATTTCACAATAGCACTATTGCCACGTAGTACAGCCTCATCCATAACATTGACTGTATAGGATTGTGGGACCACTAAATAAATTGGGAAAATAAACAAAGAAAATAATATAGAATATTTGACAAAAAGGAATAAGGAAATAATAATTGGCGAGGCAAAAGAAACAGGTACAAAAAAATCCCCTTCATTGTAACTACTCAAGAGAGACGAAGGAAAATAATGAAAAATTGCTATACCCGTTTCGTTTTTGGTATAGATGGCACCCTCCGTGTCTAACCAATCGGTGATCTCTATGTGATCGGCCACAAAAGAGGGTGTCTGACATTTGAATATGGCAGAGTTGCCCTTAATGACATATTCATCGTACACCTGAGATTCGAAAAATTGCTTAACAACTGAAAACAAAAAAGGGGAAGAAAGAAACTTAAAAACTTTGTAACAAAATCTTCAAAATACCCTTAAAATAAGAGACCTAAAAAAATATAGTCCATTTTCCATGTTTCTTTATGATTGTTAGGGATTCTTTACAAGGGATTTTGGGAGTTTTAATTACACAAAACAGTAAGTAGATCTCTGTTTACCCATTGAATCTTCTTCATTGGCTCTAAATATCTCCATACCCTCTTCATCGACCCATGATTCGATCATTATAAAATCGGCCACAAAGGAGGGTACCAAACATTTCAATGTAGCAGAGTTGCCACGTAGTACAAACTCATCGATAACACGGGTTTGATAGAATTGATGGACAACTGAAGATAAAACAGGAAATTTCAAATAAAATTTATAAAACAAATACATATAACAACAGGGATATTTCAAAGGAAGCTTTTCGCAACATAAAGGGCAGAGTCTGAGTATAATTCCTAGTGTAAATAACAAAAATATCCTTGAGAACTCTACCGATTTCTTCACTATTTGGGTGGAAGTTGCGGCCCTCCGAGTCCATCCATAAATCTACGTACACAAAATCAGCCACATACGAGGGTATCTCACATTTCATTACAACCGAGTTGCCACGTATCACATATTCATTATCGGCCTCCGATTCATATGTTTGTATAACAACTGTATAGAAGATGAATGGAAAAGAAAATCAAAATTTTGATGATAGGAAACTAAAAATTCTCGAGGATGTACCATTTAAAAAGGAAAGGTTTTTGGGAATGTGTCTTAATCACTATGACTAACTATTTCATAAATGTCTGTCTTCGAAAAAAAAATTGTACCATATGCTTGAGTGGAATTATTGCGCCACAATTCGACGCCCTCCTCATCTATCCACGCTTCGATTTGTACAAAATCGGCCACAAATGAGGGAATTTTACACTTCAAAACAGCTGCATTGCCCTTGATAACGTACTCATTTTCTGCCTCGGTTATGTAGAATTGGGAAACCACTAAAAACGCAAAGAAAATATTCAAAAATAACTTAAGGAACGAAATGGAAATGAAACACAAATTATAAATTAAACAAAGATAATGTTCAAGGAGAGGATGATAGGTTTGAATGGGATCATTTATGCTAACATGTTTGTATATTTTGCAAGAACTAGGTAAAGAAAGCCAACCGTAATTATCGGAAAAGGTCAAAACTTTGCCCTCCTCATCGATCCAGGATTCAACACGCACGAAATCGGCCACAAATGAGGGTATCGAACATTTTAAGACGGCCGCGTTGCCTTTGATAACATATTCGGTCATAATTTCGGCTTCGTAAAATTGATTGACGACTATAAAAGGACATAATAAAAGAAAAGTAGTAAAAACAAGGGAACAAAATGGAAATGAAATATTGAACAATAAAATCGCATCTAAACCATAGAAAATTATATGTAACATAAATTTACTTCAAATTTACTTCGTGGATGGGCACAAAGTCATAGTCCAATTGAAGTTTTACGAAAGAATCAACTGGGAATTGAAACACTTGACATCAAAATTAAGTCTAGAAATTGAAAAATATCGCTGTACGTTTTCACTCAGCTTCTAATCGTCACGCGTATATATAAACATGTTATACAGCCTGTTTTAACGTTAGGAACTTTGTGGGATTGAAACACAGGCAGAATTACTCACTTCGGAACAATATTCATATAATGTTTGACAAAACTTGTGCAAATTATGAGTATTTAAGGCAATTTCTTTACGATGTGATGTGAAGAAATGGTATGGAATTGAAACAATTTGTGGAAACACAACACAATGAACAAAATACTTTACGTATTTCACAAAATTTCTATAATTCCTAACGTAGTACTTTAGAAAAAAATATACTGTTAATAACTTGTTCTGATTTTGTACCAAACGGAACAATATGGTTGTGAAACAAAAGGTAAGCCTAATTTACAAACACTTTTCATTGAATATTTTAAGCCAATACTAAGTATAGCGATTATTTTTGCCTATTTTGTAAGATTTGAGTAGAAGGAACAAATCGGAGTTGAAACATTTTTTATAAAAAAAGCACAGTGAATAGAAAGGAATACTGGACTTCACAAACTCTTATAATCCACGTTTAAAAATTACAAATCAAAAATATGGTTGCTTTTACTATTTTTTAAAAGAGGAACAAGTGGAACTGAAACAGAACGATAAATTAATTTGAAGTAAACTAAAATCCCTTTCTTTTGTTTAATGAAGAAAAATTATTATTATAAAGTATTTAAACCAAAATGTTAATTATTTCAGGTGAATAAACGCATTGGCATTGAAACAAACAAGTGGAACTGAAACACAATGACAAATTAATTTAAAGTAACTTCACAAACTCTCATAGTCCACGTTTAAAAATTACAAACCAAAAACAATGGTTGCTTTTACTTTTATTTTGAAACGAGGAACAAGTGGAACTGAAACACAATGATAAATTAATTTAAAGTAAAGTAAAAGCCCTTTCTTTTGTTTATTGAAGAAAAATTATCATTATAATGTATTTAAATCAAAATGTTAATTATTGCAGGTGACTAAACACATTGGAATTGAAAGAAATATTATGAAAATGACCCAAAAGCTAATATGCATTTTCAATTTAATAAATTTAAATTTATTTAAAACAAATTATTTAAAAAACAATCAAGTATAAAGAAATACATATGTGGAATTAATATTCAACGACAAATAAGAACTTTCTAATATTTTCCATTAACTTGGATAGACAACTTAACCTTATTATTAATTTAAAGAAAGGGAAAGAAACAATTCGGTATTGAAACAATAGCTTTCAACACACCGCATAAATCGGCAATTATTATAAAAATATTGCAATAAACTCCTATAAGGAAAATCGACAAGACTTCTGTGAAATAACATTTGTTTCTTTAGAGCATTGGGATGGGGAACAATTTGAAATTGAAATAGTAGCCTTTACTCTAAAAAACTAGAATTTTTTAATGAAATACACGGAAACAAACGGCACAAATCGAGTTTATGTAAAGCATTATAATTATTTCAGAATAATTGCACTAATGTTCTATATTTATCGACATTTTAAATAAATGGAACGATTTGGAATCGGACCATTAGAATTACAATTCACTTCAAACTGATGGATCTATCTCTAGATGAAATATATGAAATTAGTAAATATATATTATTAAGACTATGGCTTCAAATACATTTTAAAGACAAGACACGAAGTGAAAATGAAACAGTTTAATGGAAATATATTAAATTCCACGTATATCAAAACTCCCGTGTTTTCTTAGTTTTACTATAAAACTGGGATAGTTAAAAAATTTCGAAAGATGGTAAATTTGTCAGACCAAACACTATGGAATTGAATCATACGAGTACAATGTTGAAATCAAAATAGCAGTTTCTATGAAAACAACCACTTGGGAATTGGAACATGAGATCAAGGAAATTTTTCAATGTTGTATAGACCAAAAGGGAAGGCCAACTTTAACTCCAAAATACAACCACTTCAATGAGATAATATTTAATTTTTATAAACAAAAGGTGAAGTTGTTTGGTGAGGAACAAATAGGAATTGAAATCGATTTTGAAACACCTACCAGAAGTAGAAACAGTTTTAAGAAAATACAGAATATGTTAACAATATGAAATTGAAATGTAGCGGCAGCTTTAAGAAACAATATGGAATGAAACGAATTTTTTTATTAGACACGAAAATTGCAACTTGACAGAAAAAAATAAACGATAAAAATTTCTCATATATTAACTCAAAAACTAAAAATTTATAATGGAGTGAAGAGTAATATGTAAAGAATGTGCATGAGTGTTTCAGTTCCACCACGTTCTCGTCGAAAGTCACTGGGCTAAAAACAGTTTTGGTACAGGTTTTATTTATAATATTTATAATAAAAGAAACATGTTGTGTTCGTTCAAATCAAAACCCATTTATTGCATAAAAAGTAATTTTAAAATCATGAGTCAATAAAATCAAATTTATAGTCAGTTTTTTTCAATTTGCCTATCGCTCATTCTCCTTCACATTGTATACTGTATCAAATTTGCAGCTAGGAGGTCGGTCGATCAGTTATTTCATCGAAACCCCCTGATTGTAGTGAACAAGAAACAGTGTGTAATGAAACAGACATTTGAGATATTAAAATAAAATTTCCGGAATAAAATTATGAATCAGAAAAAAAATTGTATGTATATTTAATACAGCTAAGCAACAATATGAAATGGCACTTTGGGGATAAATATACCAAGATTACAAAAAGTATGTACCAGAATAAGGAACAATCTTAAATCAAAGATAAAAATCCCTGAGGGAAAATATAATTAGCAAATGTGAAATAAAATTACTTAAACAACTTAAAAACTGAAATTATAGTCGAAACGAACTGAAATTACAGTTTAAAACACTTTGAAGTGAAAAGTGTTAAAGTTTTGTTTCAGAATAAGGGACAATTTGGAATGGAACCCTTGTATTCACAAAAATATATGATGTGTATATGACATGTTTATCAATCAAATATTTAACCTTTACCGGAATTCTCGAACGGGTTGAAAACGTTATTAATTTTTGGTAATTTTCTGCACCGGAATTCTCTAAATTTTAACGACTAAAATTGATTGTTAAATTGTCAAAATTCATAAAATTTCAATACAAAATTTTCGAATTTTGTCAATTTAACTACCAAATTTTGTCGCTACAAAGTTAAAGAATTCCGATGCAGTAAATAATAATAAATTAAAAACGTTTTCAAAAAAGTATACACAAATTATTCGGGATAAGGAACAAATGGAACTGAAACAACTCAACATGGATATAAAATTTCAAATAATAATATGTTGTTTCGACTTATATAAGATCTAATAAATGATTTTCCAAGTTCGAGGTCTTTGTTTGTTTGTCTATTTATTTGTTTTCAATATTTCGCCATCCATGAGTAACAAGAGTCTAATGTCAAGACAGTTTAATATTCAATATTGAAAAAAATACAAATACACAAAACAAACAAAGAACTCGAGCTTGGAAAATCATTTATTAAAGTTACAAAAGGTTTCAAAAGAAGACAATTAAAATTATGTTTCTGTATGAGGAACCATTTGGAATGAAACTTTTTTACTTAAAAATCAAAAAATATATCGCGATATCATAATTAATTAAAAACTTTTCAACAAAATACAATTGATTTTATAATCCGGGATAAGGAACAAATGGAATTGAAATAACTCAGAATGAATATATGTTTGCAAAAAAATTTAAAAGCACACAACTAAGATGAGTTTCACAGTCGTGGTTTAAAAGCTCCCAGAAAAATTTCATATTAAACAACAAACATCGGTCATTTAAAGTCCATTTAAATGGAGAATTTTCAACTGTGAAATTGAGCGTTAAAGCGAAGCCATGAGTGTTTCACTTCCACCACATTCCCATACAAAGTCACTGGGCTAACGACAGTCTTGATACGATTTTTTTATGCCAGTTTTTTCTACCAGAATTTGAACGTAATACAAAAGAAAATAAGTGAAAATTGTTGTGTTCTTCAAAACAAAACTAATTTATTGAATATAAAATTATTTTTAAAGTAATTACTGCCAATAAAATCAAATTGAAAGTCGGTTTTTTTAATTCGCCTATCGCTCACTCTCATTCACATTCTGTCCTGTATCAAATTTGCAGCTAGAAAGTCGACCAGCTGTGTTATCGAAACCCGCTGGTTAAAATCATGTTTCAAGTATTTGGAACAAACGGAACTGAAACAACTTACAGTGAATACAAGTTTTTCAAAAATGTTAAAAAGAAGACAACTAAAATTATGTTTCAGTATAAGGAATCAATTGGAATTGAACCCTTTTTTTCTTAAAAATCTAAAAAAAAACAGAAAATCGTAATCAGTAAAAAGTTTTAAAAACATGTCAATTATATTTCGGCATAAGGAAACAAAAGGAACTGAAACTCTTATATTTATAAAAGAGCACAATTAAAAATTATGTTTTAGGATAAGGAACAATTTGGAATGGAACATTTTTTTTATAGCGAAAACAAAAATCCCCCTTCATATCATTAACTCTAAGAGAAATACAAATTTTTTAATTAAAAATCACACCATAATTATCGGAATGCCTTAATTCCGTGCCCTCCTCATCAATCCACGATTCAACTTTTACAAAATCAGCCACAAACGAGGGAATGGAACATTTCAAAACTGCCGCATTGCCTTTGATAACATATTCCATGAGAATATCGGCGCCATAGTATTGATTAACGACTAAAAAATTAAGATTTAAAATGGAAAGCTTAAATACAGCACTGAAAGCAAGTAAAAAAGGAATAAAATGGAATTGAAACGGGAGGTTCATGAAGGAAACTACACATATAAATTTGTATTTTAATAAATTTATCTTAAAATTCTAACCAAATTCTTCGCTGGGCAAATATTCAGTGCCTTCACTGGCCAACCAGGCCTCGACTTTAACAAAATCTGCTACAAATGAGGGTATCGTACATTTCAAGACAGCCGTATTACCTTTGATCACATACTCAGAGACAACCTCGGCTTCATAATATTGATTAACCACTAGATGGCGTTAAAATTCAAGTGTTTTTTTTTGGAAAAAAGAAGCAAATGAAATGATTTAATGAAATAAAAAATTTTAAAAGAAGGATTTTGGGATAAAGGAGGTATATTTGGGGTTCTTTTTTTATTATGAAAAACTAAATTTGCTAAAATTTCTTTGAAGAATTTCAAATACCCGTGCCCTGTTGCTCATCCAAGGTGGCATAAAGTTCGCCACTTTCATCTTGCCACGATACAACTTGTACAAAATCGGCCACAAATGAGGGTATCGAACATTTCAAGACCGCCGCATTGCCCCGTATCACATATTCATTATTTACCTCAGATTCGTAAAATTGTTGGACAACTATGAAATAAATTATTTAAATATCAAAAATAAAATGAGAAGGAAAACCCCATAAATGTATAATTTTATTTAAAAAAAAAATAGTCAATGATTTCAGGTTAAGACCACAAACTTAATTAACCATGCAGTTTTGAAAATTCTTCTTAACCATATAATTTTGTAATTGTTTTCTCATACTTTTCTTTGCCTGTTCTTAAGGTGGGAACTGTTTAATGGTTCGGAAAATTTAGAAAACAAGATAGCAAAAGTGAAAAAATATTTTCCATCTTAATTGAAATGGCAGACAACTTCTTTTGCTTGAGAAATTAAACTCAATTAGATAGTGGTGGGTTTTGAGAAAATTGTTGTTAATTATTAAACACGCAAGTGAAATTTATTAATATGTTTAGATTTTATCAAACAATTCTATAAAGTGCACTGAGAGTCACTGAACTTGTGTGGGTAAAAAAGAAGAGAACACAATCTCCATGTATGGGAAAATTTTCAAGATTAAAACTAAAACTGTTATAATATTAATTAAGATAATATAAGTAAAATAACTACTACTAATGTTCCATTACATCCCATGAACTACCAGGGTGAGACATTCTCATAAATATAATACACTCAGAAAAATTTAGGAATTTCATAGAAAATTCAACAAACACGCGATAGATAACAGCTGACTCAGATTGAATGTGATCAATGTCACAAATATGATTAATATCACGTTCAAACGGAGGTGTCTTTTCTCGAAATATTTTTGAAATATTAGAAATTCAAACATAATTAGAAAATATGTAGGCGGTTTTGCTAAAATATGGCAAAACAGCTGACCATTGTAGTTTTTAGGTGGCTTGTCAGCATCAGAAACCAAACTGAACCAGACACGCTATCGATGACCAAGTTTTTTGGTACTATGCGTTTTCCTGAGGAAAGTACTGATGCGAACGTTGTTTTATATTGAAAAACAAGCTGTGTTTTTGCGTCATTTCCCAACAATGGAAACAAAACAAAACACCTAACCCGGTATGCCATATGAATCCAATTCGAATTCAAGACGGACTCGTTTCGTCGTACATTTTGTCCGAAACGGACATCAGTTACGGACACACATTTGCGTATCAAATTCCTCTCGAAAAAGCTGGCCGTTTTTTGAACTTTTTCGGGTTCGTCTCGAGCTCACAACGGACTTTATTCATATTCGCATCCACTTGGGGTTCGTTTTTGTAAATAAAATAAATTCGAGATGGTTCCACTTTTATCAGCTTTTGCGGATTCGAAACGGATTCGTTCTGATTTTTAAAAGATATTTAAATTTAAAACAGGCAATAAACCATATGTTCTACCTATAATCCACTGAAGATTTTCACTTACATTATACAGGGTAATTCAGGAAGTTCCGGAAAAGTCCACTAGGACCATGTCCGAAAATGCAAGGGTGCGAAATGGCAGCGGGTTCAAAATTTTCGAATTGCCGGTCGGAGGGTAGTAGGTTAAAGTTGCTAACTTCTGAGCCAGTGGTCGGATTTACCGTTCCAAAGTTATGACCATTTTACTGAAATGCTAAAATGTTTTTTTCCCTCGACGTTGGATTGGACGAGCTGGACCAATCGCCTGGCCGCCACGATCTCCAGATCTCACACCACTTGATTTCTTTTTGTGGGGCTACATGAAAGATTGTGTGTATTCTGTGCAGATCCACAATCGTGAGCAGTTACTTGCACGCATTGAGGAAGCTGCGGTGAAAGTTCGTGAAAAGATGAGTGAACTAAACGTGGCCGATGTGGTTCGCAAACGGCTGCAACTGTGTTTAGTAGAAAATGGGAACCACATTGAAAACTTCCTTTAACATCAAATGTTTTTTTTTCCTTATGTGTTTGATTCTTCAGCCAAAAATTTCAATAAAATAAAATCTTAAACGTGTTAATTTACAAAAACAAATAAATGTGTGCGGTTATTTCGCTTCCAAAAACAAACATTTTTGCATAAAATGGTCATAACTTTTGGAAAGGTAAGAGGTATGGCTATCTTTCAACATCAAAAAAACATAAGTTACCTGCCATCTGGCTGAGCAAATTGAGGTTATGTGAACTTTTTTTTCCATTTTTTCCCGAAAGCTCTGTATCTCGGCGATTTGACTTTTTTCTACTCCCTTTTTTATAGATTCTGAAAGGCCTCTTAAAGACCTTTCCAACAATCTGACCCAATCCGACCATTGCCTCGGAAGTTAGCAACTTTACCCTACTACCCTCCGACCACCAATCCGAAAATTTTGAACCCGCTGCCATTTCGCACCCTTGCATTTTCGGACATGGTCCTATTGAGCTTTTCTTCATGAAATGAGCCAAGGAATACGCTGGAGAAATTTTTCCGGAACTTCCTGAATCACCCTGTATATATTAATTTTTACACGTGAAAAAAATCGTTGTCAGCTAAAATTAAATCGTTTTAGATTTTAACATTAAACATTTCACTGATTCGCTTCAAATGTTTTTACGAACTCGAAACGGATACGCCAAATCATAATTTCACTGATACCCTTTTTATGTATTTCCGGACTCGTAACGGATTCTAAACGGGTTAGAGAACCCACATATCGCTTTTTTATGATTTCACGGACCCGTACCGGTTTCGAAATGAATCGGTATCCGGTTTTGTGCACATTAGGATTATAGAAAATTCAATACATATGCGATAGGTAACAGCTGACTCACACTGAATGAGATCAATTTCGCAAATGTGATAAATATCACCTTCAAACTGAGGTGTCTTGACAAACAGCATTGAATCAAACAAGCACCAGATCTTTAATTAATGAAAATAATGCTTGCAGACATACACATGCACTTTCAAAACTTTGTCTTTTTTTGTTGTTTGGATGCAAACATAAAGTGTGTTTGGAGCTTGTCGCAAATATACTCGAGAGCAAGGAAATAAACGAGGCACAGCGAGAGAGTCTATCTTGTAAGTGTGAATTTGTATTTTGTTTGCAAAATGCAGATGTAGTCCGTGTTTCTTATTTTGGCTGATGTATTGCGTTTCAGTTTCATGTATTCATTCATCATTCGTTATATTCATGTATGTGTGCTACCAAAGTGAGAAACGATTTTGAGGAAAGAAACTGGGAAGGGCAACTACGTGAAGCCTTTGTCTGTCCGAGCCTTTACTGAACGGCAGACCATTTGTGAAATAAACGCTTGGCTTGCATGAACTAGATTTGTATATAAATATATTCTTTATGTACCAACGCATAGTGACAACCAACGCATAGCTGAAACCTTCCGAAAACAAAAACGTGAGTGACAACAAAGAAAGGAGATGCAAAAGAGCGCACTGATTCTCATTTGCACCTAATGCACCTAAAATAAATAAATGGTTTCCCATTACATCCCATGAAGGGACCGGGGAGAACTTCTCACAATCACTGAGCTGTGCGCTTTCCAGTTTTCACTCACTGATTGGGACCTACAGTTTTACACCGATTCCGAACGGTATTTTGATAAGCTTTTTCATGGCTATATACTCGATAGTGTCGCCGTCACTATGCGAGGTGACCGCCGCCGAAAGAAATTTTTTTTGAAGGTGGTCAGAGCCGGGTTCGAACCCAGGATCTCATGTACAAGAGCCGCGCACACTTAACCATTGCACCACCGAAGACTAATGCACCTAATGCACCTAAATGTAAAAAAGGCCGTTTTAAATGTTTTAATTTTTGTATTAATTATTTATAAATGTGGATTTATATTGATAAAATTAATTATAATAAATAATGCCTGCATATATATTGAAATCAAAGAATAATTTGTTTTTAAATATTATTATGTTTGGGGGGAAATACTCATATGTTTACACGTAAAACCATAGATGTTTGGCAGTAAACATGATGCTGTTTACATTTAAACTAAAGTGAGTTTGGGACTTGCAAACATATTAATGTGTGAAGTGTGTTCCAAACATATACATGGTTCCTGCAGAATATGTTTGGGAGAATGTGTTAGAGAGGCCGTTATTTTTCAATGTGTACCTGACAATGATGTGAATTTCTCGCAAAGCAAACATTAGCGATATGGGAAAGGTGCCTAAACTATAAATGTTTTACATTTTTAAACCACATTGACACTTGGCAAATAGTTACAATTTTATGAATTCAACCAAAGATGGAAAATTTCTAGGACATTTAAAATAAATTCGGAACCTACAAAGTACAGCTAAAGCGGTGGGTTCAGGAATACCGCGGTCTAACCCACCACTTCATCGGATAGAACTGTATCTTCACGCAGGGATGTAATGGAACTTCAACCTAAATCAATGCATAGAACTCATATAAATTAAAACATAACGCTTCTAAGAAATGAATTAAAATCTTTGCATTTTCAAATTAAATTCTCATACCACGTTTACACCGACGTATTTTTGGCAAAAAAAATATTGCAAGTTAATGAATTCAAAAATAGAAAATAGCAATCATGGGGCCAGTCTAACCAAGAATTCTATATTATAATCTTAACATTTTAGCTAAGGATTTGAAAAACTGACTAGAACGAAGATGAAAATTGAAAATGCTTATGTTATGTTTACACTGGGACATTATGCTTCCTTATTCTCAGGTATTATAGCTGACAATGACTCCATTTTTTTCAAAAAAAAAATAACATTACTAAACTATTGCGCATTTTGTCGCAACACAGAGTTAACAGTTTAAAAACCAAGCCTTTACAAAAAAAGGTCACCAATAAACTAAAACCACGTTTACACTGAGGGTTTTTTATTCCACAAAAAATCGAAACTTTAAAGATTTAAAAAAAAGTAAGTGAATTAATTAAAATCAACATTGGAAAGAAAAAAATATAGAATTAGAAAATACATTTTTAAAAATGTAAACAATCAAAAAAATTATATTAAAGGGGATTAACCAAAGACCTTAAGTTCCAAAATAAATCGGGGTTTAGGGGATTTTGTGTGGGGGAAAAAGTAGCTCCTCTTCATTATAATAAACATCAATCTATAGTGAAAATTATTTTATATCTACAAATTATCTCTGAATCTTTTCAAGACAAACCATATTCAGTGCCCGGCATGAAATCCTCTTCCTGATCTGTATGCCACGATACGACACTAACAAAATCGGCCACAAATGAGGGTATTTCACATTTTAAAACGGCCGCATTGCCACGAATAACATAGGCCTTATTAACATCCGTATCATAGTATTGGGCAACAACTGAAGGGAGGCAACGAAATGGAAATTAGTACAATATTTACCAAACCAAACAAAAATTTTAAATAATATAATTAAAAACATTACAAAGCTGGAAACCACTTCCCTTGGGGGTCATAAATCTAAAAAAAATGTATATGAAATCCGAAAAGTTTTAAATCAAAATTTTCTAAAATAAATGAACTGATAATTTGACATCTGTCAAAATATTTAAGAAAGTGGTAGGAAATGATTAAATCTAACAAATTTTCCATTCAAATTTGTACAAATTAATGGGCAGGATGTCAGTTAGGTTTGTGTAGTCAACCGGCTACACCTACATAAGCGCGCAATTCTTGACAGCTGTCAAAAACAAAACAATCTTTAAATCAAAATGTTTACAAATAAATAAACAGTATTTGTATTAAACTTGTATATTCAAAGGGTTACATCTAACTAAACCCGCAAAGCTTGACAGCTATGAAAATCTATTTCATCACAATACGCAAAAAAGTTTAGGAAAATTACCTAAAGCCTTGTTCGCACTTGTTGATCATCAAAGTTTCTTGTTTCAAGAATTCTTTCAATTAAACATCTCTTTTTCCATACGAAAACCAGCTGATCTTTCATTTCAAATCTCAAACTATGAGATTTCGAATGCTGTGCGAGCAAAGGCCTAATATACATTTTAAATTTTCATGACAATACGCAAAAAAGTTTAGGAAAATTACCTAAAGCCTTGTTCGCACTTGTTGATCGCCAAAGTTTCTTGTTTCGAGAATTCTTTCAATTAAACATCTGTTTTTCCATACGAAAACCAGCTGATCTTTCATTTCAAATCTCAAACTATGAGATTTCGAATGCTGTGCGAGCAAAGGCCTAATATTACGGGTTTTTCAACAGAGACGCTACAAAAGTAAATCGATAGGGACAGTAAACGACGCCATATTTTTTCGCGCTCTTTTGACATTTCTCTTCAGTAAGGTTTGCTATTTCATCATGGAAAGATATACGAGCCAACAACGAGTCGAAATTATTAAAATTTACTACCGAAATTTGGAGTCAGTGGCCTCAACTTTAAGAGCGCTACGTCCAATTTATGGTCGTCATAATCGTCCTACCAGATCAACAATTGAGCGTCTAGTGGACAAATTTGAATCCACACGCACAGTACAAAATGTTCCCGTGCCAGTGAGACAAAGAAGTGCCCGTAGTGTCGAGAATATTGCTGCCGCTGAGGCTTCAGTTCAAGAAAGCCCAAATGTATCTCTCACACGTCGTTCTCAAGCGTTGGGCATCTCTGTGACGTCGTTGTGGCGAATTTTGCGAAAAGATCTTGGCATACATCCTTACAAGATCAAATTGACGCAAGAACTGAAGCCGCTTGACCACCATAAGCGTCGTATATTCGTGAATTGGGCTGAGCAACAACTTGAAAATGATTCGGATTTTCATCGGAAAATCATTTTCAGCGATGAGGCTCATTTCTGGCTGAATGGCTTCGTCAATAAGCAAAATATGCGTTATAGGTCAGACAGCAATCCACACGTAATCCATGAATCATCATTGCATCCCGAAAAAATTACGGTTTGGTGCGGTTTATGGGCCGGCGGCGTCATTGGGCGGTACTTCTTCAGTGATGATCAAGACCGGCACATTACTGTGAATGCGAATCGCTACCGTTCAATGATAACCGAATATTTTTGGCCCCAATTGGATAATATGGACTTTAGGAACATGTGGTTCCAACAGGACGGCGCCACAAGCCACACAGCGAATGCCACAATCAATTTATTGGAAACCAAGTTTGGTGAACGTGTTATCTCACGAAATGGCCCAGTCGATTGGCTGCCTCGGTCGTGCGATTTGACGCCGTTAGGTTATTTCCTGTGGGGCTACGTCAAGTATATGGTCTATGCCAACAAGCCAGCGACGATTGATGAACTTCGTACGAATATCGAACGTGAAATTGCAGCAGTATCGGCCAATTTATGCTTGAAAACCGTCGAAAATTGGGTTCAGCGTCTGGACTTCTGCAAGCGTGCCCGTCGTGGCCATGGAAAAGAAATCGAGTTCCATACATAATGGCATCGAACGTACTTTCACAGGAATAAAGAATTTCATTGGTATCTAAAACCGGTTTTGTTTTATTTAAAAAAAACTTTTGTAGCGCTCTTATTGAAAACCCGTTACATTTTAAACTTTCATCGCAATACGCAAAAAAGTTTAGGAAAATTACCTCAAACCTTGTTCGCACTTGTTGATCACCAAAGTTTCTTGTTTCAAGAATTCTTTCAATTAAACATCTGTTTTTCCATACGAAAACCAGCTGATCTTTCATTTCAAATCTCAAACTATGAGATTTCGAATGCTGTGCGAGCAAAGGCCTAATATACATTTTAAATTTTCATGACAATACGCAAAAAAGTTTAGGAAAATTACCTAAAGCCTTGTTCGCACTTGTTGATCGCCAAAGTTTCTTGTTTCGAGAATTCTTTCAATTAAACATCTGTTTTTCCAAACGAAAACCAGCTGATCTTTCATTTCAAATCTCAAACTATGAGATTTCGAATGCAGTGCGAGCAAAGGCCTAATATGCATATTAAACTTCAAGGGAATGCAATGTTTTATTGATCAAATTCACGATGTATTCATAGATGGTGCATGCATAAGCACAGCTGATTTGCTTTGTTTACATTTGAAACCACTTTCGAAATGTCAAACTCACTTGCATTTTGTTTTCGTTTGTTTGTTTACTTTTATTGTTGGTATGTGCTGAGTTTGTTATAACGAAAGTGGGAAGCAAAAACAAAATGCCTGTTGTATTTGACATCAAATTGCTCCCTCCTCATGATCAACATTTATAATATTTAAAATCTTTTAAAACAGATGATTGTAACAGATGGCTTTACGATATGTTTATAATTAGGTGGGACGGTGTCGCTTAAGTTAAAAAGTTAATAATCATCTTATTTTTTTAATTCGTTTAAAGTTGATTTCAGATTTGTACAGCTGTCATGCTTTGCTCTTTCATTTAGGTTGGATCTTCTTAATTGTAGTGAGGTTAGCGTGTTTGTCAAATTCTGAAAATAGTTAGAATGTTTACCAAATTGTGTAACAGTGTTATGAAATATTTGTGTATGTTTCCCTAGTATCTGTTTCAAACACAATATTTTATGTGGTTAAATATTTCATGAGATTATAAATAAATCTCATTGAGATTATAGATAATCCCAATGAAATTTGTTAACGTAATCATTGTCAGATTAAAGAACCAAATCTGTTTTAACGTTGAGCTATGGCATGAATCGAATGACTTGTTTATGCTGGTAATAAATGTAAATTTTCCGCGCAACAACTGCTATTCAGTACAGAAAACACCTGTTTTTTTCAAATGTAGATTATACAAATTTGGATATATGTGAGATTTTTGTGACTTGATTATAAATTATAATTTTAGTTATAGATATTTGTAGGTGAAGATTACAAGTGTAATGTTATTATTTTTTTATAATTCCACGATTTTAAAGCTTCACATTAAATTTGAATATATTAATATAAATAATTTTGAAATATATTTACAATTGGTTTTAATATTTGTGCGATAAGCAACTGGTTTACAACATCGAATTGTTGTTATTTGGTTAAATGTGGACCAGTGTGCATATGTCATACATTTTGGTTGCCAACAGCAACCCTGTGAGTTTTCAGCCTCAGCGGGAGAATGCAACACTGCGTTTATGTGTATGCGACAAATGCAACTTTGTGCGAGTTGCCAGATCTTATGCCTGTGTGTTATTTGTTAAGTTTAATTTTTAGTTTCTGTTTTTGATTGTAAAGTGTTATAGTTTTAAGTGATTTTTTTTTTTAAATTTAGATTTTAATTTTGTGTAAAGGATTAAAAGGATTTATTGTTTTTGTTTTTTGTTTTAAACAAACAATTCAACAAATTACTGTACAACTATGCTGAGGTTAATCTAAAGTTCATATATGTATTTATGTATCAATAGTCGAAGCATAACTATTTCACACACCATATTCAGTGCCTGGAAAGAAATTCTCTTCCTGATCAGTATGCCAGGATATAACATTGACAAAATCGGCCACAAACGAGGGTATATCACATTTCAGAATGGCCGAATTGCCGCGTATAACAAAAGCCTTATGGATATCCTCTTCATAATGTTGGGAAACCACTGTGGGGGAAAATTTTTTTGAAATCGAAAATGTAAACAAATGATGAAACAAAAACAAAATAACAGAAAAATTAAAGCAATTATATATGTGATTAAGAAAACAGGATAATGATATTGTGATGATGATAATTAGAATCTAAAAATCGGGTTTCTTGATGCTTTGCAGGTTGCTTCACTAACTATTTTGTAGGGTAGTAAATTCAAATATTTCAGAAACGCTTCCAACGTGCTTCAGTTTGTTTTTAGTATCACACAATAACTAATCAATCTACTCATAAACCAAATATGCTTTAGAATCACTGCAAAAATCGCACCATATTCAGATCCTGGATAGAAACTCTCCTCACTGTCTGTATGCCAGGATACCACTTCAACGAAATCGGCCACAAATGAGGGTATTAAACATTTAATAACCGCCGCATTACCCCGTATGACATGTTCTTTGTTAACATCGGCCTCGTAGTATTGGGCAACCACTTAAAGGTTTCGGATATATTTTTGAATTTTCGAAGGAAAAAATAAACAATATTTTAAAATTATTTTCGGATTATTTAACAAAAGAAAACGTCGTATTTTAGGCATAAATGTATAACAATGATGGCAAACTCAATGTGGTAGGGTTTTACGTGATGCACTCAACAATAGATGTAGTTTTTTGCCAAGGGAACGAAATGGAATTGAAACATAAAATTAGGAAAATGTACAAATATGATCTTAATGTGTCCATACACTTATTCTAGAATATTGTTACGTAATACAAACGTCATTATGTGTTGTTGTTCGGTAGTGAAACGATGTGGAATTAGAACATTTGTTTTAAACAACTGACACAATTGTGCTTATGCATTCACTAACTGCAATTTTTTATCGAGAAGCATTACAACTTTAGGTGACTGGTCGTTGACAAAACCATAATGTACAAATTTTAAGACTTTTGAAAAATAATTAATTTCTTCAAATTTGTATTTAAAGAACTACGAAATTTTTAGTTTTAACTGTAGAAATATTGCAAACAGATTGTTGCAGGTTGTTACGTGACACAAGTAATGTGTGTGTAGGTTTTTGTAAAAGGAACGAAATGGAAACGAAACACTACTTTAGAAAACTAATAAACATAGTTGCAAAATACACAGGAGCCCAACAGAAGGTATTTATATAACACAAATTACATTATAAGTTGATTTTTAGAAAGGGAACAAAATGGAATTGAAACACAAATTTGCGAAAATTACTTCTAAAGAAATTATTTCTATTTCAAACTGCGATTTGTTATGGATAATATATACAATTTTACTAAATTTCTTTTTAACAATTGATTTTATAGAAATGATCTTGATTTTTCTTTTTAAATACTAAGACTCCAAATTGTTCTTTACAGAAAATAGACACATTTGGGGTTCAATTGTGAAATTTCTCGAAAAAGTCAATAGTTTTGCTGTGTTACACACAATTAATATATGCATATATGTCAGCACAGTGGTTGTATGTGTAGTTTCTAGCTGAAGATACAAAATGGAATTGAAACACAAATTTAGTGAAATAGACAAATATTGTACAGATTTTCATTTCTGATAGGATTTTTTTTCGAGAAATGTCTGTTAAGTAAGTCTAGTTTCTACTTGGTATAATGTAAAAAGAGTGTGCATGAGTGTTCCAGTTCCACCAAATTCTCCTTGAAAGTAATTGGGCTAACGACAATTTTGATACAGTTTTTTATGCCAGTTCTTTTCTGTCAGAATTTGGACCTAATACAAATAAAAGTTAATGATAACTGTTGTGTTCTTCCAATCTAAACTAATTTAATGAACATAATGTTATTTAAAAAGTCATAAGTGTCAATAAAATCAAAATTCAATCCAGTTTTTTCAATTCGCCTATCGCTGATTCTCTTTCACATTCCATCCTGTATCAAAGTTGCTGTTAGGAGATCGATCAGCTGTGTCTTTGAAACCCCCTGAGTTTCTCATTGAAGAAACAATAGGGACTTGAAACACAGATTTAAGGCAATAGAAAAATATTGTACAAATTTACATGTCTGACTGCATTTATTTCAAGAAATGTCTGTAATGCATGTGCAGTTTCTATCTGGAGAAACAAAGTGGAAATTTAAGAAAATGGACAGCTATTGTAGACATTGCACTTCGGACAGCAATTTTTATCGAGAAATGTAAACATTGTCAACAAAATGTTATAAATATTAGTTCAAATTTTAGAAATTTAAAACAACAAAATTATTGTTTCTTATTTTCGTTTACACAAACACAAACAATTTAGTTTTACCTGCATAATTTGTCTAAATATGACAAAAATAATATATAAAACAAACCCATTCCATGTAGAAAAAAACACAAGCGTGTATATGTGTAGTATTTGCTAATGGAGCTAAATGAAATGGAAACAAAATTTCAATACACTAGTTCTACGTTTTAGGTAAAGGATCTAAATGCAATCAAAACACAAAATCTGAGAACAAAAATTCTGAATTTTTTGCTAAACGAACTAAATGGAATCGTACCAATAATTCCAAAAATGTACCCAAGTTCTACAAATTAGTATTTCTGCTTGCCATTTTTCATAGAAATGTTTTAAAGTAATTTTTTGTATTGGAACAAAATGGAAATGAAACAAAAATTTTCGAAATACTACAACATATTTACAGATTCGTGAAGACATGTGCATTTGGAACACGATTTTACAAAAGCAATAACAACTTGATCTCAAATGGCACGACAGAAATGAGAACTTAAAAGAGGAAAAGTTAAAATTCAATTTTTTTTTAAATTTCATATTTCAACAATTTTCATATTTCAAAAGTAAGCAACGAGATTTTTTAGTTTATCCAACAAACTATATGTATACTTTGAGCGGTAACGTTTCCCTGAAAATGTCATAGTTTGTTAGTGTAAAAATATGGAATTTAAGCACAACATATCGAAAATTATCTACATTATCCTCGTATAGACAATTTATGAGAGTAAAAATTCGAATTTAATTTGTTTTAAAAACAAAAATTTCGATAAATTTGTACATTTCAATCACAAAGAATTAAATTGTTTGCTTTATCCAAATCCAAATGTTCTATTCATTTGTCTGAAAATATCATATTTTGTTAGTGAAACAAAATGGAATTGAAACATAGAAGTTCCAAATTTCTCAAAATGTTTCCAGTTTCGTAAAGATATTTGCATTTGAAACAGGATTTTACAAAAATATCAACTTGTTTTCATATGACACTACAGAAATGACAACTTCGAAGAAGGAAAGTTCAAATGAAATTTATTTTTATACAACAAATTTAGTTAAATTGTCATATTTCAAAGTCAAACAACAAGAGCTTTGCAATTTATTCAAATCCAACGGCTTTATTTATCTTTTTAGTGCTAAAGTTTGCCTGAAAATATCATATTTTAATAGGGAAACAATATGGAATTGAGACAACAAATTTCGAAAATCAACAACATTTGTATAAATTCGAAAAGCTATGTGCATTTGGAAAAAGTTGTTACAAAAGAATCAACAATTTGTTTCGAATAGCACTCCAAACTCGACAATTGATAAGAATAAAATTAAAATTTAATTTGTTTTAAAAACACAAATATATACTTTTACATTTCAACAACAAAGAATTAAATAGCTTGTTTTATTCAAATCCGAATGCTCTATTTATCCTTTATTTTCCAAGCTTTGTCTGAAAATATCATATTTTGTTAGTGAAACAAAATGGAATTGAAACATAAAAGTTCGAATTTTTACCAAATGTTTTGAGATTCTAAAAGATATTTGCGTTTGAAACAGGATTTTACAAAATTAACAACAATTTGTTCTCATAAGGAACGACAGAAATGACAACTTAAAAGCAGAAAAGTACAAATTCAAATTTTTGTATCCACAAATTTTGTTAAATTTTCATATTTCAAAAGCAAACAATGAGATTTTTTAGTTCATCCTAATCCAGAGACTCTATGAATATTTTTAGTGGTAACATTTGCCCGAAAATGTCATATTTACTTAGTGGAACAATGTGAAATTGAAATACAAAATTTAGAAAATTAACAAAATTGTTAAAGATTTGCACAGCTATGTGCGGTTGGTACAAAATTTTACAAAAATATCAACAATTTGTTTTCGTATAGCGCTCCAAATCCGACAACTTACAAGAATAAAATTTCGAATTTCTACAAAATCGAAAATTAATTGTTTTAAAAAAATAAATTTTGTTAATTTTTTACATGTCCACTACAAATAATTAAATAATTTGCTTTATCTAAATCCAAATGCTCAATTTATCTTTTATTTTTTCCAAAATTTGTCTGAAAATTTCATATTTTGTTAGTGGAACAAAATTGAATTGAAATACAAAATGTCGAAACTTTACGAAATGTTTCCAGAATCGTAAAGATATGTGAGTTTGGAACAGGATTTTACAAAAATAACAACAATTTGTTTTCATATGGCACTACAGCAGTGACAACTTAGACGAAGAAATGTTTAAATTAAAATTCTTTTATAGCACAAAATTAGTTAAGTTTCCATAATTCAAAAGCAAACAATTGTTAGCTTATCCAAATTCAAAGACTCTATGTATCTTTTAAGTGCTAACATTTGCCTGAAAATTTCATATTTACTTAGTGGAACAATGTGGAATTGAAACACCATATTTCGAAAATTAACAAAATTGCCATAGATTTGTAAAGCTATGTGCATTTGGAACAAGATTTTTAAAAATAAAAACATTTTATTTTCGTATAGCACTCCAAACCCGACAACTTCATAGAGTAAAATTTCCAATTTAATTTGTTTTGAAACACAAATGTTGGTTAATTTTTACGCTTCAACCACAAACAATTAAATTGTTTGCTTTATCCAAATACAAATGCTGTATTTATCTTTTATTTCCAACATTTGTCTGAAAATATCATATTACGTTAGTGAAACAAAATGGAAATGAAATTCAAAATTTCGAAACTTCACAACATTTTTTCAGATTCAAAAATTAAATTGTCGTATTTTTAATTAATTTTATTCTTCGGTATTTCGCTACCCTTTGGGTATATCGAAGAATAAAATTAAGTAAAAATACGACCAAACGCTCGAACAATTTAATTTTTGAATACAATATGAAAGTTCGGAGAAATCATCATTTATTTTTTCAGATTCGTAAAGATATATGAATTTGGAATAGGACTTTACTAAAATCGCAACAAAATGTTTTGCTATGGCGCTACACAAATGAAAACTTAGAAGAAGAAAAGTTCAAATTAAAATTTTTGTAGACCACAAATTTATTACATTTTTGTATTTCAAAAACAATCATGATATTTTCATCCATATCCAAATCCATATACTTTGTTTATCTTCTAAATGTCCTGAAAGTAGTATATTTTATTAGTGGAACAAAATGAACTTGGAACATTTTTCTATTTCAAAAACAGTCATGAGATTTTCATCCTTATCCAAATACATATACTCCGTTTATCTTCTAAATGTCCTGAAAGTAGCGTATTTTATTAGCGGAACAAAATGAACTTGGAACACCAAATTTCAAAATTTAACAAAATGTTTATAGATTCGAAAATTTATGTAAGTTTGGAAATAGACTTTGCACAGATAATAACAAATTCTTTTCCTATAACATTATAAAACAGACAATTTAAAATAATAAAATTTCTTTAACACAAATTTGTTTTATCTAAAGGATGTCAAAAACAATCAAAAGGATTTTTACTTCATCCAAATCCAAAGGCAGTATTTATCTTTTTATTGCTAACGTTTTCCTAAGAATAGCATATTTTGTTAGGGGAACAAATTTGAATTGGAACATAAAATTTCGAAATTTAACAACATTTTTACATATTAGTAAAAATTTTTGATCGACACAAATTCGCATATTTAAATTACATATAGCGAAAATCATACGAATCCAGACGCAGAGGAAGCTGGACATCGGAAAGCTGCAATTACCAAAGGTAGCCACAGCCTACTCAAGAAAGCGCAGTGGAAACCCATTTCCGACTCTATAAAAACTGCCGCAACAACCGTACCGCTACGCAACAAACCATGGTACGATGAAGAGTGTCGCATTGCAAATGACGAAAAGAACGCTGCACGTATGGCAGTGCTTCAGTCAATTGCAACGAGAGCTGCGACTGAGCGGTATAGGGAGAAAAGAAAGGAGATAAACCGTCTCTTTAGGCATAAGAAACGGCAGTGGAGAAAGCGCGAGAGTGAAAGAACGGAGACATACAGAAGGAAGAACGAAGCCCGAAAATTCTATCAAAAAGTCAAAAACGGAACTAATGGACATGGTTCAGGGCCCTCCTCTGTAAAGACAAGGACGGAAATCTCATCGCAGGTGCGCAGAGCATGTTGGGAATATGGAGAGATAATTTCTCCGCGCTACTGGTACCTGAGATATCCAATGACGATGGGACAATCGATCACAATATGGACGACGACGTCGATTGCCTCCCTCCTAACCAAGACGGGCTCAGAACAGCTATTGCCCGGATTAAGAACAACAAAGCCGCAGAACCCGATAAATTACCGGCGGAGCTGTTTAAGGCTGGCGGCGATGAGCTGATAAGGTGCATGCATCAGCTCATTACCAAAATTTGGTTAGTTGAATGCATGCCCGGCGATTGAAGTCTCAGTGTAATATGTCCCATATTCAAAAAAAAATGTGAGCCGAGTATCTGTGCCAACTACCGTGGAATAATCCTTTTATCCGTAGCATATAAGGTTCTATCAAGTATAATGTGCGAAAGACTAAAACCAATTATCGCTGACCTGATTGGACCATACCAGTGTGGCTTTAGGCCTGGAAAATCGACAACTGACCAGATTTTCACGCTACCCCAAATCCTGGAGAAGACATACGAAAAACAAATCGACACTTATCATATATTTATCGATTATAAGGCGGCCTTCGATAGTCCGATACGGGACAAACTCTACGAAACAATGTCTGAGCTTGGTATTCCTGCAAAACTCATACGCCTTAGGATCTTACCGAACCTTTCGAATCGGATCTTACCGAACCTTTCGAATCTAAGCGAGGCCTCAGGCAAGGCGACACCCTATCGTGTGATCTCTTTAACATCTTAATGGAGATCATTATGAGAAAAGCTGCAGTCAACATGAATAAAACCATCAGCAGCAAAAGTCACATGCTGCTCGCGTATGCTGATGATATAGATATCATTGGGCGCACAATTAGAGAAGTTACTGCGGTTTTTTCGAGAATTGAGAAGGAGTCAGCAAAAGTGGGTTTGACGGTAAATGAGGACAAGATAAAATTAATGGTTTCAACGAGCAGGGCCTCCACGCGATTAGACCAAAGCGTCAACGTTGATAACCGTTATAACTTCGAGGTGGTGGACGAATTTATATACCTCGGATCTGCAGTAAACAAAAACAACAACGTCAACCTTGAGATCAAGCGGAAAATTCTGCTTGCGAATAGATGTTATTTTGGGCTAAGCAAGCACTTTAGAGATAAAGCCCTCACTCGAGTAACAAAAGTCCAGCTGTACCAGACTCTTATACAACCTGTTTTGCTTTATGGCGCAGAATCCTGGGTTCTTATCGCAAGCAGACGAAACTTCTGCAAGAGTCTTCGAGAGAAGACATCATGCGGCGACGCATGAACCATCAGCTATTCTCGTATCCAGACATTGACATAGTTAAGCGAATCAAAATATCGCGATTGCGCTGGCAAGGCCATGTCAGTAGAATGGATGAAAACGAACCAGCATGAAGGATTTTCGAAACCGAACTCGAAGGAAGACGAAAAATATGAAGACCAAGACTCCGCTGGAGGGATCAGGTTGATGAATCCCTGCGTACTCTTGGTATTGCCTACTGGAGAAATAAAGCAAAAGATCGAACTGGTTGGCGAAATATGTTATCTTCGTTTTGTAAGGTCCCGAGGATAAGTAAGTAAGTAAATTACATATAAAGTTAGTCACACAGTTCGAAATTACACCATTTAAAATTTAAATTTGAAAAAAATTAATTGAAATTTAAAAATTCTATTTAAAATATGTATATCAATTAAAATTTGAAAATTCTATTCGAAATTTAAAATACATCAATTAAAATTTAAAAAACATCAATTGAAATTTATAATAAATCAATAGAAATTTGAAACACAGCAATTGAAATTGAAAACACATCAATTGAAATTCAAAACACATCAATTGAAATTTAAAACACATCAATTGAAAATCAAATCACATCAATTGAAATTTAGATTTCGATTCAGGCCTTTAGAAAAATGATTCAAGCCTAAAAACATACGGAAATTCTAAATTTTTTAACAATATGGAATTGACTAACATTCAACAGTAACAAAAATAAGGAAATTCTAAATTGTTCGTAGAGTATGCAAATTCAAAGACTCTATTAATCCCTTAATTATAAAAATTTGCCTCAAAATAGCAAATATTTCAAGTGGAACAATATGGAATTGAAACATAAAACTTCGAAATTTCACAAAATTTTTACAAATTCGTGAAGATACTTGCATTTGAAACAGAGTTTGAGAAAAATTATAACATATTGTTTTTATTTAGTACTACAAAACCAGAATTTTAAACAAAAAAAATCGAATTAACACACCCTTTTTTTACTTTAAATTTTAACTTGTGGAAGTTATTAGTTGGTCTGTTTTCTTTTAGTTTCAATATTTTACTGTTTTTAATTTATAATTCTGTTTTAATAACTTAAATGTAAATTGCATTTATTAAAGCGGAAAAGCACAACACATTTGTAGTAGTTACTATTTAATTAATTAAATTTGCCTGAAATAACTTGTTAATTACCCACTAACAGGTGTGAGAATTTCAAAAAACGAAAGACACCCAACTTGTAACTTCATGTGAAATATTTAAAAGCGACCATCCAACCATCAACTATGCTTACAACAATATGCGACTAGTATAATTGCTATAAGCATAATTAATTTAACTAATACATGTTGAAAGGCCTAGTTTTACCCCCCATCGCCTACACTAAGCAATTAGCTTAATCTTGGTGGAATCTTATGGCAAAATACCAAAAACAAAATATTAAAAGACACTCCTCTTAAGAGGGGAAGATACAAGAATGTTAACCAAACTCTAAGGCAGTTTCCATTAATCACAACATTTATCACTTAGAAATCGTAAAAATAGACGTCACACTAAAATATGTTAATATGTTGGCTGTGAAGGTGTAGCCGCCAACCAACCATAGTGAAGAATCGCAAACATCTGCCAACAACATAGCTAACAAGCCTATGTTGTAAATAGGAACGAACATACCTTTTTGTTCTACCCCCATAACTTTACCTTATGGGAGCAACTTTCATTCATATATAATTCTCAATTAAATTCAAAATTGCTATAATAATTTTTGGCCCGAAAATTGTGATTTTGTTTAGTCCTCCACCCAAAAAAAATTCACATAATCAAGACCAAAAATACATTACAAAATGTATTTTAACACAGAAAAAACATGTTGCTTCTCTGCAAACTTTTGGTCTTATTTGCGACAGTTTAACCTGAGAATATGATGGAAATGGTAAATGAAAGATACCTCGGGTAATAGCGCCATGTCACGTCATCTGTGCCACATGGAGCTATGAAAGCGGACGACAACCGCGATGATGATGGGCTGTGACTAAGCTTTTATGACATGTCATACAACTATCTAAGGTCGCGCGAGGGGAGGAGAGGCGCAACGGGAGGAAGTAATGGTCTTACCCAAAAAGTGTTTGCCTTTAAAGTACATCTATGTACACACAAAAATATCTATATACTTTACTCCTGGTATAGAATAATGTTGAATTTATATCTTTACATAGTGACAGTAAAATGGAAGTGCTAGTATTCTTCGAAACGATAAGAGGATGTTCTCAGCTAGTTGGCTTCGAGAGCAATAAACTTGTTTTGTTCGAAATTATGATTGTCATTTAATTAGATTAAATTCTAGAACTAAATTCAACAATTTAACGCCATTCGCTCAAATGAAGCGGAAGTGGTTGATCTTATTACAATTTAGTTTTGTTTTAACTTTCAATTAGAAATGACACACTTGATGTAGAACATTTCAAAAGTACTACAGCATGTTGAAGTTTCCTTGCCGAAAGTGCTATGAAGGAATAGAAATTCAATTAAAAAATCATCTAACAACTTGTACAAAAATACAAAATCCTAGTAAAACAGTTTAGCTGAAGAGCCAAGAATATAAAATAAAAACATTGATATTTTGTGTTACTTTAGGAGCAATATTAAGGAAATAAAAAAAACGTATACTATTTCCATCTCTTTAAATGTTAAGTTATACGAGTCGTAAAAAAAAGTTTATGTTTCAATTCCATTTTGTTCCACCTGCAAAAAAGCGTGCATTTATACTTATTGAAATTTGTAAACAGGAAAAATAAACTAGCGATCAGATTCTGTAACTATTCCGCACAAAAATACTGTAATGTTTTGAATTTTAGTAGTTTTATTGAAATTTTAAGGGGGAAATGTAGTACAAGACCACATAAGGGACAAACTATTGTGTGCGGCTCAAAATATGCGATTCTATCACTACTTCTCTGTGGCACCATCATAAATACTCTACTGAGGATTTCAACCTGGACCAAACTTACAGAAACGCCGGGTAGGCAGTTGCCTAGGGCAACAAAGATGAAATGGTCCGTTTTGAGGAAAAAATTATTGTTTTATTCTAGCCTGACTAATAAAATATAAAAATACATATTTTGTGTTACTTTAATGAATGTTCTTGACTAGTCTAATTACTAGAATGTCTAGTCATTGCGATTTAAACAAATTTCCTTAAAACCTGAAATTGTATGTTTCAATTCCATTTCGTTCCACATAAATATTTCATTCTTTTTTCATAACTTTATATATATTTTTTTACTAGTTATTGGAATTTGAGAAAAATTTGTGTGATCATAAAAATTGTTTCGATTCCATTTCCTTTCTTCAACAGTTTTCACAGGGTGTTTCGATGAAACAGCTGTTCGACCTTCTGCTGCAAATTTGATAAATTATAGCATTTGAAGGAGAATGAGCGATAGGCGAGTTGAAAAAAACTGACTTCAAATTATTCTGCAATATATTAGCTCTGATTTGAACGAACACAATAATTTGCTATCCTTTTTATTTGTATTACTTCCAAAAACTGGCATAAAAAACTATTAAAACTGTGTTTAGTCTAGTGACTTTCGACGATAATTTGTTGGTGGAACTGAAACACATATGCACACTCTTTGTATCTTACACTATGATTTATACGTTGTTTCACTTATTTTTATGATTTTATAATAATTTTATTTAAATTGTAATTATTATTCTTTCAAGATTTAATTTTAAATCATAAAATATATGTTTCGGGTCCATTCCATTTTTTTGTTTCAATATTTGTTAACATCTATCACCAGTCATTGCGATTTAAATAATTTTCATTAACCCCTGAAATTGTATACTTCTATTCTGTTTCGTTCCATATACATATTTCATGATTTTTCTAAAACTTTATTCACATTTTATTACCAGTTATTGAAATTTGAGGAAAATGTGTATGATCATAAAACTTGTGCCGTTTCCATTTCGATTCTTCAACAGTTTTCACATGGGGTTTCTATGAAACTGCTGTTCGGCCTTCTGCTGCAAATTTGATACATGATAGAATTTTAAATAGAATGACCGATAGGGGAATTGAAAAAACTGACTTCAAATTTGATTTTATTGGAACTTATGACTTGAAAATGGGGCCGTCGGTGGTGCATTGGTCAGTGTGCACGGCTCTTGTACATGAGATCCTGGATTCGAACCCTGCTCTGACCACCTTCAAATTTCTTTCGGCGGCGGTCACCTCGCATAGTGACGGCGACACTATCGAGTATATAGCCATGAAAAAGCTTCTCAAAATACCGTTCGGAATCGGTGTAAAACTGTAGGTCCCAATCAGTGAGTGAAAACTGGAAAGCGCACAGCTCAGTGATTGTGAGAAGTTCTCCCCTGTCCCTTCATGGGATGTAATGGGAAACCATTTTATTTTTTATGACTTGAAAATAGCTTTATATGTAATAAATTAGTTTTGATTTGCAGAACACAACAATTTTCTTTCATTGCTATTTGCATTACGTCCAAATTCTGGCATAAAAAACTGTATCAAAACTTTCGTTAGCCCAGTGAAATTCGACGAGAAATTGGTGGAACTGAAACACACACCATACTCTATGAGTTGTACGATTTTTCAATATTTTTATTACTTTGTAATAATATTATTTAAACTGTGATTTTGATTCTTGCAAAATGGTGCCTATATTTTATCATCTCAATTCCATTTCAATTTTTGTTTCAATTCCATTTAATTTTTTTCAATATTTGTCATTACAAATTTCTTTTAACCCTGTAATTGTACGTTCAATTGTACGTTTCAATTCCATTACGTTCCATATAAAGATTTCATGATTTCTTTCAAAACTTTTACTTAATTTATTATTGAAATTTGAGAAAAAAATTGTATGATCATAAAACTTGCTTCGATTCCAATTCGATTCTTCAACAGTTTTCACAGGGTGTTTCAATGAAACAGCTGTTCGACCTTTTTTTTATTTATTTAGTTATTTATTTCATAAAAATGTAGTTCACAATAATAATTGTTGTCTCCGCGCCATGAAGGCTTTGGTAGAGACCAATATAATTTAAATAAAGTTTCAATTCCATTTCGTTCCATTGCAAATTTTGCCATATTTCACAATTGTTTCGTGGGGGAATTTAAAGAAATTGCTTTTCAGCAATTTCCAAACATGTTAGCTAACATTTCCCTAAGAAATTCACGTAATTTCCTTAAACAACATCATAAAAAGTGTTAGTACACCTTTTTGACACCATTTGTGTGGTGCACTTGCAGCTCGTAATTCTATTACATTTTACATAATCGCTTTCGCACTAGCAGCCCTCATGTAGGCTGATATAATGGCTTGTTGGCCTGCTGCTTTCTTCTTTTCACAATCTGCAGTCAAAGTTTATGACAATAGCCCAGTTTTTTGTGTCATTACACGCCTCGTCATCAGCGTCAACTGTCAGCCACAGAGTGGTACAACATACGACATCGTTGTAGCAACCAACCAAGTTCATTGGAGGGTTTTAGTACCCATCAAAAAGAGTTAAAACCATAAAACTACGTCTATTGTCTATTGTTGTTTATGCGTTTTTGTCAACTTTTCCAGCTAAAAGTTTCCTCTACACCATTTTACTCGCTTTATTACACACAATTCAAAAATTGTCTCATATTTTCACGCACACATTCAAACAGTGCAACAAAGCCCAAGATAAATTTAATTAAAATTCCATTAAAATAGTGTAAATGTGTGCGCGTGCAAGTGACACTGTATTATAGCAAGTGTGATCCTTTGTGAAATTGTGTTGCATCATTGTTATACATTTATAAACGAGGATAATTTAGGACGAAAGTGGGGCTTATGTTTGCTGCACTTTATGCCAACGCAGGGGAAATTCAAAATTGTTTACTTTAAGCAATTCCCTGCAGGGGATCTAATTAGAGCAGTGCACTTTTTCTAGGCCCTGGCATCAATTTACGGCATACCAGACCAACGACGACATAAGAGGGGATCATTACAAAGGCCCTCTATGAATTTCCCAACAAAACAAAAAAGCTGAAAACAACTAAATTTTTAAAAACGAGAGAGTAAGAGGAAGATCAAGAGAGGTTGAGGTATAAAAAAGCTTTTGATTAGGGATTATTTAAAAATAAGTTAAGGTTAAGCTTTTTCTAGGTAGATACATAAGTAAATTGTCAGAAGATTTGTATAAGTACTTAAAGCTTTAACAAGGTAACTGGTATTTGTGTAATGTACATACGTGAAACAAGCTTTTCTAAGCATTTTTAAGCACAAACCAACAAGATATGGTTTGCCTTTACATCCCATGAAGGGAGTGCGGAGAGGTTTCTCAATCTCATTTTTTAACGCAATCTTTTTAAAAGTGGAAAAAGGACTGTTATTTAATTCCTCGGGACTTGTTAACAATTTTACTTCAATGCTTTGAAAATTATAAACAGGTTGTCTACGGAAGCTTTATCAGAAGTTCCTTTAATTGCTTTACTAGAAGCTCTTTTGCAAGATGTTGAACAGTTGACTACTTAAAGCTTTACCGTAGTACCCAACAGACACAGCTAAGATATTTCTTTGTATTAGAGCAGAAATCTTCTTCTTCGAAGACAAACTGGAAGTCAAATAAAAGCTATATTATAAGCTGTGTTGTAAGCTTTATTGAAAGCTCTTTTGAAATCCTTGACGATGCTAAGCATGTAGTTATGGGAAAGCTTTTCCGTATTACCCTCGAATACAGAAAAACATAATTTTATTGCATTAGATTCAAAAAATTTTCACGCTCAGTTTCACAGTTGAAATTTCACCATTTAATGTTCTCATATCATTTAAATGTTATTTAAAATTAACATTTTCTGTAAGCTTTTAAATTAAGCTTTTAAATGACGAGTGTGAAACTCGTCCTAAAAGGCCGCTTCTCTCATTTTTTGATTTTCTCAAAAAATTTTACAGTCAGGGTTGCATTTTGAATGAAATTAACAAAAACAAAGAAAACGACCATTTCGTCACTATTTACAAAAGTTTAGTCTTTCTTCACAATTTGCTATCTTCTGTATTCTATTTTTATACCCTCCACTGTAAGTGATAGAGGGTATATCAGTTTGTCATTCTGATTGTAACATATAGAAATAAGGCTTTGCGACCCCATAAAGTAAATATATTCTTGATCCTTATAACAACCGGAGTCGATATAGCCATGTCCGTCTGCCCGTCTGTTGAAAACATTCTCACGACTTCAATCGGCGGTAACGCGGTTTGGTTTTTGGCCAGAATGTTCCACGTATTCCTGAGCAGCGAAATTGGTCCATTGAAAAAAATGTTATGATTGAAAACGTAAAAAAACTCATAAAATTTTCACATTAATTTTTGTAGTTTTATACTAAACTACTCCTTTTGCCGTATGGTGAATTTCCATGTTGAAAATCTTTGTTGTTCTTTATAATAGATAAGTACTTTAGAATGTTTAGATGTACTTTCATGTGTTCATACATTTATATGAATTTTGTCATACTTGATAAGGTCGCTGTGGCCTGATGGGTAAAGGGTTGCGCGTTGGAGTCTGAGGGTGTTGGTTCAACTCTCGTCCCAGCTTGTTTTTTTTTGTTAACAGTCCTTCAAAAAATGCTTTTTTATTTTTAAAAAATGCTTTTTTATTTTACTTGTGAACAAGTAACTTATTTTTATTTTTTTTAAAAAAGTAAATTTTCCTAAAAGAAAGTACATTTCTTAAGTACATTTCAAAGTACATTTCAAAGTACATTAAGTACATTAAGTAAATTTCAAAGTATATTCCTTAAGTACATTTCATTAAGTACATTTCTTAAGTACATTTCTTTCTTAACATTTCTACATTTCTTAAGTACATTTCTTCTTAAGTACTTAAGAAATGTACATTTCTTAAGTACATTGTGAGCATTTGAGCATTGTGAGCAATGCATTTGTGAGCATCCTGCATTTGTGAACAAGTAATTGCATTTGTGAACAAGTAACTTATTTTCGAACTTTTTTTTGTTTAAGCAGACGTGCGATTGTTACACAGGCGATCAAGTTTACAGTTGAGTTTTTGTTCCATTTTCGTTCGGGAGTGAAAGCTCATTTTACTAGCTGCCCTTATGTCAAAGTACATTGTTGCCAATGTGTTATTCTTGTTGATTTTAAGAGCTTGGAAAATACCAAAATTTAGCAAACTGCAGGCAACACTGCTCTATCAGCTGTTTAATTGGAGGCAGCTGATTGCAGACGAAATAAAATGAACAAACAACAAATTGCAAGAAAAGTGGGAAAAATTACAGTTAGTGAAGTGAGATAATTAAAGTGTTTTTAAAATGATTGCATCCGTGGCATTTGGGGCGACATGTAGCGGCTTTTTTAGTTAGAAATATCCATATTAAACAACTATTTTAATTAATTATCTTGTAAATGCGTAAAGAAATACATTTGTAAACAAACTAAACGATTGATGTTTTCTGATTGTCTAATATGACGTTTTTTTTCGTTCGTGTTTGATTTCGCTGAACCAAAGGTTTTAAGCAAAACGAAAGCTCTTTTGGTTTCACTCAAAACAAAGCGTACAAAAACCAAAAGTTATCTTCTTTTCTGTCTTTTGGCGTACGAATGATCAAAAATTAAGTTACAAAATACCTAATGTTTGTCATTTCAATGTCTTTTAATATGAAAACTTTTGTGAGCATTTAAATTGAGCTTTTAAAAGACTCAGGGCGAGTTTCACACTCGTCATTTAAAAGCTCACAGGCATTTTTTATATTAAATGACAATTAAATGACAAGCGTCAGGCATTTAAACTACATTTATATGGAGAATTGTCAACTGTGAAACTGACCATTACCCTTTATGGCTGTTCTGCCAATGAATTTAAATGTACCGGGAAGACAATTTAGAAACCTTTAATTCAAGGCTTTAAAAGAGTTTAAAAGGTTTTTCGTTTTCATTCGACACAAAAGAAAGAGCAGAGCTTTTTAAAGAAATGTCTCTTAAAATAAAAGAATTTGGGTAATACTCAGTTCCGTATTATTACAAAATTAAGCCTCGGTATCACAGTTGGCCATTCACGATTGTGAAATTCGGCCTAAACATTCATTTAGTATTTGTGAGCTTTTTATCTAAGAGAATATCCTAAACTTTGATTTGCTTAAAAGTTTTGTAAATGTCTGATGCATTAATGGCCAGTTTCACTGTTGAAAACTCTCCATTTAAATGTACTTTAAATGCCCGATGCTTGTCATTTAAATGTCAATTAATTTAAACTTTTCCGTAAGCTTTTAAATTGAGCTTTTAAATGACGAGTGTGAAACTTGCCCTAAGTTAAACTCCGTGGCGGATTTGGCGCCGATTACTAAAATTACTAACTCTAATGCTCAATTTCACAGTTAGCCCTTCTCCATTTAAATGGAATTGAAATGTGCGATGTTTCTCATTTAAATGTCATTTAGTATGAAAACTTTCTACGAGCTTTTACATCGAGCTTTTAAAGGACGAGTGTGAAACTCTCCCTCAATACATTACCCGGTAATGCAGCACTAATTGTATTATATTTTTTATTTTGTGATTGAAAATATAAAATTGAATCTAAGATAACAAAGACAAGACACAAAGAAATACATTTGAACAGCCAACCAATACTGCATTACTATTTCCATAAATGTAATGCAGAGCGCATGGTGGACTATTGGGAAAACGTACACGCTGAAAAATATTTCTATTTTTATTGTTTGAATGCAAATATAACGTGTTTGTAGCTTGTCGCAAATATAGTATACTTGTGTCCAAACACTTTGTGTTTGCTATATTGAATAGCAACTTGGAGACAACTTGGAGACACAATATCTAATAGGTTATAATATATGTTTTTGGGACCCAAACGTGGCTTTGTCTGTTGAATGCAACTGAAAACCAAAACGTTGCAAACAACACAGAAACAAAAACAGCAACGGATCTTCAAATCATGAAAACAATTCTTGCAAACATATACATAAAAAAAATGGCCTCCCGTTACATACCATGAAGGGATTAGGGAGAGCTTCTCACAAACCAGTGAGCTGTGCACGTTCCAGTTTTACACCCACTGATTGGGGCCTACAGTTTTACACCGGATCCGAACGGTATTTTCGATAAGCATTTTCATGACTAAAAACTCGATAGTGTCGCCGTCACTAAGCGGGGTGACCGCCGTCAAAAGAAATGTAAAGTGGTCAGAGCAGCCGGCCATTGCACCACCGGCGACCCCAAACACATACATGTTTCCTGCAATATGTTGCTGGGGCCGTTTGATTTTCAGCGTGTAAACAAAAACTATCAATACATTACTGACTATTTCAAGGTAATGCAGAGAGAAGTAATTGCTTATCTCGTGTGTCGCACAATGTTGAAAATTCGTTTTTTTTTGCGTGGTGCGAGAATACAGTTGGAAGTACCTGCCATTACATCGGAATCTGTTCCGAATTGGTGCCATCCGCCACTTGGGAATTAAGCTTTCAAATTTAAACTTTTTTATTAAGAGAACATTTTACCGCTTTTAAATTAAATTTGATCTCTTATCTCCAGTACTCTCTTTTAACTCTTGGGAATTAAGCTTTCAAATTTAAACTTTTTTATTAAGAGAATATTTTACCGCTTTTAAATTAAATTTGATCTCTTATCTCCAGTACTCTCTTTTAACTCTTACTCTCTCGTTTTTATGTGGTAATTTTCGATCTCTCTTTCTGTCTCTAGAACATGTGCAACTTACCGGCTCTAACATGGACATCGCGTGAGATAATTGAACCAAATTGATTGCGTGCCAAACAGGCGTAAACTTGAGCATGGACTTCTTGACGGTAGTCTTCGGCACGGAAGGGAGGGAACACCAATTTGCCATCCGAGGATATTTGACGCAAACCAGGAACATCACCAACAGCGGTGCCATCACTACGGATCCAGATAATCTCAGGCATAGGGTTACCGCTAGATTTGCATTCGATTTCAGCGCCGGTAGAGTTCGAGAAGTCAATACGATTGGTGGGTTCTTTTAGGAAGACGGGTCCTTTCTGATCGGCATCGGGAGGATTGGCAGCCAATGCCAAAGAGGAAGCTAAAAATAAAAAAAAATAACAACGTGAAATTGTAGAGGTTTTCTAATTGTTCAATAGTTAGAGGTCATTAAAGGGTATTCAGAGGAATATAATAAAATAATGCAATTTGTCTATTATCAAACGTTCACAAACGGAAGTGACCATTAAATTAAGTTGTCGATTTGTTTAGAGACTTTGGTCGTTTTTGTTTTTTGTATGTCTCTTTAAGTTACGTTCTTTCTTTCCTTCCTCATTGTCTTTGACAAAATATTCGCTACTGTCATTGGTTTGTATGCTTTATAGTTAGTCAGTGAGACAGTCAGTCAGCCAGCTTGAACACAAGTAAACCTTATGCATACAAAGTTGAGGGTCTGGTGGTGGCCATTTCCTTCCCCTCACGCATTTCTTTTATCCATCAACACTCCGACTGTGACTTTATTGAATGCCGTGGATGGCTGAGTTTAAATGCATTTGTCATAAATTTTCTGCTCTTCCCCCGCACACAAACTCCCATTCAAAATATCAACAAGATATGTAGTTTATGTAGAATTTTTTTTTTTTTTATTTCAAAACTCTTTATTTCTCCCTTCCCTCTTCTGGATATAAATAGCGCATGGCTGGGTTTGTGCTGAATACTTCACCTCTTTTTCTTGTCATAACAACCAAACCGAACCAAGACCATTCCCAACAACGTCAGCCAGCGAAAAAGGTGTCGATGACACTTTATAATGTCGCCTCCGAGTGCATCACCCAATACCAATTTAGAATCCGATGTTGTACGTCACATTACAGAGGGGGAGTGGTTACACCATGTAACTGAGCAAAGTTGTGATACATATATGAACTTTATTCATTCACAAAAGTTCTTCTTTTTTGACGTAGAATACGTCTTACCTTACGGTATGAGGAGTCATGTCAGGTTTTTATTGTTGTAATCTTTATTTCATTGAATTTGAGGAAACGGCTAGATGAATTTTTTTTTAAATTTTTTTTGTAGGTAAATGAAGATGTTATCTTTCGTTTGATATACATTTCATATTGGTTGATATATTTCTAGTATTTTAATTTCTCAAATGAAAATTGTTTAAACACATACACTCACACATATGTGTGGTGTTTGGTTGAGTGTTTTTGGTTGCCCAACATTGCTTAGGAACATGTATCTAGTATAAAGTGAAACAAACAGCAAGCTAATGTTGCTTGGCAACATGTATCTAGTAAAAAGTGAAACAAACAGTAAGCTAGCGTAATAAAGCTTTTTCGCGAAAGCTTCAATAAAGCTGTTGTAACATTAATTTTGAATTGTAAAGCTTTCACACAACGCTTGAATGCTAATGCGAAGACTCGATAAGGTAAACCTTTTTTAATATTAGGGCGGCCCTCTCAACATTCGCAGAACTTATTTCAATAAAAATATTAATTAAAATACATAAATTAAATTAAGTTTAAAAAAATTGAACATAATATTTCTTTTTAAACGGACTTGAATCAAATGCCGTTGGTAAATATAAAAATTACAGCAGACAGTTGTCCGAGGCCTTCGGCCACGGACTGTCCCTGCACGGCCATTAAGTTTAACGTAGAATACGCCATCCGATAAGACAGAAAACATATATAACAATAAATGATAAATAATATAAGCAAATGAATTTATTGTTATATATGTTTTCTGTCTTATCGGATGGCGTATTCTACGTTAAACTTAATGGCCGTGTCTCTGACACAGCCTGCAGGGACAGTCCGTGGCCGAAGGCCTCGGACAACTGTCTGCTGTAATTTTTTTATGATTGCGTTTTGTTATTCGACCTTTGGATTTGGATTATTATTTTTTATTAATATAATTGTGTAATTTTTATGGAAAAAAATTATAACTGTTTAATACAAATAAAATTTTCAATTTTTTAATTGTTTTCATCAAACAAAAGTTTTGAACTTTATGCATAAATAAGCAGGGTGCAGATAACGATTAAAATACGCTCTTTCTTACAATTACTCGCGGCGAGAAATCAATTGCTTGCAATATCTCACGAGCGATAAAGTTACGATGAGATTAAAAGTATTTACAATCTTCCAGGAACAATAGCAATGTTCGTAAAATGCACGAACGAGAAATCTTCGCTGCAAGCGTCATTGATTCAATCTTCCGCGATCGTTCGTTGTTTGAGAGCGTTCATTGTAAAACTCATTCAGAAATTCGTATAAGCAAGGGTAGTTAGGCTGTTGATTACAAAAAAATACTGTTTCTGTTATTTTGCAAATAGATATGTATGTGTGAAGGTTTTATAAATTTGTTTACGGCTTTTTTTATGATCTTGTTTGCGATTTTTTTCGCTTTTATTTGGCAAAATTTTATGATCCTGTTTACAAAATTGAAGATTTTTTTTGTTGTTTGTTTATTCGATATATTCAACTCTGAATGAAAAAGGAAAGCGTTAGAAGTGTTTGTAAAATGATTATTACGTGTCGTTTTTTCCATCACACTGCCCATTTTTATATCAGCCTAGCAAAGACACAAAATAATTAAAAAACCGGCCGCGTATTATCCTCTTCACTCGTATTACGATAAACTAAACACAATTATTTACTGCACCCACGCTCAAGCATAAAACAAAAGTTACAAAACAAAAAGAGCGTTTGCGAGCATTCACAAACACTCGTTTTCGTTGGTGAGAGATTGCCTGGAATGATTTCTCTCACCAGTGCTACGAACGATCGCTGTTGTATGCTCTCTCATTTTTAATGTGTTTAAGTAAACTCATTGCATACAATCTCTCAAAAACAAATACCAACGAAAAGTTGCGGCGACCCTGCAGTTTCGCAAGTAGTGGCTGGCAACATTTCATCGACTACATCGCCATTGATTTTTCACTGACTACATCGCCGATTACATTGGTACTCAGTGGTAATCTGTAAGGTAGTGTCTCCAGAGATTTTCTATTGTTTTTCTTAACCTGTCGACGAAATGTTACCGATAAATGCGTCGACGAAATGTTACCGATGAAGTAATCGACGAACAGTAAGGCATTACCAAAGCGGACATCGCCTTGTTAAATTCGCCGCTCAAAAGCATTGCTGGTAGTTTAGCGAGTAGTCGACGAAAGGTTTGTGGTAGTCGATGAACTCATCAGCGTAGAGTCGATTACCAATACTGCAGGGGAACGCTCGTTCGATGAAGTATTTATTGCGTTAAAATACAATCGCAAAATGAGCTTATACGAGAAGATCGTATTTTTAATCGTTTGCGAGCGAATTTTTGCGCACCCTGTAAATAAGTTGTTATGTGTTTTACTAAAATAAGATTGCGATATTTTTTCACCTAATTTAATATCTCCAAAAATAAAGTTATGAACTTTTGTCAATAAACAAGATTACGAAATTTTTTCACCAAATATAATTACCAAATATTATTCATCATCAAAATACTTTTTTCATTGAAAAGATGTAAACGTTATTCATCAAAGAAATATGTAAACTATGTTCATCAAGAAAGATGTGAACTTTTATAATCAAACACGTTAGAAATTCATAAAACAAGTTGGGAAGTATTTTTTGAAAAAAGTTTTGAACTTTTTTCTTGAAAAAGCTATGAACATTTAGAATTCTTGCGTTCATAAAACTTCACTAGCGAGACAAAAAGAGAATGAATTCGATATCGTTTCTTACATAATTAGCCCCTTGAAATTATTTTTTCCTTACAAAAATTTTGAAATATTTATGTTCAGTTTCACAGTTAGACTTTCTCCATTTAAATCAACTTTAAATGCCCGTTGTTTGCCATTCAAATGTCATTTAATATTAAAGGTTTCATAGTGTAAATGCGCCCGAGGCAACTTAATATGTCCTTAAAATCTTTGGAGCTATTTCACAACTCTTTTATTCTACTAGGCTCATTATGCTTTATATCTTTGAAGAAAGCCCCAGCCTTTTCATTTGTTTAAAATGAAGAGAATTGAAAAAAAGAGAACCATTAAAAGTATGAAAGAAAAACGTGAGATTTTAATTGTTTTTTTTTCTACGAGTCCTTCGGTAAAGAGATGAGTGCGTAAAATTACCACTCATGTCTATAGAATACAAAGATATATTTTATGTATTTGAAACGAAAATGTGCATGCTGAATATTGCAGGAACCATTTATTTACATTAGACCGACTCACAAAAAAAATTAATGTGAGTCCGATCACAGGGGAGATGTGTAAACATCTAGTAATGAAGTTGGAAGTACTTATGCTTTTAGTATATTTTTTTAATTAATCAATTAAAAGTATCAAGACTTTCAATATTGTAAATACATAGGAATTTGCTGGTTTTTGTTTGTTTTATTTAACTTATTTGGTTAGTAAATGGGCACACTGCAGTATATATGTACTGCATTAAAAATTACAGTAAGCAGTAAATTTACTGATTACTGAAAAAATTCAGTAAATTTTTACTGATAATGAAATTTAATTTGCATTACCAGTCAAATCATAGGGCCGTATTCATAATAATCAGTAATCGGGCATTACTGATTACTGAAAATTCAATGCACCTCATCATAATCATGTAGGCACTTTATAAAAATTGCTGAAAAAATATAGTAGTGGAATTGTTAGTTGTGGGGGTTTGTGGAGAATTGTTCACATGCAAGTGGAAAACGTCAAATAAAAATTTTGATAAAGCTTGCGACTGTGCGTTTGCAAAATTTGTATTAAAATCTCCACCCAAATAATTGGCATGAGATGGAGATTGTTACCCAATTGTCGTGCACCAGCTTCAGTGTAAGGCAACAGTACGTAATGAAGATATGTTATAATCTTAATTTATATTGGAATGTAATAGAAATTTTATTAGAATTAACTTTACCTCCATTCAGCTTTGATACCCTTTGTGTTGTTTTATGTTCTGAGTTATAATTTTTTTGGTGTTTTGTAAAATATTTTATTATTTTGTATTTGTTGCGGTTGACAAGTTATTAATCAGCTGCTTACTGAAATGTAATGCATGTAGTTATTTTACAGCAATGGTTTTCGAAATTTAGTAGCTACTATTGCACACTAGATGGTGCTTATATGCAGCTGTTAAGTATGAATGACAATCTCAAAGACGAAGAAGACTTATAGTTTGACAAGTTTAGTTTTTAGTTTTCCTTATTTTGCTTTGTTTTAGTAAATTTCTTATTAAAAGTGCAAAAAATCTTTTTAAAAGATTTTTTTTATTTATTTGTTTTCATTTGCCTACGATAGCATAACGTACGACAATTAAGTAGCGTTCACAATGGCAGCAACGAATTTGTAATTCAAGCCTTCTCGTTCCCACTCACAGTATTGCGTATAATGTCCTCTCATATTTTTCGTGAAATTGGAATTCAAATTTGTCATAGAAGTAGGTTCTACTTCTACTTCAAATTGGAATTTGTTCGAATCATTTTATTCTACTGACCGCTAGGGGCGCTCTACTTCGAATTTTGTTTTAAAACTTGAAAGTATGAATGAAAATGTAAACATTTTCAGCCTGTTTTTGTAACTATCTTCAAACAGCAGGCGTGCAATTGCTAGACAAGCAATCAGGTTTTCAATTGAGTTCATTGTTGCTTTTCGCTTGGGCATAAAAGCTCTTTTTCTTGGTTGTGTTCCTGTCAAAGAACAATATTACCTTCATGTTTTTATTGGCATTTCTTAAAGCTTTTTCATACAAATATATGCTAAACGGGGGCAACCCTAGCCATCAGCTGTAAAATCAACAACAGCTGATTGTAGGTATTAAAAAATAAATAAACAAATGAAAATAAACACAATTGTTTGCTTTTTTTTACCAATTTAAAATGATTTCCTCCGTTGCTCTCGGTTTTCCTATTAAAACTACGGAAAATGATGATAGAGAAAGTCGCCTAAGCCGTAGGATTTTGCGTGATTCAACCAATGTGTTTGAGATTCCAGAAGACCAGTAAGTATATCAGTATAATTTGCTTTTATGAATTAATGAAGTTATGTTTTGTAGATTTATTGCAAACTTCCGTGTTGATAAGGAAGTATTTTCGAATCTGTTAGAAGATTTGGGACCGAGTGGCTAGTTCTGGGAATTCGTCCATCGAGTCTACCAAGGCACGAAACTGGATAGAGTTGGTCTTTTTTACTCTGATAAGTACAATTGTTATTATCAATATATGCTGTTTCGTTTCAATGTTAAAAATACTTACATTTTTTTAGTCAAACAATCCATTTTTATTTATTTATTGAAATGAAAACACATCAATATAACCCACACGAACAATTTTTTACGATTGTGTATTATGACATTTAACATTGTACGTTGTTGACTTATGTGAAACTTCAGTTTGACGATAACTAAAAGCTTTAGTGTTTACACTCAAAAAAAAGTTTACAAAAACCAAAAATGAAATTCGTTTGGCTCTAGACGTGCGATGAGAGAAAACACAAGTTACAAAAACAGGCCGTTTGTATCAAAACAAACATTTTAATAAATAATATTATCTGTAGAATCTGCCAATAACAATAATTTCACATATAATTATAATTTTTTATTACCAAGAATACAACACTGTCACTGGCTTTCGGTTTATCGAAACCGTCCAAGGCCATGACATTTTATGGAACATAAGTTTCTAAACATTTCTATAGAAAAATTTGAAAACATTTCTCAAGAAATATTTGAAAATATTTCTTTAAAAAAATTTTAAAATATTTCTATAGAAAACTTTAAAACTTTTCTATAAAAAACTTTTAAAACTTTTCTATAGAAAAATTTTAAAACTTTTGTATAGAAAAATTTGAGAATATTTCTATAGAAAAATTTGAGAAGATTTCTATAGAAAAATTTTAAAACTTTTCTATAGAAAAATTTGAGAACATTTGTATAGAAAAATTTCAAAAATTTTCTATAGAATAATTTTAAAACAATTCTATAAAAAAATTTTAAAAGATTTCTGTAAAATTTTACAATTTTTCTATAGAAAAATTTTAAAACATTTCTATAGAAAAATTTTAAAACATTTCTATAGAAAAATTTTAAAACTTTTCTAAAGAAAAATTTTAAAACATTTCTATAGAAAAATTTGACAACTCTTCTATAGAAAAATTTTAAAACTCTTCTATAGAAAAATTTGTAAAGTTTTCTAAAGAAAAACACTTAATACTTTTTGCTCCGGGTAGTGGTACAAATCTGAGGTCCGTGTCTCACATTTAATTTTTGTATTTTTTACTGTTTGCTTCTTCGTTTGTATTGCAATTTTCAATCCCCAAATATGTATACTGCTGTATAATGTAAACAATGTTGCCAGTCAGCTGTTTTTTCGAACTTATTCGAACAAATTTGATGCTAGCATTGTGAACGCCCGTTGAATTTGTTGCTATCATTGTGAACGAGCCTTCAGTGAAAATTAGTAGCTACTATTGCACACTAGATGGTGTTGAGTATATTGTATGCAGCGTATGAGTACACTAATCCACTCATACATAGCTCACACCGATTTGATAACGCTTTCCGATTGGTTAACGATTACATCGCACATCTTACTCTAAATTTGTGATTGTATTGTGAAAAAGATTTTTACCCCCAGCGTATAGATGTTTACACATCAAAAAATAATTTTGTCCTCCCATCAATATGAACCTTGGGTTGTTTTAAGATGATTCCCAAAATATTTCGTGTCTACCATTAAGAACCCGTGAGCTGCACCATTTTTAAAAAGGGTATATTTTAATGGATATTTTATGGATAATTTAAATGGATCTTTGAAAAGCTTTTTCATGGCTAAATACTCGATAGTGTCGCCGTCACTATGCGAGGTGACCACCGCCGAAAGAAATTTGTAAGGTGGTCAGAGCAGGGATCGGACCCAGCATCTCATGCACAAGAGGCGCGCACACTAACCATTGTATCACCGACGGACAAAGTATACTGATCTAACCCTTTCTCAAGTTCTATATAAGCAAAAAAATCACCCTTTCTATTTCAAACAATAAATACAAAATTACATGAGGTGTCAGGGGACACCCGGTTCGAACGAAGTTCCCTTCGCTATATATTATCTACTAGATAGTTCCAACACGCCTAAGGCGTCCGTTGAAAAATACGATAATTTAAATGGATCTTTAAGAAAAGATACTTTTTGTATAATCATAAACATGGTTTTAGAAGAATTTTTTGTTTTATAGAATGTATTTTTTTTTAATAATATTTTTATGTTCTGTTTATAAGACTATGTATTATATTTTCCCGGAAAGTTCCTTTCTTAAAGAGAGGTAATTTTTTTATTAAAAGCTAATATAACAGTATGACTTTTTTTTTACATAGAAGTACTTTTTTTAAGAACAGGTACTTTTTAAAGAAGTGGTACTCTTTTTGGGAATAGGTTATTTTTTAAGAAAATTTACTTATTTTCAGAAAGGCTGCTTATCTCAGGAAACGAAAAGAAAAGGTATTATTTTATTTTTAAGAAAAGGTACTTTTAAGAAAATACATTTTTTTAAGAAAAGGTATTTTTTAAGAGAAGGTATTTTTTTGAAGAAATTGTTTTTTTAAGAAATGTGATTTTTTTTAGAATTGGTCCTTTTTTCAAGAATATGTACATTTTTATGAGTAGGTACTTATCTCAAGAAAAGTTACTTTGTTTCACAAAAAAGGTACTCTTTAAAGACAAGGCAATTTTAAGAAAAGGCAATTTGTTGTAAAAAAAATTAAATTTTTTATGTGTTAACATCTATAAGCAGGGGTAGGGCAATCTATCAAAGTGGACACATGCAAACAACACACAGCGTTGTACAACAATAGTCTCTGCCTGAAAATAAGTATGATGGTTTGGGGTAGCGGCAGCGAACAACAAAGCAGGTCGTCGTCGCCAAAGAGTAGTGAATAGTATAGAGAAGTCATGGAACAAATTGTATGACTCAAAAGCACTGGCGACATCTGGCGAATGATTCAAAACGTATTACTCTCTTTTGGTCATAACCATTCATAATTGTGATGTGGAACATTGATGCATTTTGAAACATTTATGCAGCAGATTTAAAAATATGTATTATATTTTCCCGAAAAGGTCCTTTTTTAAAGAGATGTAATTTTTTTATTAAAAGCTAATGTTGTTTTTAAGAAAAGGTACTATTTTTAAGAAAAAGTACTTTCTGGAAGCAAAAGCCATAAGAGTATGAATTTTTTTACAAAGAAGTACTTTTTTTACAACACGTACTTTTTAAAAAAGTGATACTCTGTTTAGGAAACTGTTATTTTCTTAACGAAAAGTACCTACTTATTATCAGAAGGGCTACTTATCTCAAGAAACGAAAAGAAAAGGTATTATTTTATTTTTAAGAAAAGGTACTTTTAAGAAAATAAATTTTTTTAAGAAAAGGTATTTTTTAAGAGAAGGTCGGTTTTTGAAGAAAATGTTTTTTAAGAAATGGGAGTTTTTTAGAATTGGTCCTTTTATCAAGAATAGGCACATTTTTAAGAGTAGGCACTTATCTCAAGAAAAGTAATTTTGTTTCACTAATAGGTACTCCTTAAAGAACAGGTAGTTTTTAAAAAAGGCAATTTGTTGTAAGAAAATTTACTTTTTTAAGAAAAGGTACTTAAAAATTTTTGTTTTTAGAAAATGTACTTTTTGTATGAAAATGTACTTTTTTGAGCAAAGGTACTTCTTTAAGATAATGCATTTTCGTTAAGAAAGGTACTTTACTTTGTTTAAGAATTTGAGTAGGTATTCTTTTTTTCTGTTTTTTGAGAAAATTTACTTTTTTTAAGAAAAGGCACTTATTTAAGAAAATTTTCTTTTTTTAAACTTTTTCCACTTTGGCCTTTATAAATTTACTTCTTATTGGGTTCAAAACTACAAAATACTAAATATTGGTTACAGGCTCCACCTAGAAAACTTCCCATTAACAAAGAAATTTCCCATCATATGTTAGTCTAGATACAAACCAAAGCAAAATTACCCAATATAGTTGATAATACTGGGTTGTAGCATAATAGTGTTAAAAAAATGTTTTTTAATTTTTTGTTCATATAGCCCCCATTCCGCAACGTGCGATAAGGAACTTTCTTCCAATAACTTAATGGGAACCATATTCCTAGCACATATATGCTAGTTTGGAAAGATATTATAATTGTGTGTAAACATATTTATATATATTGTATATTATAATTTGATGGACACTTTAATAGCGTCCCTTTTTACCCAGCAGTTGAAATAAGTCAGCCGCTTTTAATCCTCAGTGAACTATCTGAATTTCAATATGAATACCCTTAATGCTGCCTCGCCGATATTGCGTATCCAATTACCACTTAATCAACTATATGAACTAAACCATATGTGGCGAGGCCTCAGCAACCAACATGTACTGTGGGATCTTTCTCTCATGCCCTGTGGGTGGATTGCAGTAGCGTCTATCGAAATGTAGCATGTAGTTTTGAAAAATTGTATATCATAGTTTGACAGAAAATAAATTATTTTGTAATAATTAAACTGAATTACGCATTTATGTTTTATAAAGCATTTTAAGTAGAACCAATTGGAACAGCTGCCTACGAGTACAATGAAATGTATCACCAATAACAGAAGCACCATCAGTAGCAACAACATCAACATCAGCAGAATCGTCATCATCAGCATCGTCATCAGCAGCATCATGATCATCATTGTCATCGCGTTAATATTCATCGTCATAATAATTATTTTTAATTATAAAGTTAGACTGGCTGCAAAATGATACGCAATATTTGTATTCAGCTGAATGTCTGCAACGGAAGTGTTCTAAATTGTTGTCCCATAAAAATGATCATACATAGTAACAACAAATATACAACAACATTGCATTACTAAAATAGATACCAGATTAGCTTAAAATGGCTAATATGTGTGCCAATGACAACTTTAAGTGTTACTAAAACGCCTACCAACATATGGTCACAGATAAATTATTGACTATCTATGCCTTCGTTACACTAGCGAACAGTGACCGAGCTTAGAAATGTTTGGAGGAAATAATAAGAAGTATTTAAAACTATAAACCCAAGCTTAGTTCGCAACGGTTAGGTGGAAGTGGTTGTCATTATTATGTGCATGAAGATAAATTCGAATATAACTAGCAAAGACACAAACCACTTCAGTTAGCTGCGCACTGTTATTGTGTTAACAGAGCTCTGTTAAAGCGCTAAAAATGTAAGAATAAATAAAAATAATTACTTTTTAGCCGATTAGAACAATATTTTAAAGTCAAATTTAGAAATTAGAAAGCATATATATTCGGAATTTATATTGTTTATGTTGTAATTCAAAAACATGTTGCAAAGTATATAATTTTGTCTTTCAAAACCTTCAAGTTTTAATAATAAACACTGTGGCCAAATGCGGCTTCAACCACGAACCAAATATATACCCACTGATAGCCCTTGAGGTGCACTTTTCGAATTTACTATCCCCATTTTCAGTACGATTTCAGAATCGGGCAATTTAAGATTTTCAGTTTCGGGACCCTTTTTCGAATTTCGCCCACTGTGAGCAAATGCGTCGTCAACCATGGGCCAAGTGTATACGCTCTTAGAGCCCTCGAGGAGTACATTCTAAAAATGGTTACTATATATTTCAGAACAATTTAAAATATTGTTCTAATCGGCTAAGAAGTAATTATTTTTATTTATTCTTACATTTTTAGCGCTTTAACATAGCTCTGTTAACACAATAACAGTGCGCAGCTAACTGAAGTGGTTTGTGTCTTAGCTAGTTATATTGGAATTTATTGACACATTATTGACACACTTAGTCCAATAAGTACTATTGTGATACCACGGGACGTCACATTCCGTCCCCATAATTGAATCTGTAAATTGACTTCATCCCAATATTACAGGATGTAACTGAAACAGAGACGTACATTAGTGCCTGGTGAACCAATTACTACACGCTGAAAAATTTGTCTGTTTTTGTTGTTTGAGTGCAAATATAACGTGTTTGTAGTGCGTCGCAAATATGTTATACTTGTTCCCAAACATATTGTGTTTGCTATTGAATATAACATGTTTGGGACACAATAAATAATAGTTTATAACATATGTATTTGTGACCCAAATGTGGTTTAGTCACGAAGACAATGCTTGCAAACATGTACATGGTTCCATGCCATTTTACAGCGTGTATTCCGCAAAAAGGTCCTATGATCATTTAGCTTTACTACCTGAATGTCAGTTAGACCCAACGTCAACTAAAATCATAGGTATTGTTTCCAACTTAGACAAAATGTCAGTCAGTAGCATATGAAATGTTCGACACTCTCCATCCCCACAGCTTCTACACACGCTTAAAAATTTGTATTTTTTTTGCTGTTTTGATGCAAATATAACGTGTTTGTAGCTTGTCGCAAATATAGTATACTTGTGTCCAAACACATTGTGTTTGCTATTCAATATTTCATGTCTGAGACATAATGATTAATAGGTTATAATATATGTTTTTGTGGCCCAAATCTGTATTTGTTTGTTAAAACCTGCTGAAAAAACGTGGCAGAGAGCACAGAAAGAGAAAAGCAGCAGATCTTCGATTTATGAAAACAATGCTTGCAATCGATTTTAAGAGCTCTGTATACGAAGTGATGAAATTAGTTTAGTAGGGAATAAACAAAAAAAAATGGTTTCCCATTAAATCCCATGAAGGGATTGGGGAGAGCTTCTCACAACCATTGAGCTGTACACTTTCTAGTTTTTCATTCACTAATAGGGAACTACAGTTTTTCACCGGTTCCGAACGGTATTTTGAGAAGCCTTTTCATGGCTAAGTACTCGATAGTGTCACCATCACTAAGCGAAGTGAACTTCGCCAAAAGAAATGTAAGGTAGTCAGAGCAGGGATCGAACCCATGTGCTCATGTACAAAAGCCGCGCAGATTAAATTGCACCACCGACGGTAAATAAACAAAAAAGGTTATAAATTGAATAAGTCATGATTTATCCGACCTTTCGTATTATATTCAAAAATTCAATTGTTCGAGCGTTTGGTCGAATTTTTAATTTTAATTAACTCGCTACCCTTTGGGTAGCATTATTATATAAATGAATTATAAAATTAAGTCGTAAATTATTTTCAATTAGTTGTATGCATGCAGCAGAATATTCACCCGAACTCGATAATATTAAAAAAATATATATAAATTTTGCCTCTTTTGGGATTCGAACCTGGGACAACCAATGTTCAAGGCGAGAATTGCTAATATCATGAGAGCTAATTCAATTAAATATTGACATGAGTTGTTTGCCCATTTAACGGATTGCAAATTTGTTAATTGATACTAGGATTTTTTTTTATAGGTGTAAAATCAAACAAAAAGTTAGAGAAAATGTTTTTGTGTGTTCGTTTTTCTTGTAGGTTCCACTGTATTCATCTCGCGCATTGTGTTATCAATCCCCACACAAAACTGCGGTTTTTTCATATTAATTATTGTGAAACATCATACATGTGTGTGTCGCTCGATCTGTATTATGTTGTATTTTTGAAACGTAAAGGAAACGAGATCAAACCAAAAGATCACAACTACTCACTTCATGCCCCATAACTTGCTGCACAAACGGCTGCTGAGGAAGGAGGTGCCGAGTAATATGGAAGAGAAATAAAGTCTCAACATATAAAAAAAAAACTGCCGCTGCTTAACATCTGCTGTGAAAAAGAAGACTAACTTAGAAAACCTTTAACTAAAGTTGAAATCATTTCGTTAAGGGCTGAAAAAAAATTGGAATCTTGAAGGGCTTTAAAATCGAGGATTTCGAATGGTAAAACGGAATCGAAAAAGGAACGGAATCGCAAAGATATTTACAAACAAAAACCGGAGAAAACATGATCTCTTACAGCCTTAAAGGAAATTACAACTTTAAACATAACGGGGATCTAAAACAACTAAATTTAAAAATGCTATTAGTTTTCAAAACGGAAAGGAATTTCTTGGTAAATAAAGTAATAAATATGGAGACCTTAATGTAACCCAATAATATGTTGAGAATTCACCATATTCTACTGTATTTTTATTTGAATATCAATTTAAAAAGACATCAAACAGACGTAATAAACTGTTAAGAGTTAGTGGCAATTTATTTAAGACGGATGGACGGACGACTGAGATTATGATTAGTGAACATTAAGACGAGACGGCCATAATCTTTATCAACGTGTTGTGGTATTTTTTTTTTTTTTTTTTTTAAATTGTATGTACCTAAAGGTTTTTTTAATCCTTCTAGGTAGCTTTTCCTCTCTTCCTTCTTTTTCGAATTTCGTTTTATTTTATTTAATAAGGCTTTGTTGGTTTTGGGTTTGTTGTGTGTGTGTTGCCGCCGCATTCACAAAAATGTGTACACGATAATTTGTGGCAGGTGTTTTTTGTGTGCGCCTTTCTTGGTTTTCGATGAATGAATCAGGTAAAGAGTTTTTAAGCCCAAACCAACACAAAAACGTCTGTCTCAGGTTTTCGGAAAAAATAAATAAAAATAAATCCTCAGTAAAACGCTAAATGCAACGAAAAACCGTAATTATTTATTTCTTGTTTCTTTGTGGGTTTTACATCATTTGGCTGTGGTGGCTGCTTAGACGACGAAACATGAAATATAAAAATTTAATTACTTGAGAAGCAAAGACCATAAGATATAATAGTATTAAGAAATAATTTTCAACTTCCACTCAATTAGAAAATACGTACTTTCTTCTTCAAAGTAAAATAAACCGCTGAATGGATGATATCCGAGGAGCCACAATCGAAGGACTATTTTTCATAAAATACCACAGTCATACAAAATCGGTGACACCCGTCTAGTTATCCAAGTATTGTATTAGCCGCTCCCTCGCCAATTACTGGCTCGCATTTGGGATCCAAAATTTAATCCGGCGGCCCGCGAGCTGGATCCCAAATTTCAACTTGTCGGCTTGCAAATTTTAGAGCTGGTTTGCGAGCCGAGATCCTCCAGTTTCAACGTTAGCTCCCGGCTACAGAAACGAGACCGTTACACCCAGAGAACTAGTTGTTTGAAAAGAGGTTGTAGCAACCGTAAAGTTGAGGTTGCCACAACCGAATTGAGGTTATTACAACCGAATTTAATACACACAACCGAAATTTAAAGCAACCTCGTTTCATAATTGATTCGGTTGTGTCAAGTGAATCTTCAATTATATTCGTTCAGTCAACTACATTTTCTAAAATTTCTGTTGGAACTACCGAATTTGAAATTAATTCGGATGCAGGAACCGAAATTGGTGCCAAGTTCTATTGGAGTAACCGAATCTGGCATTAATTCGGTTGCAGTAACCGAATTTGGCATCAATTAGGTTGTAACTATAGAATTTGATATCAATTCGGTCGCAATAACCAAAACTAGCTTTAATTCGGTCGTAACGACCGAATTGGGCGTCAGTTCGGTTGCTGTAACCGAATTTCTCATGAATTCTGTAGGTACAACCGAGTTCATTTTCAATTCGGTTATAACAACATAACTATATGTATTTAAAATCTGACGATTCAAATTCTATAATCAACATTCTACAGTGAAATCTCCCATAACGGACACCTCCATTGCGCGGACACCCCCTATGGACGGACACTGTTGCTTGGTCCCGGCAACGTGCCGTAAGAAAAGCATTGCAATCGCTCTCCCTTGAACGGACTCTTTCTTGAGCGGACGCGGACGCGGACACGCATTCGACAAAAAACCCTTCTGTTGTACGGACATTTCCATGGTAGAATTACTAGAAAGTAAGCTCGTTTGAACAGCTGATTTAATTCTTTTCATATCACTTTTCGTTTTAGTTGTCAATCTCTTGTACATTTTGTTTTTGTACTATTTTGCATACTTGTTTTGTGTAGAGTTTGACAACTGAAGGAAATTTCCATAGATCAAATTAGAATAGAGTAGTTTATTCTCTCCATATTTTTAACTTCATAGGTATGATTGCAAGTAAACATTGGATGGTGGAAAACATGGGTTCAATAATACCAGATTGAGACCATAGTACACAACGTCCAACAAAGCAACACCAACCGCATTTCGTGTTTTTGTGGCAAAATAATTGCGTTACGGCCACTATGCGACGGCCACTATCAAATAACTATTAGTTTTGAAAAATCTGCATGACGGAAGAGACAGCAGAAATATTCATATTGGCTAATCTATAGTGGCAGAGAGGCAACTATGTAGGTTAGGATCGTAGCTGGAGAGACCACTCCACGGACTATATTACCAAAGTGTTCTAATAGATTTTTTGTTGTGAAAACTTTCGTGCAGTAAACTCTATTATCACTGTAATTCCTCTCGAATTCTTCTTATAGATTAAGCTTTTGAAAAGAAAACAGTACTTTGACAACAAAGATTTCTATCAGCAAAACTTTGGGAACAAGCTTTTCTATAAGACAACTTTCACAACTGAGATTTGGAAACGAAAACTTTGCTAACAAAAATGTCTATAAGACAACTTTAGCAACAAAAATGCCTATAAGAAAACTTGGGCAACAAAGGCCTCTGTAAGAAAACATTGCCAACAATGTTTTGTATATGAAAACTTTGACAACAAAAATTTCTATAAGAAAACTTTGGCAACAACGATTTCTATAAGAACACTTTGGCAAACTTAGATTTGTATACGAAAACTTTAACAACAAATATTTCTATAAGAAAACTTTGGCAACAAATATTTCTCTAAGAAAACTTTGGCAACATAGATTCGTATATGATTCGTATTTCTATAAGATAACTTTGCCAACCAATATTTCTCTAAGAAAACTTTGGCAACAAATATTTCAATAAGATAACATTGGTAACGAAGATTTCTGTAGGAAAACATTGCCAACATAGATAAGTATACGAAAACTTTGGTAAGAAAGATTTCTCTAAGAAAACCTTGGCAACAAAGATTTGTATAAAAAATCTTTGACAACAAAAATTTGTATAAGAAAACTTTGGCAACAAAGATTTCTATAATACAACTTTAGTAACAAAAATGTCTACAAGATAACTTTAGCAACACAAATTTCTATGAGAAAACTTTGTCAACAAAGATTTCTATAAAAAAAACATTGGCAACAAAGATTTGTATTAGAAAACTTTGGCAACAAAAACAGTGACAACAAAGATTTCTATATGATAACTTTAGTAACAAAAATTTCTACAAGATAACTTTGGCAATAAAGATTTCTGTAAGAAAACTTTGACAAAAAAGATATGTATACGGAAACTTTGACAACAACGATTTCTATAAGAAACTTCGGCAAAAAAGATTTCTATAAGAAAACTTTGGCAACAAAGATTTCTATAAGAAAACTTTGACAACAAAGACTTCTGTAAGAAAATATTGACAACAAAGACTTCTATAAGATAACTTTAGTAAGAAAAATATCTAGAAGATAACTTTGGCACCAAAGATATCTTTGGCAACAAAGATTTCTTATTGTTGACAACAAAGATTTGTATACGAAAACTCTGACAATAAAGATTTCTATAAGAAAATTTTGGCAACAACGATTTCTATAAGAAAACTTTGGCAACAAAGATTTCTATAAGAAAACTTTGGCAACAAAGATTTCTAAGATTTTTTAGACAGCAAAGATTTCTATAAGAAAACTTTGGCAACAAAGATTTCTATAAGAAAACTTTGGCAACAAAGATTTCTATAAGAAAACTTTGGCAACAAAGATTTCTATAAGATAACTTTAGCAACAACGATTTCTATAAGAAAACTTTGGCAACAAAGATTTCTATAAGAAAACTTAAGCAATAAAAATTTCTATAAGAAAACTTTGGCAACAACGATTTCTATAAGAAAACTTTGGCAACAAAGATTTCAATAAGAAAACTTTGACAACAAAGATTTCTATAAGATAACTTTGTCAACAAAGATTTTGTATACGAACAATTTTACAACAAAGATTTAAACTTTGACTACAAAGATTTCTTTTCAAAAAAGTTTATACGAAAACTGTATACGAAAACTTATACGACCGGTGTAAAAGTGTAGGTCTCATTCAACCAGTGAGTGTTAAATGTAGAAAGCTCACAGCTCAATGCTTGTGAGAAGCTCTCCACAATCAATCCCTTCATGGGATGTTCACTTTTCGAACAAAGTTCAAAGTTCCATTGCGTGATGAGGGCTAAATGAAAAAAAATTAAACAACTTATTTGTAACAACTTTATTACAACCCAGTATTATCAACTGTATTGGATACTTTGTCTTTGATTTGTGTCTGGACTAACAAATGGTGGGAAATTTCCTTTTTAATGGAAAGTTTTCTAGGTGGAGCCTTTAACCAACATTTAGTATAGATTGTAGTTTTGAACCCAATAAAAAGTTAATTTAGAAAAGCCAAAGTGAAAGAAGTTTAAAAAAAGAATATTTTCTTAAATAAGTACCTTTTCTTGAAAAAAGTAAATTTTCCCAAAAAACTACAAAGTATCTTTTCTTAAAAAAATACATAATCTTAAAGAAGTACTTTTTCGTAAAAAAAAGTAAATTTTCTTACAAAAGGTACCTTTTCGTAAAAAAAAAGTATTTTTTAAATAAGTACCTTTTCTTAAAAAAGTTCATTTTCTTACAACAAATTGCCTTTTCTTAAAAAACTGCCTTGTCTTTAAAGAGTAAACGTTTTGTGAAATAAAATAACTTTTCTTGAGATAAGTACCTACTCTTAAAAATGTACCTATTCTTGAAAAAAGAGCCAATTCTAAAAAAAATCCCATTTCTTAAAAAAAAACATTTTTTCAAAAAAATACCTTCTCTTAAAAAAATACATTTTCTTACAAATATTCCTTTTCTTAACAGTACCTTTTCTTAAAAATAAAATAATACCTTTTCGTTTCTTTTCTCGAGATAAGCAGCCTTCTGCAAATAAGTAAATTTTCTTAAAAAAATAACCTTTTCCTAAGAAGAGTACCACTTCTTTAAAAAGTACCTGTTCTTAAAAAAAGAACTTATTTGTAAAAAAAATGTATACTCTTATATTAGCTTTTAATAAAAGAAGAACCTCTCTTTAAAAAAGGAACTTTTAGGGAAAATATAATACATATTCTTACAAAACGACCTCAAAATTTACTGTTTTTTAAAAAATACATTCTATAAAAAAAATTCTTAAAAAAAGTTTATCATTTTACATTTACATTTTCTTAAAAAAATTAATTTTCATAAAAGTACCTTTTCTTAAAAATAAAATAATACCTTTTCTTTTCGTTTCGTGAGATTAGTAGCCTTTCTGAAAATAAGAAGAATTTTTAAAAAGTACGTGTTCTTAAAAAAGTACTTCTCTGTAAAAAAAATCCATACTCTTATAGCTTTTTCTTCCAGAAATTACTTCTTCTTAAAAATAGTACCTTTTCTTAAAAAAACATTAGCTTTTAATAAAAGAAGTATCTCTCTTTAAAAAGGGACCTATCGGGGAAAATATAATACGTAGTCTTACAAACAGAATCTAAAAATATTCTTTTAAAAAAAATACATTGTATAAAAAAAAATTTCTTAAAAAATTTATCATTTTACAAAAAGTATCTTTTCTTAAACATCCATTTAAATTGTCGTATTTTTCAACGGGCGGCTTAGGCGGGTTGGAACTAACTAGTACATAATATATAGCGAAAGGAACTTCGTTCCAACAGGGTGTCCCCTGACACCTCATGTAATCTTATTTTGCCGTGTTACGTCGGTATTAAGTTTCCAGATCGCCGAACATGGGGCATCATACTCTCCCCCAAAGCATTATTACGGTAGGAAACTGTCAAACTAGTTCAAAAACTTACGAAAATACCTGACTGTCGGCGGTGCAACGATTAAGGTAACTCAATAAAGTTGCACACGATTTATTTATCAATTCCCGTTGTTAAGCCCAAATAGTGGAACATTACTATGATATAAATTTCAAATTTCTATGATATAAAATTGTCATAGAAGAATGGGTTTGTGAAAGTGAAAATTGTTTAAAAGTCATTATATTTTTTTTCAATTAAAAGCACGAGAATTCTGTTACTCTACACCATTTCAAATACATATATGTATGTATTTTGTACTTTGATCCATGCGTAGTTCATTCAAGTAGAGACGTCAATGTATATTAGGTGTGTTTTATTTTATACGGTGATAGGTTACCAATTCGGTAAACAGGCTTAAATGTACCAAAAACTATGTAAAATGTACAAAACAATATTTCAAAAAAAGTTTCCATTACATCCCATCAAGGGATTGGGGAGAGCTTCTCACAACCAGTGAGCTGTGCGCATTCTAGTTTTAGGCTCACTGGTTGAGACCTACAGTTTTACACAGGTTCCGAACGGCATATTTGAGAATGTTTTTAGTGGCTAAATACTCGATAGTGTCGCTGCCATTCAGCGAAGTTACCGCGGTCGAAATAAATGTAAGGTGGTCTGAGCAGGGATCGACACCTTGTACTTACATACAAGAGCCGTGCACCACCGACGGCCACAATCATGGCTTTAACCACAAGCATGACTTTAATCCTTTAAATAAAGTATGTCCCAAAATGCACACAAGATTCAATTGTAATTGGGTCATTCTCGGGACATACGGCATGGGTACCGTTTTGTTGAACCACATGTCGTCCACATTCATATCATGCAATATAGGAACATTAAATTAAAAAATTCACACCAAACAGTCACTCGTTGTTGATGCATGTGTTTCTCAACAGCCACTCGTGTATTTTCTAATCCCCTAATGCGACAATTATGACGATTAAAGAAGCATCAAAATGAGAATAAGCCCCATCGCCGAAGATTATTTTGTTCGAAACCCCTTCATTTTATTTAGAGTTCCATTTCCATTTTCAATTCTTCGACTACAACACTTTAACGTAGTCGTGACATGAAATTCAAGTCGTCTGATAATTTTCGAACACCCTTTATAAACATACATATACACATGTATGTAATAAAATGTGTTTACACCCAAATATGTAAATGTATTTCCGCGAAACGAATATTTTTTGAATCAAACATATCATTTTATTTGTAATTAATAAATAAAATTAAATAAATTTAGAATAAACCCCTGAAAAAAACCTGAAGGAAGGATATCAAAATATATTATTCTAAGAAATAATTTCAGATCGAATCATATACACACGCTGAAAAATCTGTATTTTGTTGTTGTTTGGATGCAAATATAAAGTGTATTTGGAGCTTGCCGCAAATATAATATACTTGTGTCCAAATACAATGTGTTTCCTATTCAATATTAGTGTGTTTGCGACCCAAATATATCTGTATTTGTGATACAAATACACAGCAAGGGAATAAAAGAGGGACAACGAGAGAGTCTATCGTTGCGTTTAGTTTCATGTATTCAGTCGTTCATCGGACAGAGGATATCAAAGGCGATTGATCAGTGAAAAAAGAATAAACGAAGGCTCGGACGGTTAAATGGTTTGTGATGGTACTTTGGTTTTAGTGTATGTGTTTCGTAAATATGAATGTGTGCTACCAAAGTGAAAAACGATTTTGAGGAAAGAAACTGGAAAGGGCAACAATGAAATTCAAAATGAAAAATTTTCCGTTCTGAAGGTCTTATGAAATATATGGTTGGCATATTCTGAAAGGATGTGTCAAGCACTACCCAACTGCACGTATTTGGTTCTTGGAGAATTCTTCGTTTGACCACAGTGGGCCAAAATCTTGCGCAGGGACCTCACACAGAAAATTTCAAATTCTGAATTTCTGAAGGTCCTTGGGAAATTCTAGATTTTATATTTCGAAGACACTCCTGAAGGACTATCGACTGGCATATGTTTGGTTCGTGAAGAATTTTTCGTTTGGGCACAGTGGGCGAAAAACTGTTTTCGTATATAAAATTCAAAATGAAAAATTTTCGGTTCTGAAGGTCTTCTGAAATATGTGGTTGGCATATTCTGAAAGGATGTGTCAAGCACTACCCAACTGCATATATTTGGTTCTTGGAGAATTCTTCAGATGACCATATTTTGCCTTAATATTCACACTATATGTGACATATTTAAATACCAATATTTAAGATTTGGTTGCATATATATTAGTTTGTGCAGCAAATATATTTAGCTTGGAGTGTGGTTTTATTTATTTATTATTTTAAATTTCCGCATCGATTATTTAATTGAAAAAATCAATAAATTGCCGATTTATCTTTAAAATAAAGTGCGTAACAGAACACTGTTAGTTGTATAACAGAGCTCTGCTAAGTAAATTGGTTTGTGTCTTTGCTATTTTAAATACGAATTTATCTTCACGCACATATAGGTTGCATTCATCGTCCGGCGTTTGACTTCAATTTCTTCTGTTTTTTTATTCCCTGCTAAACTAATTTTCGACCACTTTGTATGGGTATCTAAGCGATATTTAGCGATTTTAACCGGCACTCCAGACAAAGTCGTCGAAATATTAGTTTTGCAGGAATTAAAAAAACAAGCTTTATCGTGTATTTAGCCATGAAAATGTTTTTCAAAAATACCATTCGGAACCGGTGTAGAAATGTGAGTGTAGAACTAGAACGCGCAGAGCTTAATGGTTGTGAGAAGCTTCCCCAATCCCTTGATAGGATATAATAGGAAACCATAATTTTTTGTTTTTTTTTCCCAAGATTTTACTTTACTTTAAAGAAAAAATTAAAAGAAATTTTTAAAAAAAATCAGTGAAACCGTCTGTATAAAACCTGCTGTCCGATATGCTAATTTCAATACTGGCTGTCAGTGGATTTCGAAAAAAATTGTGGAACAGTTTTGTTTTCAGTTTTGATTACTCTAGTTTTGATCGTTGTTTTGTTGCTATGTTGCTTTGTACATATCTAGATAGTTAGGGTGTAAGCACTAATAGTGTTTTTGAAACGTGCAAACAATAGAAATAATTGGCTTCTGACTACTAGCTACACGCTAAAAAATCTGTATTTATTTGTTGTTTGGATGCAAATATAACGTCTTTTTAGCTTGTCGCAAACATAGTGTACTTGTGTCCAAACACATTATGTTTGCTATTTACTATTAAATGTTGGCGATACAATGATTTATAGGTTATAATATATGTTGTTGCAACCCTTTGTTTGTTGAAAACTGCTGAAAACAAAAATGTGGCAGACAAAAAAAAAGAGCAGCAGATCTTAAATTCATGAAAACAATGCTTGCAAACACATATACATATGGTTCCTGCAATATGTTGCTGGGGTCGTTCTTTTCAATGCAAATGTACACGTAACTGAGAAATGTTAGCGCAGGCAGGGGTCAATTAAATCCCTTGGAAAATCACACCATATTAAATTCGCCAGTGGAAAGCATTACAAGTAGACTGAAAAGTAGCTAGTGAGGGATGCTTTATAGCTAGTGTTTGTAATCGGTGTTGGGCCAAGTTACATTCTCTGGCTGTTTACAACTACATAGCATTGCCAAGTGCGTATTGAGAACACTGTCACCTTGATGTGGAATTTGAAGTTCATAATCGAAGTTCGTTTATTTTTTAGTCGCTTATTTACGCCAGCTTAAAATAAAACAGGCCTATTGTGTTTTATTACAACCTAGTATATAGTAATATAAACAAATGATTTCCAACTGAAAAAAATTTACTAAAGTTTAACAAAGAATTAATACTTCCGCGCACATTGTGAGTGAGTGCGGCGGCGACTAAGCCGCACGACACACAGACGGACACAAGCGATTTTAATGCCAAAGCACGTTCTATTCCCTGTGTGTTCGACGATATCGCATAGAAGTGGCGACAATACGCGCAAGTGGCAGTTTTATTTAGAGTTGCTATAGAAAACGCACACCGCGTCGATGAATAGATACGGCAATTTTTTGAATTGTATCTGTAAACATTACGGGTGGATGAGTGGATGACTGTATGGCTGGTTGGAACGGCTACTCCGCTCCACACATCATCGGACTGATGTCAATAATATGATAGCGTTTTTGGCGCGGCTTTATAGAGTTATGTATCTAGTTTTGGTTGTCTTTTGTCAATTCTCGTTTGAAATATGTATAGTTTTGTCTTTGAATCGTTTTATTTTAAACGCTTAATTGGCAATTTGTGACCAAAAAAACGTGTGTTTTTCAACGATCAGGGGAAACAGTGAATTAAGTCATATATATTTTATGGATGAATGAAGGGTTTGGTTGGATAACTTTTAATTGTCTAGCAACGAAAACGCAGGGAAGATCACATTTTGCCTTTGATAGAAAATTCATTAAATAAATTTTCATCACTTGATTAGGAAAGGGTTATTCAAAGAGTTAGCGATACTTGAATTCATTATCACTGTGCTCGTGTAATTTAGTGATTTTCCGTACCAGCAAAATGTTTTAGAAATAATTCCTTGGGAGTCACATTTTCATTAGTTCCGAAGAACCAGTATGACCAGTAGTTCCAAGGCAATCACATTTTCATTAGTTCAAAAGAAGCAGCGTAACCATATTGTTTGCAACCGCAGAAGATGTCTTAAATCGCATTCGAAAATATCAAATAAAAGTTTACTAAAAGACGTCAATAATGATGGTCAAGCGGATTCGGATTAGATTTTTCGTTTGTTTACAATTTTGTGTACATGGTGCTGTAAATTCATGTACGATATTTATATTATTTATTATATTTTCAATATTTTTTCATGTAGAATTCCTGAAGGTGTTCCTCAAACAGGGACGAAATTCGACTAAAAAGAGAAAATATAAAAGAATAAACCAGACCTAGAGCTTCATTGTTCATAAACTTCCCTACAAACAATTGGAAGATTTATCGCCATAGCGATATTGCGGAGATATCGCATCTATATCGTCATAAAAAATATAAACCAAGAAGTATTTTTATGTATCTTCCTTTTATGATCCTCGAGATATTTCAGCAGTACTCAATCACAAATATGTCATTTGAAAAACTGAAAATATTTTGACTAAATGCGGGCAATAGTGCTTGGAAAAGTATAATAATTGGAAATGAGGTATGTAAAAGTAATCAATGGGATTTGTTCATTATTCCACATCCCACTATTGCATATTCCTAGACAACCCAGAAGAGGAAATCCGTAAGCTATGCCACAGGTCATCTCTGCGGAAAATTTTATAAGAGTACAACATTTAAAAAAAGTGAAAGAAATTTGCAGCCACACTAGGCTTGAACAATTCAAAGCCGCAGCCGAGAATTCAGTGTTGGGACCACCACGGAGAAGCAAATTCCTGGGCCATAAACTACGAAGCCTTTTTGGATATACTTACTTACTTATCCGGTCTCGGACAACCCCGGGGGGTCAGGGACCTTACAAAACGAAGATAACATATTTCGCCAACTAGTTCGATCTTTTCCTTTATTTCTCCAGTTGGCAATACCAAGTGTACGCAGGGATTCGTCAACCTGATCCCTCCAGCGTAGTCTTGATCTTCCTATTTTTCGCCTTCCTTCGAGTTCGGTTTCGCAACCCCTTCGTGCTGGTTCGTCTTCATCCATTCTACTGACATGGTCTAGCCAAATCCAGCTCATACAGCTCATGATTCATGCGTCGCCGGTGCTCGCCGTTGTGCACTACAGGGCCATACATTTTTCCGAGTATTTTTCTCTCGAAGACTCCTACAGATGTTTCGTCTGCTTGCGATGGGATCCATGATTCTGCGACATAAAGCAAGACAGGTTGAATGAGAGTCTGGTACAGCTGGACTTTTGTTACTCAAGTGAGGGCTATATCTCTAAAGTGCTTGCTTAGCCCAAAATAACATCTATACGCAAGCACAATTCTCCGCTTGATCTCAAGGCTGACGTTGTTGTTTTTATTTACGGCAGATCCGAGGTATATAATTCGTCCACTACCTCGAAGTTATAACGGTTATCAACGTTCGTTAAAAACATTAATTTTGTCTTGTCCTCATTTACCGTCAGACCCACTTTTGCTGACTCCTTCTCAATTCTCGAAAAAACCGCAGTAACTTCTCTAATTGTGCGCCCAATGATATCTATATCATCAGCATACGCGAGCAGCATGTGCATTTCTGCTGCTGATGGTTTTATTCATATTGACTGCAGCTTTTCTCATAATGATCTCCATTAAGATGTTAAAGAGATCGCACGATAGGGTGTCGCCTTGCCTGAGGCCTCGCTTAGTTTCGAAAGGTTCGGTAAGATCCTTACCAACTTTCACAGCGTATTTGGTGCTCGTGAAGGTCATCCTGCAAAGGCGTATGAGTTTTGCAGGAATACCAAGCTCAGACATTGCTTCGAAGAGTTTCTGCCGTATCGGGCTATAAATAGATGATAGGTGTCGATTTGGTTTTCATGTGTCTTCTCCAGGATTTGGCGTAGCGTGAAAATCTGGTCAGTTGTCGATTTTCCAGGCCTAAAGCCACACTGGTATGGTCCAATCAGGTCAGCGATAATTGGTTTTAGTCTTTCGCACACTATACTTGATAGAACCTTATATGCTACGGATAAAAGGCTTATTCAACGGTAGTTGGCAGGCATGAATTCATCTAACCAAATTTTGCTAATGAGCTGATGCATGCACCTTATCAGCTCATCGCCGCCAGCCTTAAACAGCTCCGCCGGTAATCCATCGGCTCATGCGGCTTTGTTGTTCTTAAGCCGGGCAATAGCTGTTCTGACCTCGTCTTGGTTAGGAGGGGGCAATCGACGCCGTCGTCTATATTGTGATCGATTGTCCCATCGTCATTGGATATCTCAGGTACCAGTAGCGCGGAGAAATGATCTCTCCATATTCACAACATGCTCTGCATAACTGCTATGAAATTTCCGTCCTTGTCTTTACAGAAGGGGGCCCTGACCAATGTCCATTAGTTCCGTTTTTTGACTTTTTGATAGAATTTTCGGGATTCGTTCTTCCTTCTGTATGTCTCCGTTCGTTCAATCTCGCGCTTTCTCCACTGCCGTTTCTTACGTCTCTATACCGCTCAGTTGCAGCTCGCGTTGCAATTGACTGAAGCATTGCCATACGTGCAGCGTTCTGTTCATCATTTGCAATGCGACACTCTTCATCGTACCATAGTTTGCTGCGAAGCAGTTTTTCACACTCAAGTACGGTTGATCCGGCACTTTTTATAGAGTCGGATATGGGTTTCCACCGCGCTTCAGGATCGTCATCAGGAGGGGGTGGGTTCTGTGCCAAAAGTTGCGAGAGCTTCCTTGAGTAGGCTGTGGCTACCTCTGGTAATTGCAGATTTCCGATGTCTAGCTTTCTCTGCGTCTGGTTTCGTACGATTTTCGCTCTACTTAATTTTGTGCGAACCTTTGCTGCTACCAGGTAGTGATCAGAATCGATGTTGGGTCCTCTGATCACTGGTACGTCCATTACACTGGATGAGTGCCTTCCATCAATTACCACGTGATCAATTTGGTTCTTAGTTCTTGGATCAGGGGATACCCTGATTCGATCTACCCCAAGAGAAAAGTAGAAAAAACCGCATAAAGCCACGAAGAAAGCTAATTTTTTGTTCTTCCAATTGTTCTTATAGGTTTCATATTTTTCCAAAATACATCGTAATTTTACTTGTAATAATATTTTACTTACAAAATTACAAAATCGAAAATTATAAATTAAAAAATATTTTCTTCTTTTCATCTTTTGGGAATTTATCTAGCGATATCTATCGTTCATTCTATCCTTCATATGAGATTCTAGTAATATCTCTAAATTATGGTTCTATTTCTCCCGACAAGGGAAACTTCCGCAATGCGAAAATGATTACTGGCTCAATTTAATTTGTCTTCAGACGATATGTTGACAATATCACCGCAATATTGCTTTGTTTGCTGGGTTGTAATTAAATGCAACACATATATAGTAGATCGAACATATAGAAAAATAAATCAGCATTAAAAAAATTACTGATGTTTATTAAATAAAACTCAATGAGTGTTCGAACTCACGGGCGATGTGTTAACACCTTTTCCTTACACGGTACCTGTTCGATTTCTATATTACATTGGAAAATAAAAAAAGGAATAGTTTTTGTGCCGAAGGTTCTTTTGCTATTTCACTTTCACTTTTCTTACATCTACTTGAACATTAGATGTAATATTGCTCAAATAAATAAAGCAATATTTAGCTCACTGAAATAATTGTTTTTGTTTTGTCATACACAGAGCGACGACAAAAAGTATTGAATAGTATAGAGAACTTATTGCACTACTTTTCCGCTCTCATGTAGAGAGTCTGAGTAAACGAGCATAAACAAGTCTTATTCGTTTTATAGAATATTTGTATATAAATGCACCATTTCTACAATGTTATTATATAAAGCAATACAAAAGCATAAATATTTCAAAAGGCATCAATGTTTCACATCAAAATTATGAATGGACCAAGTTATGACAAACCATTTTGAACCATTCGCCTGATGTCGCCAGTGCTTCTGAGTCATACAATTCGTTCCGTGAGTTCTCTGTACTATTCAATACTCTTTGGCGACAACGACCCTACCCGTGCGTATAGATGTTAACACATAAACAACATTTCAAATCTAGAAACTTTTTCTCATCTTTTTGTACATATTGCACATTTGTTGTAGACTTTATGTCCTGTATGGTAACTTTATAATACATTTTTGTGCTTTTTATCAAATTTTCATTACATTTCACACATTTTGCGTACCAGTTACAAAATATTAAATTTTTTTTTCAATATAAGACTTTTAAGACGAATGACTTGTTGTTTTGTGGAACTACAAATACATTTTACAGAAACGAATTTTTGAAGGTCCTTGGGAAATTCTAAACTTTAAACTTCGAAGACGCTCCTTAGCACTATCAACTGGCATCTGTTTGGTTCGTGTTGATTCCTGGAGACTGGAGAATTCTTCAAATTGCCATAGTTTAACTATATGTAACATATTTAAATAACAATATTTGGGATTAGGTTGCATATATATTAGTTTGTACAGCAAATATATTCAGCTTGGAATGTGTTTTTATTACAGCATTTTAAATTTCTACATCGATTTCTTAATTGAAAAAAATCAGTAAATTACTGATTTACTTTTAAAATAAAGCGCATAACACAGCTATGTTGCTTCAATAACAAAGCTCTGCTAAGTAAATTGGTTTTTGTCTTTGCTATCTTAAATACGAATTTGACTTTACGAGCATGGATAGTGGTAAGTTTGAGGCCAAGACGCTACTGAACATGATACATCAAAATATCGTAACGACCGCCCAGCGAATATGAATAATAAAATGATGAATCTATTATAAATCTGTACGACATCAAGAAGTTCTTAAAGTAATAAAGATCGAAAGCAACGAAAACAGAGTTAACATAGAACGTTTACTGCAAACAAAATAACAGTTTGTCCTCAGCGTTATTCGTAACACATAAACTGTTTTCTTTTAGTTATACGACACAAATTAAGTGGCATGTTTGATGCCAACAAGTATTCGTTTGCTGCCAACAAATTCCTCAAACGAAGTGTAGTTGTCTAAAATTTCATTTGTTCAGAACTAATGTTTTCTATGCGTGCAGTTTTCTAACTCATTCATCAAAATCTTTGTTTATTTCTTTGTCTTCTTTCAAAACAATTTTTCTTTGCTCGGATTTTGTATTCCATTGAAAACAGTAGCAGTTAATTGATTATAATATTTAGTATTTTTTTTTTTACATCTATATACTCATTGTTTATGACTAATCCCCAGAGCTCTTAAGTGATTTTAAATGAGTTTTTTGTTTTAAGCGCAAAAACATTTTGCTGCATTTGTTCCATTCCCTTCTGTCTTTTCATTAATGATAGTAATACATTTGTAAACAACAAATGGAGAGCATTCGCTAGTATCTAGAACACAGTGTTGTTTGTTTGAAAATAAGACTAGATATGAGGAGTTGGGAACACTAATGCAGTGAAATTTCACCATACACTCAGAGAAGTAATTGCTTGAAATGAGGTAGTGACAACCGTAAATTTGGTTGTTGCCACCTAATTGCGGTTACCACAACTGAATTGAGATTGTCACAATTGAATTTAGTACCCACACTGAAATTCGGTTGAAGCAAACTCGTTTCATAACTGATTCGGTTGTGACAACTGAATCTTCAATTACACTGTGCAACAGTGGGTTTCGGGCCTCAACCAAACCAAAAAATTTTGAAAGTACTTGGATGTGGTATCACAAAACCCCTCTTGGTTTTGCCTCTATACGTAGTTTCGAGTTGTTTTCGATTTATTGAAGTAACATCTGAAATAGGGCCCTGACCCACCTCCAAAATTTTCTTCTACCTGTAAAAGCAAATTCTTAGGTATAGGGGCAAAACCGAACGGAGTTTTGTGATACCACGTCCAAATACTTTCACAATTTTTTGGTTTGGTTGAGGCCCGAAATAAATTCCTTTCATTTATGTCATAGCATTGTATAAGTATTCATTATGTCAACTAAATTGTCAATATTTTTGGTTGCAACAACCGAATTTGGGATTAATTCGCATACAAAAACCGAAATTGGTACTAAATTTGGTTGCACCTACCGAATGTGTCAGCAATTCAAGTGCAACAACCTAATTTGGCAAAAATTCGCTAGCTACTATCGAATTTAGCGGAGGAGATTCTACCATTGGTTTTGATTAGTGACGTGCGATTAATTGATTAATCAGGCAAACTGATTAATCGATGTCCTGATTAATCGAATAATTGATTAATCATACATTTTGATTAATCATATTTACGATTAATCGATTACTCTGCATTATGATTAATCCACACTTCATGATTAATTTATTAATCAAAAATTTGAATAATTGAGCAATTCAAGTTTTTAGGTTTTCTCAATTTGAATTTTTTTCAACAACTCTCTTTACACAAAATGTTGAAATGTTTCCCTTTGTTTGTATAGTATATGTATATTTGTATATTTTGTCAAAAAATATTTGAATGGTGAACAAAATTATTCAAATGTATTTAATCAATATTCATATTAATTGATTAATTATACTTAGTTTTGAGTAATCAGAAGTTCTGACTATTTGTTTAGCTGATTAATCACGATATCTATTAATCAAAATGTTGATCAATCGATTAATCGCACATCTCTAGGTTGCATCACTATGGAAGCTGCTGTGTGTGGTTGTGGCATTTCGGAAGTGGTGGATGGGGGAATTGGTCCAGAGGGGTGGACTACTATCGCTGGACGCGATATTGGAAATTTCTCGACACGGGTTTGGGAGAATGTTATGGGGATATTGCCGAGTTATTGAATCGGAGTTCTGCTACTATTCGGGGCATACTTCAGAGCTCTGAATGGATAAGTTAAGGACAGACAACCGGGGAATATTTGATAAATCTAATAGACGATGGATTGTTCGAAAAGTGCGGTCAGGTCCAGGATTAAGTGACCCAAAATTGGCAGCTGGGGATTGACGATCATTTTGTGAAAAGAATAATTCGGTGAATATTTACCCCATTCTCAGAGAAAATTGATTGAACGGACCTGTTGCCCGTATTGGGTCATACACAGAAAAAAATAATTTTCAATTCGGGAATAACAAACGGGGAATGGTCGACTGATTGACTATACCGAAGAGTTGTTGAGATCAATGAGATAACATCTGGAGAATGTCATTGGGCTAAAAGGACTGCTAACTAAGTACTATGATGGATTGTAATGACGGGTTTTCCTTTTGAAGCTGAGGTATACTCAGTGGTCGCCATTTATTTTGAGAGAAAGAGTAGAACGCTAGCCGATTATGATGACGAATCGGTCAGAGTGTTAACGGTGGCAGATGTCAAGGCTTTAGAGACCGTTAGGGAAAATTTGTACGCTGGACTTTGGCAAACAGGTAGGGAGCCTCTGCCTAAACCATAGATAAAGGAAATAAGTAGATATCGCACAGGCGTTGTCAAGTACTACGACTAGGTGCTGTGTTGTCGTTTTGTAATTCTCATTGAAGTTTCTCATAACTTTCACTGACGTTTATTCAACACTGTGGGAAATTTGATACATACAAAAAAGAATAATTTTCGAGGTTGTTCTATTCGAACAACTAACTTAATTTTTTTTATGTCGTGTTCTCCGATTTCAAGTTCAAATTTTGTTATTTTGATTATGTGTCTTTTTGTTTACTCTTATTGTTGGTGTTCGTTTGTGTTGAATTTGAGAGCAACGGACCACAAAACAAAATCAAAATCCCTGTTGATGTTACCTACCACAACTATTGTTATCACCTGATCTAAATACATCTTGCAAGGTATATTTTGTTTGGAATCAAACGTTGTAATTACTGCATTCAGCTCCATCTAGAAAATATCCCATTGAACAAAAAATTTCCCGCGGCATGTGGGATATTTAGTTAATTCCTTTATCTATGGCCTAAACTACGGCAGGGAACTTCTGATCAAAAGCGGGGGCAACTGTAGAGACCAAGGTTAAGGCCCCACAGGCAGAGAGTCTCTGACTTCGACCAGGCAGGTACTAAGTTCTAGACCCCACAGGCAGGGAATCTTTTGCTTGGACAAGCGGGAGAGGTAGGCAGCAAAGTCGAGACTACACAGGTAGGGAATCTCTTGCTTGCACCAGGGGAGCAAACGACAACACGGGAACAGACGGGTACCAAGTTCAATACCCCACATGCAGGGAATCTTTGGCTTCAACCAGCGGAAGAGGTAGGCAACAAGGTCGAGACCCCACTGGCAGGGAATCTCTGGCTTGCACCAGGAGAACAAAAGACGACACCGGAACAGACGGTTACCAAGTTCAAGACCCCACAGACAAGGGATATCTGGTTTAGACCAGCGGAAGAGGTAGGCAATAAGGTCGAGACCCTACAGGCAAAGCATCTCTGGCTTGCATCAGGAGAACGAAAGACAACACGGGAACAGACGGGTACCAAGTTCAAGGCCCCACATGCAGGGAGTCTCTAGCTTCAATAAGCGGGAGAAGTAGGCAACAAGGTCGAGACCGCACAGGCAATGCATCTCTGGGTTGCACCAGGAGAACAAAAGACAACACGGGAACAGCCGGGCACCAAGTTCAAGACCCCGCATGCAGGGATTCTCTGGCTTCAACCAGCGGAAGAAGTAGTCAACAAGTTCAAGACCCCACAGACAAGGAATCTCTGGATTGGACCAGCAGTAGGGCTAGGCAAGAAGGTCGAGATTCTACAAACATGGAATATTTTGGATCTTCAACGTCTGCAGACCGAATCGCCCCAAGCACTAAGTTTATCCGCCTTTTATGCACTTAGTGCAAGTAGCTGATGTTAAGCATCACAGCTGTGATCGTAAGTTTTAATATCAACTGATGATCAGCTTCGATAGCTTGAGTTGTTGATATTATCCGCCAAATGGCGTTGCTGCTCTAACGTTGCCATTGTATCCAACAGATGGCGTACCCATGAAGTCAACAGATGGCGTTACCTGCCGAATGTATCGGTCTGTTGGAAACGAGGGGACGACTGCCATCTTCACAGGATTAAAATTTTTGGTGATTTGTGAGATCATTTTGAGATGCAAATATTGAATATATTTGTATATTGTATATTTTAAATGAATAAATTTTATTGTTGCTTTTTAACTAAGTGAACTTAAAATTTATTAGAAATCAAAATTGTTTTTAAACTATAATTGTTTTATTTTTTATACAACTTTGTAGAATAAAGTACCATTGTGACAATTTCACTGTGACTCACTGCATGTACATTTTTTTTGAAAAACGTGACTTCCTTTTTTAAGAAAAAATGTTTAAAATAATTTAGGATTTTATATATTATGAACAAATAATTTTATTTTGTATAAACACATTTTTGTTGTTTCAGCTTCTCCGGATGTATTTGAAATAGTTACGTTTTTTGCGAGGAAATTTCATAGTTGTTTTGATGTCATATTTTAACAAATTTAATACAAGTTCGAAATTAAAAATTGGTTGAATTTTTCTCGAAAATTATTATTTTGAAACGATCAGTGACCCTCACATGACATTTAGGTGGGGAATAAAAAACAAAAGATTTAAAAGAAATCTTACTAATTTCCAGATTTACATTTGTTTGAAAACGCGGACGGACTCCTTAGCATTCAATTCAAAAATAAATGATGACAGTTGTGTAAAGCGACAAAGCCCACCTTTTTTCCATCAACGCCTCCAAGCTGGCCAAAGTCACATTGTGTGCAGTCTTCAAAAAGTGTCGCATCTTTTTGTGTTTCTTAGTTTTTTTTTTGTTCTTTTAAACGTAACAACCTAACGTTGATGACCTTATCATCTAATTTAGACATGTACAAGTTTGTAGTAGAAAAAGATGAATTTCATTGTTATTAATTTAAATAAATTGAAAAACTACTACTGTGATACCATTTTTGATTGCGAAGCTGCTAAAGATTGAATTCAATTTCAATTTACTTTGTACATGTAAGATATGGAATACTATGAGAACTTTTGCGGAAAGTCTCAATTCTCCAGATATAAATTTTGCGTCATGATTGTATTTTGTTTTTTCTTTCCTTTTATTTATTTTTTGTTTCGCTTCTCTGGCAATTGATATTGAATGAATGATGAAGCGCAGCATGGTAAAACATAAAAAAATAAAATACCTCTACAGGCGGACGGACAAAGTATCGAAAAGTCATAGAGTTAAATACCCAAAGTGATGAACGCAAAACGCTGTTGGCTGCTGCTGCTGCTGCTGTTGCTGTTGCCAATACGATAAAGATAATAATAAAAATGTTCGACTTCAATGACTTCATGGTTAAACAGATGCCATAAACCGGTCGTTCATGTTTCGTTAATAATACTATTGTTGTGTTTCACTTTTTCTGAGTTTTTGTTTGTTTTTTCCCCTCTCTCTTTATGTTTTTTAACATGTTTTGATTTATATTTATGCACTACATTTTTGTTTTGATTTTGTTTTTAATTACACTTAAATAAACTAACAATTAATTGTAAGAAATTTTTATAAAATTCCTAATACCTAAATACCATGTTTCAATAAACTCTGAGTAGGTACGATATATAATAAAATAGGAAATTTGACAATATGGGCATTCCCAGAGTAAGTGCCACCCTATGTCTCATCACGTCACCCTCGTTAATTGGTTATATTTTATGACCATGTGGTTCGATTGTTTTCTATTCTTTTCCTAAATACAGAATGTAAGTAACTACATATTTATTAAAAGAAAATAAGACAATCCAACAAACTGGGCCCGAAATATAAGTAATTATCGAGTATGACGTGATGTGACAAAAGGTTGACCTTTCTGTGGAAATGCCCATATACATATAATTTTTATTAAATTTTTTTTCTTTAATTTCGTAATGATTTTTTTTTTGAAATTCAAAAAAATTCTTAGCATCAAAAAATTCTATAATTTTATTCGTGTCCCCACATTCAAACAAAATTCAGTATATTCAATTCTTATTTTTAATTTCAATCATGCTACCCGATTAGAGTTGAGTAGTTCACGAACGAAATAGTTCATTTTAGCAATTCACTCTAGTGAACGAGATGAACTAGTTCACACTTTTCCGATCTTTTTTATTTCAGAAGTTCATTTGTTTCAGCGGATTTTTGTATTTCAGCTGTGCAGTTAGTTGTTCTCTTCAGCTCCACTAAATGAAGTTCATGCTCTCTTCGACCCACACAATTTGCTCAAAGTTTAATAATGTTAAAATTTTTGTGGAGTAGATATGTAACCGACCTCTGCACATTAATTACAGCGCTGATGACCACCTTTGTTCCCCAATATTTCGGAAACGGAATATATAACCCAATCATTAAGCCGATCTCAATTGTTATTCCTCAAAGGCTTATATCAAGTAATGCCTTCAATATGGCAATTTAGTAAAACAAAAGATATCACATTCTCCGAAACACTTTAGAAATTTGGAAAAATTAGACCATTTTCGCGATAATTCACTGCTATTGAGCTAATACTACAAGTTGAACTGAAATTAGCTTTGTAGCCAACAGCTCATACGAACTGTTAAACTTAAATGATACAATGAACTAGCGAACTAAATGAACGAACTAATTTATTCTGTGGAGCTAAACTAAAAACAGCGCCCACTTGAATGAACTAAACTTGCCAACTCTATACCCGATCTTATCTTTTGAAGACGACAATAATTTATATCACACCTATTATTTTAATCAAAGGCCCTACACCTCTAGAGGCGCTTTTATTATTTTAAGGATATGTGTGTGAAGTCAAATTTGAATTTAACTAGCAGAGACACAAACCAATTATGTTAGCAGAGCTCTGTAACTACATTAACAGAACTATGTAACTTAGCTAAATTTTTGAAAGGTTATAGAAATTTCTGATTTTCTCGCGATCCGTCAAATATTTATAAGCAAAATTTAAACATTTTATAGCAAGGACTTATCAGGACTTCAAACTCAGTTATTATTTGGTAGGGTAAAAATATGAGGTTTCTTACATAGAAAATCTTGTAAAGATTTTGAGGCCATAGCGCCTAATTGGGAAGAGTTTAGTGATTCGGACTAGTATCAAAATAAAGCTAGTTACATCTATTTGTGACCGTCGGTGGTGCAATGGGTAGTGTGCGCGCCTCTTGTACAGGAGATCCTGGATTCGATCCCTGCTCCAACCACCTTAAAAATTTCTTTCGACGACGGTCACCTTGCTTACTGACGGCGACACTATCGAGTATATAGCCAGGAAAAAGCTTCTCAAAATACCGTTCGGAATCGGTGTAAAACTGTAGGTCCCAATCAGTGAGTGAAAAGTGGAAAGCGCACAGCTCAGTGATTGTGAGAAGTTCTCCCCGGTCCCTTCATGGGATGTAATGGGAAACCATTTATTTATTTTACATCTATTTTCAGTAGTTACTAGCCGGACCCGGCAAACTACGTTTTGCCTTCAAAGTTTTTGTAGTACCAAAGGGTGAACAAAATTTGTTCTTCCATTACGTTTCAAACTATAGTAATGGCTGTTATATCAGTTTCTTTCAAATGGAGGAGGGTGGCACCGCCCTCTTCCACCCTGGCTGTAATTCATACTGTTCCAACAACATTTATACCAAATCTCATCTTCATATCTCTGTCAGTTCATGAGACATAGCCATTTTAAATTTCTAGTTGTATGGGCGGTACCACGCCCCTTTATTCAATCACAACCAAGTATAGCCGAGGAGTATCAGCAGGTCGTCAGTACCACATTGTGAAATTTTCATAACAATCGGTCTACTGGTCTATTAGAAAAGCCGACAGAGAGATTTTTGAAAAGGGGGCGTGGCACCGCCCTTCTTCACCCTGGCTGTATAGCCTACGTCACCTGCTAGATGATTCTGAATACTGTCTGAAAATTTCATCAAAATCGGTCCAGCCGTTTCGAGTCCATTCGTAACATACACACATACATACATACATCCATTTTTATATACAGTAGAAACTCGATTCTTGCACGTAATGAAAACCCAGCTCGGTGCAAGTTTCGAGGTTGTCACAAGCACCGAGTATTAATTTCCCATACAAAATAAAAGGCACAGACATCTGTTTATGACACCGCACCTCTCAATAGTCAGCTTAAAACTGATTGAAATTACAACATTTCATCAGCAGCATAAAAAGACGGGGATTTCCCGAAATGCATTCAGTCTAAGAAAACGTAAACAAAGCAGCACGTAAGAGTAATACAAAAATGTTGCAAGTATCGAGTTAAAAATTTTCGGATGTCGCAAGTACTGAGTGCGTAATGAAAAATATTTCTATGTTGCAAGAATCGAGGTGTGCAAGTATCAAGTATGTGCATGAATCGAGTTACTACTGTATATAGATTACCCTCATTCCCAAAAAAGCTACAGAATATATAATTCGAAGAGTTTTTATTTGTGTCTGTTTTATGTCCAACCAAAGAGTAACATACAACAGCAACTAGAATTCGATGAAATTCCCTTCTACCTCGTCATCATCGAGAGAACGAAAATAGAGCGCTGACAACTCTTATCTATTACTCGGTGAGCGAATTAATTCATTTCAGTGATTAGAACTAAAATGTAGCTATCATTTCAGACAAATAATATGTCCAACTCCACTACACTACACTCAGAGTACTAGTTATTTGAAAAAAGGCCCTTACTTACTTACTTATCCGGTCTCTGACAACCCCGGGGGGTCAGGGACCTTACAAAACGAAGATAACATATTTCGCCAACCAGTTCGACCTTTTGCTTTATTTCTCCAGTTGGCAATACCAAGTGAACGCAGGGATTCGTCCACCTGATCCCTCCAGCGGAGTCTTGGTCTTCCTATTTTTCGTCTTCCTTCGAGTTCAGTTTCGAAAACCCTTCGTGCTGGTTCGTCTTCATCCATTCTACTGACATGGCCTAGCCAGCGCAATCGCGTTATCTTGATCCGCTTAACTATGTCAATGTCAGGATAAAGCTCATACAGCTCATGATTCATGCGTCGCCGATACTCGCCGTTGTGCACTATAGGGCCATACATTTATCGGAGTATTTTTCTCTCGAAGACTCCTACAGATGTTTCGTCTGCTTGCGATAGGACCCAGGATTCTACGCCATAAAGCAAGACAGGTTGAATTAGAGTCTGGTACAGCTGGACTTTTGTTACTCGAGTGAGGGCTTTATCTCTAAAGTGCTTGCTTAGCCCAAAATAACATCTATTCGCTTGATCTCAAGGCTGACGTTGTTGTTTTTGTTCACGGCAGATCCGAGGTATATAAATTCGTCCACTACCTCGATGTTATAACGGTTATCAACGTTCACGCTTTGGTCTAATCGCGTGGAGGCCCCGTGGAGAATTGAGGTTGTCAGGACTGAATTTAGCCACCACCACTGAAATCTCCGATTGAAGCAACCTCTTTCATAATTGATTTGGTTGTGACAACTGATACTTCCAGTATATTCGTTCCGCCAACTAAATTTTCTACAATTTCGGCTGCAACAATCGAATTTGAAATTAATTCGAATGTGACATCATTTCAGGTGCAACACCCAAATTTAGCATCAATTCGGTTGCAACTATATAATTTGCTATCAAGTCGGTCGCAATAACCGAATTTGGCCTGAAGTCGGTTTCGGATTCTAAAACAAATACTATATTTAAAAAGTACAATTATTGCTGTCGCGGTGATACCAAAAATTTTTTTGTGGTTAATAAGAAAAGTTGGTAAAAATATTGTAATAATGGGTTTTGAGTTTAAAAAAAAATTCAAAATTCAGTAGTGACAAACTCTAATTCGATTGTGACAACCCTAATCGGTTGAGACAACCTGTAATTAAGTTGTGACAACCTCCAATTCGTTTATGACAACCCATAATTCGACGGTAACAACCTCTAATTCGGCTGTGACAACGTCTAACGGGTTTTTCAATAAGAGCGCTACAAAAGTTTTTTTAAATAAAACAAAACCGGTTTTAGATACCAATGAAATTCTTTATTCCTGTGAAAGTACGTTCGATGCCATTAGGTATGGAACTCGATTTCTTTTGCATGGCCACCACGGGCACGCTTGCAGAACTCCAGACACTGAACCCAATTTTCGACGGCTTTCAAGCATAAATCGGCCGATACTGCTGCAATTTCACGTTCGATATTCGTACGGAGTTCATCAATCGTCGCTGGCTTGTTGGCATAGACCATAGACTTGACGTAGCCCCACAGGAAATAATCTAACGGCGTCAGGTCGCACGACCGAGGCGGCCAATCGACTGGGCCATTTCGTGAGATAACACGTTCACCAAACTTGGTTTCCAATAAATTGATTGTGGCATTCGCTGTGTGGCTTGTGGCGCCGTCCTGTTGGAACCACATGTCCTCCAAGTCCATATTATCCAATTGGGGCCAAAAATATTCGGTTATCGTTGAACGGTAGCGATACGCATTCACAGTAATGTGCCGGTCTTGATCATCACGGAAGAAGTACGGCCCACTGACGCCGCCGGCCAATAAACCGCACCAAACCGTAATTTTTTCGGGATGCAATGATGACTCATGGATTACGTGTGGATTGCTGTCTGACCAATAACGCATATTTTGCTTATTGACGAAGCCATTCAGCAAGAAATGAGCCGACCATAAATTGGACGTAGCGCTCTTAAAGTTGAGGCCACTGACTCCAAATTTCGGTAGTAAATTTTAATAATTTCGACTCGTTGTTGGCTCGTATATCTTTCCATGATGAAATGGCAAACCTTACTGAAGAGAAATGTCAAAAAAGAGCGGGAAAAAATATGGAGTCGTTTGCTGTCCCTATCGATTTACTTTTGTAGTCCGGTTCTACAACCTGAATTTGCATTGCCTGAGCAAATAGAAATTCCAAACTTTTTAAATGTTATTCCGAACAATTGTAATTCTTTTCCATTTGCATTAGATAAAGTAATGCAAATGAAAATCCAATGCTAATTAAAAAATCCCAACACTGCAAATTATTGAAATTGTGATAATTTAAGTTTTCGACCTTATTATATTTTACTTTAATTTTTAATTTGTAATTGTAGATTATTTTACTGTCGATGCTACCCAATGGGTAGCGAAATATTGAAAATAAAAGAATTTCAAATATTGACCTAACGCTCGAATATTTTAATTTTAAACTGCATATTATTGTTTTCATTTATTATTTTGTATGTATTTACAATGAAGAAAAAACTATGTGCCAATTTTTATAAATATCGGGAAATAATTGTACTTTCCGTGCCCCTTCATGGGATGTAATGGGAACATTATTATATATATTTTCATAGTTAAGGAGAGTTCAAACCACATGAGACCCCAGCCCGGTATTGTGGCTGAAGAAGAGACGTACATTACTCTCTGGCAAAGCAATTGCTACTCTGCAAAAAGGTCCTTAGATCACTCAGCTTGACTCCCTGAATGCCTGATAGTAGAAGTATAAATTGTCGAAGCATAAGATCTTCGAGACTCTCGATCTCTTCTTCATCACTACCGCTTATGCAGTAATCATGAGCTGAGATTCCAAGTCTAGACGTGTATCTCCCTATTAACCAGTATCCAGTGATCACAGCTACTAGTAAAAAGATATATTGTCTAGGAATAGATAACAAGTTTAGCTTAGGATTCAGCTCATAACTTGGCCATACTTGCCAGGTGATCCTGCATTTTGTGCCTCAAGGACATCTATCATTCGCATATCTGAGAGCTTGGGTTTTCAGCATGAACTTGCATGCTGAAATGGGCATACAAACATAAAACAAAGGTTTCCCATTAACTCCTATGCAGAGCTTGGGGAGAGCTTCGCACAACCAGTGAGCTGTGCGCGTCCTAATTATACACACACTGACTGGGACCTACAGTTTTACACCAGTTCCTCAGGGAATTTTTACGAAGACTTTTCATGGCTAAATACTCGATGGTGTCACCGTCACTAAGCGAGGTGACCGTCGCCGAAAGAAATATAAAGGACTGCACTCGTGTGCAAGAGCCGCGCACACTATCATTACACCATCGACGGCATACACACATGCTAGTCCCCAATTTCGCCAGTTTATCCGCTCTATCATCTCGAAATGTTCCTGAGCCCCATCCGTCACGCATGTAAGGTGAATACCCAACTGCTTGGCCATCTCATTTAGAGATAGGCGGCACTTGTGGGCATTTCCTGAAGTCGGTAACACAGATTACGGAGATTTTATAGCAGCCTGACTTTCAGAGCAGGTGATGATACCCGAGGCGGTGATGATGTTTCGTCCCAGCCAAAGGGCAACTTTATCGATTGGCATGACTTCAGACTAAAGGATACTACAATCATGTGGTAGACTTTGTACAAGATCTAGACGCACCTCTTTAGAATAGACCCCAAAACCTACTTTACGCTATTGTTTGGGGCAATAGGTAAAACCCGTCTATTATCTGGTATGCGGCCCGTCCAATCCTTGAAGTAGAAGTAGAGGTGGGTGTCATGTAATCCACTTCTATTGTGGATTACCCTGTCTTAGATGGATTGCGTATTTGCCTTCGCTGCAAACCTAGTGGGGAAATGTGACGGATAACCTCCAAAACCGCGGTAGCAAATGTTCGAAGGGCACCCAATACGAGGTTGAATTTTATGTTTCGGGATTAGAGAACAAAACCAAATATTAATCATCGAAAATCACTTTATTGTTTTTCAAAATATTCCCCATGACGACTTATACACTTATACAATTGTCGAAACACTTTTGCCACTCTGATTGAGGTATCTCCAAAACATGCATTCTGAATGCACCAACCGCTTCTTCAGGTGGCGAAAAACGTTGACCTCTCAGTTTGTTTTCTAGGTTCGGGAATAAAAAGAAGTCATTCGGTGCCAAGTCAGGACTATACGGCGGATGACCCATCAAATCGATGTTTTGGGTGCTCAAAAATGCAATTGTTTCAGCCGATGTGTGAGAACTCGCATTGTCGTGGTGAAGAGTGATCCGACTTCGGCGGTTGGTTTTCCTGATTTCTTGGAAGACAACTGGCAAACAAATGGTTGTGTACCCCTCAGAATTCACTGTTCTGCGTTGTTCTAGTGGTACGGTTGCGACATGTCCGGTTTTTCCAAAAATCTGGCGACCATTTGCTTGGAAGTGCTTCGGGTGCGAATAACTTTTGTTGGATTTGGCTCATCTTGAAACACAAATACAGTTGACTGCTGTTTATTTTCGGACTCATGCGCGTAATCCACGATTCATCACCTGTCACGATGACATAAACCTGTTTCGAAGCACCGCGATCGTATTTTTGGAGCATTTCTTTCGACCAATCGACACGAGCCTTTTTTTGAGCGATTGACAAATTGTGTGGAATCCAATGCGAACAAATTTTTTTGACAGTCAAATGTTTATGCAATATTGAATGTATGCTGGTCCCACTAATGCCTAAATCAAAATCAGTTCGCCCACAGCATCAATGGTTTTCGGAACAACAGCTGACGACGACCTTCGACCTTCGTCTTGGAGTGAACTACGACCACAATTGAATTCACCATACCATCGATAAACACTGGTCCTTGATGGAGCTTCATCGCCAAAAATTGAATTAAGTTCATCCATGCACTGTTGCTGAGTTAATCCACGTCGAAAGTTGTAAAAAATAGTCGCACGAAAATGTTCACGATTTAATTCCATTTTGGGGCCGAGATGAATCTTTTAAGTTACTGCAAACAACACAATTAGCGCTTGTATGTCAAAACGTTCTGAGTATGTATAACCTCAAAAATGTCCAACTTTACGATAGAGCTGTCAGTTGCCAGATTGCAATACTAGGGTTGCCAAATCCCGAAACATAAAATTCAACCTCGTACACACTTCCTTTCTATTCTCTGGGGTTTCGTCAACGGACGTCAGCAAGTGGATTTTTCCAGTACCGCCTACCAAACGATAGTGCCGTAGACTAAACTTGGGTGGGCAACGGCTGTATATATCCATTCAACTATTTTCAGACATAGCCCCGATCGACCTCGTATACACTTCCTTTCTATTCTCTGGGGTTTCGTCAACAGACGCCAGTAAGTGGATTTTTCCAGTACCGTCTACCAAACGATAGTGCCGTAGACTAAACTTGGGTGGGCAACGGCTGTATATATCCATTCAACTATTTTCAGACATAGCCCCGATCGACCTCGTATACTCTTCCTTTCTATTCTCTGGGGTTTCGTCAACAGACGTCAGTAAGTGGATTTTTCCAGTACCGTCTACCAAACGATAGTGCCGTAGACTACACTATTCCATTCAACTATTTTCAGACATAGCCCCGATCGACCTCCGATGATCTTTCTGCACAAATATGCAACCACTGTGGTTTTACTGATCATGTCCATAGTGTTAGGCTTGAAACTCAGTTGTCTATGGAGAACCACACCTAGACAGTTCGCACTATCCTGCAGTCAAATTTCGACTCCATCTAGATTAAATGACTCAATATATTTAACCTTCTACACGAATAGAAATTTAAAAAAATCAAATCAAATTTAAAAATTAATTCGAAATTTAAATTACATCAATTGAAATTTAAAAATTCTATTTGAAATTTGAAATAAATCAATTAAAATGTAAAATACCTCAATTGAAATTTAATAGACATCAATTAATATTTAAAATATATCAATTGATATTTCACACACATCAATTGAAATTTAAAATGCATCAATTGAATTTTAAAACACATCAATTAATATTTAAAATACGTCAATTGAAATTTAAAAAATATCAATTGATATCACAACACAACACAAAAATTCCAAACAAAAAATCACTTATCCCAGCCGAAAGTACTCGATGAGAGGAGAAAAGTAATATCTGGATTTTGCTAGATTGGTTGCCGTTCGTTTTTTATGAGCCTCTATAGTTTTTTCGCCAAATTCGATTTTGAGCACTTTTTTTGCAATTTTCTTCTATTTTTCGCATGGCCATAGCTCGAAAACGGCTGTGAACTTTTTTTTGCAGTCTTCAGCAAAGTTGTAGCTCTTGACTCGGTCAACAAAAATGCTGAATATATTAAGTCGGAAAAATTTCAACATCATGCTCAAAACCCCAAAAATGTCGAAAAAATTACCACCTTTTTCACCGATTTTTTCTGTTTTTGGAGAATTTGGCGAAAAAACTATAGAGGCTCATAAAAAACGAACGGCAACCAATCTAGCAAAATCCAGAAATTACTTTTCTCCTCTCATCGAGTACTTTCGGCTGGGATAAGTGATTTTTTGTTTGGAGTCAAAAAGTTGAATATTGCGTCACTGTGTATTTAAAACACGGCCATTGAAATTTAAAATAGATCAATTGATATTAAAAAATTATCAATTAAAATTTAAAAGGCATTAATTGATATATATAAATATCAATTGATATTTAAAATACATCATTTGAAATTCAAAAGACATCAATTAATATTCAAAAAATATCAATTGATACTTCAAACACATCAATTGAAATTTCAAATACATCAATTGAATTTTAAAACACATCAATTAAAATTAAAAAAACATCAATTGAAATTTAAAAAATATCAATTGAATTATAAAATACATCAATTAAAATTTAAAATACATCCATTAAAAGTTAAAAAATATCAATTGATATTTCAAATACATCAATTGAAATTTAAAATACATCAGTTGAATTTTAAAATACATCAACTGATATTTGAAACACATCAATTGAAATTAAAAAAAAACATCAAAAGACAGAGGGGAGAAGGACAACAAAACAAAACATGTAGTTTCCTTTGTCTAAAATAGAATTTAAAGATCAAAAGAATCTCCACATTAACCTCAGTTCAATCATTAACTCCCACCTCATTTATTTTATTTCATAATGACCCTTCGTGATGTAAAACTAAAACAATTTTAAAAATTTCCCTTTAATTTCCTTGTACCTTTCTCACCAGTATTTTCGATTATTAGTAATTACCTTTAACAAACAATAAATATACAATTTTCTGTGTGGTTTCCGGTCTAACACCTTTGTTCGGAAGTGTTGCCCAAACGACAAGGAATCGAACGACCATTTATTGTGTGTACCCTGCTTTCAAAGTCGATCACGTGATGGCCCGTTATCATCATCATCGTGTTACGAAACTTGTACACGCAATCTTTTTGGAATGTCAAAAGAAGGGGTCCATTTTTCATCAAGCTTTGTTGTATGCATTAAAACTTTGTCAATTGACTTGTTTATAGAAAAGTTTTATAATACGCACATATCTTTAATTGTTAACTAATTAGTATTTCTTTACGTCCATAAACAACCCAAAAACAAAAATAAACGCAAGTGGCCATCAATTTCAATATACAAATGACCATAGAAATTATTAAAGAAGGAGGAGGAGGAGGAACAGGGTTGGGTTGGCTTGTGTTTAACCAACATATTCATTATTTAAAATATAGTAGACATACATAGATGGGGGTGGGTGTTACTCTCACTAAAAAGGTGACCGACCCAGAGGTGTTGGTTCATTGTCTTTGCAGCCAAATAAAAAAAAATAAAAACTAAATAATTGGACATGCCAACAATGACGTTCCAAAAAAGGGGTTGGTGTGGTTTTGAAGTTTTTGGAAAATTATCATTAAAATTGTTGGGTTGAAACATACAATTCAACACCATGAAATTCTGTTATTCGCTGACATAATTTGGCATTAGGAAATCAAGAAAAGGGCAGCCGACAATTTTACCCAAAAAAGTGGTTATTTGTAGAATTGGACGCATGTGAAATTTGGCAACATAGCTTTGGATGTTTAGGTAGTAAACTAAATACAGTTAACCAATTTTAAATTTTGACTAACAAAATGATTTTAATTTAAATGTAAAATATTTTGTTTAAACATAGAAATGTAGCAGAGTAGCACGTGATATGTTCTAGGGTCTCAACCTTCTCTTCATCCCCACAGCATCTGCTGAAATCATGAGCTGAGCGAGCCTAGACTCGGGTTGCTGCTTATTAACCAGTGTCCAGTAATCACAGCTACTACGATAGCTTAGTGATATTTTGTCTAGGAATGTATATCCAGTTTAGCATAAGATTCAGCCAATAACTTTGCCATGGTTGGTTGGTTGGTTGAAAAGGCTGCAAGACAGCACGCTGTCTAGCACATTTAGGCTAAAGAAGCCTTTTGTGATACCTGCAGTTTCCTCCATAGCAACTATTGACTAGTCGTCTAGCCAATTTGGCCTTTCAATAAATTTGTCTATAAGACCTACAGAAATATCCTGTAGGGCTACGATGCTAACTAAATGTGTACCGAATATCCTACTTCTCAGTCCTTACAGAGCAGAGCAATCCAAGCGAAGGTGTTTCGTCGTTTCTTCGCCCTCTTCCATGCAGCATTTACAGAGGGTGGAGTTTCTATGTCCCAATCTTAGGGCGTGTTTTCCTACAAGACAGTGTCCCGTAAGTGTTCCTATCATTGTGGCTAACCTGCCTCTCGGTAAGTTAAGTAGTTAAGTAGTTGCCTAGTCCTCTTCCTGTCCACCTGTGGCCAGAGGGCCCTGGCTTGTCTGCAAGTTGAAGTAAGTCTCCACTTGTCCTTGAACATATTATCGGCCCACTGCCTGATCTGCAAACGGCAGGTAGAGATTGGCATACTAACACCTTATTTTGCCGGAAGAACCTGAGCCGTAGTGCCCTGTCTAGCTAACGCATCCGCTACGCAATTGCCTGGAATGTCGCTGTGTCCCGGTACCCAAATGAGCCTGATGTCAAAATACTCTGTCTGCCATCACCCTCAGTAATGAGTGTCATTCTTTCACCGTCAGAGACGTAGCAAACATGGCTTCCAGGATTTTATGGCAGCCTGGCTGTCTGTGTAGATACATATTCTCCGGAGCTTTGTGACACTACTTTTCAGTAGTTCAGCAACCTCCAGTATGGCGGTAATTTCCACCTGAAATACACTACAGTGATCAGGCAGCTTGAAAGAGACATTTACATTTAGGTCCGGTGAATGGACCCCATAGCCTGATACTACTGGTATCCCCTTCCAGTGACTTTCCCCTCTGTTCGATTTGTCGTATTCCTTATATTTGTCGCTGGTAGAAGGTAGGGGATACAGTAGTCCGTTTTTACGGGAATATAGTTGATCCGGTGTAGTAATTCAGCGTGTCCGGAAAGCCCCGATATCAAAACGCCACAATCTCTGATTCTCACCAGGGATGTAGCGGCTGCCGATTTGGCCATGATATCAGGAGTACAGATGTGCAGGATAGCACTAAGTGCAGTACCTGACGTCGTGCCCATTACCAAAACACGCTGAAAAATCCATATTTTGTTGTTGTTTGGATGCAAATATAACGTGTTTGTAGCTTGCGGCAAATACAGTATACTTGTGTCCAAACACATTGTGTTTGCTATTCCATATTAGATGTTGGACACAATAATATAATATATTTATTATATTATATTTAAATGCAAACATTAGCATGTTTACTTGCAATGATGCCTACTTTTAGATGGAGCCATTTGAGGGTTTCATCCAAAACATCCATATACTTACGTCGAAGACTTCGTGCGCTTCCTCCCAAACGAACGACTACCGATCAGTCAACATTAGAAACACACAATTCATTTACACACGCATTCACAAATATTCATGAATCACTGGCTGAAAGAATAATGCAAAAATACAATTATACACTTGCAGTAACATTAACTTAGGCTAAGATCAATCTCTTTTTGCCCCTCTTTTATTTCTTTGCTCTAGCACAGTTGTATTTGTATCACAAACAACGCTTTATTTGGATCACACACCTATATACTATAACATATTAATCATTGTCTCAAACATATAATATTGAATAGCAAAACACAATGTGTTTTGATACAAGTATACTATATTTGCGACAAGCTCCAAACACAATATTTCACCGTGAAAATCTATACAAACAAATGGAAATGTTTGAAAATGTTGAGTCATGGTAGAATTATCTACCAGGTAGTTGCATTAAAATATCCCTGGTTAAATTAGCCAAAATTTACCAAAATTAGCTGATTAATGAAAAACACTATGTACACTAAAGTGAAACTTATTTTCGATTTTTCAAAAAGCAGCCCAGTTTTGTGTGAGATTAGGGTAAACAAAATTGAGAAAAATATGAGCTCGATCGGTTGAAAATTGCCGGTCCGCACTCGCATTGAAGTATGTGAGAACGAAACTGCACGCTGAAAAATCTGTAGTTTTTTGTTGTTTGGATACAAATATAACATGTGTTTGGAGCTTGTCGCAAATATAATATACTTCTACACAAACACATTGTGTTTCCTATTTAATATTACATGTTTGAGACACAATGATTAAAATGTTATAATATATGTGTTTGCGACCCAAATATATCTGTGTTTGTGATACTAATTCAGCTGTGTTTATTGCACGGTTTAGGCTCTCTCGAGAGCAAGAGAATAAAAGAGACAACAAGAGTGTCTATCTTGTAAGTGTGCATCTGTATTTTTGCATTATTCTCTCAGTCAGTGATTCATAAATATTGCTGAACGTCCGTGTAAATTGCAGATGAAGTCAGTGTTTCTTTTTTGACTGATGTATTGCGTTATTATTTCATGTATTCAGTCGTCAATGGTTCATCGCACAGAGGATATCAAAAGCGTTTGATCAGTGAAAAAAGAAAAAAACAAAGGCTCGGACGGTTAAATGGTTTGTAATGCTGCTTTGGTTTTTGTGTATGTGTTTCGTATATATTTATGTGTGCTACCAAAGTGAGGAGAGAAATTGGAAAGGGCAGCAACGTGAAACCCTTTGTCTGTCCGAGCCTTTACTGAGAAAATCGGAACGGCGGACCATTTGCTAAGTATAATAAAACAACACAAGTTATTAATACACGATTAGCTTGCATGAACTTGATTTGTTTATATGCATATTGTTTACCAACGCAGAGTTGAAACCTTCTGAAAACAAAAACGTGAGAAACAACAAAGAACGGAGATGCAAAAGAGCAGCAGATTCTCATTTCATGAAAAACAATAAGAAATAATGCATTCAATGCACGTAACAGTAAACAGGGCTGCTTTAAATCCTTTAATTTTTTATATTAATTATTTATAAACGCGGATTTACACTGATAAGAGTAATTATAATAAATACTACATATACATTGAATTGAAAGAATAATTCGTTTCTTAATATTACTGCTTTTGGGAGGAACTACGCACATGTTTCCACATAAGTATATGGATGTTTGAGAGAAACAAACGAATGTTTACACGTAAGTAAAGGGATTTTCAACAGAGACGCTACAAAAGTAAATCGATAGGGACAGCAAACGACGTCATATTGGCGACTCGCTTGGCGACTATGACCCTATTCTGTAATTAGCCATGAAACCCCATCTCAAAGAACCCGTCTGTAACCGGTGCACACAGTGGGGCAAAATGGTTAAAAACGGAGCAGTCAAAAAATTTAAATTTCTAAAGGGTTTTTCAACAGCGACGCTACAAAAGTAAATCGATAGGGACAGCAAACGACGCCATATTTTTTCCCGCTCTTTTGACATTTCTCTTCAGTAAGGTTTGCCATTTCATCATGGAAAGATATACGAGCCAACAACGAGTCGAAATTATTAAAATTTACTACCGAAATTTGGAGTCAGTGTCCTCAACTTTAAGAGCGCTACGTCCAATTTCTGAATTCTGAATTTCATTTCTGGCTCAATGGTTTCGTCAATAATCAAAATATGCGTTATTGGTCAGACAGCAATCCACACGAAATCCATGAGTCATCATTGCATCCCGAAAAAATTACGGTTTGGTGCGGTTAATGGGCCGGAGGCGTCATTGGGCCGTACTTCTCCCGTGATGATCAACACCGGCACATTTCTGTGAATGCGAATCGCTAACGTTCAATGATAACCGAATATTTTTGGCCCCAATTGGATAATATGGACTTGGAGGACATGTGGTTCCAACAGGACGGCGCCACAAGCCACACAGCGAATGCCACAATCAATTTATTGGAAACCAAGTTTAGTGAAGTCGATTGGCCGCCTCGGTCGTGCGATTTGACGCCGTTAGATTATTTCCTGTGGGGCTACGTCAAGTCTATGGTCTATGCCAACAAGCCAGCGACGATTGATGAACTTCGTACGAATATCGAACGTGAAATTGCAGCAATATCGGCCGATTTATGCTTGAAAACCGTCGAAAATTGGGTTCAGCATCTGGACTTCTGCAAGCGTGCCCGTGGTGGCCATGCAAAAGAAATCGAGTTCCATACATAATGGCATCAAGCGTACTTTCACAGGAATAAAGAATTTCATTGGTATCTAAAACCGGTTTTGTTTTATTTAAAAAAAACTTTTGTAGCGCTCTTATTGAAAAACCCATTATATGTATGTCAGGGATGACGAACGCATATGTATCCACGTAAAAGCACAAATGTTTGTCAGTAAACATGCTACGGTTTGCATTTAAATACAAGAAGGTTTGGGACTTGCAAACATATGAATGTTTGAAGCGTGTTCCAAACATATACATGGTTCCTGCAGAATATGTTTGGGAGAAAATGTTACAGTGGCCGTTTTTTTTTTCAGTGTGTACTAAATGGTTAACAATCCAAATTTATATAAGAATATATTGAAATTAGTCAACAGGGGTTTGGATGAATTTTCAACAATATTAATTTAGAAATAGTTTTTAATAAAAAATGTTTATTTTATTGTCAACCTCTACCATTGTTAGCTTATTTTAGTTAGAAAATGGGCGCATTCCAGATTTATGTTAAAGTTCGTCAATGACGGTTTTACCGAATTCTCAAGCAGCCTAGCAACAAAGCTGATTAAAAATTTGTCAATTTTACCTGTAATATATGTAAATTTATTGTTTGTTTCGTTTCGTTAAAAAGTTGTTAGTTTTATTATAAAATTTGAAAGATGACAACTATGCCCTAGAGTCAATATAGAATAGAGAAGTTTATTCTCTCAATAATTTTAACTTCATACGTAAACGTTGAGTGGTGGAATGCATGGGTTCAATAATACCAGACAGTGTCATTAGTACACAACATCCAACAAGACAATGCCAGTGGCATTTCGTGTTTGTGTGGTAAAATAGTTGTTTTAAATACAAAACAAATGTATACCAACAATAGAAGTCAACAAAAAAGTGTAAAATACATTTAAATTTCACAGTTTTATACCAAAACAACATGCAAAGGTTAAGGCAACAGTTCCTGTAACTCCACCTGGTGGAAGTTAATTTTCGCCGATGATCTCTCATTTGTATAAACTAGAGTTGTGTACGAGGTAGAATTTTATGTTTCGGGATTAGAGAACAAAAACAAATATTAATCATCGAAAATCACTTTATTGTTTTTCAAAATATTCCCCATGACGACTTATACACTTTTGCATGCGTTTGAACCAATTGTCGAAACACTTTTGACACTCTGATTGAGGTATCTCCAAAACAAGCATTCTGAAAGCAGCAACCGCTTCTTCAGGTGTCGAAAAACGTTGACCTCTTTTTTTTTTTAGGTACGGGAATAAAAAGAAGTCATTCGGTGCCAAGTCAGGACTATACTGCGGATAACCCATCAAGTCCATGTTTTCGGTGCTCAAAAATTCAGTTGTTTCAGTCGATGTGTGAGAGCTCGCATTGTCGTGGTGATCCGTCTTCGGCGGTTGGTTTTCCTGATTCCTTGGAAGACAACTGGCAAAAAAATGGTTGTCAATTCACTCAGAATTCACTGTTCTGCGTTGTTCTAGTGGTACCGGTTTTTCCGAAAAACAGGCGACCATTTGCTTGGAAGTGCTTCGGGCGCGAAAAACTTTGGTTGGATTTGGCTCATCTTGAAACACCCATACAGTTGACTGCTGTTTATTTTCGGGCCCATGCACGTAATCCACGATTCATCACCTGTCACGATGTCATAGACGTGTTTCGAAGCACCGCGATCGTATTTTTGGAGCATTTCTTTCGACCAATCGACACGAGCCTTTTTTTGAGCGATTGACAAATTGTGTGGGATCCAACGCGAACAAATTTTTTTGACAGTCAAATGTTTATGCAATATTGAATGTATGCTGGTCCCACTAATGCATAAGGTTGTCTCAATCTAACGATAGGTCACATGACGATCTTGCAAAATCGGTTCGCCCACAGCATCAATGGTTTTCGGAACAACAGCTGACGACGACCTTCGACCTTCGTCTTGGAGTGAACTACGACCACAATTTAATTCACTATACCATCGATAAACATTGGTCCTTGATGGAGCTTCATCGCCAAAAAATGAATTAAGTTCATCCATGCACTGTTGCTGAGTTAATCCACGTCGAAAGTTGTAAAAAATAGTCGCACGAAAATGTTAACGATTTAATTCCATTTTGGGGCCGAGATGAATCTTTTAAGTTACTGCAAACAACACAATTAGCGCTCGTATGTCAAAACGTTCTGAGTACGCATAACCTCAAAAATGTCCAACTTTACGATAGAGCTGTCAGTTGCCAGATTGCAACACTAGGGTTCCCAAATCCCGAAACATAAAATTCAACCCGTAGTTCACGAACGAACTAGTTCAATTGAACGACTCACTCTTGTGAACTAAATGTACTAGTTCACACTGTTCCGCTCTTTTGTTTCAGTAGTTTACTAGTTTCAGCAGTTTCTTGTAATTCAGTTGTGCAGTTCTCTCCGTCATTTTCTAGTTCATGCTGTCTTTATCTCACTCAATTTGCACAAAGGTGTCTAATGTTGCAATCTTTATGGACCAAATGGTGACGCGTCATAACGCCCATGGAAATAACGCCCATGGGCGTTATGTCACACCTAAAATGGACATAAAGCCCATGACCGGTGTGACATAAAGCCCATGGGCGTTATGTAACAATAACTACAGCCCTAATCACCACTTTTGTTCCAAAATATAAAAATATTACGGAAACACAAATATTTCAGAAACGGAATAACCCAATCTTTCAGCCGATCTTCAATAGGTCGATTTAATACAAACAAATATCACAGTATCTAAGACATATTCGAAATCTGCTAAAATCTGACCATTTTCGCGATTATTCGCTCCAATTGAACTATAACTACAAGTTAAACTGAAATGGGGTCTTTAGTTCACAGTTCATACACGCTGAAAAATAACATATTGCAGAAACCATGTACATGTTTGCAACCATTGTTTTCGTGATTTGAAGCATTTTTTTTTCTTAAATGTTTGTCACGTTTTTGTTTTCAGCAGTTTTCAACAAACAAATCCACATTTTGGTCACAAATACAAATATTATAATCTATTAATCATTGTGTCCCAAACATGTTATATTGCGTAGCAAACACAACGTGTTTGGTTACAAGTATAATATATTTGCGACAATCTACAAACACGTTATATTTACACCCAAACAACAAAAAACAAATTTTTTCAGCGTGTATGAACTGTTAAGCTGAAATGATACAATGAACTACTGAACTAAATGAATGAACTAGTTCATTCTGTTGAGCTGAACTAAAAAGAGCGCTACATTGAATGAACTAAAATTGCCAACTCTAGCCCAAACCCATGACGATGAGTGTGAAATGAATAGTCAGATGAGAGAAATGGATTCTCCATTCTAATTTACTCTATGATTTCGATGTGATGATTCTGTCTTTGTTTATATTTGTAGCTAAAGTATATTAATATTTATATATATATATATTTTTAGATAAATGTAAGTACTCATATTGCAAGAACTACAATGCATTGTACCTCTTCAATATAGTACATATATATATTTTTAGATAAATGTAAGTACTCATATTGCAAGAACTACAATGCATTGTACCTCTTCAATATAGTACCACAAACACAGCTGACTGGGTTGCAGACAATGAGAAATACATGTATAGAGAAAAAATCTCGCTCCGCAAATTTCTGGCATTTGGCCTGGTATGATAAGAACGTTGGATGTTGGAAAGAATTGCTTTAATAATACCAGATAGAGGCAAAGGTTCAAACCATCCAACAAGACAACAACAACGATATTTTGTTGTGTGTGTTTAAATTATTGTGTTTAATACAACTCAAATGTACACTAACAATAAAAGATAGCAAAAATACGTTTAAATTTCACGGTTCTCAACCAATACGACATGACAAATTTAAGTCAACAGTTCTTGTAACTGCACCTGGTGTAAGCCGACCAGCTCCTATCACACCGACCGCACCACGAAGAGTGTGAAAGGAAACGTCAGATGAGAGGAATGTCAACTCTATATATATATATGTATTACTCTATGGCTATAGGATAAATATGACACAAATGCTATGTTGCCACATTTCACTTCTCGTTCAATTCTTCATCAAACCGTATTGAGTTGTCCTAGTTTCGTGCCATTTTTTGCATTAATCATCTCTGCTTTTTTTTTGTTGTCGTTGCGCCTTTTCTTATGAATATTGTGTGGCATTTCAAATAATTAGTGATCCATTTTCCTGCAACTCGACACGTTTAAAGGATAACCCACAAAGACGAGCGTTATATCAGCAGGATAAACAAATATATGGATGGCAGGTAGATAGTTAGGAACTGGTGTGGGTTCCTACACATACATACTCAAAAACTCAATTCTTGCAATTTCTAATTAAGGGTACTCACACACTATCCACATGTACATTAGCAAAACGACAATAGCATTTAGTTATTATTATACAAACACAGCATTTTCAGTTTTATAATCAAATAGAAACAAAAGGATATGATGCCTTTTTGTTCTTGGCAAGGATACTAAATAGAAACAATATGTGTTCTCTCTGTTTAATTCCTTCAACTCAAAGGAAATCTAAGGTAAACGCAACGTTGTGAGACAGGGTACCTGCATACATAACTACATATGTATGTTAGTGTATATTGTGGGGTCAGGATACGTTGTAAGGATAGTGTTGAATTCATAATTCTAATAAACAATAGAATGAAATGTTGCTTTACCAAAAGTGCTGCGAGGGTGAGTTGTTATTTGTCACTTCTTCTTCAAAACAAAAGGAAAAGGTTATTCCCTCCTACCCTCCCTTTTTTTGAATAAAATAAAAGTGCCTTTACCTTGTGTTAGAACAAGCGGGAAAAAATATTGAAATAAATTCGTATCTACACCATTTCCAGTTGAAATTTAAAAAAGATCAATTTAAGTTTGAAAAATATCAATTGAAATTTGAAAATTATATTTGAAATTTGAAACACATCAATTGAAATTTGAAAGATATCAATTGAAATTTAAAACACATCAATTGAATGTTAAAATTTATCAATTGAAATTTAACACATATCAATTGAAATTTGAAACACATCAATTGAAACTTAAAAGACATAAATTGAATTTTAAAAATTATTAACCGATTTTATGTATTAGATTTTTAAATTACAATTGGCGTCTTTTAAATTTTAATTGAGGTCTTTTAAATTTCAATTGATGTATTTTAAATTTCAATTGATGTCTCTTAAATTAATTTCAATTGATGTATTTTAAATTGCAGTTGATGTATTTCAAAGTTCAATTGATGTGTTTTAAATTTCAATTGATGTGTTTTAAATTGCAGTTGATGTTTTTCAAATTTCAATTGATGTGTTTTAAATTTCAATTGATGTATTTTATATTGCAATTGATGTATTACAAATTTCAATTGATGTCTTTTAAATTGCAGTTGATGTAATTCAAATTTCAATTGATGTGTTTTAAATTTCAATTGATGTATTTTAAATTTCAATTGATGTCTTTTAAATTGCAGTTGATGTATTTCAAATTTCGATTGATGTATTTCAAATTTCAATTGATATATTTTAAATTTCAATTGATGTCCTTTCAATTAATTTTAATTGATGTATTTTAAATTGCAATTGATATATTTCACATTTCAATTGATGTCTTTTAAATTGCAATTGATGTATTTCAAATGACAATTCATGTGTTTTAAATTTCAATATAATGAATTGTAAATTTCAATTGATGTAGTTTAAATTTCAAATAGAATTTTTAAATTTCAATTGATTTTTTTCAAATTTCAAATAGAATTTTTACATTTCAATTAATTTTTTCAAATTTCAAATAGAATTTTTAAAATTCAATTAATTTTTTTCAGATTTCAAATAGAATTTTTAAAATGCAATTGATGTATTCAAAATTTCAAATAGAATTTTTAAATTTTAAATTTTTAAAATTTCAATTTTCCAAAATTCAATTGGAAATGATGTAGTATACATAAATAAATAACAGTTTTAAGGCACGGATTGGGGAAATTTTATGTTAAAGTAAAGCTGCATTTTTTGAATACTTTTAGTTGAAAATAAAATTAATTTACGATTATCCTCAAAATTCAAGGATAAAATATGTTTTGTAACCAGAATTACATGTAAATCAATTAAAGCCATGTTGCCAAATTTCACTATTAGTACATAATTGAATACCACAGTAATATACTCACATTTTTACTTGCTTCGTTGATCTATAAAATTGACATGTCGAAATACATTAATTAATTAAAATCATAGGGAGTTATGCTATTTATCCGCCTAGGCACCTCGATGAATGGGGCCAACTAGACCCCTCGCTAACACGACTTACTTAAATATGAATGTGGGGTAGCTCTACCTAAATATCATACTAATACCGGTACGTCTTCGGTTATCAACTGACAACCGTCACTGAAGGTCATTGAACTATTTCTTTCTTTTGTGCTTCGAAGATATTTACTTTGTCCTTAGAATGCGCATGAACCAACATTACTTGTCAACGACGGATAAAAACTAAAGCCTGGTCCAACAGACGCAACGGGAGACATACAATATTTTTGTACTATCCCAAAAAAAACTTTGTAGGAACTATGATTAATGGATATGCACCTGCGATGTAAGAACATTATACAGATCAAGTGTATATATCTAACTGGCAGATGCCCCGGAGGGCTATAAGGCTGATATGATTGCTACCAAGAAATGAGATGCAGGAAATGGCTGTACAAGAAGGAAGAACTATTACATCTACTATATAAGCTGAAAAATCTGTCTTATTTTTCGTTTGGATGCAAATACAACATGTTTGTACCTTGTCACAAATATAGAATACTTGTGTCCAAACACATTGTGTTTGCTATTCAATATTACATGTTGAAGATTAATAGGTCATACTTTATGTTTTTGTGAACCAAATGTGCCTTTGTTTGTTGAAAACTGCTGAAAAACAAAAGGTGACGGTCAACAAAGAAACAAAATAGCAGCAGAGCTTCAATTCATGAAAACAATGCTTACAAACATATACATGGTTTCTGCAATATGTTGCTGGGGTCGTTTATTTTTCAGTGTGTATGATTAAATTTTTTGTTACTTCCAATTATTTTTGATAAAATTCACATCTAAATAAATGAAGGTTATCAATTAATAAAAATTCTTGAACATATTCTTTGAGAACCAGTTATGGTTCTCCAATGACTACTTAGAACCGGTGCTTTCGGCATTGACCTAAAAATTCGTTCAAACATACTTGATGGAACAAAATGTGAGATATACATATATATATGACTCAAACATCTTTTAATGCTGGAAATTGTTCTCTTGAGAGTTTAGTTCCCACCCTAACAAGTATTTCTATTGAAATATTATTCTATAACTGCTTCGGTGGAATGCACAAGTGTTCTTCAACACGACGCTAGGAATCGACACATTGGGACATAATTTATTGTCACTATACCTCAAATAGAATATATTAAAACAAAGAATTCTTCCGTATGCTCACATACATTGTTGGAAAGCTCTTAGCAACACCTTCGAAGACTGAAATCAAAATTAGCAAAAAGAGTTTGTAAGTAAGGAAATATCCTCATGTTGTTTAAGACACCCCAAAAATCCATTCGTTAATTGTGCGAAAACAAGGAATTTTCTCGTGCTCCCACATATATCGTTGGAAAGCTCTTGGAAACACTTTCAGAATCTGGAATCTAAGTGTGGAAAATAAAATTAAAAGTAAGAAAATATCGTAAATGGGTTTAAGGTGCCGCAAAAATATTTTCGACCATCATCATTTCCTTTGCGGCAATTTTTAGTCGCCCTGGTTTTTTTAACTTAAATTTTTTAAATTTATTCAAGCTCAAGACCTTTTTAATATTAAACTTATTTATTAGCTTTATATTATTTTCAAAACGTGAAACCATTTTTTAATAGGTTAAGAGAGTTATTTTAATGCCATAACAAGGTCTGCCAACTGTAGTGGTTTGTGTCTTAGCTAGTTAGATTCGGAATCAATCTTCACACATATTGCATTCCGACGAAAACTATGCATTCAAAAATGTATTAAAGAATCAGTGCAGGATTTTGTTGCATAATTTTAGGCTTGGGATAATGCCACACTAACATATTGTATCTTGGTTTGTGTTTTAGCTAATTAGATTCGGAATCAATCTTCACATATATTGCATTCCGACGAAAACCATGCATTCGAAAATTTATTAAAAAATCAGTGCAGTATTTTGCTGCATAGTTTTAGGCTTGGGATAATGCCACACTAACATATTAGTGCTTTACATTGTTTCGCAATTGCATTACAAAAATTTTGGTCAAAAATGTATGGAAACCTTAAAGCAAAACCTTTAAACATTTGCCTTGTTGCCAAATTGCACAATCCAACTTGATTTGTTCCCAATAACTTTTTTGTTTACAGTTCGTAATATATAATAGTACATCTTTATTATTATTATATACAATATTATATAATATAATATTTGTTTTTATTTAGTTTTGAAACCAGGTAACATACGCCAAGAGAATTTACAATTAATGCGATGTTGCCAAATTTGAAGACAATATTTTTGTTTACAACAACTACAAGGGTTATCTGAATTTTTTGGGTCTATTTTTTCAGAACTGATAACACTGTGCAATAGTGGGTTTCGGGCCTCAACCAAACGAAAAAATTGTGAAAGTACTTGGATGTGGTAGCACAAAACCCCGCTCGGTTTTGCCCCTATACGTAACAATATTTTTTTACAGGCCAAAGAAAATTTTAGAAATTTTTTCCAATAAATCCTAAACATCTTGAAATATTGCATTACAACCTTTGACAATATTGTAGCTATTTCCCCATTTCACAATTTCCTCTAATGTATTTCTATGGAAAAGTACACTGTTAATTCATTATTTCACGAAATATATGCACATATCTTATATGTTTTGACATTTCTTGATATCAAGAAATTTATAAGCTACAATTCTTTTGAAGACAGCTAAAATATGTATATGTGAAATTTTTCAAGACGTTTCGTGAAATAATCGATTAATACTTTATTTTACCTTAGAAATATATTAGAGGCAATTGTGGCCGTCGGTGGTGCAATGGTTAGTGTGCGCGCCTCTTGTACGGGAGATCCTGGGTTCGATTCCTGCTCCGACCACCTTAAAATTTCTTTCGACGACGGTCACCTCGCTTAGTGACGGCGACACTATCGAGTACTTAGCCATGAAAATGCTTCTCAAAATACCGTTCGGAATCGGTGTAAAACTGTAGGTCCCAATCAGTGAGTGTAAAACTAGAAAGCGCACATCTCAGTGATTGTGAGAAGCTCTCCCCAATCCCTCCATGGGATGTTAAGGGACACCATTTTTTTTTTTTTTTTTTTTAATTGTAAAATAGGAAAATCGCTACAATATTGTCAAAGGTTGTAATGCAATATTTTAAGCTGTTTAGGATTTATTGAAATAAAATCTGAAATAGGGCCCTGACCCACCTCCAAAATTTTCTTCGGACTATAAACAAAAATTGTTACGTATAGGAGCAAAACCGAGCGGGGTTATGTGATACCACGTCCAAGTACTTTCACAATTTTTTGGTTTGGTTGAGGCCCGAAACAAATTCCTTTCATTTGTGTCACAGTGTAATTTTTAATGATTTATTTAAGCTCAATATCATTCTATATCTCTGATAATAGAGATATAGTTTGTAAAAAGATGATTCCTGGCAAACCGTATAGCTATTTCAGGTCTAGCCACAATCATTCATCAGCGGCCATTTTGAATGAGGTATTGAAAAATGCGCCAAACTAAATGCTAACGGAAACTCAATTATCTTACAAATGAGACGAGTATTTGAGATGTTTAATTTATTTTAAGTTTTGAAAGATAGAAATCTTACTTTAAGTTGCCAAATTTAACAACTCTTGATTTTTGTATATATCTTGCTCTTTAAGTATTCCTGAAAACACAGTGTGGCAAGTTTTCAATTTAGTTTCGTAAGCTCTAATATAAATATATGTTTAGTTAGGTTGCACTGTTGCCAGATTTCAATACAAAAATTATTGTTCAAAAATGTTAACATTAAAATGCGAATATATGTATGTAATATATATGTATGAGACCTTAAAAGTAAGTATTACCAAAATTTGCTGTGTTGCTAAATTTCACAATTCTCGTTTATTTATTTATTTATCAATAAAAATAATCAATGAGTGTTCGAACTCACGGGCGATGTGGTAACACCTTTTTGTTACACGGTACCTGTTCGATTTCTATCAACACATTAGTAAATGTTACATTGGAAAATAAAAAAAAAACTAGTTTTTGTGCCGAAGGCTCTTTTGCTGTTGCACTTTCTTTTTCTTACATCTTCTTTAACATTAGATGTAAAAATAAATAAATCAATATTTAGCTCACTGAAATAATTGTTTTTGATTTGTCATAAACAGAGCGACGACAAAAAGTATTGAATAGTATAGAGAACTTATTGCACTCTTTTTTCGCTCTCATGTAGAGAGTCTTAGTAAAAGAGCATAAACGAGTCTTATCATCTTTATAGAATATTTCAATATAAATGCACCATTTCGACAATGTTAATACATAAAACAATACAAAAAGCATAAATGTTTCACATCAAAATTATGAATGGACCAAGTTATGACAAATAGAGAGTTCTAGGTTTTGAATCATTCGCCTGATGTCGCCAGTGCTTTTGAGTCATTTAATTCGTTCCATGAGTTCTCTATACTATTCAATACTCTTTGGCTACGACGACCTGCTACATAAATACCATCATACTTATTTTCAGGCAGAGACTATTGTTGTACAACAACCACGTATGTGATGGTAACGGCTGTGTGTTGTTTGCATGTGTTCACTTTGATAGATTGCCCTACCTGTGCCTATAGATGTTACACATCAAAAATTTACGTGTTATTTATAAATTAAAATAAATTAGTGAATTAAAATAATAATTGCACTGTTGACAAATTTCAGCACAAAAGTTGTTATTCAAAATTGTACATTGAATGTTGGAAATATTTTGAAGTACTAAAATTGCATCTATAGCTTATGTTTTATATTGGTTAAAATTGCAGTAATTTGTTTATATTTGTAACCTAATGTATGTTCTTGAGATTTACGATGTTGCCAAATTTCACAAAAATTCGATAAGTTCGTAATTTTTTTCCAAGATTCTTTAATATGAGTATGTTCGTTATATTTATAAAATAAAGTTTGTCGTTCCCTTTTTTCATCACACATTCTACTAACAATTGAATTGTCTACCTGCTGTGGTTTTAAATTTATGGAAAGTTCAAGTTTGAAGTGTTAAAATTGTATCGGTTTTTTTTCAAACTTAACCCAATGTTTTTGCTTTTTTAGGTGGCACCTTAAAACATAATAATTATTTAAAAATATTGAAATTAAGACATCTTTTATGACTCATATCAAATATCGCAAGCATTTCTCAACGTAGTCGTATCCAAAAATAGAATATCATAAGAATGTTTTATCTCAGTCATCTTGGTGGGGACTTGAAGAAAGTCAACCTTTTTGATTTCACGAAATTTTGTGTAAATCCGTAATGTTTACCGGCTGTCACCAACGGTAAGAGAATTGTCGTCTTTGTTTTCTCAATTTAAATATTTAAAGAGAAACGTCGTGATATCACAACAAAACAGAGGAGGAGTTTGTGGTAATTATGAAAACTAAACACGTTCACGTGTGTATTCTCAGATTTATTTATTTAGTATTCGTCCCTCCCTTGACTTGTAAGGAATACATGACCATATACAAGACACTATCAACAGATATTTTTATTCTTTATGGTCTCACCTATATCTGCATACGGAGCGAGTGAATCTTGTAGATAAAGAGACAGACATTTCGACGTTCAATCCTCTACATTTTCCACATCCACCAACACCACCACCTAAGTCTACGGAATTATTTAGGTTTGTTTTAATTTTCTATGACACCTCTTCTTGTGCAACCAACCCCGTCAGGCAACTCGTTTGGAAAACCATACTCTTGTAACCACAAATTTGTGTTACATTCTGTGTTATCAGCTCTGACGTTAAACACTCGCCCCCGTATGAGACACCACCTTACATGTACCGAGTTACCCGATGAATCTCGTATATAAGTAGATGTAAATGAATATCAAAACCATCACCCAGCATTTTTTCTATATCGTTTTTTCGCAATTTGAACTTTGTTTGCTTGTAGGTTTTCTCTACAATTTCTAGAATTCCTCCTCTCAATGTGATGATGATGATTGTCTTTGGAGGGACAGATTATCGGTTGGTACCTGAAAACCGCCGAGTAATTGAATGTATGAAGTATGACATGTCAGTTGGTGTTGTTGACAGTCATGTGTCAGTTGTTGTTGTCATCAGGGTAGTATAATATAGTATGTCCGCCTGTCTGTCTGGTGCTACTATGTTGGTGAGCAATTGATTGTCATATTCATTACAAAAATATGAGTCAGTATTGCAATTTCTTGGGGTCTTCTTCTTTCGTAGAAGGCAAATGAATATCTTTACATAATATTTTTTTTTATTAAATTGCGATAACTCGTTTAGAATATTGTTTAATTAAGAAATGTTAAATTAAGTTAATTTTAAAATTCCATATTTTTCTGACTCAATTAACTCAGATGTTTGTTCATCACGGGCAATTCATGTGCATCCCAATGTGCACAAAACAGGATGCCGATCCGTCTAGAACTTGTTTGCGAGTCCGTAAAATAATAAATGAGCGAAATGTGAGTTCTCGAATTCGTTTCGAACCCGTAACGAGTCCATAAAAAGATGAAATAGCGAATCAGTGAAATTGTGATTTGGCGGAACCGTCTCAAATTAGTTACGAGTGCGAAAAAACATAAAAATGCGAATCAGTGACATTGCGATTTGGCGGATCCGTCTCGGACTCTTTACGAGTCCGACAAAACATAAACAATCGAACCAGTGAAATTGTGATTTGGCGGATCCGTCTCGAACTCTTTACGAGTCCTTAAAAACATAAAAAAGAGACACACAGTGAAATTGTGATTTGTGATAAACCATAAACCCTATTGCCCGTAAAAGAAAAAAAAATCAGTGAAAGCCGTTACGAGTCCGTAAAAAATAAAAAAGCGAATCAGTGAAATTGCGATTCATTTTATTTCCAAAATTCATTTATTTCCCAAAAACGAATCCGAAACGGATTCGAATATGAAGTTCGTTGCGAGTTCGAGACGGAACAGAAAAAGTACAAAAAACGACTTGCGGTTTCGAGAGGAATTTCATACGAAAACGAATTCGTTATGAGTTCGTAACGGATGTCCGTTTCGGACAAAATGTCCGCAGAAACGTAAAATTCGTAACCGATTCATATGGCACATTGGGGTAGGTATTACTCGCCTAATTTCACCACCCATACAAATTTCGAAAACATTCGAAAACATCTTTCAAACTCTTTTGATCCACAATAATTTTTTTTTCTTCAACGAATATGCTATTCTGAAAGTTTTTTGGAAATGTGGGTCTGAAATTATTAGACTAGACAGCAATTCCTATTATTTGGTACTAGTCCGATTGGCGCAACATCTCCAGTTTGGCCACCATGGAGGCACTTAGTCCGTCCTGCATATGAAAAAGTTATATTCGTAGAACAATATAATATTGTGAAAGTTATTTGAGGAAACTGGGTTTTAAATTGTTAAACTAGACAACAGTACCTATTATTTGGTACTAGTCCGATTGACGCAACATTCCTCGTTTGGCCACCATGGACGCACTTAGTCCACCCTCCTTATGACAAAAATATATTCGTCGAAGGATATGATATTCTGAAAGCGTTTTGGGAAATGTGGGTCTAAAATTATTAAACTAAACACTAATACCAATTATCTGGTGCTAGACCCATTGACGCAAACTTCGCCGTTTGGCCACCATGGACACACTGAGCCCATCCTCCATATGAATATCTCTCAGTTCCCGCACAGCGTTATCGGGATAGTGATAACAACTCCCTCTTTGCACTCCGTGAGATTTCGTTGTTTACCCATGCACTTCTTATGACCGGTATAATAACATAGGCTAACGCTGATGCACCAGGCCCGATGGAATATTATCAGTACCAGAAGATTTGGATGATTTGGAACACAGTACTGTTTTCCATTCCGATTGGTTTAAAATAGTATTAAAGTGGTGTCGTTACCATGGGAGGAATACCAGCTGTGGCACATGATGTTATATTTCCTTGACTTAGTTTTACACCGGCGAAATACTACATCATCGGTGCGGATTTCTGTTGCAAGTCTTTCAAAATATTACCTTTTGATCGTATCTGGAACACCCTCCGCGACACATGATGCTATATTTCATTGACTGTTTAGGTTTATACTGACAAAACGCAGCAAAATCAGTAACGTTTTCCATTCCGATGGGCTTAAAATAGTATTCAAATGATATCGCCATCATTCCAGAAGCACCATCTGTGGCACATGATGTTACCCGTATATTTCCTTGATTTAATTTATAAGCCAGTGAAATACTACATTATCGGAGCGGTTTTCTATTGGAAGTGACTGAAAATAGTATTAAACCGAACTTGAGATCCAATCTGGAACACCATCCGCGACACATGATGCTATATTTCATTGATTTTTTGTGTTTATAGAAATCAAACACGGCAAAATCAGTACTAATGTCTATGAAGATTGGCTTAAGATTGGCTTAAAATAGTATTAAAATAGTATTAAAGCGATCTCGACCATCTATGGCACATGATGCTATATTTCCTTGATTTAGTTTTATAACGGGTTTTTCAATAAGAGCGCTACAAAAGTTTTTTTAAATAAAACAAAACTGGTTTTGCTGTCTGACCAATATCGCATATTTTGCTTATTGACAAAGCCATTCAGCCAGAAATGAGCCTCATCGCTGAAGACCATAAATTGGGCGTGGCGCTCTTAAAGTTGAAGTCACTGACTCCAAATTTCGGTAGTAAATTTTAATAATTTCGACTCGTTGTTGGCTCGTATATCTTTCCATGATGAAATGGAAAACCTTACTGAAGAGAAAAGTCAAAAGAGCGGGAAAAATATGGCGTCGTTTGCTGTCCCTATCGATTTACTTTTGTAGCGTCTCTGTTGAAAAACCCGTTACCAACGAAATACTACAGCATCGCTGCGGATTTCTGTTACAAGTTGCTTAAAATACGACATAGCCGAAGTACACGCTGAAAAAAGTGTCCTTTTTTTGTTGTTTGGATGCAAATATAACGTGTTTGTAGCTTGTCGCAAATATTCTATATTTGTGTCCAAACACATTGTGTTTGCTAGCTTTTCAATGTTACATGTTGGAGACACACTGATTACACATGGTTTTGTCACCCAAATGTGGTTTTGTTTGTTGAAAACTGCTGAAAACAAATATCGTGACAGAGAACAATAGAAGCATCAGTTCTTCAAAATCATGAAAACAATGCTTGCAAATATATACATGGTTCCTGCAATATGTTGCAGGGGTTGTTGTATTTCAGAGTGTACAATCTGTGGTGTATGACATTATTTGTCATTGCATCGTTGCGGTATTTTTATGTGTGACACAACGTAACATGACAGGAACACCAGCTGCGGCACATGATTTTAAATTTCACCTCTTTTTTGATGAAACGCAACATCATGTACCACAGTTGGCGTTCTTGCCATGAAGGCTGATGTTTGTTCTGTTCTGTTGTAAATTTGTTGTAAATTTTCTTATATTTCCCTTTTTCCTAAAAATTTTTATTATTTATTTTCTTAGTAAGTTTTTATTTAGAGAAAACATGTTTCCCATTTTTTAATAAAAACTTTTTAAAAATTGTTTTGAAAAACTTTCGATTTAGAATTTATCTAAATATTTACATCATTTGTGGTCATTTGAAAATTGTATCATTATATTTTCAAACTTGTAACATTTTCATTTGATGCTCTTGTCGTCATCGCATTAATCCATCACAATTCTATCTAAATGTGTAGACATTTGTTGGAATTAAAATCATATAAAAATGTGCATCATTATGAAATTACATGAACCCGCTGGTATTTAGTAGTTGCACTGGGGTCTCTTGCCTGTGATAAATATGTTTGCAATGTGGTTAATTTTTACGATCCAGTAGCATTTCCAAGCAGCAGCAGCAGCAGAGACACATGTGCCTGTTAAAACAGACACCAGGTCAGACAGACGACTGGACGGATGGAATGAGCCATGGCCAGCCATTCCACACACAAATGATTTTAAGTTAAACAGGAAACAAACAATTTAAATGCGTGCAAATATGGAGGGAAGAATATGAGCAAAAAGTCCAAATTGAAACAAAGAGTAATAATAAAATAAGCAGAGACAGATGCGGCAGTCGGTCGGTCCGTTTTACAGCGAATGCTTAATGAAACTCCATGACCCCAAAAACACTTGAATCTAGAAAAAAAGTGTATTGAAAACGTCAGTGTGTGGTGAAAAATATTTGAAATTAAAATATGCCAGTAAAAAATATTAAAAGAAATTTTCAGGGAATCACATTTTCATCAGTTCCAAAGCAGCACTTGTGAAGAAGAAGTCTTAGTACTTCGAAACACTTGAAATTTATATGCTCTATTTCATATCATTATCCTAAAATAAAATTCTAAATTTCATAACTTATTTAGTGCCTGTGCGATAATTGTTTAATGTTAACCGCTTCCTTTCAACGCCAAGCCCATATTAAATTCAGTAGTATTATTACAGTTTTCACAAAATGTGTTGGGCATTAATTTTTTTGCTGGGTTATTTCATTTCGTTCAACATGTGTGTAACTAATCTACGATAAGTAGATTTTGTCATAATAGAAAACGGATCTCAAATTTTGAAAATATTCTCAAAACATTTTTGAAAATGTTTTTAAGTTCGACTAAGATATCGCATTTGTGGCGTTCTAGTTTACAATGTGTTCCATGTGTGTAAATTCATCCATCCATCCATCCATCCACCCGTCCGCCTGTCCATCAGTATATTCATCTTTCCATCCATCCATTCCAAGCGAACTGTTCCATCTCTAAGTGTGGAGTGTTTATTTTTAACATCATCCATAATGTCTTCTCGTCTGTCCGCCTGCTGTCTTTATCGAGATGTTGCTGCCTGCCCCATATCACATAATACTCGTACTTTCCAGCAACTTAACAAGCACGCATGTCACGCACTTTCGACATTTCATGTTGCTTTTGCTCTCATTGTGCGTATGAATCGGGTAGAACAAGAAGCATAATGCGATTGCAAGAGCCATCCACACTAAAGGGAAGTGTTTCACTTTAATATATCCGCCACTCTCATTTCCATATCAACCCCCCGTTACCCTAATTCCCGCCTCCCCCTCTCTCTCACCCACACCCAACATTAATGAGCAACTTCAGAGGCGAAAAATTGTGGTCCCCGTGATCAATAAATAACTTTCGGTTTCACACAAGTTCCAAATTGTCATTACAAATGCTAAGGAGCTATACAATTTCCATAGTTTCCATTTGGAAATTTCTGGTAAAGAAGATTTGTTTTAATAATCTTTACTTTAATACCAAAGACTAACAACAACAAAAATATAATGTCTAACATATGTTAGATTAATTCACGTTGTTGATGGATTTGATGGATATGAGTGGGATATTAAGGGGACAAAAAAAGAAGGGGTTCTCAGAATGTTAATCCCTCACAAATGAAGTCCATCACATGATGGAGAATTAGTAGGAGGTGACGCAATGAACATTTTTATTTAAAAATTGTTCGAAAAAAAAGTATGACGACACAAACAATAGAAACAAAGTGAAATTTGGTCACAATGCAAAGGAATAATAATATCCCAACCTATACGGATGTCCTCCATCAATTTTGAGCCTTCTATTTCTAAAAAACACTTTTGCCACGCTTATCCGCCCACCACCCGAAAATCTAAAATCCGACTTCAAATTAATCTTCCCTTCCGTGTCGCCAGTAGAATATACCAAATTTTTACTTTGTATCTCTTAAAAACACATTTGCCATGCCCCTCCGCCCACAAACCGAAGAACTAAAATCCGGCTTCAAATCATTCTTCCAGGTCGTCAGTAGCATATACGTACATTAGGGTGCCCCTTCAATAAAAATATTTTTTGTGCTCAAGCTTTATTTGAAAGCTTATAGGGTAAAGTTTTTTGAAAATTTTTTCAGATTTTTCGAAAGTGGTTTGGATGTCGCGCAAGTCGAATTTTCCCCAAAAATCGGGTATTCCGGGCGTTTTTTGAAATTTACTTAAAACTCGGTCAATAACCACGATTATCTTAGTTTGTAAGTCAACATTTTTGAAGCTAAACGTCCAAACATTTATTGTGTATGCACAAAACACCAGTTTTGGCAATGATTTTCTTGTACATGAGATCCCGGGTTCGATCCCTGCTCTGACCACCTTAACAAAAAAAAAAAAACTTCTTTCGGCGACGTTCACCTCGCATAGTGACGGCGACACTATCGAGTATTTAGCCATGAAAAAGCTTCTCAAAATACCGTTCGGAATCGGTGTAAAAACTGTAGGTCCCAATCAGTGAGTGAAAAATTAGAAACCGCACAGCTCACTGGTTGTGAGAAGCTCTCCCCAATCCCTTCATGGGATGTTATGGTAAACGGATTTTTTTTTAATGTACAAATGTACGAATTTTTAGCTTTCTACCTCTAAAACCCATATTTACCACTCCCATCCGCCCACAAATAGAAAAACTAACATCCAGCATCAAATTAATGTTTCCCGTCGTCAGTAGTACACGTGTACCATAAGGTGGACCTTGAAATGACATTTTTGCGATATTTTGGTAGATGAGGGCTCTATTCCGTGCCTTTTTGAAAAAAAATGACAATGCCGAAAAAAAAAATTAAAAAAAAAACATTAGGGGTTGCGCACGAGCCGAGAAAAAGGTCCACTTTGCCAAAATTAGGGGGGAAATTGCCATAGGTCATCAGGGGTCACCCGTAGGGGGGAAGAATGTATGGCCGACCCCCATTAACTTTTTACCGCCAACATTTTCCCCCAAGACACCCACCCCCTATCTCCTCCCCTTAGGGGGGTCACCATACAAAAATGGAGGTTGCTCAGTATTTTCGAAAAACACCATAGGTCATCAGGGGTCACCCCTAGGGGGGCAAAATATATGACCGACCCCCATTAACTTTTCATCCCCAACATCTTTTCCGAACAAACTTACCCTCTATCTCCACTCCTTGAGGGACTCCCCATACAAAAATAAAAGAAGCTGTAATTGAGTAGTACTACTAAGCACTCTTAATATAATATAGTCAAATTAACATATTTTTGTTCGCTGATGGGTATTTCTTGCGGTAAGAATCGATAACATGTAGTAAATACTGTTTCTCTTCTTCGCCTTGACACAGTATTCTGTTATAATCTTGTATCATTTTTACTCCTCTTTCGGCATAGTCTTCTTGATAGTCTGCGCGAGATTTCCAGGTTGCTGGATTTGCAAGAATGAAATCTTGCGATATTCCAAATCGTACAAATAAATTTTTGGTATTATGAGAGACGAAGTTGCTCAAGTCTTTAGCCAAGAATTCCTCATTCACATCTTTGAATTTCACCTCGATTTTTTTAACGCTGGTGCTTTTGATTACGACGCGAGGAGCTGGGGGAACCGGGTCGTCTTCTTCATCTTCTTCACCTTCTTCGTCTTCTTCATCTTCTTCACCTTCTTCGTCTTCTTCATCTTCTTCACCTTTTTCGTCTTCTTCATCTTCTTCACCTTCGTCATTCTCATTTTCTAGCAATGCTTGGGCCATTTTGGCCTTCAACTCATTTGAAACCTTGTCATCGAAAAAGGCAAGGGCTATGTGCTCATCGGCGAGGTACCATAGGTGACCGATAAATTTCTTTATCATTACCCGAGATAAATCCTGGTCAACGGACTTGTACTCGACGATGTCCTTCAAAAACTTCCAATCTTGATTCGGCGCCTCAGCTGCTCGAGAAGAACCAAACCATGCCTTGACGTAAAGTCGCACCACAAAAATACAAACGTGTCGAATACCATTCAATTCACATACAGATAAGTGAAAAGTTCTCCGAAACAAAAACATCTTGAGGCTGTAAATGGCTTTTGCCATCCATCGAGCATGGGAAACGGGTCCTGGAGGTCGGAAATGGTAATTCTCAAGTTTTTCACCCAGAAACAAAAGAATTAATTGTAGCATTTCTTTGTAGTCATCGCGAGGGTGTTTCTCCTTCAATTGATCTAAGCAAAACTTCTTTATGCCGACTTGCATTGCCACAGGAATTTTTCGGACGACTTGATCGTCTATCAAGCCAGAATGGAATGGTTTAACCTTTACAGCGTCCCATTCCTGTTTGAAACGGTCAAAGCAAGGAACGCCTGGTGCACTGGCCTTTTCCATTTTTGTCTCAAAAACTTCCCTTAGCACCAGTTCGTATACGTGGTGTCTGCAAGGTAAATATAAGATTTCTCTCTCCAACAGCCGCTCAAGAGCAACTGCGGCTCCGGAGAATGGGCCACTGTTCGTTGATGTCGTGTCGAAAGAAAGTCCTTGTATTCGATGTGTCATATGCCAAGATGCCAACAGTTGATAAACGGCATGTGCTATTCTCCGGCCTTTTCCTTTCCCATCTTCTACTTTGGGAACTCCAAGAAGTTGTTCTTTTTCTCCGTACGAGACAATTACCGGTAGACGGTCCACCTTCTTTGTACCCACAAAATCCAAAAGCATTTTGCCATCCCAATGGACTACGAAGGATTTAGCTGCGACAAGCTGGAGATGAATGAAACGCGTTGAAGAATAAGAATTCTGAATGAGAGCAAATAAATCTATGCGATCTTACTTCTGGATTGTCTTTCACATAACTCAGCATGTTCTCTCGATTTGAACGCCGACATCTCCGAAGCGACGTACGGTTTATTGTGTATTGTTGAGGATCGCGTCCAAATGCTTCTGCCGCCGCTATCATAATGCCGACCGCGTCTCGGTCAGTCACTTTGCACTTGTCCAAAGCTGATAGGACTCGTTCAGTAAAACATTGTTTGTAACCTCTTCTGTCACCAACATTTGACGGGCCAGCTTCTGCCGGGAAGTTTTCGTCCTGTCTCCCATTATCATCGCTTGAATCACTGCGTGAAAATTTAACCACTGCAATTGAACGAATTTCATTTGAATATAAACATTGGACGAACACACAAAGCGCGAAATAGCTTACCGCCTTTAGCGAACCGATCTCTACTAGATTCCGTTGCACGTTTGCGTCGCAACTCCTCTTGTTCTTCGCGCTCAGCTTTTCTTTTCCTCGTTCGAGTATCAGTAGCGTCCACACCCCCCATAGTTCCTGGCCGGCCATCTTCTCTTTGCTTTAGCAGAAACTCAATGTCTTCGGTATTTGTCATTTTCTCAAGGGCGTTGGCGTGTGCGATGTCGAAAAGATTATCCAAGCTATCAGAAAACGTATTCTCTTTTTCTCTAGTGGACTCAGTCTTTCTGTGAGATGACTTTCTTAAAGCATCCCACTCATCGTGCAGCGCAGCTATTTTTCTTGTAACATCTCCTCTGGCTTTCGTCGGAATAGCTGCTTGGCGCCAAAAAATCATCACTGCGTCCGCGACTATAACCGCACTATTTTTCTTCGACATGTTTCGTTTGCGAATGTTGAAGAAATGCATTCTTAGCACTTGCTTCTTCGACGGTAATTTGTTCCCCGTAATATTCATGCTTGGATAACCAATCAAAAAAAAATCGTCGCGCGATCTAAGTCGTGTTGTCATCTTAACTTTTAAAAAACCGGAGAAAAATCAATTTACTTTTCGCGGTCGTCGGCACTTGTTGAATGACAACAATCGATGAATGAACTGCTATTTATAACTACTACGTATTTTGCAATATTTTACTGCCAGGTACTGATGAATGGGGGCATCTGCTAAGGGTGCCTATGTACCTGATTCAGCACGTGTGCGTTTCAAATTTTTCAAGACTTTCCAAACAATGACCACTCTTGAATATTGGTGGAATTTCTGTAAAAAAATCAAAAAAAATCAAAAAAATCTCGATATTGTGCAACTGTAAATACATAGATTTTCAGTATTTTTGTATGGGGAGTCCCTCAAGGAGTGGAGATAGAGGGTAAGTTTGTTCGGAAAAGATGTTGGGGATGAAAAGTTAATGGGGGTCGGCCATATATTTTGCCCCCCTAGGGGTGACCCCTGATGACGTATGGTGTTTTTCGAAAATACTGAGCAACCTCCATTTTTGTATGGTGACCCCCCTAAGGGGAGGAGATAGGGGATGGGTGTCTTGGGGGAAAATGTTGGCGGTAAAAAGTTAATGGGGGTCGGCCATACATTCTTCCCCCCTACGGGTGACCCCTGATGACCTATGGCAATTTCCCCCCTAATTTTGGCAAAGTGGACCTTTTTCTCGGCTCGTGCGCAACCCCTAATGTTTTTTTTTTAATTTTTTTTTCGGCATTGTCATTTTTTTTCAAAAAGGCACGGAATAGAGCCCTCATCTACCAAAATATCGACACAAGGTCCACCCTAGTGTACCAATTGTCAGCCTTCTAGCTCTAAAAAAACACTTTTGACACGCACACCCGCCCTCAAATCGGGTTTGCTCTAATTGACATAAGTAACGCAGTTGTTACTTAAACGTATATTTATTTATTTATCATTCTGTGGTGTCATTTGAAAATTTAAATATTTAAAAATTGAAAATATCAAAATTCGGAAAAACTTTTGCATGGGAAAAGACGAAAATCGACTTCATGAATGGACCGAATGTGCCTACAGCATTGTTTTAGTGGTCTAAACCATCTTCGAATTATTGCCTTTCTAATGAAACGGGTTTGGCGCACATCGGTTGGATGGTTTCAGAGCCTATAAGGACATAGAAACATTGTTTGTGTTTTATATAAAGGGTGTCCCAATAAACGTGAAGGATTTAGTTTAAGAATGAGACGCATATTTATTGACCCAGTGGAGATTTTTTTCTTGCATTGCAAGGTGGACAAAGTGGGTTCCGATTAAATATGAAAGAAAAGAATTTGGCAAATGCACCCTCGGCTCTAATCACATGCCCTACTTCGCGAAATTTGAGGTTGTTGTCATCGATGCCGAATTGATGTAGCGACATTCTCATTTACAGCAGCCATCTTTTCGAGAGACCGACCGGTACATTGGCGCACAGGAGACTTACTGTCCAGAATCGACCCAGTTTCTTTAAATTTGTGGAACAAAGTTCCTTATCGCACGTTGCGGGATGGGGGGACTAAATGAAAAAAACACTATTTTTTTAACACTATTATGCTACAACCCAGTATTATCAACTATATTGCGTACTTTTGCTTTGGTTTGTGTCTAGACTAACATATGTTGGGAAATATCTCATTTACTGGGAAGTTTTCTAGGTGGAGCCTGTAATCAATATTTAGTATATATTCTTCTAGTTTTTAACCCAATAAAAAGTAAATTTAGAAAAGCCAAAGTGAAAGAAGTTTAAAAAAAGAACGGAAACGGAAAGAAATTTGATGACGGTACACTCTAAACGCCAAACTCATGGCAATCGTTGTTTCTTTTTTGAAGCAACAACATCTATGCAATGGCTTTTGATGAAACCATGCATAGGAATGAAATGTTGTGAATATTGATGGTTATGGCAAAGTATTGTTGTGGATGTTTTCGCACAAATAGGAGTTTAGACAATTCTCGCTTACTTGAGATTTGTTTATCCCTATAATGTGTGATGATATACCTAAATACTTGTGGAGAAGGTAGCTGATGATATGCCTTGGTGGTCATTGAAATAGCTATATTCCCAACCATCCAATTATTTAATGCAATTTGGCAACATAGCATAATGGTAGAAAAGAGAAGACATTCAGAAAATCCTCATGCTTTTTCTGTTCTTTAATCATATGTCAGATTTTCAAGTAAATTGTCAAATAAAATTCAATTATTTAGATATTTAAATTAATATAAAGATATTTTTATGAAATTTGGCAACATTGCTAAAAAATGGCATACAAAAAGTTCTGAAGCTTTTAATGCTCTTTTATTACATGCCAGATATCAATCAGATTTCGTAAACTAAAATTCCATAATTTATATATTTCAAAAAACTATAAAATTATTTAATGAAATTTGGCATCATGGCATAATGTTGGAAAGGGGAGATATACAAACAGTTCTGAGGGTTATACTGTTCGTTTGTCACATCTCAGATTTTAATCAGATTTTGTAAAATAAAATTCCATTATTTAAATATTAAAATAAAATTTAAAAGTATCGAATGAAATTTGGCAACATAGAAAAATGTTGAAAAATTTATCTTTTTCAGATCTCAGATTACGTTAAATACAATTTCATTATTCATATATTTAAATTAAATCTAATGAATTTTCACAACATGGCATAAGGGTACAATAGGGAGATATGTAAAAAGTTCTTTTTTTCTTCTATTTTGTCTATTTTGTCAAATAAAATTCAATTATTTAGATATTTAAACAAAATATAAAAATGTTTAATGAAATTTGGCAACATGGAAAAATTTGAACAAAAAGTGTTATACAAAAGTCATATTTAAAGAAAACCCAAAACTGTCCAATGAAATTTTGCAAAATTGCAAAATATTAATTAATGGAGATAAACAAAAAGTTATGAAGCTTTTAATGCTCTTTTATTATATGCCAGATTTCAATCAAATGTTGTAAAATAAATTTGCATTATTTAAATATTTATTTCATTCTTTAATTGAAACATATCTAATGAAATTTGGCAACATGGAAAAATGTGAATAAATCGAGATATTCTAATATTTCTTATGATTCACGGCAGATTTCAATCTCATTTTTGATATTTCCCCGTCGTTTAGATATTTAAACACATTCAAAAATGTCCAATGAAATTTGGCAACATTGCAAAATGTTAACCATACGAGTTAAACAACAAGTTCTGAAGCTTTTAATGATCTTTTATTACATGCCAGATTTCGTAAAATGTCAATAATTCCATAATTTTTATATTGAAATAAAATATAAAAATATTTAATGAAATTTGGCAACATGGCATAATCGTAAAAAAGGCAGGCATACAAAAATTCTCAAGCTCTACTGTTTTTAATCATATGCCAGGCTTCAATCATATTTAGTAAAATAAAATTATATTATTTAGGTCTGTAAACTAAATACAAAAATGTCCAATGAAATTTGGCAACATTGCACAATGTTCATTAATGGAGATATTTCAAAAGATTCTGAAGCTTTTAATGCTCTTTTGTTGCATGCCAGATTGTGATTAGACTTTGTAAAATCGAATCCCATAATTTAAATAAAATTTAAAAATAACGAATGAAATTTTGCCATGAAAAACTGCTCAACATACCGTTCGGGACCGGTGTAAAACTGTCGGTCCCAATTAGTGAGTGTACAATACTAGAAAGCGAACAGCTCACTAGTTGTGCGAAGCTCTCCCCAATCTCTTTATGGGATATAATGGGAAATTATTTATTTATTTATAATGAAATTTGGCAACCTGGCACAATGATACTAAAAGGAGATATTCTAAAAGTTTTAAATATTTGCTGTCCTTATAATTTACGGCAGATTTTAATTAGATTTTCGAGAATAATACCCCGTCATTTAGATACTTTTAACAAAATCTAAAAATATGTAATAAAATTTGGCAACATGCAAAAATTTTAATGAAAGGAGATATTCTAAAAGTTCTAAAGCTTTGTTGTTCTTATAATTCACCACACATTTCAATCAAATTTTCGATAATAAAAATCCGTCTTCTAGATGTTTAACTTAAAAATAAATATATCAAATGAAATCTGACAACATTGCATAATGGTGCGAGTACAAAACAAAGATACAGTAGCAGCTATAATACTTTTACTATTCTTCCTCAAGTCGATTATAAATCCATCAGATTTTGATTGTTTTACTGTTAGCAAGGAAAAAACGTGATACGTGTTTTTCAAAACAATTTTGAAATTGAAATTCTTGAAATGCAACAACTATTATCATTAAAAGAGCAACCACACGCTATCATAAAAATTACAACTACATTATGTTCATAATTTCTCTTTCAACAATTATAAATAAGGAATAGAATGTGAAACGAATTTCAATGAGATGAGTGCGAGCAGAGTGAAAAATAAGATATATAATAGTTAAAAGGAAACCGAGAGACATAAGAATAAAGAAGAGGAAATGCAATCAACAGTTACGTAGAGGAGAATTTCGAATTGAAGTCAAAATCTTGTAGAACATTTCAAGACAAAGAAAATATTTTTTCAAGTTTAAAATATTATTTTCTAACAGAATTGGAAAACATTAATTTTGTGCTGTAACCTTTAACACTACAAATCAATCATGTTTCAAATAATATTTGAAAAATTAGAATTAAATTCTCAATATATCATCATGTCATCATTTTTCTAATCTAATGCCGCTGAATGTTTGATGTGGTTTTCTTCTAACGTTTCGTTGTAGGAATTTAAAAAAAAAATGTTCTACGTTTTTTTTTTTTTTTTTTGTTGTTATCGTTTATTGAGTGGGGTCATCATTCAATTAAAATTGATTAAATGCATGATTTTGCACTAAATTCTCGTGTCTGTTTGTGTGTTGTTTGTTGCTCCATCATATAAAACGTATTATTATGATTTATTGAGTACAAAAACAGCAACAACAACATTTGAAAAAAAATTGTTCCACAAATCCACATGACGACCATAATGATGGTGATGATTGCGATGACAATGACCACTTTAGATTATTATTTGTCGTTTGTTTTAAATTGAATTTTCCGTTAATTTAAAAGCCAAAAAAACGACACAATGTATTTAAAACAAAGTGTTTTACAAATTCTAAAATTGTGTTTGTTATAGTAAACAATTTGTTGGTTCAAATCTCTGTATTTAATATATAAGTAATAAAATTGTTTGGCATTAAATTGTAGGTTTCCAATTTCTAAACAAAATCTACATTAATATTTTGCCAAATGATTCATTTTTCACTTTAGTCATTTTTGTATATTTATGGCAATTTTGAAACAGCAAAACAACAAAAGAAAACTCAATTATTTGAAAACACTTGAAAGGGAAAATATTATAATTGCATATGAATCATTATAGATCATTGAACGTTGGTCAATACAATCTGCGCACTACTCTCGTAGAGGGGAAAGTAAATATTTAAAAAAAATGGTAAAGTATGAATAAAAAGATTTTGCTGCATACTTTTGGGCGTCATTTGCATACTCAGGTGTGCAGAAGAGTTTTAGGGGTAAGAAAACTTAATCAGTTCAAAGTTAAAATACAAATACAGTAGGTTAGATTATATAGATGATTAGCCTCATTAGCCATTTATATTACCCATGATTGTATATGAATCATTGCAGAGCAGTGAACGTGGGTCAATTAAATCTGCACAATTCGGTTAAAAATCTCGATTTCTCAGTGGTGTTCTCAGGGTGTTCCAAAAAAAAAATTTCATTTTCGATTTTCATGGCTGCTCAAGCTTCATTGGAAATCTTATAGGGTAAAGTATTTTTGAGATTTTTTCAGACTCGGAAGAGGTTTAGAGCTCGCACAAGTCGAATTTACCCCAAGAATTGTGTATTCCGGACTTTTTTTGAATTTGACTTAAAACTCGGTCAATAACCACGATTTTCGTAGTTTGTAAGTCAACATTTTTAAAGCAAAACGTTCAAACTTTTATTGTATATGCACAAACCACCAGTGTTGGCAATGATTTTCCTCAATAAGGTACCACGTATTAAATTTTTTGGTAAATTTTGGATAAATTGTGTTAGTAAAGCTTTAAAACTTTTAAATTTTCTATACAAATTTAAAAAACTAATGATGCATTCTAAAAGACGGATAAATACCAAACACTTTTGTAGAAAAAAATTTTTAATTGCTTTTACTGTTCCAGAGTTATACCATTTTAAAGCTTTTTACCCATAGTATGAACCTAAAAATATTATAAACTGTTTGCCATTTTTTCATCGGATTTGCTTTAAATTTCTATGAAAATTTAAAACACTAATGATGCACTTTAAAAGACGGATAAATGCCAAGCAATTTTGTGGAAAAAAATTTAAATTTGCAGTTACTGTTCGAGAGTTATGCCATTGTAAAACTCTTTACCCACAGTATGCAACTAAGAATACAACAAACTGTTTGGCAAATTTTCATCTCATTTGTTTCAAACATTGTATTCATGAAAAAATCCACATGCGCTAAGTTAAAACATAGATTTACACGCAGAAAGAAACGGCCCCAGCAACATATTGCAGGAAATATACATATGTTTGCAAGCAACATATATATGTTTTTTGCTGCGTGTAATTCTTTGCCGTTACTTAGCACATGTAGATTTTTTCAATAATACAATGTTTAAAGCAAATCCGATGAAAAAAGACAAACAGTTTATAATATCTACGTTCATACAATAGGTACAGAGTTTTAAAGTGGCATAACTCTGGAATAGTGGTGGGTAACTATCCATTATTTTCCCCATTACCCTGAGGGTAATGGGTAATTCCCCATTGTCGTGAGTTGCTACCCATTATTTTCCCCTTTACCCTGTGGGTAATGGGTAAACGTTCATTACACATTCCCCACGACGATGTGTATGGGTTGCACATGGTGGGTAAATACGAACTCTGGTAGCCAACAATGATATATATTATATGCAGTTCACACTATTTCGTTGGTAATAGAAATGATGCCTTAGAAAATGGGTTTATTTAATATTGAAGTTGTTCATTTTAAAAATGCTGGAGTCGGAGTCAAAGGGGAGTCGTGGATTTTCAAATTGGTAGAGTCGCAAAAGGAGTCGTGGATTGTTAAATTGCTGGATTCGGAGTCGTTCAATTTTGGACAGACTCCACAGCCCTGTTCGTAATATAAAACAGTGCAATGCATATGTCTACCCCTTCTGCACGAATACTTATATTTTAATTGCATATGTCCATTAGCCGCCTTGTTCGTGCGATTTGACCCCACGAGACTATTTTTTTTTGTGGGGCATGATGGAGGCCACTAATTTTTCCCACCCAACATTTTTTATAAACATATCTACCCCTATCTTCACCATCGAAGGACGCTCTATACAAAAAATAAACATTTATAACATTTGCTTCCACTAATCTAACTGCCCTCCGGTTGCCCTCAACGGAGTAAAATGTATGACCGACCCCCAATATCTTCGCAACCCCAACAGTTTCACAGAACATACATATCTACCCTTATCTTCAACCCTTAAGGTGGCCCACTTACACATTTTTTTTTATTTTTGGAACGAAGTTCCTTATCGCACGTTGCGGGATGGGTGCTAAATGAAAAAAATTAAACACCTTTTGTTTCAACACTATTATGCTACAAGCCACTATTATCAACTATATTGTTTACTTTTGCTTTGGTTTGTGTCTAGACTAACACATGTTGGGAAATTTCTTGTTTAATGGGAAATTTTCTAGGTGGAGCCTGTAACCAATAGTTAGTATACATTGTAGTTTTGAACCCAATAAAAAGTACATTTAGAAAAGCCAAAGTGAAAGAAGTTTAAAAGAAAAAAATTTTTTTAAGTAAGTGACTTTTCTTAAAAAAAGTAAATTTCTCAAAAAAAAATACCTATTCATACTCTTAAACAATGTACCGTTTCTTAAAAAAATACCCTATCTTAAAGAAGTACCTTTGCTTAAAAAAAGTAAATTTTGATATAAAAACTACCTTATCTTAAAAAAAATTATTTTTTTTTTAAATAAGTACATTTTCTTACAAAAAACTGATTTTTCTTAAAAATCTACCATTTCTTTACAGAGTACTTTTTTGTGAAACAAAATACATTTTCTTGAGATAAGTACCTACTCTTAAAAATGTACCTATTCTTGAAAAACGGACCAATTCGAAAAAAAATTCCCATATCTCAAAAATAAACTTAACTTAACCTAAAAATATAATTATTGATCTTGAACCGAACAATAATTAAAATATATAATATACTTCCTTTTAAAAAATACATTCTATAAAAAAAATTCTTAAAAATGTTTATCATTTTACAAAAAGTATCTTTTCTGAAAAATCCATCGTATCGTATTTTTCAACGGGCGCATTAGGCGAGTTGGAACTAACTAGTACATAATATATAGCGAAAGGAACTTCGTTCCAACCGGGTGTCCCCAGGCACATCATATGATTTTTTGTTGCAATCACCTAAAACGATCCACAGACTTGTCATTCGTGAGCATGAGCTTGATCGATAACTTTGTATCTGCCTGCTGAATATGCAAAAATATTTTGTTGAAACTTTGTGTTGAAAAGGCCAACAGAAAATTTATTGTGTTGTTCAGCTTTTTGTTGCACCCCCTAAATCGAACCACAGACTTGTTATTCGTCAGCATGAGCTTGGTCGATAACTTTGTATCTGCCTGATGAATTTGTAAAAAATATTGTTAAAATGTTGTGTTTGAAAAGGCCAAGAGAAAATGTATTGTGTTGTTTAGTTTTTTGTTGCAATCACCTAAAACGAACCACTGACTTGTCATTCGTGAGGATGAGCTTGGTCGATAACTTTGTATCTGCCTGATGAATTTGTAAAAAATATTGTTAAAATGTTGTGTTTGAAAAGGCCAACAGAAAATGTAGTTTGTTGTTTAGTTTTTTTGTTGCAATCAACTTGTCATTCGTGATAACTTCGATAACTTTGAACCTGCCCGATGAATTTGAAAAATATTTTGTGTTTGAAAAGGCCAACAGAAAATGTATTGTGTTGTTTAGATTTTTGTTGCACCCCCTAAAGCGATCCACAGACTTGTCATTCGTGAGCATGAGCTTGGTCGATAACTTTGTATCTGCCTGATGAATTTGTAAAAAATATTGTTAAAATGTTGTGTTTGAAAAGGCCAACAGAAAATGTATTGTGTTGTTTAGTTTTTTGTTGCAATCACCTAAACCGAACACTAACTTGTCATTCGTGAGCATGAGCTTGGTCGATAACTTTGTATCTCCCTGATGAGTATTTAAAAATATTTTGTTGAAACTTTGTGTTTGAAAAGGCCAACAGAAAGTTTATTCAGTTGTTTAGTTTTTTGTTGCACCCCTAACTCGAACCACTGACTTGTCATTCGTGAGCATGACCTCGGTCGATAACTTTGTATCTGCCCGATGAATTTGTAAAAATATATTGTTGAAATTTTGTGTTCAAAAGGCCAACAGGAAATGTTTTTATCTTGTTTAGTTTTATGTTGCAATCACCTAAAACGAACCACAGACTTGTCATTCGTGAGCATGAGCTTGGTCGATAACTTCGTATCTACCAACAGAAAATTTATTGTGTTGTTTAGTTTTTTGGTTGCAATCCCCTAAAGCGAACCACAGACTTGCCATTCGTGAGCATGAGCTGGATCGATAACTTTGCATCTGCCCGATGAATTTGTAAAAATATATTGTTGAAATTTTGTGTTGAAAAGGCCAACACAAAATGTATTCTGTTGTTTAGTTTTTTGTTGCAGTCACCTAAAACGATCCACAAACTTGTCATTCGTGAGCAAGAGCTTGTTCGATAACTTTGTATCTGCCCGATGAATTTGTAAAAATATATTGTTGAAATTTTGTGTTGAAAAGGCCAACACAAAATGTATTCTGTTGTTTAGTTTTTTGTTGCAGTCACCTAAAACGATCCACAAACTTGTCATTCGTGAGCATGAGCTTGGTCGATAACTTTGTATCTGCCCGATGAATTTGTAAAAATATATTGTTGAAATTTTGTGTTGAAAAGGCCAACACAAAATGTATTCTGTTGTTTAGTTTTTTGTTGCAGTCACCTAAAACGATCCACAAACTTGTCATTCGTGAGCAAGAGCTTGTTCGATAACTTTGTATCTGCCCGATGAATTTGTAAAAATATATTGTTGAAATTTTGTATTGAAAAGGCCAACACAAAATGTATTCTGTTGTTTAGTTTTTTGGTTGCAATCCCCTAAAGCGAACCACAGACTTGCCATTCGTGAGCATGAGCTGGATCGATAACTTTGCATCTGCCCGATGAATTTGTTAAAATATATTGTTGAAATTTTGTGTTGAAAAGACCAACACAAAATGTATTGTGTTGTTTAGTTTTTTGTTGGAATCACCTAAAACGAACCACTGACTTGTCATTCGTGAGCATGAGCTTGATCGATAACTTTGCATCTGGCCGATGAATTTGAAAAAATATATTGTTGAAATTTTGTTTTGAAAACGCTAACAGAAAATATATTCTGTTGTTTAAATTTTTGTTGTAATCACCTAAAGCGAACCACAGACTTGCCATTCGTGAGCATGAGCTTGGTCGATAACTTTGTATCTGCCCGATGAATTTGTAAAAATATTTTGTTGAAATTTTGTGTTGAAAATGCCAACACAAAATGTATTCTGTTGTTTACTTTTTTGTTGCAGTCACCTAAAACGATCCACAAACTTGTCATTCGTGAGCATGAGCTTGGTCGATAACTTTGTATCTGCCCGATGAATTTGTAAAAATATATTGTTGAAATTTTGTGTTGAAAAGGCCAACACAAAATGTATTCTGTTGTTTAGTTTTTTGTTGCAGTCACCTGAAACGATCCACAAACTTGTCATTCGTGAGCAAGAGCTTGTTCGATAACTTTGTATCTGCCCGATGAATTTGTAAAAATATATTGTTGAAATTTTGTGTTGAAAAGGCCAACACAAAATGTATTCTGTTGTTTAGTTTTTTGTTGCAGTCACCTAAAACGATCCACAAACTTGTCATTCGTGAGCATGAGCTTGGTCGATAACTTTGTATCTGCCCGATGAATTTGTAAAAATATTTTGTTGAAATTTTGTGTTTGAAAAGGCCAACAGAAAATTTTTTCAGTTGTTTAGTTTTTTGTTGCACCCCTAAATCGAACCACAGACTTGTCATTCGTGAGCAAGAGCTTGTTCGATAACTTTGTATCTGCCTGATGAATTTGTAAAAATATATTGTTGAAATTTTGTGTTGAAAAGGCAAACACAAAATGTATTCTGTTGTTTAGTTTTTTGTTGCAGTCACCTAAAACGATCCACAAACTTGTCATTCGTGAGCAAGAGCTTGTTCGATAACTTTGTATCTGCGCGATGAATTTGTAAAAATATTACCAACAAATTTTGTGAACGTGATAGTGATGCGAACAACTTCGATTAAAGTGCTATTTGGTATTTTGGCAGTAAACCGACCATAAACATCAACGATAGCTGATGTTCTTACTCATGAAGGACAACAAGTCTGTGTTTCCCTTAAAGCGGACAGATTTAGCTTTCATCGAAATTTTAAAAGCGGTAGTTTAATATATCTTTTTGATAACTAGAATGAGCGGTGGAAGAACATATATTTCTGACTGATTCAAATTCAAGTTCGTGTCGTAATTCCTACAATTTTTTCATACTTTTCTGTAAAATTTTTCTTTGTTATCGATAACAGATTTTTGAAATGTTTTAATTTTTCTTCAAATACTTACAGTATGCTGTTGCCACAGCTAATAGCATTAGCCATTTTATGATATTTGTTAATAATCCCATTCTGGTGAGTTGTATCATGCGCTGCTGCTGTAGTTTCGATGAATTCAATAAAGAGAACTTTTGACTTTTGGCGTCAAAACGTTGATTATTTTGGGATAAACCTTGAGGTAAAGGTTTAGTATTCGATTCTGTTGATTTTTCTTTTAGTTTAATTGTTCTTTTTAATTTAAATCTTTAACACGTAAGTAGTATTTTTTTCACAATACAATGGATACAAGATATATCGATTTTCTCTTTAACCAAACCGCTAACGGTGGGATGGATGGGGGGATGAGCGAGAAAAACTGCCAACACCCTGAAAATTGGAATAAGAGGATTACAACCTACACATAGCCATGGACTATAGCTTGTCCACCAAACACTAAGCAATCACTCTTGAGTGTAACACAAACAAGCCAACAAATCTGTAGGACAAATGCTGGCTAGCACAGATTTGCAAAAGCTGAAAAGAAAAAGAAAATGAAAATTTAATTAATTGATTAAAATTTACATATAGAATTTATTTTATTTTGAATACAATATTATTTCTTATACAAGCTCACTTTCATTTTTCAAATTTCCAACTAAAAATAATTTAACAATAGAATTTTAATTTAAACAAATACAGATCCTTTGTTATACACAACTCATTGAAAAGTTATATTTTTTTCAGGTTATGTTGTTTTATTTTTGCTTTACTTTTCAATTTCAATTTGATTTTACCGGAAATGCTCGCATTTCCGTTTTAATATTTATTGAAAGTTTTGTTGTTGTTGTTGACTCGCGTTCGTTTGTTATTTCTGCTGACATTTTGGGTAATTTATGTTAAAATATTCCCTCGCCATAACATGAAGAAATTTAATTTCATATGGTCTCGACATTTGCGAACAGCGGATATAGTATATATGGATTTTGTACAAGTATCTAAACAAACTTTTCATTCAAATTCAAATCCACCCTCCTCGCCAGACACCTATACAGCAGTGCCATGGAATTTAAGCCCTCAAAGCAACTGTGACATTAACGAGAAAAAAATCGAAAAATGTTTTTTACAGGAGAGGGGGAGACTTTTGTTAAAAGTTTCTTGTATTTTAGTGTAGACCTCGAAAAAACAGTCCCCGAGGGAAGTCAACTTTTGGGCGGAGTAACTTAATTTAGGTTACTTACATAAATCTGCTCCTTAGTATTCTGCTAATTTTCCCGACTTAATTAATTGTATTTAAAAAAACAAGAAACGGAAAAGTATGGTAAATCTCATGGAAATGGAAAATTAATTGAATTGTTTAAAAACCTTCTTAAAAACAATGAAAAACTCCATCAAATTAAAGACAATTTTCATTAATTTGATGGGAAAAATCAAGACGCTCTATATGCGCGTAAAGACAAATTCGAATATAACTAACAAAGTCACAAACCACGTCAGTTAGCAGACCTCTGTTATTGTGTTAACAGAGCTATGTTAAAGAGCTTAAGATTTGAGAATATGTATATAAAAAGAAACGGTTTTTATCCCGCTTGAACAATTGTGAGAAGCTTTCCCCGATTCCTTCATGGGATGCAATGGGAAACCATTTTTTTAACAATATTTAAATTCCAAATTCAGAAATTAGAAAGTAAAGGGTGTCTCAATAAGAATGGACTCTTTTATTTTACAATTTAAATTGTTTAAAAAATTAATTGAATTGAATTTGATTGAATTGATTAATTGAAATTATTTAAACCCATTTTTCATTAATTTGATGGGAAAAATCAAGACGCTCTGTATGTGCGTAAAGACAAATTCGAATATAACTAGCAAAGACACAAACCAAGTCAGTTAGCTGACCTCTGTTATTGTGTTAACAGAGCTATGTTAAAGAGCTTAAGATTTGAGAATATGTATATAAAAAGAAACGCTTTTTATCCGACTTGAACAATTGTGAGAAGCTCTCCCCGATTTCTTCATGGGATGTATTGGGAAACCATTTTTTTGAACAATATTAAAATGTTAAATTCAGAAATACCGCTCACTCGCAGCACGCGTTGCCATACGTGCAGCGGCTTTTTCATCAGTTGCAATGCGACCCTCTTCATCGTACCATGGCTTATCCTTCTGCGGTTTTTGATAGCCAAGTTCAGTCCTTGCAGCGGTTTCCAAAGAATGGGAGATGTGCTTCCACTGCGCATCTGGGTCTTCGGGAGGGGGGTATTCTGCTCTAGCAGGAGAGAGAGCTTCTGTCGATAGGACATTGATATCTCCGGTATTTGTAGCTTGTCAATATCCAGCTTTTCCTGTGTTCGGCTTCGTACGTTTTTCGCCCTGCTCAGTCTTGTGCGAACCAGGTAATGATCCGAGTCGATATTGGCACCTCGATCACACATTACACTAGAAGAGTGCCTGCCATCTATTACCAAGTGATCAATCTGGGTCTTCGTCCGCTGATCAGGAGATATCCAAGTCGACTTATGAATGGCAAGGACTTACTAAAGGATATATCGGGACTTCAAACAAAGCTATTCTTTGCCAGGGTGAACAATTTGAGGTTTTCTTATAATGAACATATTGGAAAGATTTTGGGGCATAGCGCCTAACTGGGAAAGAGTTTAGTAATTGCAACTACTATCAAATTAAAGCTACTGACATCTAGTTTCATTATTTAATACCCTCATTTCCGAAAAAACCTTCAGAATATCAAATTCGACGAAGAATTTAAGAAATTGGTGTTTCGGACGGACAAGATGCGTCTATGGTGGCCAGCAGGAAAAAGTTTAGTGATTGGAACTAGTATCAAATTAAAGCTATTGACATCTAGTTTCATTATTTAATACCCTCATTTCCGAAAAAACCTCAAGAATATCAAATTCGACGAAGAATTTATGAAATTGGTGTTTCGGACGGACAAGATGCGTCTATGGTGGCCACCAGGAAAAAGTTTAGTGATTGGGACTAGTATCTAGTATGCATGAGGATTTTCTGAGCCCTAAATTCTAATTTTGTGTATTTACAAAACCATTCAGATGGAAATGCTCTTCATCGGAGAAGATGCTCCATTACCCATTGAACGAATTGCTGGCGCTTTCCGTGGTCTGCTGATTTGAATTGGACCACTTTATGAAAAAACCCCTCATAAAAATTAGTTATTTTTTCGATTGGACGCACCGTTTCCGAGATATAGAAATATTTTATAATTTGTTCCCATTTTCGATCAAAAATGGGTTTGGGTAAGATGTTACCTATCGCCGTGGGTAACGGCCGGCTACCAATTATCCATGTTGAACCACGAACGGTTGATGAATTCGCTAAGGAAATAATGGCGCACGATTTCACCACGAACGGTTTATGAATTCGCTAAGGAACCTTCGCGTTAATTAGGGAAGAATAGAGAAATAGGTGGCGCTATTATTCTCACCGAAAATTATAAGATCGTCTGTGATATCTAGGTATTCGTAAATAGGAATTTTGATATAATAATACTCGTATTAAAGGAACGGATTATTACAGTTTTCGTTTTATCTAATATGTTTATTTTTAATTTTAATATTTTGCGTATTTATAAAAATTAGTTATTTTTTCGATTGGAAATAGGAACAAAAAATTTTTTATAATTTGTTCCTATTTTCGATTAAAAATGGGTTTGGGTAAGCCGTTACCTATCGCCGTGGGTAATGGGTAAAGGCCGCCTATCAATTATCCATGTGTAATGGGTAATCGTGATGGTTAATTCCTCATTGTCGTGGGTAGCTAGACATTAATTTCCATATTACCCTGTGGGTAATGGGTAATCGTGATGGGTAATTCCCCATTGTCGTGGGTAGCTGTGCTAACACGAAGGTGCTAACACGAAGGTCTTGCTTTTGACACCATTTGCCTCATGTGGAGGCAAGAGTTAAGTGTGCTCGAGACACACAGGCTTAATTGGGGGACAGTGTTACAGAAATGCTTAAAATTTTTGGTTGAACTAACATTTGAATCCCAATGGACATCTTCGATATGATAAACTAACATTTGTATGTTAATGAGCAACTGAGGTGAGTGTTGCAGCTTATGGTGATTTCGTTTCGAAAGTAATGTTGATATTTGAAAAAAAATTCTCATCGCCCCTTCAAAGTTATGCCTTTTTTAGGGTGAGAAACGAACATAGAAATATTGCGCTGAATACCCCCTTTTGCATGTGTTTAAGGTATTCGATCAGTGTATAAGGAAACTTAAGCGATATTAAGCAAATTTAAGCGACTCTTCGTACAAACGGGTCGAAAATCTACCAATACAAATGGTATTTGTCGTTATTCCCGCTCAACCAAAAATTCGACCACTTTGTTTGAGAAGGTAATCGAATTTAACTGAAGTCGCTTAAATTACCTTTGCGCCCTCTACAAAAGGTAGACAAATTAGCTATGCCAGGACAAATAACACAAACAAAATGGCAGAAATTTGCCATTTTATCGGGCAACTTTCTCCCCCATGACTCGCTGAGAGGGCAGAAAGTGCAAAAATTAGTATTTGTGTACAACATTCTCAGAAACGAACACAAAACTTTCAAGTGAAGTTGCATTTTTTGCACAAACGAACACAAAAAGGCACTTTTAGGGCAAGAGACAAGAAAAATTTTGCATTTTTTCTCAGAAACGAAATCGCCATTAGTTGTTCTGGCCGTTGTAAGATTAGTGAAGCGTATGGAGATTTCGATACTGAAAAAAATTCAACATTTGGTGACCCATGTCCTAGGAGCCTTGTTATGTTCGTTTTTGAAAAAAATAGTTTAGTTTTGTGAATAAAACATGATTGGTATTAATTTTGACAAAATTATTGCAAAAAAAATAGGACAGCTGTCGGTAAATACAACATTTTGCATACGTCACCATGCAGAAGATAAAGCTTTAATGTCCCCGTAAAAAGATAAACATTTTTAAATGTTGCCTAACACAAGGGCAACATTACTTTTCAGATTCGAACTACCGGTAAATACATCATTGCTCTACATTAAAAGTTTAACGGTATTATTCATAAAAAGTTATGAGAGCTTTGAGAGACGATTTACCATACAAAAAACCTCTCTCAAATCTATCACAACTTTGTATGAATCAGGGCGTAAGATTTCACCTCGAATGGTTGATGAATTCGCTAAGGAAATATTGGAGTGCGATTTCACCGTGAACGGTTGATGAATTCGCTAAGGAACCTTCGCGTTAATTAGAGAAGAATAGATAAATAGGTGGCGCTATTACTCGCACCGCAAATTATGAGATCGTCTGTAATATCTAGGTATTCGTAAATACGAATTTGGATGTAATAATACTCGTATTAATCGAACGGACCATAAAAGTTTTCGATTTATTTAATAAGGTTTTTTTTTTAATTTTAATATTTTGCTTATTTCGTTCAATATTTTCTGTTTTTTGTTTAATTTCATATTAAAAATTTGTTAATACCAAAATCATTTCCCATAACAACAAATTCAGGGAACAATGTTCCTTTTGCCTTTTTATATTCGTGGAATATTTTCCCCTTGAAAAATAAATTAAAATTTTTTTTAGTCGTCAATCATCACTTGATGTTTTTTTTTTTTTTGCTTTCGATTATAGTTTTTGTTTTCAACATACAATTTTGTAAGGGGGAGAAGAATTCAAGGCAAAGATAACCTCAGGCCATTTAAGGCAACACATGAAAAACTTGCAACAAATTTGTGGGAATTTTATTATGGATATGTGTTAAAAATTTTAGTGGAAACTAATTTTAAAATATTGTATTTTTTTAACTGACGGCTTCATGAGCTCCTTAAATTGTACTTAAATGTTATAAAGCAGGGATTTAGTAAGTAGTTCAGTAAGTAGTTTCGTGCAATTAACATACATATAGGAGTACATGTTCCGATTGGACTTTATATGATCCCATGAAACATTTCCTTAGATTTGTATCACAAAACCGGTTTCCACTAACTTATCATCATCCCTTTTTGGAACAATACACCCAGTTTTTTGCATTGTCCAGCATATAGCTCATATCATCGTACGACTCTTGCATCAGCTTCCAACTAGATATCTCAAAATTTCAAAGCAGCTGTACGAGATCGTTAAAACCCACCACCATCCGTATCAGCGGATATGGCAGCCGCAACGCAACACACGTTTCGTCGTTTATAGGCAGACTGGCAGACATTCACGTGCTGTCATGTGTGCCACCATTCAAACATCCCTCATCTGATGGTTTTCAACTTTAATTATGAATTCTCTAAATAATCCAATAGAACTGCAATTATAACGTATTTTTCGGGTGTCTTTATAATTTCGAAAACTTCCTCAGGATGGTGTGGTGGTGTGCGACTAGCGACGACTGGTGGTTGTTTGCTTTTGTTCAAAAGATCATTGATCTTATGTGATCTTCTTTTCACTCCCACTTAATGTGCAGCGAATACAAAACGATCAAAAACCCCATAATTTATACACAATTCCCCATCATCCTCCCTCGGACTCGTTAAAACAAAAATCTTAAATATTTTGGAAACAACTCATTTAGTGCAACGAACAGAAACAACTTCTTCAAAATGTGGGAAATCTAAAACTGTCATAAAGCAGCTCATTTAGTTAAACAAATGAGTCAGTTCGTCCGGCTGCCAGTCGACTAATGCACTTTTTGGGTAGAAATACTATAAATTTATACGTAAGTTAATTTTCCATGAAATGTTTCCTAGCAATGAAATTGTAAATGCATCCAAGAAAAATGGGACACCAGCCAGAATAATGTCAATAAATTTCATGAATAAGTGGCCCCCACACTGTAAGTGCAAAAGCGGGAGGAAGTGGACATTTATTAGGCGAAAAGAATTTTTAGTGGCGAAAATCTATTAAGGAACGAAAATCAAATGTATACTACAAAGTAATATGTATGTATATATGCAAATGTATACTACATTTACGAGAAACTTTTTCAAAACATAAATGTAAACCATTTTGTGTTAAAAACTAAATTGAAATTATTTAAAATTCTCTACTTTAAAACTTGCTATAATTTTTATAGCATGTGCAACCGAACAAGACTGAAACAAAATTTTACTAAAATTGAATTGGTTCAGAAGTTTTAGAAGCAATTTTCTGGTAAAGTCAATATAACAAGCATCAAAGCCCTGACAAAAGCAAGAAATTCGAAATTTTATTATTCGAAAACAAAATCGGCGGCAAAATTCTGTTAAACATAAAAATTAAATATATTTGTAGTATTCATGAGGAACATTTTAAAAAATTTTATTTGACCCCTTTTATGTTAAAATCTAAATCGAAAATTTAAAAAAATAAAAAATTTTAAATTCTCTACTTTAAGACTTGCTATAATTTTTATAGCATATCAAACGGCACAAGATTGAAACAAAATATAACTAAAAACCTATTAATTCAGAAGTTTTTGAAGCAACTTTCACATAAAATTGTATAGAACATGCAGACAAACCACAGCGAAAATACAAGAAATTCGAAATTTTAGTATGGAAAAAAAATATTTGGAGAAATTCTGTTAAAGCATAAAAATCAAATACATTTGCGGTCCTCATGAGGAACACTTTAAAAACTTAAATCTAAACCATTTTCTGTTAAAATCTAAATCGAAATTTTTTAAAATTCTCTAATTTGGGACTTGCTATAATTTTTATAGCATATCAAACCACACAAGATTGAAACAAAATGTGATTAAAAATTAATTGGTTCAGAAGTTTTAGAAGAAATGTTGTTAAAAAATTAATATAAAGAGCATCAAAGTCCTGACAAAAAGCAAGAAATTCGAAATTTTATTATTCGAAGAAAATTTTAGTGGTGAAATTCTGTTAAAGCATAGAAATCTAATATTTTTGTAGTATTCAAAAGGAATATTTTAAAAACTTAAATTTAAACCATTTACTGTCAAAACCGAAATCGAAATTTTTGAAAATTCTCTAATTTGAGACTTGCTATAACATTTATAGCATATCAAACCGCACACGATTGAAACAAAATTTAACCAAAAATTAATTGGTTCAGCAGTTTTGGAAGAAATTTTATCGTAAAATTAATATAACAAGTATCAAAGCCCTGACAAAAAAACAAGAAATTCGAAATTTTATTATTCAAAAAAATGTTGGTGGTGAAATTCTATTAAGGCATAAAAATCAAATATATATGTTGTAAATATGAGGTACAATTTAAAAATGTAAATGTAAACCAGTTTCTCTTAAAACTAAATCGAAACTTTTGAAAATTCTCTAATTTAACACTTGCTATAATGTTTATAGCATATTAACCGCATAAAATTAAAACAAAATTTAACTAGTTCAGAAGTTTTTAAAGCAATGTTCACATATAATTTATTGATCATGCGGACAAAGCACAGCGAAAAAATAAGAAATTCGAAATTTTATTACTCGAAAAACATGACAGTGGAGAATTCGACTTAGAGCTATGGTCTATTGAGCAAAATTTCTCAGAATCACCTATAGATTACGTTTTTGCTGTACGCTTCATCAAAAAAAATCGTTCCATACAATTTGACCCGCCCTAGTATGTATATATGCAAATGTATACTACATTTACGAGAAACGTTTTCAAAACTTAAATATAAACCAATTTGTGTTAAAAACTAAATTGAAATTTTTTAAAATTCTCTACTTTAAAACTTGCTATAATTTTTATAGCATGTGCAACCGAACAAGACTGAAACAAAATTTTACTAAAATTGAATTGGTTCAGAAGTTTTAGAAGCAATTTTCTGGTAAAGTCAATATAACAAGCATCAAAGCCCTGACAAAAGCAAGAAATTCGAAATTTTATTATTCGAAAACAAAATCGGCGGCAAAATTCTGTTAAACATAAAAATCAAATATATTTGTAGTATTCATGAGGAACATTTTAAAAATTTATATTTAACCACTTTTATGTTAAAACCTAAATCTTAAAATTCTCTACTTTAAGACTTGCTATACTTATTATAGCATATCAAACGGCACAAGATTGAAACAAAATTTAAATAAAAACGTATTAGTTCAGAAGTTTTTGGAGCAATTTTCACATAAAATTTTATAGAATATGCGGACAAAGCCCTGATAAGAAACAAAAAAGTCGACATTTTATTATTCGAAAAAAAAAATCTGTGGTGAAATCCTGTTAAAGCATAAAAACCAAATATAGTTGTTGTATTCATAAGGAATATTTTAAAAACTTAACTTGCTATAAATTTTATAGCATATCAAACATCACAAGATTGAAACAAATATAACTAAAAACGTATTAGTTCAGAAGTTTTAGAAGAAATTTTCTCGTAAAATTATTTTGCAGAAATTATTCAAGCAGATATCAACAGTTTTCAAGTTGTTTAAGGTCGGTCATGTGAGATATGCTGCAATCGTCTGTATACAAAACGGTTTAGGACCTAAATCAACTGATACAACATGTCAGGTTTAGTGCGGTCTCCCATGATGGCCGGGACTTGAAAAAAGGTCGGAAGAGACATGTAAAACTAATTTATTACCCTATAGATTACTCTATATCTATGACTTGATTTTCTCGCTTTTTAATTTTTTTATAAGAATTTTTCTGTGAGTGTAGAATTGAGAGAAATATAAAGAAGACAAAGCTAATGCGTATTCGAACGGAACGGAATACACCACTACCAGTTGATGGTTCGTTAAGTGAAGACGTGTATTCATTCAAATATTCACCATGCAAGATTCCCAAGGATGTTGGCTCTGCGGCTGATATAGGTGATCATATAAATAAGACCCGTGTTGCATTCCTAAACCTGCACAACATCTACAGTAAAGACGAAATTACGAATATTCAATTGCAGTGAAAAGTATGTACTGTTCTACAGTATAGTATACTTGTGTTGAAACACATTGTGTTTGCTATTCAACTATTGAAATCACTGGTGTCTGTCACAATAAAGAACCAAAAGGCAGCAGATCTTCAATTCACGAAAACAATGCTTGCAAACATATACACGATTCCTGCACTAAGTTGCTGGGGCCTATATTTTTCAGCGTGTATATGTAACAGTCCCACTGAATTGGATATAAAAATGGTTTTCCGTTACATCACATGTAGGGATTAGGGAGAGCTTCTTATAACCAGTGAGCTGTGCGCGTTCTAGTTTTACACTCATTGATTGGGACCTACAGTTTTACACCGGTTTGGAATGGTATATTTAAAAGGGTTTTTCATGGCTAAATACTCGATTGTGTCGCCGTCACTAAGCGAGGTGACCGCCGTCGAAACAAATTTAAAGTGGTCAGAGCAGGGATAGAAACCACGTTCTCATGCACAAGAGCCGCGCACACTACTGACGGCCACATTTGGATATACGTAGAAAAAATTGACTTAGATGGACGATACTGAGGCTCCCAACATCAGATATGGCTAAAGCGGCACTTGAATGGAACCCGCAGTGGTATCGAAGGTAAGGAAGACCACCAAATACATGGAAGCGGTGCCTAGAAATGAAATACGAACCAACTCGACTATCATGAAACATGAAACCAAAATAAATCACTTGCCAGAGACCGAAATTGATGGAGAGAATTCTTTGACACCCTATGTTTTTCTGGAACCATCTATTTAAACTTTATATTGTAATATGACTATATACTTTGTTTAAATAAATAAAGGACTTACACGCGGAAAAATCTGTCTTTTTTTTTGTTTGGATGCAAATATAAAGGGTGTTTGGAGCTTGTCGCAAATATAATATACTTCTGCCCAAACACATTGTGTTTACTATTCAATATTACATGTTTGAGACGCAATGATTAATATTTTATAGTATATGTGTTTGCGACCCACATATATTTATGTTTGTGATATAAATACAGCTGTGTTTGTTGAACTGTCTATGCTCTCTCGAGAGCAGGAGAATAAAAGAGGGACAACAAGAGAGTCTATCTTGTAAGTGTGTAAATGTATTTTTGCATTATTCTCGCAGTCAGTGAGTCATAAATATTGCTGAAAGAGTGAGTAATTGTTTCTTATTTTGCCTGATGTATTGCGTTTTAGTTTCATGTATTCAGATGTCAATGGTTTATCGGACAGAGGATATCAAAAGCGCTTGATCAGTGAAAAAAGAATAAACGAAGGCTCGGACGGTTAAATGATTTGTGATGTTACTTTGGTTTTTGTGTATGTATGTATGTGTTTCGTATATATGTATTTGTGCTACCAAATTGAGAAACGATCTTGAGGAAAGAAACTGGAGAGGGCAACAACGTGAAACCCTTTGTCTGTCCGAGCCTTTACTGAGAAAATTGGAACGGCGGACCATTTGTGAAATAAGTGTAATAAAAAAACACAAGTAATTAATCCACGCTTGGCTTGCATGAACTTGATTTGTATATAAATATATTGTTTGTGTACCAACGCATAGCTGAAACCTTCTGAAAACAAAAACGTGAGAGACAACAAAGAAAGGAGAAGCAAAAGAGCATCAGATTCTCATTTCATGATAAAAACAAATAATGCATTCAATTCAATGTAAAAAGGGCCGTTTTAAATATATTAATTTTTTGTATTAATTATTTATAAATGTGGATTTATATTCTTAAATTTAATTATAATAAATAATACATATATATTGAAATCAAAGAATAATTCGTTTCTAAATATGATTATATTTGGGAGGAAATTCGCATATGTTTCCACGTAAGTATATGGAAGTTTGGAGGAAACACGCGAATGCTTCCACGTAAGTATATGGATGGTTGAGATGAAGAACGCATATGTTTCTACGTAAAAGCATAGATGTGTTTGCATTTAAATACAAGTAAGTTTGGGACTTGCAAACATATGAATGTTCGAAGTGTGTTCCAAACATATACATGGTTCCTGCAGAATATGTTTGGGAAACTATGTTAGAGAGGCCGTTATTTTTCGGCGTGTATATATATATCGTACACTTAATTTTGACAACATTGTAACATAATTCCTCGGAATTAAAGACGCCGTGGAGAATTTAAAAAATCGTTAAATCTTTAGCATTTTGAATATTTCATGACAAATGTTTGAAATTTTAAAAACTAAGTAAGCACATTGTCTTTCAAGCAAACGTTTAATTTACAAGGTTTCCGTTTCCTTCTGCCCCTTAATATTTATTCCTATTCTACATAATCTCTTAAATACATTTTATAATCCCATCATCATATTACATGTCTTCGGCTGAAATATAAATACCTCTTATTCAAACATAATTGTTCTTCAATTGTAAATCGTTTTCCACTTCATTACAAACTTCAAAGAATTATGATGATGTTTGAGCTAGTAACCCTAAATATCGTTTGTCACTCATTTGCGCTACCTACATACATATGTACATACCATCAAAACGTGTTGCTGTAACAAGCGTAGAACCAGCAGTCATGTAAACTCAAACATCAAGCTTTGTTTGATTTGGATACTCTCTGCTTATTGCTGTTGTTGTGGAACCTTTGAAATAGTTCGAAAACAAAGACACAGCAGCATGCAAAATAAGTTGGTACAAATGGGAAAGCAGACAGACAACGGAGAGGAGAGACGTGGTTGAACAGTTAAGCAAAAGACTGGCCGTTTATGAGTTTGTTGTTTCACTTAAATTTTAATAAAAATCAGATTGTTGAAATGAACGCAACAGATCCAAGAGTTTTGTCTTTTTTTTAATCTAATTGGAAGTAGGAAGTATTGAACTAAACATTTGGTGCCTCCTGTGAGGATCTGATTGCGTTTATTGGAATATTTCGAGAATTAAATCAACAAGGTGTGTCGTGGGTCCTAATCTCTGGCGGGGAGTCACATCAGCAACATCTTTGGCAACTTATCATTGTGGTTTTCATCGAGACTGGGCGTGAATTTTCATCTTTATCTGAATCGTGCTGTTCATCTCTATCTGGAAAAAGAGGACTGGTAATTGTGTCTGAAAGGGTAAGTGCTAATGTTTATTTGGTATCATGGTAAATGCAGATAAAGAAACAAAGTCTCAAGAAATGGAAGCAAACTTGGAAGAGAAATGTGTCGAGACAATAGGGGAGCAGCAAAACCTTTTATCTTCGGTGCAAAAAACATTAAGGAATTTTAAAAAGGATGCAGTTGCAAGGAAAACAGAGTCTTATCACCAGTCTCGCTTAGAGAATCTTGGTTCGTATCGAGTAGAATTTCGTGAAAATCATCGAGCTCTAATACGTCAAGGGAATAATCCTAAGGTAAAGGAGATGTATATAGACATACAACTAGAAGACAAATTTGAAGACTCCTACTTAGAGGCAGTAGACTGCCTTCGTGAGTCGCTGAACAAAATTAAAGTCGCGTCAAATAGAGATGAGTCAGTGAACAAAAATCAAGTCAGGGCTAATAGAGATGACTCTGTCAACATTTCTACGGCTGCTGCTAGCGTGGCTTCGTCTGCTGGTATACCTTTGCCTGTGGTTTCGTTGCCCACGTTTTCGGGTAATTTTGTCGAATGGCCAAGTTTTAAAGAAATTTTCTGTGACCGTGTTCATGACAATAAATCTTTGAACGATCTGCAGCGGTTTCATTATCTTAAATCGTCATTGGCTGGCGATGCGGCGAGAGATATTCAGCATATAAGCTTGGTGGGTCAGAATTACGCACAGGCATGGAAAATGTTATGTGACGTATTTGATAACGATCGAATTTTATTTTCGCATTACATGGATGTATTGTATCAGCAACCTGAAGTGCCTAAACATGATACAGCTGCTTTAAGGCATTTTACACAGACGTGTCGTTCGTGTGTGAGTTCTATAGAAAAGCTAGGAGTACAAATGGGCGAACAAAACCAAATTCTTGTATATTTTCTTGTTAAAAAACTGCCGGATCATATACGAGCGGAGTGGGAGCGGTCATTACGGAAACACACTTCGATACCAAAGTTTTCTGAGCTGTGCGATCTCCTGGATGAGCAGTACGCTATGATGCTATCTTCGCAAAAATTTTCAGTGCGACAGAATACAAATCAAATGAGAGGACATGAATATCCAAATCGCGGTAGAAGAGATTTCCACACTATGTATACTTCGAGGCTTTCTGCTTTATGTCAATGTTGCTTGCAGTCCGATCATCCTGTAAGAGAGTGTCCAAAATTTACTAGTATGAGTTTGAACGAAAAGAAGGAAGAAATCGGAAAATTAAAACTATGTTACAATTGTCTTGGGTATAACCATATCGCGTCCAATTGCAGCAGCCAACGAAGATGTGCAAAATGTAACAGAAAACACCACACTCTGATACATCCGGACGAGATTGATGGAGCTAACACAACAGCTACAGATGCTATCACAATGCATACTACATCTCAATCGTCAACTGAAAATAGCTATGACGTGCTTCTACCAACCGCAATAGTGACTGTTAAGGCTTCAACGGGCCAGAAGTTTCATTTTAGAGCTTTAATGGATCAATGCTCTCAAATAACCGTAATCTCGGAAAGGGCGGCACAAATTTTGGGACTACCAAGGGAAAAAACATCTTCAGTTTATATATCTGGGCTATCCGAGGGTGCTACTACGTGCGGTCGTTCACGAGTAAGATTGGTAGTCGGTTCGCTATATGACGAGGACGTGAAGTTGGAGGTGGTGGCCTATGTGCTTCCAAAGATTTGTGGTGTTGTTCCATCCCGAAAATTTAATACATCGGAGCAGCAACACTTGCATAGTTTGCCCTTAGCAGATTCGAAGTATTTCGAGCCACAGGCGATCGATATCCTGTTGGGTAATGATGTTTATGACGATTGTATCTTGGATGACATTTGCAGAGGGACGGGTGGACCGATAGCCCAGAAAACTAAGTTTGGCTACATCGTATCAGGGAAAAGCTGTGTAGAAATCCCAGAACTCAATCGCAGATCGTACTTCACTGTAACCGATAATTCTGAAATTGAGAATATTGTGAAACGCTTTTGGGAGATGGAGACCATTCCAGAACCTCTAGTTGTGTCCGAGGAAGACCGGTGGTGCGAAGAGTTTTACGCCAAAACCCACCAAAGACAAGTTACTGGTAAATATATGGTTCGTCTGCCACTAAAGTCAGAAATCCAAGCTAATGTTTTTCTTTCAAAATCTAAACCTATGGCACTCAAGCGTTTTTTCAATCTAGAGAATCGGTTGCAGAGGGATAATAATCTGAAAAGGATATACTGTGATACGATTAATGATTATCTACGATTGGGTCAGATGCATCCAGTAAAAAATATTGAAGAACAGCATTGTTCAGATTTAGGAAATGGAGGTCGTGTAACCTGTTGCTATTTGCCACATCACCCGGTCGTTAAAGAAGAAGCAATTAGCACAAAAGTTCGCATCGTATTTGATGCTTCGGCAAAAAGTTCCAACGGTAAATCGTTAAATGATATTCTCGCAGCCGGCACAGCATTGCAGTGTGATCTATCGTCGGTTCTAACTAATTGGAGAACGTTTAAATATGTTTTCATGACCGATATCGAGAAAATGTTCCGTTGTATTGATGTTCAAGAAGACGATGCCCAATATCAGCGAATTGTTTGGCGAGAGGAGCCCGGACAACTAATTCAAGAGCTATATTGCTCGACGGTAATGTTTGGGACCGCTTCAGCGCCCTTCACAGCAATTAGAACCATTCACCAACTTGCTCTTGATGATGGTCACTTATATCCACGCGCAGCAAAAATACTTAGAGAGCAGATGTACGTGGACGATATCCTTTCGGGGGCAGACACCGTTGAAGAAGCGTTAATAATTCAACAAGAACTGATAAATATACTTAAAGGTGCATCTTTTGAGCTACGGAAATGGGCGAGTAACAATACGGACTTGTTGCAAAACATATTGCTGGAGCATAGATATGATAAAGAGGGTTTTCAGCTTAAATCTTCCAACACGATTAAGGCTTTGGGTATGTATTGGATACCAAACACAGACGAGTTTACGTTTTCCATAAATTTTGAAATAACGCTGTACGGTGTAACGAAGCGCATAATTCTATCAACTATTGCTCGCTTGTTTGACCCGCTCGGTTGGTTAAATCCAGTAATCGTACCGGCAAAGATTATTCTACAAAAACTATGGGCTTTGAAGAGGGGTTGGGACGTTGTAGTGCCAATAAATCTGCAAGCAGAATGGGAGAAATATGCAAAGGACTTGTCAAATATATCTCTTATCAAGGTTGGTAGACACCTTAATATAGATTTTAATAGCAATTGTGAATTGCATATTTTTTGCGATGCCTCCAAGGACGCCCATGCAGCTGTAGCGTATATTCGTGGATTAGACGAGCACGAACAGTACACAGTAAAGTTGTTACATGCCAAATCTAAAGTAAACCCCATCAAACCTTCATTAACCATACCGAGAGCTGAATTGTGTGGCGCTGTCTTGGCGACTAAGCTTCTCAATTTTATATCTGTCAAGTTTAGCATCCGGTTTAACAGCGTATACATGTGGACTGATTCATCAATAGTTTTGCATTGGATCCGTGGAGAACCTGGCAGGTGGAAGCCTTTTGTATCTAATCGGATCAACAGAATCTTAAGCTCTTCGAAAGTTTCGGAATGGCGTCATATAAATTCAGAAAATAATCCGGCAGACTTATCTAGTCGTGGTGTCACTGCATCTCGTCTAGCTGGCTGTAGTATTTGGTGGGAGGGTCCTGACTTTCTGAAATTGCACTGTGAAAAATGGCCGAAATCAAATCTCAACACTTGCATGGACGCGGCGATTGAAATGGAAAAGCGTAAACTAAAGATGCTGGTAAATACTACAATCATATCTGAAGATAGCTTTGTCAGCAGGTTTTCATCATTTTTCAAATTGACAAGAGTCACGGCATATTGTATTCGATTTTTCAATAATTGCAGAAACAAAGAACGAAATTCTGAGTGTCTGACATCTGAAGAACTTCAATGGAGCCAAATTTGCTTAGTACGGTTGGCACAAAGGGAAATGTTTGGAGATGAATGGCGCACCCTTTCTCGAGGAGACGATGTGACTGCCGGTAGTAAGCTATGTGCATTACATCCATTCTTAGACAAAACAACTCAAACTATAAGGCTTGGAGGTAGACTAAAAAATTCACTTTTATCGGAGACCCAAAAGCATCCACATATCTTACCAAGTAAACATCACATAACTGATTTAGTGATTAACAGCAGTCATTTGGCAACTCTTCACGGCGGCGTATCCCTAACTTTGAATCATACCCGGAGGCAGTATTGGATTTTAAATGGTCGTAAAAGTGTTCGAACCATTTTATTTCGTTGTCTAACCTGTTTTAAAAACAAACCTAAGTCGTCTGTACAGCAAATGGGAAATTTACCATCGGCACGAGTCCGTCCTGCTCGAGCATTTACATCAACTGGGATTGACTACGCTGGGCCATTCAATGTTTTGCCGTCAAAGGGAAGGGGACGCACCTCAGTCAAGGGTTATGTTGCTGTTTTTATTTGTTTGGTGACAAAAGCTATACACCTGGAGCTTGTAGGAGATCTCACTGCTGATTCCTATCTGGGGGCTTTAAACCGCTTCATTTCGCGTCGTGGGCTATGCTATGAAATATATAGCGATTGCGGAACAAATTTCATGGGAGCCAACAGGAAGCTACTAGCCTGCCGTGATGTATATAAAAGATTTATTAATGAAAATATCTTCCCCTCCCTAGCACAAAGAGGCATAAAGTGGCACTTCAGCCCTCCGGCATCTCCACACTTCGGCGGACTATGGGAAGCGGGAGTAAAATCTGTCAAATACCACTTAAAGCGAACTATCGGGGAGCGAAGGCTTACGTTCGAAGAATTTACGACAGTGCTATCACAAATCGAATCCTGCTTAAACTCGAGGCCACTATGCCCTTTAACGACTGACCCAGATGACTTGATGGTATTAACCCCAGGTCATTTCTTAATTGGAGACGTCCCGTTCGCATTACCAGAGATGGATTCGCCAAGTATGAATCTAGTGGATAGGTGGCGTCACTGCCAATGGTTGGTGCAACAATTTTGGAAGCAATGGCAAAAGGAATATTTATCCCGTTTACAGCAGCGACCAAAATGGTTGGTTAAAGAACAAAATTTGCGGGCGAATGACATGGTTTTAATTAAGGATGAAAGATATCCTAGTAACCGATGGCCTCTTGCACGAATTGAAGAATTGCACCCTGGAGATGATGGCCTGGTCCGTGTCGTAACTTTAAGAACTCCAAATGGTTTACTAAAGAGACCTATTGCAAAGATATGCCCATTACCTATACAGGACAATTTCCAATGATTTCGAATTTACCAGTTACCATAATATCATTAGCATTTATTTCCTTTCAGATTCATTCCGGTATCTAAACAGTCTTAAGATGTTCATGGGAACATCATCGTGGTGGAGCAATGTTTGAGCTAGTAACCCTAAATATCGTTTGTCACTCATTTGCGCTACCTACATACATATGTACATACCATCAAAACGTGTTGCTGTAACAAGCGTAGAACCAGCAGTCATGTAAACTCAAACATCAAGCTTTGTTTGATTTGGATACTCTCTGCTTATTGCTGTTGTTGTGGAACCTTTGAAATAGTTCGAAAACAAAGACACAGCAGCATGCAAAATAAGTTGGTACAAATGGGAAAGCAGACAGACAACGGAGAGGAGAGACGTGGTTGAACAGTTAAGCAAAAGACTGGCCGTTTATGAGTTTGTTGTTTCACTTAAATTTTAATAAAAATCAGATTGTTGAAATGAACGCAACAGATCCAAGAGTTTTGTCTTTTTTTTAATCTAATTGGAAGTAGGAAGTATTGAACTAAACAGATGATGAATTTTAAGTTTTTCCCCATAAGCTGAAGAAGCCATTGTTTCGGAAGATTAAAGAGGAAGCGTATACTTAAACCTAACCCCAACCCACAGTATGAAAAGCAACCCCTTAGCTCGTCTACAACAGCAGGCAGGACGACAGCAAAAAAGCTGTTTTCAAGTGACACTCCAAGCGTGCAAAAATAAACAAACCCCCTTTTTCTGGTGCAGGATTTTTACCAAGAATTTCTGTATTGTTTAAAATTTGGGGTTGAATTCCATTCAATACTTTCGTAATTAAAAGGATTTTTTGTGGCTAAACATTAAAAGTTTACAACAACTTGAAAGTATTTAATTTGTGTACCAAGTGAAAAGAGCAAAAGTTTTTACAAAACTATTTAAAATTGTATTCCATGTTGCCATCATTCACTGCCTTTGGAAACTTATTGATTTTTGTGTGGGAGTCGTTTTTGTTCTACCTATGCACTTGGCAACAAAATAGTATTTCCTGAGAATCGTTTTTTCTCACAAAATTTTTTGTAAATGTCAAGAATGTCAATTGCGAAACAGCCATGAAGGAAAACCCAACATACATAATACTTACAAATGCAACAACAAAGTACTTAGGATAAAAATAATATACTAGTATCCTGGTGGCCGTAAGTGGAAGTGCATGTAGTAACTGATATGGAATTTGTATTTGATGTAAAATGAATCTTGCACGGCGTTTCTCTATATTTTTGATACATTTTCAGTACAAAATTATGTTAAGATTTATCAGAACAACTCATCCCCAGTCTTGACAGTACTAATGTTAGTACGAAACTGGTCTGAAAATGGTTTTATTTATGATTTAAACAACAATTTAAAAAAAACTTTAAACTTACTTTAAACTCTCAACTCTCTCCCAAAAAAATCGTATCAAAATTTCTTCAAAATCATTAACTTAAGACTTGCTATAATTTTTATAGCATCTCCTAACACTCGATTTTGAAATACAATTTTAATAATATCATCTTGGTTGAGGAGTTCTAAAATCAGTTTTGATAGAAGATTTTAAAAAATCTAATAATGCACAAAAAATCAAGTAAAATTAAAGAAATGGACATTTATGAACTTTGAAAAATTCGATTTCTGGGACAACATTTTATTAAAGCACAAAAATTTTATATTTTTGTAGTATTTACGAGAATAATTTTAAAAACTTAAAATTAAACCATTTTCAGAAAAAAGTGGCAACGAAATTCATTAAAAATCATTAACTTGAGACTTCCTAGAAGTTTTATAGCATCTCATTTACGTGAGACTTGCTATAAACGTTATAACATCTCAAACCACACGAGTTTAAAACAAATTTAACTACAATTTTATTGGGTAAGGAGAATTAAAAACTGTTTAAACAAAAAAAAATTAAATTAAAAGTTCCAAAGAAATTTAAATACATGAACTTTTCAAAATGCGTTTTCTGTAACGAAATGTTCTTAAAGCCTAAAACTCGAATATTATTGTAGTACAATTGAAACAACAATTTAAAAAACTTTAAACTTACATTCTCAAAAAAATCGTATCGGAATTTCTTCAAAATCATTAACTTAAGACTTGCTATAAATTTTATAGCATCTCATAACAGTCGATTTGGAAACACAATTTTAATAACATCATCTTGGTTGAGGAGTTTTAAAATCAGTTTTGATAAAAGATTTTAAAAATATCTTATAAAGCACAAAAAAATTAAGTAAAATTAAAGAAATTGAAATTTATGAACTTTGAAAAATTCGATTTCTGGGGCAAAATTTTATTAAAGTACAAATATTTTATAACTAAAAACTTAAACTGATTTTTAAAAAATAATATCGTCTTGATTGAGGAGTTTTTCAAATTAGCTTTTACAAAAGATTTTAAAAAATCTGATAATGCACTGAAAAAATTAAGTAAAATTAAAGAAATTGAAATTTATGAACTTTTAAAAATTCAATTTCTGGGACAAAATTTTATTAAAGCACAAAAATTTGATATTTTTGTAGAATTAATGGGAACAGCTTTAAAAACTTAAAATTAAAAAATTTTCAGAATAGAATCACACCGAAATTCATCAAATCATTAACTTGAGACTTTGCTATAATTATTATAGCATCTCAAACACCACAAGTTTGAAACAAATTTAAATCCAATTTTATTTGGTAATGATCTTTAAAAATGTTTTTAACAAAACAAATTAAAAAAACAAGAAAATATTCAAAAGAAATTTAAATTTATGAACTTTGAAAATTGGGTTTTCTGCGACAAAAGTTTCTTAAAGCATAAAAATCGAATATTATTGTAGTACAATGTAAACAACAATTTTTAAAAACTGAAGTTTAAATTAATAAAAAAATCGTATCAAAATTTCTTCAGAATCATTAACTTAAGACTTGCTTTAATTTTTATAGCATCTCAGAACACTCAATTTTAAAACATAATCTAAATACTATCATCTTATTTGAGAAATTTTAAAATTGGTTTTCACGACCATTTTTATAAAATCTGATAATGTACAAACAATGAAGTAAATTTAGACATATCGAAATTTGTGAACTTTAAAAATACATTTTCTATGACGAAATTTTCTTAAAGCATAAAAATCAAATATTATTGTAGTACCATTTAAACAACAATTGAAAAAAAAAAACTTAAATTCAAGTCAACAAAAAACTCATAGAAATTTCTTCAAAATCCTTAACTTAAGACTTGCTATAATTTTTATAGCATCTCAGAACACTCCACTTTGAAACATAATTTAAACAATATTCATCTTGCTTGTGGAGTTTTGAAATCAGTTTTCACAAACAATTTTAAAAGCACAAGCACAAAAAATTAAATAAAATTAGAGAAGTTGGAATTTGTGAACTTTGAAAAATGCATTTTCTGTGTCAAAACTGTATTAAAGCGTATAAGTCGAATATACATATTTGCAGTATTTCTGAGAAAAATTTAAAAATCTTAAATTTAAACTAATTTCTGAAAAAACTCTTGTCGAAATTCTTTAATAATCATCAACTTGATCTTATCTAATAATCATAATAATAATAATTTGTATAGCAACTCAGACCACTCGATTTTAAAATATAATTTAAATAAAATCAGATTGGATGTAGAACCAGTTTTTACAAACAATGTCAAAACTCAGTTAGTGCACAAAATTTGATAGTTATGAACTTTGAAAAATTAATTTTCTGTTACAAAATTGTACTAAAGCATTTAAGTCGAATATTTTTGCAGAATTTATAAGAAGAATTTTAAAAACTTGAATTTTTCAATTTCAGAAAAAATCGATTGCTACAATTTTTAGAGCATCTCAAACCGCGCGTGTTTGAAAAAAATTTAACTAAAATGAAAGAAATTAAAATTTATGAACTTTGGGAAAATGAATTTTTTGTGGGGGAATTATATAAATTTATGAGAAACATTAAACAAATCTTGTTCTGAAAACGTTTGATTTTGTACAAATTTAACAAATTTTGTTGTAAAAATTATTTTTGTCGGAATAAAGCAAAAACCTATAAACTTTCCACGACATTTTATAAAATTTTGGAAAGGGTTACAAATTTCAAAATTTGTACAATATAAAGTCCAAAAACCTTTGCCTTTATAAAAGAAAGCTAATTTTCCACGATGACCTATCAAAATCTTTTAAATTGTTTTAACTTAAGACTTGCTGTAATATTTATAGCATCCTACATCCAAAACTTCGAAACTAAAATGTTAAACAAATCTTGTTTTTACATGATTTTTATGAAAGTGTTTGTATAAATTTAACAGGTTTTTAAATAAATTTAATATAAAAAATAATCTTTTTCGAAACAAATAACGGGTTTTTCAATAAGATAGAATAAGAATAAAACAAAACCGGTTTTAGATACCAATGAAATTCTTTATTTCTGTGAAAGTACGTTCGATGCCATTATGTATGGAACTCGATTTCTTTTGCATGGCCACCACGGGTACGCTTGCAGAAGTCCAGACGCTGAACCCAATTTTCGACGGTTTTCGAGCATAAATCGGCCGATACTACTGCAATTTCACGTTCGATATTCGTACGATAATAGACTTGACGTAGCCCCACAGGAAATAATCTCACGGTGTCAAATCGCACGACCGAGGCGGCCAATCGACTGGGCCATATCGTGAGGTAGCACGTTCACTAAACTTGGTTTCCAAAAAAAAGATTGTGGTATTCGCTGTGTGGCTTGTGGCGCCGTCCTCCAAGTCCATATTATCGAATTGGGGCCAAAAATATTCAGTTATCATTGAACGGTAGCGATTCGCATTCTCAGTAATGTGCCGGTCTTGATCATGATGGAAGAAGTACGGCCCAATGACGCCGCCGGCCCATAAACCGCACCAAACCGTAATTTTTCAGGATGCAATGATGACTCATGGATTACGTGTGGATTGCTGTCGCTGAAGATGATTTTCCGATGAAAATCCGAATCATTTTCAAGTTGTTGCTCAGCCCAATTCACGAACATACGACGCTTGTGGTGGTCAAGCGGCTTCAGTTCTTGCGTCAATTTGATCTTGTAAGGATGTAGGCCAAGATCTTTTCGCAAAATTCGCCTCAACGACGTCACAGAGATGCCTCAGCGGCAGCAATATTCTCGACACAACGGGCACTTCTTTGTCTCACTGGCACGGGAACATTTTGTACTGTGCCTGTGGATTCAAATTTTTCCACTAGACGCTCAAGTGTTGATCTGGTAGGACGATTATGACGACCATAAATTGGACGTAGCGCCCTTAAAGTTGAGGCCACTGACTCCAAATTTCGGTAGTAAATTTTTATAATTTCGACTCGTTGTTGGCTCGTATATCTTTCCATGATGAAATGGAAAACCTTACTGAAGAGAAATGTCAAAAGAGCGGGAAAAAATATGGTGTCGTTTGCTGTCCCTATCGATTTACTTTTGTAGCGTCTCTGTTGAAAACCCCTTTAGAAATACTATAGATTCAATACAATTTTTCATAAAATTTTGAAATATCGTTAAAAAATTTAAATTTTACACAACATAAATTAGAAAACACATTGCATTCATAAAAGAAAATATATGTTCCACGGTTTTCTATCAAAATCTTTTAAATTGATTTAACTTGAGACTTGCTATAATTTTTATAGCATCGTAAATCCATAGCTTCTAAGCTAACATTTCAAACAAATTTTGTTTTTAAAGGTTTTTCCATTAATGCTTTTGTATAAATTAATAACATTTCATGATAAATTTGTTATTAAACAAGAAAAATAGAAAACCTATAAATTCAACAAGACTGTTATTACAAATTTTCGAATAACATTGAAAATATTAAATTTTACACAACATACATTGACAAAAGCATTGAATTCATTAAGTAAGAAATATTTTCTTTCAAATTTCTTAATTTTCAGAGTTGCTATAACATTTATAACATCCTATATCCAAAGCTGCTACGCCAAAATGTTAACCAAATAAAGTTTGCGCGGGTTTTTTATAAATATTTATGTATTAATCTAACAAACTTTCATATAAATTTACAAAATTATAAATTTATTATGTGCTAAGATTAAGGGAGAAAAATCCCCGGTCTTTTAAAACACATCCAATTTAAAATCTTGTTCAATCAAAATTATTGTAATTGTTTCACCATAAGAATTGCTATAATTCTTTATAGCATACCAAACCCAAAGCTTTTAAATCAAAGTTTACTAAAATTTTGCAAAAACACAAATACAAATGTTAAATTCAAGAAGATTTTTGGTTAAAACAAAATATAGAAGTAGATTTTAAGGAAAAAGCTTAAGAGTTTTATATTCGTTACTAAATTAGGGAAACAAAAATTGCGTTTTACAGAAAACATATTTAATATCGTTTTATATTCGAATTGGCTGAATTCCATGGCCAGTGGCAGGGGTCAAAATATTATGAAAAACCCCAAATTAAAGAAAAAATCAAAAATGCGAGAAATCGAAAAGTTAGCTGACGGATGGATCTATGTGCCCCACAATGTCCAAAAACCCGGTAAATATAGGTATACTTGGGAATGTCCTAGTGTGGGTACACAACCGAAAGGGATTCGTTTCACGAATTCAAAGGTGCCATTATTTTTGGAACGAAGTTCCTTATCGCACGCTGCGGGATGGGGGCTAAATGAAATAAAAATAAACTTTTTTTAACAATATTATGTTACAACACAGTATTATCAACTATATTGGGTACTTTTGCTTTGGTTTGTGTCCAGACTTACATATGTTGGAAAATTTCTTGTTTAATGGGAAGTTTTCTAGGTGGAGCCTGTAACCAATATTTAGTATATATTGTAGTTTTGAACCCAATAAAATTGTAAATTTAGAAAATCCAAAGTGAAAGAAGTTTAAAAAAATTAAATTTTCTGAAACAAGTGCCTTTTTTTTAAAAAAAAAAACAAAATTTTATCAAAAAAACTACCTATTCATATTTTTAAACAAAGTACTTTCTTTAAAAAAATACCTTATCTTAAAGAAGTACCTTTGCTTAAAAAAATTTATTTTTCTTAAATAAAGAACCGTTTCGTAAAAAAAAGTAATTTTTTTTTTAAAAAAAAAATTTTCTTAAAAAAGTAAATTTTCTTACAACAAATTGTCTTTTAATAAAAAAAATTAATTTTCTTCAAAGAGTACCTTTTTTGTGAAAAAAAATAACTTTTCTTGAGATAGTAACTACTCTTAAAAATTTACCTATTCTCTAAAAAAGGAGCAATTCTAAAAAAATTCCCATTTCTTAAAAAATTAACCTTTTCTTCAAAAAATATAAAATTAATTTTCTTACAAAAATTACTTTTCTTCAATGTACCTTTTCTTAAAAATAAAATAATACCTTTTCTTTTCTTGTCTTGAGATAAGTAGCCTTTCTCTGAAAATAAGTACATTTACTTAGAAAAATAACCTTTTCCTAAAAAGAGTATAACTTCGTTCAAAAGTACCTGTTCTTAAAAAAAGTACTACATACTTTGTAACAAAAAATTCACACTCTTATGACTTTTTCTTACAGAATGTACTTCTTCTTAAAAATATTACCTTTTCTTAAAAAAAACATTAGCTTTTAATAAAACAAGTATTCATATTCTTACAAAAAAGACCTAAAAATATACTTGTCAAAAAAAATTTTTTTCTTGAAATAAGTTTATCATTTTACAAAAATTATCTTTTCTTAAAAATCCATTTAATTAATCGAATTTTTCAACGGGCGCCTTAGGCGTAATATTAGGCCATAATATACAGCGAAAGCAACTTCGCTCCAACCGGGTGTCCTCTGACACCTCCTGTGATTTTTGGTGCGACGTTTCGCAGTTACGTTCCAGAAAAATAATTTTTTAAAAAAAATGAGACCCACAGGAGTCAATATACCGGTAAACCTAGGTATACTTGGGGGTACTCAAACGAAAGGTATTCGTCTCACGACCTCGGTGTTGCAATTATTTGTTTTGTGCGACGTCTATAAGCCGCGCAGAAAGCTTTATAACACACAAATACTGCGCCGAAGCCGCGAAGGCTGTGTTGGACCTACTTCAGAGGAGAAAATCCCTAAGCCCGGCCCAAGGCCGTACACGCAGAAACCTTTATAACACAAAAGTACTATGCCGAAGCCGCGAAGCTGGAGTTGGACCAAAACACAGAGGAGAAAATCCCTAAGCCCTGCTCAAGGTCGGCCACGCAGAAAGTTTTACAACACAAAAGTTCTATGCCGAAGCTGCGTAGCCGGAGTTGGACCAAAACACAGAGGAGAAAATCCCTAAGCCCGTATGAAGGCCGGCCACGCCGAAAGCTTTATAACACAAAAATACTATGCCGAAGCTGGTGTTGGACATAACCCAGAGGTGAAATCCCCGAAGTCCGGCCGGACGCCGCACAGAGGGATTTTGCCGGCAAAAATACCCTTTTTCGAGTGTCAAATATCAAAAATGTAATGATGCAGTTTTGTAGAGAATTGTTTAATTAAGAGAAATAAATCAGTAGCTTTTTTCAACAAATTTTGTTTTTGTACAAAAAAACGCGGCAAAGTCAACAAAATGAAACTCTGCAGTAACCTGCCTCAGATTTTCATGCATTTCAATGGGCTGGAAACATAACTTCTTTTTATCGTATCGATTTGGAATATGTATGTTTGAAAAATATGGTATTTCTACATTAAGTTTTAAGAAAAAATAATTGAATAACAATAACAGATTAAAATATATTCATGCTTTTATGATGACACTCAAAAAACTAAGTGTTTTTAGTTTTTCTTGGACTAAAAAAAGGTGGTCGTTATCGATCGTTGTGGTCTGGTTGCTAAAATGTGAAAGTTGCTAAATGTAAATAAAATTCCCATAATATTTTATACTGTTGAACAAAGTTATAAATTTTATAAAAAAAGTGCCACGGAATTTCATTACAAAAATGGATGAAAACACCATATAAAATGGTGTTTACTTTTAGGCATATGTGTTTTAATGCTGTCGATAATAGAAACGTTAGTTAAAGGTTTTTTTTACAGCGGTTGTGTTTTATATATCATATCCCTAAAAGTATGCACTGAGAAATGTTGAAAAATTAATAAATTTCGATAATTTTATAGTACAAATTTGACTTTTATTTGGAATGATTGGTTAATTTAAAAAAAAAACGGTAAACTATGGCCCCCTAATTTTTTTGCAAATATTCAGCTAACATATTAGGCTTTAGGTATTTATATAGATGTAAGTGCTGATTTACATCTATCACAAACTACAAAGAATTATATCTGTGTTTTCGAAAATTTTGAAAAATAAAAATTTTGTATATGGGTGTTGGGCGTGGCACTTAAATTTGTAATATAATTGAGGACTCAAATGCAAGCACTGGCAGTAATTTTTATTGACATAGATATGAAAATGAGAAAATACAACGATTTTGTATTTTACGTTATATGGGAGGTAGGCGTGGTTGTGGGCGGATTTGAACAAAAACTTGTTTTTTTTCTAATTTAGCAATATGAGAGATGTGTGCGAAATTTCAAAGCCCTAGCTTGATTCCTTCTAATTTTTGCCGCGGCTTGTATGAAGAAATCCCACTGTGCGCCGTCTGCGTATAAAGCTCGATAACTAACAGAGTTATCAAAAATTATTATTTGATTTTTTTTCACCATATTTAGGTCCTTTGTACAAAAAATTAAAAAATCATTTTTTCAAAAATTGTTCGATTTTATATATCGATATGTAACTCGATAACTAAGATGTTTATCGGAACAAAATTGTTTCCGTTTTCCTCTTTCTTTGACCCTTACAATAAAACGCTTTAAAAATATATTTTTTTAATTAACCTATTTCGAGGCTCTTTTATGGACTTTGTGGGCGCCTAGACCCGTTCGCCAATTTCGCCCTGCCCCCGGTCCCGAAATTTTGCCAAGAAAATTTCTTACATTGCAGTAACTTAAGACTTGCTATAATTTTTATAGCATTCTAAACCCAAACCTTCCACGTGAAGATTGTAAAAAAAATCTAGTTTAAAGAGATTTTTTATGAATATTTTTGTTTTAATTTAACAAACTTTCTAGTAAATTTTTTATTTCACACTATTCTTTGGCCATATAGAGATTTTTAGTTAATCGAGATTTTTTGTGGTAAAAAATAAGAGAATTTGTTTAAAAACATAGAACTACATAGAATAACATAGAAAGTTTTTTGAATTTATAAAATAAACCTTATTTATAATCATTTTCAATTGATATTTGGCTAATAGCTTCAACTTGAGACTTGCTATAATTTTATAGCATCCGAAACCGAAAGGTTTCGTGTGCTAATTTCGATCAGATCTGGTTTGCAATAACTGTTTATAAATATAAAATTTGTACATTTTGTATTAACTATCGTATTTGATAAAAAATTTTAACAAAAAATATAAAATGTTTTATCATCGTTTCCCTTGCGGGAGTTTTTAGTCGGTAAATTTTTTGAACTTTAATTTTTTAAATTTATCTCAAGACCTTTTAAATATAAGCGTATGTATTTTCAAAAAGTCACATTTTAGTAGAAAAAATAACAATAACTACGCGAAAACTTATTTTTCAATTCTTCGCACATTCATGACAACAACGAATATTTAAGAGTTTAATTTAATATTTTTTCCCCCCAAAACTTTCATCCTTTTATGTCCTTTTTTCCATCCCCCGAAGCAACGAAGACAAAAACATATAAACATGATTAGCATCTGTAGCGAAAAACAAAAACAAAGCAATACCCTAACAACCAACAACCCAATGATTTATATTGTATAGCGAGTGAAGAGGTTAATATCCTGATACAGAATAATAAAATGAAATGAAACGAAATAAAAGCAAAGAGCAAAGTGAAAAGAACCCAAAGCATAAAGAGGAAGGAAAAAATCCACCAGAAGCAATGTGCTGAACGTGCGGAGACACAACAAAAGCAAAGAGAACGAAAAAGTAACAATGGAAAAAACTAAGGACTACAAAAGTGATTTAACAGAAAATAAGACCTAGTCATTATGCTGACGAGCTCAAGACAAGATGAGCATCCCCCCCCAAGAGAGACAGAGAGTGCTGTGAGCCCAAGGATGCTTAAAGGAAGTGTCAAAGCAACATGGAACAGCAACAACTAACAAAAAGGAAAACCCACATGGTCTACACAAATCATTACGAAAAGACAACATGTTCCGGACGCCGATAGACAGACGACGTTTCTTCAGAACTTCAAAAGGATGTACAACAACAATGTACAACTAACAAATGAAATAGGATATATCCTTGCATCTACAAAATTTCTTAGAATATTTCATTTGGCACTCTATGATAATTGAAAACACTTTACCACGGTAGTCGCCAAATTGACACATCAATTGAAGACCAACTCTATATAGTCGAAGAGGCGATGAAACGTTATTAAATTTTAAATGCCATAAGGACAACAAGGACAACTACACCTACACGCAAACAAATCACTATTTGGAAAATGGTGAACAAATACAGCAACACTTACAACGAAACCACTCAGCATTATGGGAATTTTGACAGTTGTTACAATGTCTTCTGACAGTTCTAAACCCATTTGAGACATGCGCAGTAAATACTTAATATACTTTCCACACACAAAAAAAATGGGATGTTGAACAAGAGAAAAAAATTCATCAAAATTCCTTTGAAAGGATAAGCAATAAATGTTTAAAGTTTTAAAGGATTTAATTCATTTTTTAAAACGTTTCAATAAATAAATTTAAATTGTATTCCCAACTCTATTATAAGTTTTTTGGGTCTGGCGACAATTTGTTGCTCCTAAAGATCAATGACCCACCCATTTATTTTATGGTCTTACATTTGTTCATCTTGTGAATGAGCTACCTTAGAATGAAGAGTTATTTAGATTCGTTAAGTCATATGACAAAAAGATTGAAATACATTTGAAATACTAAAAGCGAATAGAGTTTTTGCATAATAGTTGTAATAGGTTTTAACAAAATTATTTTTCTTTTAAATCCACATCAAAATTGTTGTAATATGGCCAACTTGAGACTTGCTATAATTTTTATAGTACCTAAATGGTGGAGTTTAGAGGATATATTTTTATTGCATGTCAATGTTTGAGGCTTCTCATGTACGGATTTAATTAAAAATTTTAAGATTTGAACAAAGTTTTGTTTAATTTTTATACTAAATGATTCAGATTCGTTAAGTTACATGCAACAATTTCAAAATATATTCTTAATATTAAAAATAAACAGTTTATTTGCACAACAAGTTTAATATACTTTTACAATATTTATGTTTTATAAATAGACTTCAATAAAATGAATTTTTCATATTTTTTTTAAAATAATGAACTTGAGACTTGCTATAAGTTTTATAGCATCTTAAACAGTAATATTTTTATGCGATATCTTTGATAAAACTCATCAGCTAAAGCTTTTTATGAGCGCAGTTAAATGTGGAACTGAACACCAGAAACCAAAATTTGTTTTCCAATTCTCGACGAAATTATGTAAATTTGTTACATTAAAAAACAAAAAGTTTCCCATTACATCCCATGCTGGGATTGGGCAGAGCTTCTCACAACCAGTGAGCTGTGCACTTTCTAGTTTCACACTCACTGATTGTGACCTACAGTTTTACACCGATTTCAAACTATATTTTGAGATATATTTTGTTAAGTTATATACAACAAATTTCGTAGAATATTCGGAATACTAAATATGAATGGGTTATTAGTATCAAACGTTTAATAGACTTTTATAAAATGTATTTTTAATAAATCCCCATAGAAATCTTTGTTATATAATGAACTTGAGACTTGCTATAATTTTTATAGCATCTTAAACGGTAATGATTTAAAGCAAATTTCTTGTTGAAACACATTATTTCAAATTTCCTAATTTAATTTAAATTTAAGGTAATTACCCAAAACTTCACAATCTGTATGCATTTTTTCAAATAAATTTCAAACTTGTTGTTAAACTTTAGGGTCCTGCATTATACAGATCCTGTGCCACTATCCAACTGGCAGATGTTCTCGAAAATTATAAGGCTGACAATACTGCTATACAGGAAATGCGATGGACAGGTCATGGCTGTACAAGGAAGAAGAACTGTGACATATACTGCGAGAGTCATGAGAGAAAGCATGAATTTGGTCGCGGATTTGTAGTTGGCAAAGGACTGCGACATCTGGTCTCTAGGTTCAATTCCTTGAGCCACCATCCGCATAAAAGCGAAATACTTTAATGGTGTACATGCCCGAATGGAAGAAAGAGACGATGTCACCAAGGATATGTTGTATGATGTGCGTGAAGATAAATTCGTATTTAAAACAGCAAAGACACAAACCAATTTACTTAGCAGAGCTCTGTCATAGAACTAACAGAGCTCTGTTACGCACTTTAGTTTAAAGATAAATCGGCAATATATTGATTTTTTCAATTAAATAATCGATGCGGAAATTTAAAATACAGTAATTAATAAAAACACACTCCAAGCTGAATATATTTGCTGTACAAACTAATATATATGCAACCAAATCCCAAATATTGGTATTTAAACATGTCACACATAGTGGGACTATTCAGGCAAAATATGGTCATATGAAGAATTCTCCACGAATCAAACATATGCCAGTCGATAGTCCTTAAGGAGTGTCTTCGAAATATAAAATCTAGAATTTCCCAAGGACCTTCAGAAATACAGAATTTGAAATTTTCGGTGTGAGGTCCCAGTGCAAGATTTTGGGCCACTGTGGTCAAACGAAGAATTCTCCAAGAACCAAATATGTGCAGTTGGGTAGTGCAGGATTTGGTTGCATATATATTAGTTTTTGCACTAAATATATTTAGCTCGGACTGTGTTTTTATTAATTAAATAAATAATAAATTGTGTCCCATTACATCCCATGAAGGGACTGGGGAGAACTTCTCACAATCACTGAGCTGTGCGCTTTCCAGTTTTCACTCACTGATTGGGACCTACAGTTTTACACCGATTCCGAACGGTATTTTGAGAATCTTTTTCATGGCTTTATACTCGATAGTGTCGCCGTCACTATGCGAGGTGACCGTCGCCGCCGAAACAAAGTTTTTTTAAAGTGGTTAGAGCAGGGATCGAACCCAGGATCTCATGTACAAGAGGCGCGCACACTACCCATTGCACCAACGACGGAGCATCTGCATCGATTATTTAATTGAAAAAATCAACAAATTGCCTATTTATCTTTAAAATAAAGTGCATAACAGAGTAAATTGGTTTGTGTCTTTGATATTTTAAATACGCGACCAACAGACGACGAACCAGATTGATCCCCTTGTAATTGATGAAAGGCACTCTACTAGTATAATGAACGTATATGTGATTCGGTTACATAATATCGATTCGGATCACCACCTGGGTGCAGCAAAGATTCGAACAAGGTTAAGCAAAGCGACAGTCGTACGAAACCAAACATATAGAAAGCTGGTAATCGGAATGCTGCAATTACCAGAGATAGCCACGGCCTATGCAGAGAAGATCACTTAGACACTGGCGCAGAACGCAGCCGCGCCTCATGATCCTGAAGCGCAGTGGAAGTACATTTCCCACTCTGTGAAAACTGCTGCAGAGACCGTACTTGGTTATCGAAAACCGCTTAAAGATAAACCATGGTACGACGAAAAGTGTCGCATGGCAAGTGATGAAAAGATCGCTGCACGTATGGCAATGCTTCAGTCAGTTGCAACGCGAGCTGCGACAGAGCGGTATAAGGATAACAGGAGAAAGGAAATCCGTTTACATAAAAAGAAAAAACGATTGTGGAGATAGCGCGAAAGTGATCAAATTGAAACTTACAGAATGAAGAATAAGGCCCGTAAATTCTACAAAATGGTACAAAGCCCAACCAACGGAAATGGATTGGGCCCCCTTTTTGTAGAGATATGGACGGGAATCTTGTCGCAAATGTGCAGAGTATCTTGGCAACATGAAGCTATTACTTCTCTGCTTTACTTGCCCCAGGAGACTTCAATATGGATGAGGGTGTTGAGCACATACAGTACGATTGCGTCGACTGCCCCCTCCAATCCAAATCGAAGTTAGAATTACAATTTCCTGGCTTAAGAACAACAAAGCCGCTGATGCTGATGGACTACCGGCTGAGCTGTTTAAGGCTGACAGCTACGAATTGGAAAGGCGCATGCATCAGCTCATATGCTAAATCTGGGTAGACGAATGCATGCACGACGATTGGAGTCTTAGCATACTGAGTCCTGTTTTCAAAAAAGGCGACCCCAGTATACGTATGAACTATCGTGGAATAATCCTTTTATTCACCGCATACAAGGCCCTCTAGAATGCAAAGTGCGAAAGACTAAAGCCGTTTGTTACAGACTTGATCGGACCTTATCAGTGCGGCTTTAGGTCTGGAACGCCAACTACGGACCAGATATTCACATGACGACAAATCCTGGAGAACCCCCACGAAAAATAAACCGATACCTACCACCTCTTTGTAGATTATAAGACTGCCTTCGACAACCCGATACGGGGACAACTATACCTAGCTATGTCGGAGCTTGGAATTCCTGCTTAGCTGACACTCGTTTTGTAGAGTAACACTGACCAACAAGAAATCTTCGGTTAAAGACTGGTAAAGATCTCACCGAACCATTTAGATTGAGGCGCAGCCTTAGGCAGCGCAACACCCTATCATGCGATCTCTTCAACATATTAATTGAGATCATCGTGAGAAAAGCTGCACTCAACACGAATAAAACTATCAACAGCAAAAGCCGCATGCTGCTCGCGTATGCTGATGATTTCGACATCATCTGGCGAAATCTGCGAGATGTTACTGCAATATTTTCGAGAATTGAGAAGGATTCACAAAAGTGGGTTTGGCAGTAAACGAGGACAAGACAGAATTAATGGTTTGATTAATGGATGAAAGGGTGAACGTTGATAACCGTTACCGTAGTGGACGAATTTATTTACCTCGAAGCTGCTGTGAACAGAAGCAATAACGTCAGCCTGGAAATTAAACGAAGAACTGTGCTTGCAAGCAGGTGTTATTTCAGGCTAAGCAAGCGCTTCGGAGATAAAATCCTCTCTAGAGAAACGAAGATCCAAATATATCAGACTTTCAAACAACCGGTCTTGCTTTATAGCCCAGAATCCTGGGTCATATGGCATGCTGATGAAACATCACTGGGGGTCTTCGAGAGAAAAATGCTCCGCAAATTATGTATAATTGGAAACGACGAGTATCTACGACGGATGAACCACGAGCTGTATAATATGTATCCTGACATCGACGTAGTTATGCGGATCAGAATGAAAAAAAAATAAATGGTTTCTCGGCTTTTTCATATCTAAATACTCGATAGTGTCGCCGTCACTAAGCGAGGTGACTGTCATCGAAAGAAATTTAAGGTGGTCAGAGCAGGGATCAAACCCATGTGCTCTTGTGTTTGCAATTCAATATTACATGTTTGAGACACAATGATTAATATGTTATAATATATGTGTTTGCGACCCACATATATTTATGTTTGAGATACAAATCCAGCTGTGTTTGTGGCACTGTATATGATATCTCGAGATCAGGAGAATAACAGAGGAACAACGAGAGAGTCTGCCTTGTAAGTGTGTATCTGTAGTTGTCCATTATTCTCTCAATCAGTGAGTCATAAATATTCCTGAATGTGCATGTGAATTGAAGATGAAGTGTTTCTTTTTTTTTCACCTGAAGTATTGCGTTTTAGTTACATGTATTCAAAGTCAATGCTTCATCGGATAGAGGATAGCAAAAGCGCTTGAGCAGTGAAAAAAGAATAATCCAAGGCTCGGACGGTTAAATGGTTTGTAATGTTACTTTCGTTTTTGTGTATGTATTTCGTATATATGTATGTGTGCTACCAAAGTGAGAAACGATTTTGAGGAAAGAAACGAGAAAGGGCAACAACGTGAAGGCGGACCATTTGTGAAACAAGTGTAATACAAAATTCACAAGTAATTAATCCACGCTTGCCTTGGATGAACTTGATTTGTATATAACTATCTTGTCTGTGTACCAACGCATAGCTAAAACCTTCTGAAAACAAAAACGTGAGAGACAACAAAGAAAGGAGAATCAAAGGTGCAGCAGATTCTAATTTCATGAAAAAAACAAATAATGCATTCAATGCAAAAAAAAATATAAAAAGGGCCGTTTCAAATCCATTAATTTTTTGTATTAATTATTTATAAATGTGGATTTATATTGTTAAAATTAATTATAATAAATAATACATATATATTGAAATCGAAGAATAATTCGATTCTAAATATTATTATATTTGGTAGGAAATTCGCATATGTTTCCACGTAAGTATATGGAGGTTTGTGGGAACACGTGAATGCTTCCACGTAAGTATATGGATGTTTGGGATGAAGAACGCATATGTGTCCACGAAAAAGCATACATATGCAGTAAACATGCTATTGTTTCCATTTAAATACAAGTATGTTTGGGTCTTGCAAACATATGAATGTTTGATGTGTGCAGAATATATTTGTGCGAATACATATGAATGTTTGAAGTGTGCAGAATATATTTGTGCGAATATATAACAGAGGCCGTTTTTTCAGCGTGTACTTATATACTTCAAATAGAACTTTACTCGTCAAACAAAATGGTTTCCCGTTACATCGCATGAAGGAATTGAGGAGAGCTTCTCACAACCAGTGAGCTGTGTGCTTTATAGTTTTACACCCACTGATTTGGACCTACAGTTTTACGCCGGATCCGAACGGTATTTTGAAAAGATTTTTCATGGCTAATTTCTCGATAGTGTCGCCGTCACTACGCCAGATCATCGTTGTCGAAAGAAAAGTAAGGTGATCTGAGCAGGGATCGAACCGACGTTATCACGTACAAGAGCCGCGCTCACTAACCATTGCACCACCGACGGCCACTCGTCAGCCAAACCTATATCATTAACTAAGGCCTGCCATTAACTTTCCATATTTAATTTTCAATTCAATTAAAACCTTCAAAATTTCAAACAAAATATTAATTGAAAATCCTGTGATGAAAAAAATCACATATCAGCTGCCATATTTGTAGGTTGTTTATTGGAAAAATATGTTTTTTCAATCGATGCAAAATTTCACCCATCTACGAAAATATTTGTACGTTATTTATCAAAAATATTTTCGTTTTTAGTCGATGAAGAATTTGACATATTAACAAACTAAAGTTTTCGTTTTGTCTTCGATCCGAAGTATTTTTAGAAATTTTCTTTATTTAAAAAAAATTAAACAGCCGCGGTAGGATTCGAACTCACATCCACTGGAAGATCGTTTCGATGTTTGTGACAAAGCGTCGTTTCGGGCAGCGTCTAGCCCGTTACGCCACCGACTGCCTGTACAAACTTATCTCTAACTGAAGTTATGAAGTTACTTCGTTAAATATTGGGGTATTTCTTATGAATTTTTTTGTTGGTACCATTTATCGATTTTAATTTCAATATTTGAGTAATTCGTCAGTATATCAATGAAAAATGTAATTGAGTCCTGAGATTTTTCACGTACCAATTTGGTTGATAAAATGTTACAGTTGTCTTTTTTTCTGTGTACTTATCCGGTCTCGAACAACCCCGGGGGGTCAGGCCCCTAACAAAACGAAGATAACATATTTCGCCAACCAGTTCGATCTTTTGCTTTATCTCTCCAGTTGGCAATACCAATTGTACGCAGGAATTCGTCAACTTGATCCCTCCAGCGGTGTCTTGGTCTTCCTATTTTTCGTCTTCCTTAGAGTTGGGTTTCGAAAACCCTTCGTCCTGGTTCGTCTTCATCCATTCTACTGACATGGCCTACCCAGCGCAATCGTGTTATTTTGATCCTCTTAACTATGTCAATGTCGGGATAAAGCTCATATAGCTCATGGTTCATGCGTCGCCGATAATCGCCGTTGTGCACTGTAGGGCCATACATTTTTCGGAGTATTTTTCTCTCGAAAACTTCTACAGATTTTTCGTCTGCTTGCGATAAGATTCAGGATTCTGCGTCATAAAGCAAGGCAGATTGCATGAGAGTCTGTTATAGCTGGATTTTTGTTACTCGAGAGAGGGCTTTATCTCTAAAGTGCTTGCTTAGCTCAAAATAACATCGACTCGCAAGCACAATTCTCCGCTTGATTGCAAGGCTGATGTTGTTATTTTTGAGTACGGCAGATCCGAGGTATATAAATTCGTCCACCACCTCGAAATTATAACGGTTATCAACGTTCACGCTTTGGTCTAATCGCGTGGATGTCCTGCTCGTTGAAACCATTAATTTTATCTTGTCCTCATTTACTATCAGGCCCAGTTTTGCTGACTCCTCAATTCTCGAAAACACTAACTTCTCTAATTGTGCGCCCAATGTTATCTATATCATCAGCATACGCGAGCAGCATGTGACTTTTGCTGCTGATGGTCTTATTCATGTTGACTGCAGCTGTTCTCATAATGATCTCCATTAAAATGTTAAAGAGATTGCACGATAGGGTGTCGCCTTGCCTGACGCCTAGCTTAGTTTTACTGGGGATTTGGCGTTCGTCCAGGTCATCCCGAAGCTCAGACATTGCTTCGTAGAGTTTCTCCCGTATCGGGCTATCGAAGGCCGCCTTATAGACGACAAACAGATGAGAGTTGTCAATTTGTTTTTCGTGGGTCTTCTCCAGGATTTGGCGTAGCGTGAAAATCTGGTCAGTTGTCGATTTGCCAGGCCTAAAGCCGCACCGGTATGGTCCAATCAGGTCACCGATAGATAGAACCTTATATCCCAGGAATAAACGGATTATTCCACGAGTCTCGGGTCACCTTTTTTAAATATAGGATATAGTACACTGAGACTCCAATCGCCGCCAGTGTACTACAGTGTACAGTGTACAATCGCCATCGCCAAATGATCTCGCCATACTCCCAACATACTCTGGACATCTGCGATGAGATTTCCGTCCTTGCCTTTACAGAAGGGGGGCCCTGAATTATGTCCATTAGTTCCATTTGTGACTTTTTGGTATAATTTCTGGGCTTCGTTCTTCCTTCTGTATGTCTCAATTTCCTCACTCACGCGCTTTCTCCACTGCCACTTCTTACGCCTAAAGAGACGGTTCACCGCCTCTCTTTTCTCCCTATACCGCTCAGTCGCAGCTCGCGTTGCAATTGACTGAAGCAACTACATATGTCACTATACCCAAATTAATAATTCCTCTTCAATACCACTTATGTATGGACGTAATCCTTGGTCTATACGTCTAATAAGTTGTAACATAAACACATTCGGAACATGAAATTTTTCAATTTCAAATATTGGCCTATTTTATTAGTTTCGTTCACTGTGCCCATACGAAGAAAGTCTCATCAATGCGACTTATGTCGGGACGTATTAAACTAAAATTAAAATAAAATTGTTAATAAAAATGTAAATCTATTTAAACTAAAATAGTTAATGAAATCCTAAAAGTAGGCAATACATTTTTTATAATATTCTAAAGCCTAAAAGATATGCTACGAAAACTGAGTAACTTTGTAAGAGAATATTTTTTTTTATTATTTAAGTGATTGTTTTTTTAAAGTGATTTAGTACAAAATTACGTTTATATTGCATCTGAATTTTATATAGAAAACAGTTGTACATTTCCTTGAAATGTCGAATTGAAAGATTTGTTTGTAAACTTTAATAAAACAAAACAAACAAAACTCATTAATAAAAATATACAAAACCTTTAAAAACTTTAATATCTCTAGTGAAAGAATGGCACGTTAATTCGTGAATTTTCTATATTTTCCTACACTTTTAATAATATTTCTAAATCTCTAATTTCGAAAGAAAATTAAATTTCTTTAATAAAAACTGTTTTAAAATAAAAAAAATTTTATAAAAAATTCTAAGTAGCTCATTTGCAGTATCTGCCAAAACGCACCACCCCCTACTCTAAAGCAATTGAGTCAAGTCAGTCACATGTCTGCACTACGATGAGCAGCAGTAGCGGCAGCACCAGCCCCATATGAATCATGCACACATAAATTTTACAGTTTCCTTGTTTCACTAACAATGTACATACTAACATACACACGAGTGTATAAAGCTGTGTCAAGTATTCTCTGTATGATTTTACACTGCTCTCGCGCACTTTTGGGCTACAAAAACAACATACAGAAAATAGGAATACAAAACGAATATTTCACCCATGTACACACCCTTTTGCACAGGGGTGGTGGGTAATGCAAAAGCAAACGCACATACACATACATACACTCATGTAGACAGGATTCGTATTAAAAGCACTTCTGCTCACTGGCGCGCGCACACACACATAATCACGAACGGGCAAACAAATGGAATGGAAATGAATAAGGTGGAGAGCACTTTTGGGTTTAGTACATTTTTTGTGACCTATTTGAGAAGAAAAAGTACACAAATGTACATATTTAGGGTAAATGTTTTGGAATTGTAAAAAACATTAAAATTATATTTTTGTACGCACTAATTAATCCTTTAAGTTCTTAATGTTCTCCCATTGTAAAAAAAGGCCAAAACAAGACAAAAATCAAAAGACCATAAATTGCACAGTGCAACACGAAATAATATAACCATATACGGACACAAATACGTGATAAAAGACCAAAAAAAAGAAGTGTGTCTCCCAGTTTTGCCCAAAGTCATGGATTTTTTATGGGCCCCCAAAGATTTGGGGCCTCGGTGTTATATTCGATTTAAGATTCCAAAACCTTTTAGGGCTTTGGCCTACTGATAGTGTACTTTAATTTCCCATTGGTCTCATACCGGATACAATTTTTTGTAGCACAGTGTAATAAGTATTAATACATTTGCGTACTTTATGCCTGTAACGAATAGAATGAGAATAACGAATTCACCACTGAAAAGGAACTTTCGAGAGAATACTGAAATATTCAAATTTGATTCATTGGAGATAGTTGAGGTTCTCGAATTCGCTAATTATAGAAGGTTTAGGAAAATATAGGATTTTCAGGGAGAAACAGGATGGATCGTTACAACTGCTACTATAAATAGGTCCCTAAAGTCGCACTTCGAGTCAGTCTGTTTTGAAATCTGGAATATTTCGACATTGGCGAGTAATATCAACAGGATGATATTACATTGTTTTTGAATATCGAGTAATTGTGAAATGTTACGCCTTGAATCGTATGAATAAAAAGTAGTAGTGTAATTATTGTCGCTTATAAATACGCCGACTAATCTACATATGTTTGTCTGTATGTCCTTTATAGAATCGTAAACTATGCATTTGATCATGTGATGATCTTTAGCAAAGTTATTATGCATGAGCCCACGAAGGTTTCTGAGTTAGTACGACAAATTTTCGACAGATGGCGCCACTGTCATTCCAAAATAAAATTTGAAGGCAAAACATCGTTTGCGGGTCAGTTACTAGTTACTAGGAGTTACTCATAAATGAAACAACGTTAAATAGGACAATTGGTAGTCAGTGGTGAAATGGTTAGTGTGTGCGACTCTTGTACATGAGAACAAGATGCCTGGTCCAACCACATTACATATCTTTCGACGGTGAACACCTCGCTTAGTGACGGCAACACTATCGAGTATTTAGCCATGAACACTTCTCGAAATACCGTTCGGGACCGGTGTAAAACTGGACATCCCAATCAGTGAGTGTAAAACTAGAAAGCGCACAGCTCATTGATTGTGAGAAGCTCTCCCAAAGGGATTGTGGGATTTAAAAGGAAACCATTTTCTTTTAGTTGATTTATAAGTCTGAAAAGGATTATTTTAGCTTTTAGATTTCCGAGGGGTTAAAGATGCTTAAAGCTCTAAAATAGGGGCATTTGCAGCAAAAAGGTAGATTTATGGGAAATTTTACCCTTTAAGTTGTAAACAATATCAGTAACAAGATCAAATTTTCCGGGTTTCCGCAATTTTTTTCGCATAGTTTTTATATATTCCAGCCCAAAATATGGCCCTCTCAATAACCTTATCCGCACTCAGTATATTTTCGCTATCGTAGAATCAACTTGTTATCCTAGGAGGGGATTCTGTGTTTCCAAGTTATTTAAATTGTGTAAAATGGTCGATATTTTTTTATTCCGTCGTTTGCCAAGTTAATTACTGTACGTAAGTGTAAACTTCATCTTTAAGGTCAAAATCGCAAAACACTTTAAAAAATTCGATTTTTTTTCTACCTTTTCCCCCCTGTTCAGGTCCATAGGTAGCAAACCGTTCAAAATTCATGGAAACAATCAATTAACAAAATGTACCTAAGATCTCAATAAACAACTTTCTAGAAAAGTTCTACAAGATTTCAAAAGGAAATTAATCTTTTAAGTAGTGAATTCAAGAGAGCATATAAGTTGTTTTTCGACGAAGTAGACTTGACCGGTGAAAATTACACACCTAATACAGTGTGTCGCCAATGTTATAACAATCTCATGGCATGGTTGAGTGGAGGCAAACATAGTATGAAGTATTCTAAGCCGGTAAACTGGATTAATCTCCCAGGTGATCATGATGAAACCAGTTGCTATGCATGCGTAAATTACACATGTCGTCTAAATCGACATGCTGAGAAGAACAACATTTATAAAGCAACTGTGACAGCCACACTACCAGTGATTGATTTTATATGTCTTTTATGACAAGAGCAGAGAGTAAATCAAAATTCCGAACGGTTTGCAAGATATGAGCCTGACAAAATTATATTTTTTTTTGCAAAAATGACACCGTGGCCCCAAATCTTTGGGGGCCCATAAAAAAGAGTGCATGACTTTGGGCGAAACTGGGAGACACGGGTCTTTGTTTTTTGGTCTTTTATCACGTAGTGGTGTCCGTATATGGTTATATTTTGTAGTGTTGCACTGTGTAATAAAATTGAAGATGTCATGTGACGCGAAAAATGAGCTCCACAAAATGCCTCTGATCCCTATATGAACTGGCCTCTAAAATAAAAATAAAATAAATAGTTTCCCATTACATCCCATAAAGGGACTGGGGAGAACTTCTCACAATCACTGAGCTGTGCGCTTTCCAGTTTTCACTCACTGATTGGGACCTACAGTTTTACACCGATTCCGAACGGTATTTTGAGAAGCTTTTTCATGGCTAGATACTCGATAGTGTCGCCGTCACTATGCGAGGTGACCGCCGCCGAAAGAAAATTTGAAGGTGGTCAGAGCCGGGTTCGAACCCAGGATCTCATGTACAAGAGCCGCGCACACTAACCATTGCACCACCGACGGCCACATGAACTGGCCTCTGCGAGAAAGTTATACTACTAGTTTTACATACGAATCAGCAGGAATGGTGTCCGGCTTGACAATTTTATTATTTTTGCAGATCAGTGTAATTAACCGTGAAAAAATATCTCAAAAAGCGTTCGGAACCAGTAGCCGTAACTTAGCGTGTTTACCAAGATGAGTGTAAAACAAGAAAGACCACAGCTCACTGATTGTGAGGATCTCTTATATCCCTTCATAAAAATTAATCGTAAACCAGTACAAAATTTCATACGGATGAAGCGACTTAAACATACCCTCACCCTTAGTCATTCATTGAGTCCAAGTTGCATTAAACAAGGTTTCTATTTTGTTCAAGCCGACCAACCTTTAGTTACCCGAATGGGCGTCGAAAAAAATTTAAAGTGGTCTGAGTAGGGATCGAACCCACGTTCTCATGTTCAAGAGCCGCAAACACTAACCATTGCACCACGAACGGCCACAGACTCCATTACATCTAGGAAAATGAACCGTTTGGTGCGGTTTAGACGCTGATGGCATCATCGGACCTTATTTCTTCAAAAATAAAGCCGGAGCTCGCGTTACCATCAATGGAGATCGTTACTGCACCATTTTCAATGATTTTTTGTTTGAAGATATGGATGACATTGATCCGGGCGAAATGTGGTTTCAACAGCATGGCGCTACGTGCCATACGACGACCGCTACCATCGATTTATTGAAATCAAAATTTAGCGATAAGTTGATTTCGAGAAATGGAACTGTAAGTTGGCCGCCTCCTGTAGGGCTACGTGAAGTCACTAGTTTATGCTGATAAACTACTAACAATTGACGCCTTGGAGGCCACAATTGTTCGTGTTATTCGTGATATGAAGGCCACAAATGCTCGAAAAGGGAACCAAATGCTCGAAAAGGGAACCCAACATTTGACGTCCAGAATGCTCTTCATCATGGAAAACCGCGGTGGCCATTTCCCCGAAATCATTTTCAAATGTTAATTTCATGTATTGATCTTTCGCATACATTTTTTTTTTGATTCAAATTTATTTAATTGCCTATTATTCCATCAAAAATCAACCATTTTTCAATTAGAAAATTGTTCTTTACCTTGTATGCTTGTGGTATGAACTTCTCATACAATAACTAAAAACTAACAAAATCGGTCATAAAATTCAAATTAAAAAAAAATATGTTTTGTGTTATTTTTACAATTTTAATTTCTATCTCACTTAAAAAGCACCCTTTATAAAGCATATAAAGTAGCGTGGTAGTAGTAGTCCTTGTCGAATATTTCTCGACTTGTCGAATTAACTCGATTTTTCTTTAAGGCCTTCTGCGTAAAAAGCTTTAAAATATTTCAATTTAATCTATATATCGATATCCCATATATTCGAGGTAGCTTGAGGCAGGGGGATTCTATGCCACAGCTGATCAACCTTAGACTTGGCGAAACATGCAGAATAAAGTATGAAAGAGAAACAGCGATAGATGACTGGAAGTATGTAGGGTTGCTTAATACGTTTTTCACACAGTTGCCTTTTGCATTGAACCAAAAGTACAAATCTCATCAACTGTGAGTATTTTTGTCAAAAACGATGTACAAATAGACAGTCCAAATTTCTCTTCACTCAAATGCCAACAAACAAAACGAGTGAAACCCTAGCACTTCTCTGCCCTCTCTCTTACTCTCTTCATTGAATATTTGAATACACAAGCAGGTTTTTGATAGTGTTATTGTATATAACTATACAAATTCCAACCGTGTTGAAATAAAATTACATAAACTATGCAGAAAGTATGAAATAATCAGGATATGACACGAGAGAGAAATGCGTTTGAGTGAATATCTGGCGCCTTTTGGTTCTCTTTTACCAGGGTTGCCAAATTGCGCACATTTTCTGGTTGTCTAATTCTTGATCGTCTATGTTTCTGTGATAACTAAATCGAGGAAAAAGGCGATAACAAGTGAAATAAAGCAAAATGTAATGAAGTGTTAGAGTAAAATTATTTATAGAGATTGCAATTAAAACACAAATTTATTAAAATAAAGAATTTTCTCATTCTGCATGGGTTGCCAAGTCTGTATACATTTTTCTACAACTTTTCCAGTGATATTTCTTGGTTTCCGGTCCAAGAAAAACAGCTGTTGCAGACTCTATGTATTTTATTCTATGGCTTGAGGTGTTTTACAAATCATTTCGCGGCGCCTCGAATATCAGTCTCTTGTCTCGATTATTAGGGTGGGTCGAATTAGCAATTAGGGTGGGTCGATTTAGCAATCGATATTGTGCACGATTTTTCGATAGCTTTTGGCATGAGGAGCAAAAAGTTCCACTACGACAAATCAAAAAATCATTTTCGAGCCGCCCAAATTTAAATTTTTTGACCTTTTCTCAACTTTTATTTTGAAGGCTTTTTAGTAGGTAACACGGTGCGACAGTCCAAAATGCCTGGGAAGTGATAGTATTTCTCCTGTAGGTGCTGTCGGGTGAAACAAGAATCTGCTTGTGAAATTTCCCAAATACCCCCAAAATCTTGAAAACCGGTTAAAACCCCGGTTTGCGTACCTTTGCGTACTATAAGCCTGTAACTTAGTTGATTATCAACCGATTTTCATTTTCTCACCGGATGTAAAAAGAAGAAACTTAGGCCTGTCAAAAGATATATACGTTATTTAAGAAAATATGAGAATTCTGTGTGTATTTGTCCAGCAAACCGATATTTTATTTATTTTATTTTCAGCATTTTTCAATTTCTGCGACGATTTCGCACATTATTTTATAAAGAAACCATAATACTCTTGAATTTATTAAAAAGGAACGTTTCCAAGTGAGTAAAACGCAACTTTGTGTTTAAAAATCTGGTATTAATTGACTGAGTTATTGAAGTTTTTATTAAAACAAGAATGAATTATGCTTTGTTTTTATAAAATTTTACGGCGTAGCGAAATAACTCCCCATGAAATAACTCCCATGAAATAACTCCCAACGAAATAATTCCCACCAAAAATGAAATAACTTCCAATAACGAAAAAATGAAATAAGTCCCACAAAAAATGAAAAAACTCCCAATAGCAAAGTGAAATAAATCTCAAGACTTCTCCTACAACACTTGTTATATGGGCCTTGTACAAACGGTCATTTTTTTGGGAGTTATTTGGGATCTATACAAATAATTTTACTCTAACACTTACTTCATTACGTTTTAAATTTTGTTCACTGTATATCCCTTTTTTAAACGATTTAATTTACAAAATTTACTCCCAGTTGATTTGTCTTGTACTTTTGGCCTGACACGCGGCTGCAAAAGTATGAAAATCGTACCACGGAATCCAGTCACCAATCACCGTTTCTTCTTTGAAAACATTTTCTCTATAAGTTCTCCAAGTACTAACTTGGTCAGTTGTCTCATCGGTACCCCTTGCTTCTTTCAAAAACGAAAACATATTCTCATTGTCTTGTCTCGTGTAAACGCAAGGTTACTATTTGTTTAAAGACAGTTTTTCTCACTTTCTTCCTTAAGGCCCGGTATACAGTTTTTATGATACTTTCGTTGCTACGTGTATAAAAAATAACGAAAATTTCGTGAACAGAAAATTTCGCTCACTTTTTATTTGCTTGGTAGTCAGCTCTTTGCGAAAATTTCGTAGGCAAAATCAAGTGCAACATTTTTACGCCAAAGTTATTTCGTACGAAAACAATTGGGAATAAATTCACTTTAGGGCCCATGGCCCTATTTTTTTCGTTTTTGTTTACCTGATAGGGCATTAAACGCTGATAACAAAAAAAAAATTTTGGTGCAAGTCCATATTTTCCGAAATATAGGCCTCCAAAGCTTGAGTATATAGTCGCTCATATCTCAGGTTTTTCTTATACGATCTGGGTAAAATTGGTATCATTACAAAGCCCTTTTCAAACTCTATAACACTGTGTATAAATATATTTCTTTTTATTAACCCATTGGGGGCTGTTAAAAAAAAAAATTTTTTAACCCCACTTTGATAAAAATGTATTTTTTTTAAGAAAAATGCCCTAGTATACATATATTTTTACTAGATTCCGATAATAGACAAGTTTTCAGTCATTTGTTTAAGGTATAATACTCAATAATAACCCTTCAAAGACCGCAGATATTAAAGTCGAAAAAAGTTATTTAAGTCTTTTCTCTTATTTTTAAGATTTTTATTAAAAAATTCTTTTTAGAAATGTTTTTCGGGAACAACTCTATTTTAGGGGTAATTTATTTTTAAATTAAAAAATCAAAAAAATTTTCCCGGAAGCCCATATTTTCCGAGTTATGACCCTTCAAAGTTGAGATATGTAACATGCTCGGCTAGAGTACAATTTCCGTAAGGTCGAAATGAAAGTGAAAATAAATTTTTGAAAATCGTTAAATTTAATCAGGCAGGGGGGTTCAAATTCCCTCTGTACCTTAAGTCAATGTGTGGCAAAATCAGAAAAATCGCGCTATTTTGTTTTTTTTAATAATTTTTTAATTTCCTTAAATTTGTCTGGTCTTTGAAGGGTTAAAGGGAAGTATTATACTTAAAAAAAAGAATAAAGTCTGACCTATTATCGGGGTCTAGCAAAAAAATAAGTTCACTAAGGATTTTTTTGAAAATAGTAAATTTTAAAGGAAAAAAGTGGGGTTAAACCCCCTTTTTTAAATAGGAAGGAAATATAAGGAAATATATTTATAGATAGAGTTATAGAGTTTTCAGTGAGTGAAAACTGGAAAGCGCACAGCTCAGTGATTGTGAGAAGTTCTCCCCGGTCCCTTCATGGGATGTAATGGGAAACCATTTATTTATTTTTAGAGTTATAGAGTTTCAAAGGGGCTTTGTAATGATACACATTTTAAGCAGATCGTATAATAAATACCTGAGTTATGAGCGACTATATACTCAAGCTTCAAACGCCTATATCTCAAGAAGTTGGACCCGGCACCGAAAAAAAACTAACGTTTTGAACTCAGCGCAGAAGGTTTTGTCGCTGGTGAAATTTTGGTGTAGATCATAGCATGGGCCCTAAAGTGAATTTAAGCCAACAATTGTTTGAACTCTCTACAACAAAATTTTCCCTTTCGAGATAAGAGACAAATCTTTTTTAGAAACATTTCGCAAGAACTGAATAGGGGACTTTAGTACTAAAACGGCCATCTCTCATCGACCAACCCTGACGCAGACACCAATGAACAACACCGCAAATTACAGAACCAGGGAAGTTACGCACACACACACACGCAAAGTGGAGTACAAACACCAAAAACAATAACAAAATCTAGGAAAAATCAATAAACTCCCAAAAGAAATGCTGAAAATTATATAGATTAGTACAAATGCTAGACGTTTTCCACAAATATTCGCAATAAATTTATAATTTTCAAAGGGAAATTGCAAAAATTGTAAGGGAAAAATGTTTAACGATGTATGTGTTTTACACTTTGGGCTCATACACACACACACACACACACGCATACACATTCGCTAATGCAGGAAAAACTAGCGAGAAAAACACCACCCTTAAATTTTGCAAAGAAAAGTTTCACTGTATTAGAGTTACATTGGTGAGTTCAGTTCCTTTTTTTTTCTTCCCTTCATCGATGCGTAAGGACCAAGAAGAAGAGAAAAACTGGAAAGGAAATGAAAATTTTAAACAAAAGATGAACTGTCTGCTTACCGTTTTCACTAAAATGTTGCACGATATTAAAGGGAGTTGCTCACTTTTCTTTTGAAATTCTTATAATTTATAGAAATTTATTAAACTTTTACACTTTTTCTATGAAATTTAACACTTTTCTTTCAAATTATTTCATGATTATTTTCTTTTGCAATTCGTTTAAACTGCCACTAATCCTGGGGGGTGGCTAGTTTATCCGTAATTGCAAGTTAATATTTCCTGAACTTTTTCACTATTTCTTTCTCTATTCACCTTTTGCTCCTCAAAACTGCTGGAATTAAGCAGATTTATCAATTTGCACTTGACTATATGATTTTTTACACATTCATTCGATTCACCCACGTTTAACCGACCGGTTTCATGAATTTATTCACACAATTCTCACTAGACTTTACTTGACGCTCAAAGCGACGTGACCCTACTTTCACAATAAAGCAAACGTATCGCACGACGTCTAAACGATGACTGTTTGCTAGTTGCTCGCCCAGAGTTGAGCAGACCCACAATTTCCCTGTGGGTTGTTAATCTCATGTAGGTAGGGGAAGTGTTGGGATATTTGTGGGTATTATTTTATGGTTTATTTTGATTCTTGTGATTTAGCGCTGGGTTTGTTATGTTCTCATGTTAAACACGCGATGCGGTATTAATTTTGTTGTTTGCACCTGTTGCAAATTGTGTGTGTGTGTGTATTCGTGAGTGTGTGCCTGCTTCCTTACCTGATTCCAGCGTTTGAACACTTAATATTTTCTTGGTTATACACCACTCTGCAGGTGGTACATGTGCAGGCAACAATCTCGTTATGTGTAGAACTTCTCTTTTAGTTTAAATTCATGGTAAGAAAGAGGATTTTCGTAAACGAGAATTTGCATTTTAAAAACGATTTTATGTTTAGCTGAATTGTCATTTAAAAGTTTATTTAGACAGAGATTAAGATTTAAATAAAATGGAATAGCTGGTCAAACGGTGACCATCGGAGGGAGAATGGTCAGCGTGCCTGACTCTTGTACATAAGAACGCGGGTTCAATTTCCGCACTGAACATCTTTCATTTATCTCAGCGACGGTTATCACCCCGCGTTGTGATGGCGACACTATTGAGTATTTAGCAAGGCTGATCTAGTAGAGGTTAACGCATTAGAACAGCTGATTTGGCTTTCTTATGACTCTATCTGTCAAATTCAGTGTATTTTGTTATTGTACTTTTTTGTTTACTTTGTTTGGTCATATGTATTTGTTTTGAATTTGACATTTAGAATCATAAAACAAAAACACAAAACCCCTGTTGTTGGTGCCCACAACAACAACAAATCCTACTGCGTTAACCTCTACTTGGTATTTAGCCAAAAAACAATTCGGAATCTATGTAAAAGTATGGGTTCCTATCAGTGAGAGTAGCAATACAACGGGCACGCTGCACAGTAGGGTGCCCCATCAATAAACATTTTTTTTGCTCAAGCTTTATTTGAAAGCTTATAGGGTAAAATATTGTTACGAATTTCCTTATTCGTCCTTTTTGCGTTGTTTTATTCCCAATAATAAAACAAGGTTCGTTTTAAATTACGATAATTACAACGGTTTAACTTCCTTTTATTTTACTTATATAGTACAACAGTTTACCTTATTTAAAACAAAAATAAATGGTTTCCCATTACATCCCATGAAGGGACAGGGGAGAACTTCTCACAATCACTGAGCTGTGCGCTTTCCAGTTTTCACTCACTGATTGGGACCTACAGTTTTACACCGATTCCGAACGGTATTTTGAGAAGCTTTTTCATGGCTATATACTCGATAGTGTCGCCGTCACTATGCGAGGTGACCGCCGCCGAAAGAAATTTTAAGGTGGTCAGAGCAGGGTTCGAACCCAGGATCTCATGTACAAGAGCCGCGCACACTAACCATTGCACCACTTTAATAAATCTTATATTTTACTATCAATTCGCGTTGCTCACTTTACGGGGTTTAATCCCCAGCTGAACTCTCCATTCCAAAGACCTCCGCTATTTATACCAACTCACCATACTCAAATGAAGTTATATCTAGCGAATTCAAGAACCTTCTAGACATTGTTGTTGTTGCTTATCTTTGTAGAACAATGTCGAATGGCGGAGAATTGTCTTTACTGAGGTGAATTCATGCTACTGGTTTCGCGAGCTGGTACGTTGTTACAATGCATACTTTCAGGCGCAGCACTAACCGCCTGTTATTTACATACTGTTAGTAGAGTCATTAACAGCAAGCAAAAGCTTTACTTATTCGTAACAATATTTTTGAGAGTTTTTTCAGATTTTTCGGAAGTGGTTTAGGGGTCGCGCAAGTCGCATTTCTCTCAAAAATCGGGTATCCGAACGTTTTTTGAATTTTACTTAAAACTCGATCAATGAAAACGATTTTCTTAGTCTGTAAGTCAACACTTTTAAAGCAAAACGTCCAAACTTTTGTTTTATATGTATAAACCACCAGTTTTGGCGATGATTTTCCTCAAAAAGGTACCATGTATTAAATTTTTTTCGTAAATTTCGGGTAAATGTTGTAAATAACGCTATATGTATATCTTTTAAAATTCCTACGAACATTTTAAAAACTAATGATGCACTTTAAAAGACGTATAAATTCCAAGCAATTGTGTAAATTGTGTTTTTGAAATTGCGGTTACTGTTCCAGAGTTATACCATTTTAATGCCTTTTACCCATTGTATGAAACTAATAATATTATAAGCTGTTTGATATTTGCTTTAAATTTCTATGAAAATTTATAATCATAATGATGCACTTTAAAAGGTGGGAAAATTCCCAGCAATTTTGATTGATTGCTTGCAAACATATATACATATTGTTACGAATTTCCTTATTCGTCCTTTTTGCGTTGTTTTATTCCCAATAATAAAACAAGGTTCGTTTTAAATTACGATAATTACAACGGTATCACTTCCTTTTATTTTACTTATACAGTACAACAGTTTACTTTATTTATGACACTTTAACAAGTCTTGTATTTTACTATCAATTCGCGTTGCTTACTTTACGGGGTTTAATCACAAACTGAACTCTCCATTCCAAAGACCTCCGCTATTTATACCAACTCACCATACACAAATGAAGGTACATATATCTAGCGAATTCAAGAACCTTCTAGAAACTATATGTTGTTGTTGTTGTTTATCTTTGTAGAACAATCTCGAAGGGCGGAGAGTTATCTTTACTGAGGTGAATTCATGCTACTGGTTTAGCGAGCTGGTACGTTGTTACAATGCATACTTTCAGGCGCAGCACTAACCGCCTGTTGTTTACATACTGTTAGTAGAGTCATTAACAGTAACCAAAAGCTTTTACTTATTCGTAACACTGCCCCCCACTTAAGCCTGTTCGTCCCGAGCAGGCTCAACCCTCCGTTTTCCATACAGAGCTAGTCTTTCCAAATGCACGACTTTCATTTTAGCTCTTGGACTTTGGCTTTTCTGGATTCTATAAACCACGTCGTTTATTCGTTTTACAACCTTGTAAGGGCCTTCCCAGTGAGTCTGAAGTTCTGGAGATAAACCCTTCTTGCGCTGTGGGTTGAACAGTAAAACTAGCTGGCCTTCATGGAATCCTTCGGAATTTGCCGCTTGGTCGTACCTGGCTTTCATCTTATTTCTGACCAACTTCATTCTGCTGCGAACAAACTCGTGAAGTTCGCTAAGCTCCCCTGGGATACCATCATTCTCCCCACTGTCGGATGTTAGGCAGTTGCCAAACTCCAAATTTCTAGGGAGCTTTAACTCTGTCCCAAAGACGGCACTAGCTGGTGTTCGGGCAGTGGTATCCTGGGTGGCCGACCGGTATGCTAGAAGGAATTTTGGTATGCGTTCGTCCCAGAATTTTCTATCCTTACTGACGATCTTGCTCAAATATTCTTCAAGAGCATGATTAAATTTCTCTACCGTACCGTCAGTCCGAGGACGCACTGATGTCGTTCTTATACCACGAATTCCACTCCTCTCGCATATTTCTTTCAAGATCGCAGATTCAAAATTTCTACCCTGCTCCGAATGCAGTTCTAAAGGGACACCAAAACGACTTATCCAGTTGTTCACCATAGCTTTGCTTATTGTTTTCGCTTCTTTATTTGGAATAGCGTACACCTCGGGCCATTTACTGAAGTAGTCCATAACGACTAGGGCATATTGGTTCCCAGAGCTACTCGTTGGATATGGACCAGCCACACTCATGGATATTCGCTCGAAGGGAGCACTTGGGCTCTCCTGACGTCTCTGTTCGCAACTCCTCCGCGTTGGTCCTTTAGTTGTCATGCACTGGGTGCAGCCTGCAATCCACTCGGATACAACTTTTTGACGACCAACCCAATAGAAACGTTCCCTTAGTTTCTCCATAGTTTTGCCTTTTCCGAGGTGCCTACCACTCGGACCATTATGAGATTCTGCAATTATCTCTTTCACTTTCAAGGCAGGTACCACAATTAGATTTTTCTCCGTTTTACCATCTTCACTTTCCCATACACGGTATAGACAGCCATCTAGTAATCTCAGGCTATTCCACTGGGCCCAATATGATTTTAAAACGGGGCTTTCTGAAGCGATTTCATTCCGCGTTAATTGTCTATCCTCTTCCTTTGCCAAAATAATTTTTGCCAATACAGGATCACTTCTCTGTGCCGTGAACCACTCGTCGTCGGATTCAATTCTCAGGGATCGGACGTCAATAATTTGCTCTTTGATCTCAGCCTTAAAATCCAGTTTAGGCTCGATTACATGTGGACGGTCATTTACTCGTCCGGTATCGGCCGCTATCGCCGGAGATCTTGACCGTTTTCTCAGGTCTCTACAGTCACGCCCTATATGGCCACGTTCGCCATGACTGTCATCTTTCAATTTTGTTGCTTGCCATAGCGCTTTCGTGAGAATCCGAATCACTTCCTTCAGTTCGCTAACGGCGCCTTTCAAATCTTTTGATTTGCCTTCCGTTTCTACCCTTCGCACATGATATGTCTGTTGACTGGCAACAACCCTCGCCGTCTCATTCGCCAAAGCGAATGAAACTGTTTCCACAAATGTAGCTTTTTGTGAGGCATACACCGAATATCTAACGTCAGGATCGTTAATGCCCCTAACAAATGCCTCTATCTTAAATTGCTCTAGGAAAGTTTGGGGTTCTCCAGGATATGCCATCAACACCAAACGTTCCACCTCGGTTGCGAAGTCCTGAAGCGTTTCATTATGCTTTTGCACTCGGCCTCTCAATTCCATGCGATATAAATCCTTCTTGTGATCGCCACCATACTTGCGTTGTAACGCAGCCAGTATATCCTCGTAGTTGTTTCTGGCACTGACGGGAATCCTCTGAAGGACTTCTGCTGCGTTGCCTTTCAGTGCTAAAATTAGCTCAACGGCTTTGTCGTTGCTGTTCCACAAGTTCTTAATTGCGACCATTTCGAATTGGAATTTAAAAACATCGAAAGGTGTAGAGCCATCGAAACTGGGAGCTTTCAATCTACTAGAGCCTTCAGAAATTACCCGCACCGGACCCTCTTGCAACTGAAGTTCATTCATTTTCCTTTGCAATTCGCTTACATCGTTTTTTAGTTCCCGTTCGACTTCCTCGAACTTATGTTCGACTTCTTCAATCTTCTGCCCCATTTCCTCGATTTTTTCTTCAACCTTTTCGAATTTATCGTTCACTTGAATCTCCATATTGCTCACAACTTCGGAGATTTCTTGCAGTTTCTCATTTGTGGCATTTGATGTTTCTTGAATAATTCTAGAATTCTCGCTTAATTTATCGTCCATAATTCTAGAATTCTCGTCCAATTTCTCGTTCATTATTCTAGAATTATCGTCCAATTTGGCCATCATGGCAGCAAACATTGTAGAAACATCTACATTACCAGTTGCTTCTTTTGCACAAACCTCCATTTCGTCTTTGCACTCGAACTGATATGTGTCAATGTTGATGTTTCGGCGTTTAAATTCTTCTATTAATCGCCTCTGCAGCTTTACTTTATTACCAGCTGTCGGTTGATCCAATTTGCTCAACTCCTTTTTTAGCTGTTCAACTTTGAGTTCTTCAAACTTCATCGTTGTCCTTAATTCGTAATTTCACTTCTGACACCAATGTTACGAATTTCCTTATTCGTCCTTTTTGCGTTGTTTTATTCCCAATAATAAAACAAGGTTCGTTTTAAATTACGATAATTACAACGGTATCACTTCCTTTTATTTTACTTATACAGTACAACAGTTTACTTTATTTATGACACTTTAACAAGTCTTGTATTTTACTATCAATTCGCGTTGCTTACTTTACGGGGTTTAATCACAAACTGAACTCTCCATTCCAAAGACCTCCGCTATTTATACCAACTCACCATACACAAATGAAGGTACATATATCTAGCGAATTCAAGAACCTTCTAGAAACTATATGTTGTTGTTGTTGTTTATCTTTGTAGAACAATCTCGAAGGGCGGAGAGTTATCTTTACTGAGGTGAATTCATGCTACTGGTTTAGCGAGCTGGTACGTTGTTACAATGCATACTTTCAGGCGCAGCACTAACCGCCTGTTGTTTACATACTGTTAGTAGAGTCATTAACAGTAACCAAAAGCTTTTACTTATTCGTAACAATATATATTTTTTCATGAATACAATGTTTAAATCAAACTGGCAAACAGTTTATAGTATTATTAGTTTCATCCAATGGGTAGAGTTTTAAAGTGGCATAACTCTGGAACAGTAACTGCAAATTCAACATTTTTTTCTACAAAATTGCTTGGCATTTATCCGTCTATTAAAGTTCATCATTAGTATTTTAAATTTTCATAGAATTTTAAAGCAAATCCGATGCAAAATTGGCAAACAGTTTATAATATTTTTATCTCCATACAATTGGTAAAAGGCTTTAAAATGTTATAACTCTGGAACAGTAACAGCAAATTAAAAATTGTTTCCAATAAAATTTCTTGGAATTTATCCGTCTTTTAGAATGCATCGTTAGTTTTTTAAATTTGCATAGAAAATTTAAAAGTTATAAAGCTTTACTAACAAAATTTACGATAAAATTTAATTCGTGGTACTTCATTGAGGAAAATCATTGCCAAAACTGGTGGTTTGTGCATATACAATAAAAGTTTGAACGTTTTGCTTTAAAAATGTTGACTTACAAACTAAGAAAATTAAAAAACGTCCGCAATATCCGATTTTTGGGGGAAATTCGACTTGTGCGACCTCTAAACCTCTTCTGAAAAATATGAAAAAAATCTCAAAAATACTTTACCCAATAAGCTTTCCAATCAAGCTTGAGCAACCATGAAAATCGAAAAAGAAATTTTTTTTGGGACACCCTACGGCACAGGAACTACAAATTAAATCTGTAACTTTTAAACGGAAAAAGTTATCGTGATGAAATTTCACATTCTTATAGTAGAGGTATTTTGCAAGATTTTGGATCGGTAATGAGTACATGGGCTACCGGGTAAACTTCTAAAATTGGTCACCTCGGCCTCGTCAAATTTTTAATTGACTGACTGAACAGATTGCTAACATATTTTGCGTGGCGATGGTGCTTGTGAATACCTACAAAAAATGCGATTACATGTTCGGATTATCTCAAATAGTTTAAGAGATATTTGAGTTTTAAGGGAAAATATCATATATTTTTGCCAAGGTTGGTTTCGAATTTTTAACGGTGCGATATCATTATTACCACGATTTTCAAATTATATATGTATATCGTTGGATTGGAAATAAAACTCTAAATAAGTTAAATGGGACAATGTTATCGACATGTTGGTAAAATATAATTAGTTATTATTTCAAATGTTGCGTAAACTATGATGTATAATACCACCTGGGGTAATTGGATCAATGAAGCCAAAAAAGAATAAACTTAAAAATTATCCACATGTAAAATAATACCCATTAGACCGGGTCAGCCGCCATACAAAAAAAATGTTCCCAAAGTCGAGGGCAAATATTAAAGATCACCTCGAGACAATTTAAAAAAAAAAATGTTCTTTCCGAGTCCGTGAAAAACAGACAAGAATAGCAAGCTATTTACTTCATAGAGTAATATACATAGAGTCTGCAACACCTATTTTTCTTGGACCGGAAACCAAGAAAATTCACTGGAAAACTTGGAGCAAAAGTTATACAGACTTGGCAACCCATGCAGAATGACTCTAACACTTCATTACATTTTGCTTTATTTTCCTTGTTATCTCTTTTTCTTCGATTTAATTATCACAAAAATACTCACTGTTGATGAGTTTTGTACTTTTGGTTCAATGCACAAAAGCAAATGCAAAAGCAAATGTGTGAAAAACGCACAAAAAGGATGTACAGGTAGAGAAGAAAAAACCCCGCAATTTGGCAACCCTAGTAGAAGAGAACCAAAAAAGTCGACCCGATTCACTCAAACGCATTTCTTTCCCGCGTCATATCTTGATTACTTCATACTTTTTACATACTTTATGAAATTTTATTTAAATATGGTTGTAATTTCTATAGTAAATACATCTTCTCATACGTAACTTGTTTGTTTTCGAATAAAACTGTAGACTTCCAAAGCAAAATCTTCTTGGTTTTTAAAGGGCTTTAATCCTATAAAAAAATATTTTTAAATTTTAGGGGTAGAAACTGCATTAAATGAGGCCTTCATTAGAAAATGGTGTTGTACGTCAGCGAGATCTATAGGACATACGTAGTACTCATCGAGATCTATACAACGATGTCTTGTATGTAACAATCGAGCCACAAATAAAAAAAACTACGATAAAAACATGATTTTGACTGTTTTACAAGGGCATGGAAAGGATTTGTTTTTTTTGTATTTAAATTGTCTCGAGGTGATCTTTAATATTTGCCCTCGACTTTGGGAAATTAATTGCGTTACCCGGTTAAATACCCATTATTGGCCTGTTGCCGTCGGTGGTGCAATGGTTAGTGTGCGCGGCTCTTGTACATGAGATCCTGGGTTCGAACCCTGCTCTGACCACCTTCAAAAAAAACATAAAGAAAAAATTCTTTCGGCGGCGGTCACCTCGCATAGTGACGGCGACACTATCGAGTATATAGCCATGAAAAAGCTTCTCAAAATACCGTTCGGAATCGGTGTAAAACTGTAGGTTCCAATCAGTGAGTGAAAACTGAAAAGCGCACAGCTCAGTGATTGTGAGAAGCTCTCCCGGTCCCTTCATGGAATGTAATGGGAAACCATTTATTTATTTTTTATTGTATTGGCCTGTGCAGTTCTCAATTTGTACAGAAATATAAATTCGGAATTCTTCAAAATACTTGGTTTACGTTAGGGTTGATTTGAAAACTAAACATCGCAAACAATGCAGGTGGGCCAGGACTACTTTCTCGTATCAAAGACAAAGTGTGTTGAAATATAAGGAAATCATTGCACATCAATATATAAATTCCATGTATTAGTACCTCTAGCTTTGAAATGTTTCTTTTAAAATTAGTATTTTATTGGTCTAAAAGCCAAATTCTTCAACAGATTTGAATAAATGGTCCAATGGTAATGGTATTTGGTCCAAAAATTGTGCAGATCGGTATTGAATTTGATATAGCCCTCATATGAATAGTCGACACGAAATTTTTTAGAAAATCGAATAAATCTTCTAGTCCTGAAATGGAGTTATGAAAATTTAAATTACTATTGAAAGTATTGTCACAGGGTGTCATTTTCCTATAATAAATAAAATCACGCTTTAATAGAAATTTTGTATTTTTAATTGAAACATAACCAGTTTTGCAAATTTATTTTTAACATACGAGAGACACTTATGGAGTTGTATGAAACATGTAAATGGTAAATCTAAATAAATCACTTTAGAAAAATATTATTCTCTTGATTCTTCTTAATCACACATTAAATTTTCTTCGGTATCGGTTGCTTCTTCTAATACGGCGTCATCTTGGTCTTCTTGGAGAAATCAATATTATTTTAGACTATCGACAGTAGCCCAATCCTCTACAAAACGTTTCACGAGTAGGCTCCTCAAATCACTAAAATTTCGCTTTAAATTTTGTTTTACATGAAAGCCTACCAGTGTTGCCAGAAGCCGTCAAAAAAATTATGCCAAATGACCAAAAAAATTGTGCAAAAGCGAAATAAATTATGCTAAAAACACCAAAAAAAATTATGCAAAATGGAAAAAAATTATGTTAAATGTAAAAGAAACAATTTTTTTATATATTTGTGTTTGTGTATAGTATTATTTAGTACCTACTACATGTATATAATACAGTTTTAAGCGTTTTTAAGCATGATTTTTTTTATTGGCAAATTCATATAATTTTTAAAAACACAGAAAAAATATTTTAAAATCAAAGATGTGTATTTTTGATTCAAAAACTTCCATGAAACCCTTAACACTTGTTAGAAGTAAGTACTGAAATTTTTATCTGGGAGACTCTGTTCAATTGGTTTGGCTTGAGGTCATACAATGAAAATACCAGCGGGTTCGACTCATAACTGTTTGAGAAACAATACAAAAAAACCTACGGGTTGTGCTTTTCATATTAAATAGCGGAAGAAAAATATACTGTATGATAACGATTTTCCAAACGTTGTATATTTTCTGTATATTCACGATTTTGACATTAATGCAAAACTATATTCCATTTCTTACATGTTTTTTATGCAGTGGTACCTTAAGCTACAGTCTTCTTTGATTACACAGTACAACACATAAAATGTACATTCCGTTTTAACTTCAGTTTCTGAAAGTATTTATCGAATTTAACAAAATGGCATTTGGGGATTTCCTGGAGTAGCTCGAATTCAAATGCCATCAGCACAATTGCAGGTAGAGACTAGGAGAAAAGAAATATAACACAAACTGGTTTGAATAAACCGCATCTAGTGCTTCAGAATCAAAAAATGGTAAATTTTTTGAGATATTTCTCACACATAATTTATCATAAGTCGGAAATGACTTCTTCGATTTTGTTAAACCGAAATTGAGAAAATTTAAGTTTAACTATCTTCAACTGATGCCTATAACACCACATTCTAAATTGATTAATAGTTTCGGAGTTATCAAATAAATTGTGACAAACAAAATTTTTTTTTCCATTAAAATATCTATTTTACTTTCTTTAAATATAAGTAATCATGAACAATCGAAAAGTGGAAACAGTATTTAAATTTTATTACTTTATCATAAAGTTACATATCTTATGAATGTAAAAATAATATAAAAAATAATAAATATATTTGTATATAAAGTTTTCCACGATCTTCAATTGAAATTATTCTTATTCTTTGAACGAGCTTAAGATCTTTTATTTATTTATCTTTCTTTCGTCTCCACATTGGGCGACTTCTTCCGGGAACAAATATTATGTTTTAATAATTAACAATTCAAAAACATTTCAAAAAACTCAATATCACAAATTTTTCCTATCAAAAAAGAGCGGGAAATAAAAAATTTTCTTTGTCAATATGAAAAAATATCTCATAAAACATGTAAGTAAAACTACACTTAAAGACAAAAATTAATTAACAAAATTATAAAATATTAACTTAAATACTGAAAATATCTATCCTATTTAACATTAATGTAATTATCCTAATTCCTATTAACTAAATGTCTGTAATTCTGAGCTATATTCGCTGTCTGTTTTATAGTTAATCCTTTGTGTTAATGGAACCTTCATGATTTGTAATGTATATCTGCGTTTGTAATTATTTTCTGTGTTCAAAATTGATGTATTTTCAAAATCAGGACAATGATTCAAATTTCTGCAGGGTAATGATAATGCGGTGTTTTTGTGTAGAAGTGGTTTTATTGTATTTCTGATCGGATTTGTGTCCTGCAATTCTAGTCTTTAGTCTATTTTTTGTTGTACCTACGTATACCATATTGCAATTTACATTATCCTTACCCTTACACGGTATCTTATAAACTAAATTGGACCTTTCAAATTTATCAATTCTATCCTTTGTTCTGCTGAATAATGAACCTAAAGTATTATATGTTCTGTGTGCCACTGAATATTTCTTGTCATCAAACATTTTAGATTTTTCTAATCTTTCAGATATAAGAGGTAACGGGTTTTTCAACAGAGACGCTACAAAAGTAAATCGATAGGGACAGCAAACGACGCCATATTTTTTCCGCTCTTTTGACATTTCTCTTCAGTAAGGTTTCCCATTTCATCATGGAAAGATATACGAGCCAACAATGAGTCGAAATTATTAAAATTTACTACCGAAATTTGGAGTCAGTGGCCTCAACTTTAAGAGCGCTACGTCCATTTTATGGTCGTCATAATCGTCCTACCAGATCAACAATTGAGCGTCTAGTGGAAAAATTTGAATCCACAGGCACAGTACAAAATGTTCCCGTGCCAGTGAGTGAGTTCAAGAAAGCCCAAATGTGTCTCTCACACGTCGTTCTCAAGCGTTGGGCATCTCTGTGACGTCGTTGTGGCGAATTTTGCGAATAGATCTTGGCCTACATCCTTAAGCCGCATTCACAATGCAAGCGACAATTTCGTTTCTCCTGCCAACTCGTTCTCACACACAGAATTCCACATAATGCCTTTTCGTTTTTTTTTTTACAAAAATGTAACTCCAATTTGTCTATTTCTACTCCAGCAACATATTTGTTCGAATAAATAATGTACTATTAAGCGGTAGATGGCGTTGTACTTCGAATTTCATTTTCAAACTTAAAAACATCAATGAAAATTGAACCCATTTGTGTTAAAAGACGCATTATGAAACGTTATTTTAACTGTAGAATTTTTTTGATACCAAATATGTTTAAATACATTAACATTTTTTAATATTCGAAATACAACCCTGGATGTGACATTTGTGACATTTGAATCATGATGCAACCAACTAATAGAGGTTGTGTTATAAGAACAACTTAAATGATTTGCTTTTCCTTCTGTTCATTATATGAAGAATCAAATTCAAATGTATTTGGTTTTTATAATTTCTGGCTTACTTTTATTCTTGACAAACATTTGTGTTAAATTTGACATGAAAACAAAATATATTTTATTGTTGCCTTGATATATTGGCCGTAATACTGGTATCACCTGTTAGAACAAACATCTCGATTCGAAGTAAACTGTTGCTTGCATTGTGAACGCCTTTTGAAAATGTTGCTTGCGTTGTGATTCCGGCTTTACAAGATCAAATTGACGCAAGAACTGAAGCCGATTGACCACCATTAGCGTCGTATGTTCGTGAATTGGGCTGAGCAACAACTTGAAAATGATTCGGATTTTCACCGGAAAATCATCTTCAGCGATGAGGCTCATTTCTGGCTGAATGGCTTCGTCAATAAGCTAAATATGCGTTATTGGTCAGACAGCAATCCACACGTAATCCATGAGTCATCATTGCATCCCGAAAAAATTACGGTTTGGTGCGGTTTATGGGCCGGCGGCGTCATTGGGCCGTACTTCTTCCGTGATGATCAAGACCGGCACATTACTGAGAATGCGAATAGCTACCGTTCAATGATAACTCAATATTTTTGGCCCCAATTGGATAATATGGACTTGGAGGACATGTGGTTCCAACAGGACGGCGCCACAAGCCACACAGCGAATGCCATAATCTTTTTTTTGGAAACCAAGTTTGGTGAACGTGCTACCTCATGATATGGCCCAGTCGATTGGCCGCCTCGGTCGTGCGATTTGACGCCGTTAGATTATTTCCTGTGGGGCTACGTCAAGTCTATGGTCTATGCCAACAAGCCAGCGACGATTGATGAACTTCGTGCGAATATCGAACGTGAAATTGCAGCAGTATCGGCCGATTTATGCTTGAAAACCGTCGAAAATTGGGTTCAGCGTCTGGACTTCTGCAAGCGTACCCGTGGTGGCCATGCAAAAGAAATCGAGTTCCATACATAATGGCATCGAACGTACTTTCACAGGAATAAAGAATTTCATTGGTATCTAAAACCGGTTTTGTTTTATTTAAAAAAAAGAGTTTTATAAGTTTTCGGTTGAGTAACCGATCTCGTATTCATGTTCTTCCGGTTCTTATGCTGTCTTATTAATTTACAGATAAGTTGCATTGGGTAACTATTGTCATTCAGAATATTTTCAATCCTTTCAATATTAATTCCGTGAAACTCTGTATCGCTAATATTCAAAACTCTCTCAATAAGGTGTCTAGCAGAATTGATTATGATGCTCTTTGGATGTTCAGAAAAATAATCAACAATCCCCCCAGATGCTGTGGGCTTCTGATACCAATCCATTTCCAGATTATCATCATCTCCTATCACCAATGTATCCTAATTAGAAATTTTAGAATTATATTCCTCCTCAATTGTAATTAATTACCAAATGAATTAAATGTTACCAAAATATTATCAACTGCACTTTCCGCAATAATGCAGAATAAATCATCAACATATTCCGTAATTATCCTTGGCTTCACATCCAATTCCCCAATACAAGAATCTAACAATTCCCCCATTACAATGTCAGCCACAATCGGATAAGCAGGACATCCCATTGGAAGTCCTTTTCGTTGCATGTACACCTTATCATCATACTTCTTCTTGTTCCCTGAAGAAGTCGCCCAATGTGGAGACGAAATATTGGAGATAAATAAGCAAAACAAATAAATGATCTTAAGCTCGTTCAACGAATAAGAATAAATATATTTGTTTGTAACAATTTTCATGATAACGTCGAAACTATTGATAAAGCTAAAAATGGGCGTAGGCATAAGTTGAAGATTGTGTAAACTTAAATTTGTTCAGATTTGTTTCAATTAAATTTGGACCAGTCACAAAATTTGAGAAATTTTCGATAATTTTGCACTAAATTCGAAGCACTAAATGCTTTATTTTAAAACAGTGTTTAATATTTCCTCCTCTGGTCACGACATACAATTATGCTGACGGCTGAAAAACAAAATTCCAATCGCTTAACTAAATGTAGCCGTAAGAATAATAGGTTTTTTTTTCTTTCAGCCAACATATTTACGATACGATAAAATCCGAATACCAGCTAATCCCGAAAAACGCCAAATTCCATTTTGATAGTTTTGATAAGTACTTTCAGAAACTGGAGTCAAAATTTGGTAAAAAACGTATCCTATACTTTTTTTAAAGTATAAACTGTAAGAAATTTAGAACAAACATTACCACTTCATACTTTTGTATTGTATTTCCATCCATATTAAATTGGAAGTGCCCACATGCACGCTTTACATTGTTTCCAAAAAAAATTGTCTACATAAAACCAAAAAAAAAGTCAAGCAAAACATTTTTTGGGAAAGTATCTACCATAGAGTAATGACGTATAGAGCTGCCATTGTTCTCATCTGACATTTCCTTTCACACTATTTGTGATGCGGTCGGTGCGATAAAGAGTAATTTGCCGTAAATTGACTTACACCAGGTGGAATTACAAAAATTGTTGACTTAAATTTTTCATGTCGTTTCAAAACTGTGAAATTTAAACGTATTTTGGACTTTGGTTGATATATGTATTTCATTGTTAGTATATATTTGTGGTGTATTTACACAAAAATTTTAACGTACAAATCGAAATGCCGTTACTGATTTATTGTTGGATGGTTTGAGCCATTGCCCCTATTTGGTATTATTAAAGCAATACTTTCCAACATCCAACCACCCATCTGCAACACACCAAATGTCATCAATTTACAGAGAGAGTTGGCGTCTCTATACGTCATTACTATATGGTATCTACACTGATTCACAATTTTCTTTTTTAAATTTGCGGTTTATATTTTGTTTTAATCACAGGCAATTACAAAACATGCAAAAACTTTATCTTCGCAAATTTAGAATAAATACATTTAATTTTGTCATATATACTTTAGTTAGATTATTAGTTTTTAATTTTTTGCAAAAGGATTGCCGACCTTTCGAAAAAATAAGAAGTATTTCTTAGTTGTCAAGTTCTGTTAAGGGTTCGGGATATATCGACCTCTAAGGCTGAAAACACAGGATCACACAAAACGTTTTCGACACATCAGGCTAAAAAATTTATTGAAATTATGTTTCGTTTCTATCCTTTGGTGTGTGTTGGCTTATAAGAAAGTAAAGGGTTTTCCCATAAGAACTTGACAACTTTTTTTTTAAATAAAACGCAAACCATTTGAGATATTTCCAAAACTTTATGAGCGACTTGAAATACAATCAAAACATTTATGAGTGGAACTCGACTTGGTCGACTCGTTGGACCCAATTTTCGATGACTCGGTCACACATTTCGACCGTAACGACCGCTATTTCGCGTTCAATATTGGCTCTGAGTTCTTCCAACGTCGTCCGTCGGCTTATTGGCATAGACCAATGATTTGACGTAGCCCCAAAGAAAAAGGTCCAGAGGCGTTAAATCGCATGAACGAGGCGACCAATTGACTGGTCCATTTCTTGAGATAACACGCTCACCAAACTTACAGCCTGTTTTTGTAACTATCTTCAAACAGCAGGCGTGCAATTGCTAGACAAGCAATCAGGTTTTCAATTGAGTTCATTGTTGCTTTTCGCTTGGGCATAAAAGCTCTTTTTCTTAGTTGTGTCCCTGTCAAAGAACAATATTACCTTCATGTTTTTATTGGCATTTCTTAAAGCTTTTTCATACAAATATAAGCTAAACGGGGGTAACCCTAGCCATCAGCTGTAAAATCAACAACAGCTGATTGTAGGTATTAAAAAATAAATAAACAAACGAAAATAAACACAATAGTTTGCTTTTTTACCAATTTAAAATGATTTCCTCCGTTGCTCTCGGTTTTTCTATTAAAACTACGGAAAATGATGATAGAGAAAGTCGCCTAAGCCGTAGGATTTTGCGTGATTGAAATGAAAACACATCAATATAACCCACACGAACAAATTTTTACGATTGTCTATTTTGACATTTAACATTGTACGTTGTTGACTTATGTGAACCTACATTTTGACGATAACTAAAAGCTTTTGTGTTTACGCTCAAAAAAAGTTTACAAAAACCAAAAATGAAATTCGTTTGGCTCTAGACGTGCGATGAGAGAAAAAACAAGTTACAAAAACAGGCCGTTAGTCTTCAATAAATCGATTGTATCGTCAGCTGTGTAGCTTGTGGCACCGTCCTGTTGAAACCACAAGACCATGTTTTCCAATTCGGTCCAAAAATAATCGGCAGTCATGGCGCGATAACGATAGTCATTCACAGTAACGTGGCGATGGTGATTTTCGGCGAAAAAGTATGGCCCAATGATGCCTCCGGCATGCAAACCGCACCAAACATTTATTTTTTGTGGATGAAGTGGTGATTCATGAAGCACATGTGGATTTTCACAAAACCAATACCGCATATTTTGCTTATTGACGAATCCATTGAGCCAAAAACGAGCTTCGTCACTGAAGATAATTTTGCGATGAAATTCATCATCTTGGCGCATCTTCTCCAGAGCCCAATCGGAGAACGTACGTCTAGTCAAATGGTCCATCGGCTTCAATTCTTGAGTCAGCTTGATCTTGTATGGGTGTAAACCAAGATCTTTACGCAAAATTCGCCATAAAGTGGTCTTGGCGATGCTCAGTACTTCAGAACGCCGCGGAATCGACTGATTTGGATCGTTTGCTACGGACGCCTGAACGGTAGCGATATTTTCATCACTTCGTCCACCACCCGTTGTCTCACTGGCACGGCAGCATCACACAATGAATATGTAGACTCAAATTTTTGCACTAAACTTGCTATTGCTTGTCTACTAGGGCGAGAATAACTCCGAATTTCGGTAGTACATTTTTATAATTTGCATACGTTGTTCGTTCGTGTACTTTACCATGATGAAAATGTTGAGTTTACTGAAAAAAAAAGGAAAGTAGGAGTTAGATGATCAGTGAAATAGTGCGTTCACAAATTAAATTCAAAGTTGTCAAGTACCTATTGGAAAACCCTATATATGTTTGTGTTATATGAATCAAAATGAAATCTCTAAATCTCTAACCATTCGATTCAGTTTAACCATTCGATGTTAGTAAATAGTAAAATATAAAATATATTGAAAAATTTGTAGATGCAAAATTGTGCAATATCTAAAAAATTATGCTAAAAATTTCACAAAAATATGAATTTTCAGAAAAATTTCGCGAAAATTATGCTATAAAGCATTTAGCATCAGGTTTCAAAAAAATTGTGCCGAAGCCAAAAAATTATGGTTAAAAAGCATTAATTATGCCAAACTGGCAACACTGACGCCTACTTTGATCAAAAGTTCAATGTGTTCATATGATTTAGTTCTTTATGATTTAACTTGCTTCCAAAAATTTAGGAACAACAAACTTAAAACTAGGAAATACTTTATGGAATAAAATATTAATTCCCTCGAACATTTATATAACCCGTATAAGTTGTGGTAAGATTGGCTGGTAAACCTCGTTCCGGAGGGTGTGACCAACAACAAACAAAAGTCGAATACTTGTACCATTGCTGCCATGAACTAAATGAGAATTGGAAAGGTAATATACAAGAATCTCAATAGTGAATATCAAAATTTGATGTGTTAAAAAAAATAAATGGTTTCCCATTACATCCCATGAAGGGACCGGGGAGAACTTCTCACAATCACTGAGCTGTGCGCTTTCCAGTTTTCACTCACTGATTGGGACCTACAGTTTTACACCGATTCCGAACGGTATTTTGAGAAGCTTTTTCTTGGCTATATACTCGATAGTGTCGCCGTCACTATGCGAGTTGACCGCCGCCGAAAGAAATTTTAGGTGGTCAGAGCAGGGTTCGAACCCAGGATCTCATGTACAAGAGCCGCGCACACTAACCATTGCACCACCGACTCCAGTTATGAAGAAAAATTCTTAAATTCTGAACATATTTTTCAAACCTCAACAAAATTCCAATAAAGACGACTGTAAAATTTTAACAAAAAAATTGGTACGTGAAAAATCTCATGACTCAATTACATTTTTCATTGATATACTGACAAATAACTCAAATATTGAAATGAAAATCGATAAATGGTACCAACAAAAAAATTCATAAGAAATACCCCAATATTTAACGAAGTAAATACGATGCGAACAACCACATAACTTCAGTTAGAGATAAGTTTGTACAGGCAGTCGGTGGCGTAACGTGCTAGACTCTGCCCGAAACGACGCTGTGTCACAAACATCGAAACGATCTTCCAGTGGATCTGACTTCGTATTCTACCGGCGACTGATTCATGTTTTTTTTAAATAAACTTTCTAAAAATACCTTGGATCGAAGACAAAACGAAAACTCAGATACAATTTAGTTTGTTAATATGTGAAATTCTTCATCGACTAAAAACGAAAACGTACAAATATTTTCGTAGATGTTTGAAATTTTGCATCGATTGAAAAATAATATTTTTCCAATAAACAACCTACAAATATGGTAGCTGATATGTGATTTTTTTTTTATCACAGGATTTTCAATTAATATTTTGTTTGAATTTTCGAATTTTTTAATTGAATTGAAAAATAATTTTTTTTCTGTGTACATGTACTTAAATTAAGTGCAATTATGAACTCAATTCAAATATTTGGAATAATTTTTAGACCGATACGACCGAAAATATTTCGTTTAATTTGTTACATTTTTTTGAGTCCATACAATTTTTGCGTGTACTACGATTAAAGAACATTTCCTCAGATTTAGGTCAATTTCCCAATTTTAAGTATAAATTTAGTTTTGAATTTGAATAAATTTCGTTTCAACCAACTGTGAATTCGGCCAATCGATCAAAAATCTAGTATTCAAAAAAGCAAAAAAGCTACAATTAAGGTAAATATCGGACCCAGCAACAAATTGCAGGAACCATGTACTACATGTTGGCAAGCATTGTTTTCGTGAATTGAAGATGTGCTGCTTTTTGTTTCTTTAGTGTCTGTCAGGTTTTTGTTTTCAGCAGTTTTAACAAGCAAAGTCACATTTGGGTCACAATTACATATTTGATATCCGTTGGTGGTGCAATGGTAGTGTGCGCGGCTCTTGTGCATGAGAACGTGGGTTTGATCCCTGCTCTGACTGACCACCTTAAATTTCTTTCGACAGCGGTCACCTCGCTTAGTGACGGCGACACTATCGAGTACTTAGCCATCAAAAATACCGTTCGGAACCGGTGTGAAAATGTAGGTCCCAATCAGTGAGTGTAAAACTAGAACGCGCACAGCTAGTTCATCCCTTCATGGCATGTAATGGGAAACCATTTATTTTTATTTGTATTTTATATCCTATTAATCATTGTGTCCCAAACATGTTATTTAGAATAGCAAACACAATTTGTTTGGACACAAATATACTATGTTTGCGACAAGCTACAAACACTTTATATTTGCCTCCAAACAACAGAAAAATACAAATTTTTTAGCGTGTATGTATTAAAACAACTGTCAAAAATATTACAAGTTTCATCAAGGATAATTTTTATTTATTCGGTTTTTTCCAATAGCATCATTCCAAACAACCGCTGATTAAGATCTTTGGCTTGATCTAAAATAGCAATATGGTTTGCCAGGAATCACGTGGATCCATTTTGTAAAAGTTCTTTGGAAAACTATATTAATAGAAATATAGAAGGTTCTTGAGATTTAATAATAAAATGTTACTTTCGTTTTCAGCCAAAGAAACATTTCATTATATCGATGAAACGAAATTTCGTAGAATCTTTGCAAGTCATCATACAATCAATTCCATAGGTTTTATGAAACCTTAAAACATGTTCCTTGTAAATATTTCAAAATCCTTCATTAATTTGCAGACAAAGACAAATTTCAATAAAACTATTTCAGAACATTAAATCTAAAAATATATGAAAGCCTTTATATACCACCACCCCTTATATGGGTGAGGGATGAGGGTATGTATCATTTCATACAGATAAATGTGTAATGCATAGTAAGGGGAGTATTAGAGTCTAAATATCTTTGAACCAACTTCGTTTCCTGTCTTCTTAAGATTATTAACCCATGTCCGTCTGCCTGTCTGGCCGACTGGTTTCCTGACTGCACGCTGAAAAAAATTGGCCTCTGTAACATATTCTTTCAAAAATATTCTGCAGGAACCATGTTATTGTTTGGAACACACTCCAAATATTCATATATTTGCAAAGTCCCAAACTCACTTATAAATATTTAAATGAAAATTTTAGCAGGTTTGCATACAAAGATGTATAGTTTTGCGTATTCATCCCAAACATTCATATACTTACGTCGAAGCATTCGTGTGTTTCCTCCCACAAGGAACGATTGAGAACAGACTGCATGTAACTAAAATGCAACAGATCAGTTATTGTAAGAAACGCTCAATTCATTTACACACACATTCAAATAATAAGGGTTTTCCCTATTTTCCTTTATATAAGTGTTGAACTTAGAAATTTTTTATGTCAGTTGATAGATAATATCCCATAAATACTTTGTAAATACGTAATCAAGTGTAAAAAATAGGCTGAGAAGTATGCGCGGCTCTTGTACATGAGTAGGTGGGTTCGATCCCAGCTCAAACCCCCTAACATATCTTTCGACGGCGGTCACCTCGCTTAGTGACGGCGACACTATCGTGTATTTAGCCATGAAAACGTTTCTCAAAATACCATTCGGAGCAGGTGTAAAACTGTAGGTCCCTATCAGTGAGTGTAAAACTAAATTCCTCTCCCCAATTCCTTCGTGGGATGTAATGGGAACCCATTTTTTTATTTTTTTTAGAACAGTCTCTCTTTGTCCCCCTTTTATTATTTTGCTCTCGACTGTGCATAGCGACAAAAAAAAGTAAACAGTTCTCCAAACACAGCTGTATTTGTATCACAAACAAAGCTGTATTTGGATCACAATTACATATATTATAACATATTAATCATTGTGTCCCTGAATAACAAACACAATGTCTTTGGACACATCATGCAAACACTGGCATTATTATAACGTTTTTATACCTGAATACTTATAAAATTCGATTCAATAACATCTGTAAACGAATTAATTTATTATTAAATTTAATTGGTATTCAGGTATAAAAAGGTTTTTCCTGATAATAAGGGTTTTCAAATTTATTATAAAATGTGAATAAAAATATAATAGTTTTATTGACGACTATCATGACATTAATTTCATAAATATATGTTTTCATAAAATCTATGAAACACTTTATAACAACAATGAAAATGTTCAATACGTTTATGAAAATGTTATTGTGCAATTTTAAATGAAAAGGATTCACTTCGATAATGTAATGTTACTCGCCGTGTTGAAAATCCTAATTTTCAAACACTCAGAAAACCGAGTTCTTAACGTTGGATACATTTTTGAAAATGTCGGATTTTTAAGGTGGAACTGGTTTGAAATCCCATAACTTCGAAATATACCAAAACATCGGGATATGAATTTGGTTATATCTTTTTTATTATTCATATTACGAGTATAATAATCAAATTTGTATGAAATTTACAATTTTAACACGACCTCTTAAATTTCGCATGGACTATTGTCGCATTAGTTCGAAGGTTTCCTACCAGATAACGGATCCAAATTTTCAATTTTAAATATCAACATTAGTTTCAATTCCAAAGTGAACTTCTCACAGCTATGTAGTGAAATATTCCATTTCTGTTCCGAATAAACCAAAGAGCGATTTTAAATTGCATCTGCGTTTCTAATTTAAATATGACGTCAACATTTAACTAAAGACTTTATAACTATTTCATCTGAGGAATGAATTTATATATAGATATGGCGTTAAATTTAAATATGAATTTCAAATTTAAATTTGCATGCCTGTGGTCCCGCACTGTTCACCTTTATTCACTTTCGGCGACGCTAATATTGCATAGAGAAGGCGTCATTATCCAGTTATTAAAGCTTTTCAAAACAAAAACATTCGCCACAAATTTCAATATGAATATGTTCCGAAACACAATACATTTATCAATTTTGCATTTTCTAAGATATTTAGCCAAAATTCAAAAACATTGAGGTATAATTTAATATACAGAATAGTGATACTCCCTCAAGTGGTCTACATAAGCATAAATCTACAATTGTTTGCTTTAAAATTGCTACAATTATTTAATTGGTTTTGGAACATTCCTACTTGTACCCAATCATATCTTTAAAGACATAAATATTAGGCTTAAGTCAAAATATTTTCGATCATGGCTTTTGATGCGAATGTAGGAATCGATATGGCGGAGTTGAGAACAGCAGCAATAAAATCATAATAATTCATATTTGCTTTGTGAGCATTTGAAAATTATGGTTGTCTTCAGCCTCTAGCATGGCTTCGGTTGTAAATGATCAGAAACATAAGTAATTAATACTGGGAAATTCAAAAGACTTAACACACAAACTCGTTGGCATACAAGCAACAAAGGACTTAAGACACAAACGTTGCACATTTTTCTTAGAAACCTAAAATTTTTACCTGGAATTTCTTTTTTTTTTTGAGATTTATTAAGAATTGGTAAATTTAAATTTTCACTACAAAAACATTTAACCTTCGAGTTTTAGAGGTGAAATTGATCCTTTAGGTAAATTGAAAAAGGAACGGAGGGACTTTATAGCAATTGAAACATATGTCAGCCTTCAACATTTTACCTGGCCAGTTTGGAAAAATAAAAACGACTGTTAATAGATGAATTTTCATAATTTTTTTTATTAAGAGTTTTATAGATACATATGTACAGTTATGTATACACATACATTTAAAACATCATATAATATCAGGATCTTAAAGACCAAATGGATGATATAGAAATTTAAATCTTAAATCTAACAAAGAGAAATATTTGGTATCATGACTTAAGACTAACAAACTTAAAAATCATGTGAGCGAGTAAAACAAGAAACTTGACTAAAACATTGTTATATTGTTAAGACAATCAAAAACTATTTCAAAAAAAGAATACCTGTTCAGGAGTGAGTGCTATTTGAACTAGTTGCAGTGTCATTACAGCATTTCCAATTCAAATTTGAAAAAAATCAATTTTAATTCAAGAACTCTATTTGAAATACAACAAAGATACCAATTGAAATTTTAAAAATCTAATGCATAAAATAGGCTAATAACTTTTAAATTTCATGTCACGAATTTTAAATTTCAATTGCCGTCTTTTAAATATCAATTAATGTATTTCAAATTTTAATTGATGTGTTTTAAATTTCAAGTCACGATTTTTAAATTTCAATTGATGTCTTCAATTCAATTGATGTCTTTTAAATTTCAATTGATGTATTTCAGACTTCAATTGATGTCTATAAAATTTCAATTGATGTCTTTTAAATTTCAATTGATGTGTTTCAAATTAAAATTTATGTGTTTTACATTTCAATTGATGTGTTTTAAATTTCAATTGATGTCTTTTAAATTTCAATTGATGTTTTTTTAAAATTCAATTGATGTTTTTACAATTTCAAATAATGTATTTCAAATTTCAATTCTTTTACATTTCAATTGATGTCTTTTAAATTTCAATTGATGAGTTTCAAATTAAAAATTTATGTGTTTTAAATTTCAATTTATGTGTTTTAAATTTCAATTGATGTCTTTTAAATTTCAATTGATGTTTTTTAAAATTCAATTGATGTCTTTTACATTCCAATTGATGACTTTTAAATTTCAATTGATGTATTTTAAATTTCAATTGGTCTTTTAAATTAATATTGATGTGTTTCAAATTTTAATTGATGTGTTTTAAATTTCAAGTGACGAATTTTAAAATTCAATTGATATCTTTTAGTTTCAATTGATGTCTTTTAGTTTCAATTGATGTCTTTTAAATTTCAATTGATGTGTTTTAAATATCAATTGATGTTTTAAATTTCAATTGATGTCTTTTAAATTTCTATTGATGTGTTTTAAATAACAATTGATATGTTTTAAATTTCAATTGATATCTTTTACAAGTGACGAATTTTAAACTTCAATTGATAACTTTTAAATTTCAAAATAGAATGTTTAAATTTCAATTGATGTCTTTTAAATTTCAATTGCTGTATTTTAAATTTCAATTGATATGTTTTAAATTTCAATTGATATCTTTTACAAGTGACGAATTTTAAACTTCAAATGATAACTTTTAAATTTCAAAATAGAATTTTTAAATTTCAATTGATGTATTTCAAATTTTAAATATAATTTTCAAATTTCAATTGATATTTTCCAAAATTAAAATGATGTTTTTTAAACATCAGGTAATTATATGTCAGACCATAATATCATAACTTCCTTTTTATGTCTCCCGCCTTCTCGTTTTATCTTGGATAACAAGTTTGTTCCTTTGTCTTGTCATCACCTTATTTTTCGACGAGTCTATGGATAATTTCTTAAAATTCTTCTCCGTTAGATGTGTCAATGCCAGCTCGTCCTCCTCGTCCTCCTTCTCCTCTTTTGATGTTGGAGAGTCTTTGCTCTTTCGCTTTCTTAAACTCGAAGACATAATAAAGTCCTCACTGTGACTGCTGCTACTGGCGTAGCGAGTTAATACTTGAAATTTGGCAAGTAGCTTATTTTTAGAATCTTTGTCTTTATCTTTAAGCTTCCCTGAAAGTTTCAATTTCGATAATGGTGCTTCCGCAAGTGGTTTGAAATCCACCTTGGTGTCACTGGAAAGTTTTATTATTTTCGGTTTTTGAAGATGAGGCCATTCAAATTCCGAGTCGGTATAAGAAGAGTAACTGGTGTCGGTGGGTGCTAAGGACAATTGGGGGCGTTGTATTGGATTGGTTGCTTTGTAGAAACGTGACAAGGCCAATGATTGTTCCGTAAAGGATCCTCCCGAGCTATTGCATGAATCCTCTGCCATGTGCCTTAACATTAAAGTTAATTTCATTTCATGTTGTCTTTGTAGACGAACCGTATTTCTCTCGCCCTCCAAACGTGTTTGCCTGATGGCATTTGACAGCGCTTGTTCCTTCCACTCCCAAGCATCCTTCTCCCGCTCCAACTGCATTAATTGCATTTCGAGTTTATGAGATGAATCTCTCAAATCGATAACTTTGATAAAGTATTTGTAGATCAAGGTGCGCATCTCCTCACTGGTTAAATTGTTGAGACGGGCCATTAGCATTTGTTCCCCCTTCTCGCGTTGTAACTTCTCACTGGTGTCTATGGACTTATTGCCACATATCAGTTCATTTTTAAATTCTATGGCCGCATCAATGGCTTCTATAGCCTCTTCGCATTCCAAGAGTTTACGCTCCTCCTTGTGGCTTAGCGTCTTCTCACGTTTAAGCTTACGATCCAAAGAGCATCTCTGGTCAATGAGATGATCTCTTGTCTTGCGTAAATTACGTATTTCATGCCTTAAACCCTCACGTTGTCTATGGTCTCCGTGCTGTTGTAGATTTTCCGACTTCTCCTTGAGAACTTGATCCAGATGGGCTATACGCGATTGCACTTCTTTCAAATTTGTCCTCTTCTCCTCGCGGAATTTGTCGCTTCCATGTACTTTAACCAAAGCCTTCGAGTTCTCTTTTTCACTTAAATATATCAATTCGCTTTTCAGGGTGTCCTTTAGTTTTCGTTCCTTCTTAACTTTCTTCTGCAAACCTTCTATTAGTTTCTTGGAGTCCAGCAGGGATTGCTGTAATTTCTTCACCTTATACGTTGCCTCTCCAGCGATGTCTTTAATCGATGTCACATCATTCAATCTTTGTTCGAGGCGTGTAATGTTTGCTTTTAAGCGTTCCAGCTCCGATTCATCCCTTCTCCCTTCAGTCAATCCCTTGTTAAGGGATTTTTTGTTTTTTTCATATTCAGCTTCCAATTTGGCGCGCTTCTTGTGGAACTTTTGCTTGGCTGTGGTGCTGCTTTCATTGTTCTTCATCAATTCGGCTATGATATTTTGTTTTATGCCCATTGTCTCTTCGATCTGCTTGATTTGCTTAAGTCTCCCCTCAATATCTGTATCCAATTTCCGCAATTTCCTTTGAATTCCTTCCAGGCGAGAATTGCTGGTTTTTTTTAAGGGTTTTAAGTTCAGAGAGACATTTAAAATGTCTTCGTTTTCAGAGGTTTCTTTAGACCTTTCCCCTGCCGATTGATCCATTAGCGCTACCCTGTTAAGCTTGGCCAGATCCGTACTTGATAATGTGGATCCTGGTATAATAGACTGACGACGACCATCTGCTTTTCTTACCCTGGCAGCCGAGAGACTTATCTCTTCTTCACTTTCTTCTTCCATCTTTTGTTTCTTCTTTGAGCTTGGTCTTTCTTCCAGCGATTCCATTACACCTTTTGGATGTGCTTCCATAAATTGTTGATATTTTTGTTGAATCATATCGTCTGTTTTGGCCTTAAAGTTTTGCATTAAATACTCTAAGTGCTCATCAATGTCAGATCGTTCCGACTCGTTATCCGTTTCTTGATCCGAATTTACCTGCAGCGCCGTATTGGCCTCACTGCTTAAGGAGTCCTCCTGCTCCTCCTCCTCGCCACCTACTGCACCCTCTAGTTCTTCAGCTTCTTGGATGACTGTGAGATTCTGTTTGGTATGTGAGCCTACAGAGGACTTAAGACATTCCTCATATTCTTGTTTTCTTAACAGCCAAGCATTGATTTGATGCTTCTCGTTCGCAGATATAGCATCGGAAGACATTAACCTGGAACATTAGAAAAGAAGGTTTAAAATAAGGGATTCTGACTTTAACAAAATTGTCCTATACTTACTTATTTAACAAATCTTCCGCATTGGAAACCAAATTGGACCATTGCTTAGCGGCAAATTGTAACATAAAGTTGTCATCGTCGTCTTCACTACGCGGAGACGCTTTAACCTCCGGCATTATAGCATCCAAGGGCACTGGCGTGTTATCATCGGAATAGGAGTTGATCACCACTGTGTTTCGGACAAGCTGTGCCTTAAAAGCAAACTGCATATTCCAAAGGGTCTCTTCAACATCGCGTTCAAATGACGATACACACACTATCACCAATGACTGGGCGCGTCCGCCAAAGGAATCCTTCAGCATAGCCGATAGGGCAGTTTTATTGTATGGTATATTACCATTCAGTTTAGCCAACAGATTTGGATCGGATAAAATGTTAACCAAATGTTCCAATGCTTGTAAACCCATATCTTTGGGCATACCTACAGGCTGCTCCATATTATTAAGCATAAGAATACGTTCAGTTGGCCCCAGATCGGTAAAACTGGCGGTAGACAAACGATGTTGTATCAAGCCTTCCCTGGAAATCCATCTTTGTTCCAAGGTTAGACTAAACAAGGAGTGGCCCATGCGTAAATTGGAATTGTACAGCAAATTATAGCCCACCTGAAGCCAATGAAAAACATCCGCCATACTCATACACTGGACGCTGCCCACTCCAAAAAGATCCTTGATTATATCACGGCACACTTCAACCCAGGTAATGTTTACCGTATACGTCCTCTCCGGATGATTGCCTATATGGGTGAAGATCTCTCGTACACAATGAGCCACTATGCCGTGTTCTGCATCACTTACACCCTCACCAAAACCTTTGCCATATAGCGAATAAGTTTTGCCACATCCTTTCTGGCCATATGTTACCACCGAGGCATCAAATCCATCCATAAATAATGTCATCAAAGGTAAGACAGTTTCACTGAAGACATAATTTTGGGAACAGTTTGCGGGTAAAGCATGTGTCACGGGGAATGTGTGGGGGCCAACTTGTACCAGGCCAGGTGGAACACCGGGGGGTGGTGTTATAGGGCTAATTATGGGTTGTACACAGCATTTGAAAGACTGATCATTAGCATCATGGTAGTGTTTTGGTTTCGCTCCGAGTGATTCATCATCTGTCTTAATAATTTTGGGATCATTTTTATATTCGGTTTCTGCATGATTCTGTTCTTGGTGAGGCTGTGGCTTTTGGGATACTGAGGGTTTCTCTTCTTGAGCAGGAGGTTGTTTTATGTGCTTCCGGTTTAAGCTTGGTGGACAGATACGCACTGCGACTTTTATAGATATTTCCATGGAGATGCTTATAAATTTAATGATCAGGTATGATGTATTTACCTAATTTTGTTTGTCTAAGATATGAAAGAGGAATAGAAAAGGATATTCAGAAGATTAACACAAAGCTTGGATACCTGTAACAACATATAATGGAATCGGGGAGAGCTCTTCAAAATCAGTGACGCTGATTGGGATATAAGTACACTTTAACCCCGGTACCGAACGGGTCTTTTTACGAGGTTTTCCATGGCTAATTACTAGATAATCGGCGTGTTTCTTATCACCTGCTAAACTAACGTGTCGACTATTTTGTATAGGAGTTAAGCAATTTTAAGCTATATTAAGCGGCTCCCCATACAAAAGGTTAGAGCGGGAATCGAATCTACATTCTTATGTACAAGTTGCAATTGCACTACCCACGGTCAAGATTTAGCCATAACTTTAATATTTAGTAAATTAACAGTATCACTTACCCCGATCTGGTTAGGTTATTCTTCCGATTACGAAATTAAGGGCAACTTATGGGCTCTTCTCTTTTGAGGGTTGTGTTATCCGTTAAAGACTTTTCCAATGGTCTTAAGGGGTTATATTTTACTCCCTTTGTCTATTGTCTTTATTAATCTTTATTTAATTTATCTTTTTTCCCCGAGGTTAGCTTGTGCCTTTAGTTCTGGATGGGATTTTTTCAGATTACTTTCCACTTTGAGTTTATGTTCCAGTAGCGTATAATTTTTGTTTTTTACTTTTTGTTAGGATTCATTTCACAGGACTAAGTTATACAGTTTAAGACATTACTTTTGGATTTTGATAAAATTACTGTCCAAAGATTAATTTTTACTCCAGTGTCGATTACATTTAAACAAGTTCTGTTTCTTGTAGCAGACACAAAACTGTTATCACCAGGATTCGGTTAGTTTCTTTAGGTAATATAATCCATTTTACAACAATTTCCAGGTGCGAGATTCTAATTTAAAATTACGATTTAAGATATTTTAATAGAAAACTATTAAGAATGTACACTAGGTTTGTGGCATTTCCTTAAAAAGTTATCCTCTTTCTTTTCAGTTAGTTTTTTTATTATTGACTTGTTTTAGCACAGTGTTCATTTAGAATCCTCGTTTATAACTTCAGGTAGTGAATTTGTCGTCGTCGCCACAACGACCGAAATTATACTAAAGGACTTGTTCAATCCTCCTTTGCAATTTCAAGCGATTTGTGATCAGGTAACAGTTCGGACTTTCTCTCTTATCTGTATCTCTCTCTCTCTCTATCCACCTATTATATTTCTGGCATAGTCTTACACTGTAATTTGCTGTCAAAATGTATATTTTTACAAGATATACGAATATCCTCGTGACAGTACTTACTCTCTCGCTTTTTATATCGTTCTCGCTCTCACGATTTCCCTTCTTTTCCTTCTCTCATAAACTGAGATCCACTGTACATAGATTCGGTTTTGCCAACCCTAAAAAATCACATGAAAACAGACTTTATTTGTCAACTCACTCATCGGTTTAATGATTGAAGGGAAGCGAACTTGTCTTTGAATATCAAGAGAAGAATTCTGTCGCTGATGTTTGACAAACACAACTGAAAATGTTACTGTAAATGTTCAAAATATATATGTATATATAGAGGATTTTGTTCGACGTTGCAGACAGAAGTTCGTTTCCTCATTGAAGAAGCGCAAAGAGAAACGTCAGATGAGATGGATAACGAATCTATGTATAAATTAATCTATGAAACAAGCACTCGGTCGCTTTAGTTGTCTATGGTGTAGTACGTAGCTGCTCCTGAATTTCAGGTTGAGAAATTTTCATATATCTCTAAACCCAAAAATAAATATGTACATTTGTGTATGTACCCAGTGTGTCATATGGATCCGTTACGAATTCGAGACGGATCCGTTTCTTCGTACATTTTGTCCGAAACGAACATCCGTTACGGACTCATAACGAATCCGGTTACGTATGAAATTCCTCTCGAAACCGCGATTCGTTTTTCCTACTTTTTCGGATCCGTCTAGAACTCGCAACGGACTTCATATTCGAATTCGTTTCGGGTTCGTTTATTGTAAATAAAATTGATTCGAGACGGATCGGCTTTTATTAATTTTTGGCGGATTCGAAACGGATTCGTTAAGATATTTAAAATTAACTAAAATATGTAATGAACTATATTTTCTACCTCTAATCCACTGAAGTTTTCACTTACATTATATTCAGCCCTGTCATGGCTTTCGTACGAAAACGCAATGAATTCGTAAATGTCATTTCGTAACGTTTTACTTTTGCTTCTATAACTTTCGTACGTTTTGGTAAAAACGAAAAAAAACTGAATACATTCTTTTCGAACGAACATCTGGCAGCTCCATGACAAAAGAATAGACAAAACAGAAACAAGGAAAACAAAATAAGGGAAAACGAAGAAATTTGTTAGAAACTAAATGAAAAAAGTAACTTTAGATGAATGTGAACAATTAAATTACTTAAGTGCTGTATTAAACATAGAAGGGAGTCTGCCAGGAGTTTCAATATCGTTAAAAAATTGAACCGGCGAAGTTTGAGACGCATCTAAGTCTGTGTTCACCCCGATGCAAGGCAACTACATACGTACGTGGCAACGCAGAAGTATGTCAAGTTTTTGCGTTTCGCGCATATTATTTAGTAGATCTTTAAAAAAATGTTTTATTAAAGAAAAAGTTTTGGAAAATTATATTTTTAAAAGTAAACTAGACAAACTACTTTAATCAATACAAATATAATATGCAGTGTTTTTTAGTGTTTTCTCTTTACATTTGTCAATTTCACTGCAGTTTTACCAACTGTTTTGAATACGCAATATTTTTGCGTTTCTGATTTCCTGTAGAAGGACAAAACGAAATTGATTTCACTTTCGAACGAAATTGCGCCCTGTGACATGGCTGATTATTAATTTTTAACAAATAAAACAACTCGTCGCCATCTAAATTTAAATCGTTTAGGGTAGTATTCTAAAAGTCCCGAAAGTGAACGTAAACGCAAAAGCCAACGCGAACGCCAAAGTCAAAAAATGGTAGTTTATATATCACTTCGCGTTTGCGTTTGTTTACGAAAGTTGTCACTGACATATACGGTTTATAGAGTTGCCAAACTAAAATAAACAATTATAGATCAGAAAAAGTTATCTTGAGTGAAATGCTCAGAATGAAAAGATTAAAAAATTTAGCTCTATTTCAGTAGATCAAAAGATTTTAAGATTGCTATTATTTATAATACTGCAAATACCAACAATATTCACATAAAATTTGTAAAAAGCTATCTTATTTTCGGGTTCAATGTCCAATAAATTTCCCCATCTATACTAAATTAGTTATCTTTCCAAAAACACGTGCCATTTGGTGGTATGTATTGACTGTAATGTATTGGTTCTTTTGTTTATTATTGTCAACATCAACTGATGTCTATAATTTTTAAATATAATTATAATAGTTTTGCAACGCATTATTTATATGAGCGTTCCATTTCAAATTTTAATATTGTAAATAAGAATTTCAGTGCGTAAACAGTATAATTTTGAATTACAGTACGAGCTCGATTTTCGAAACTACCGATTATTGCAATACCCCGATTTGCGCAACCGCTCTTTTTTTTACACACGAGTCTTTATAAGTGCAACACGTTCAAAAAAGCAGTCTCGATGAGCGCAACTTTTCAATGTATTCGCAGAAATTATATGATGTTTTATTTGCATGCTATGTTACGCCACTGTTCAATGTGAGTGAGCAAATGACTGTTATAGTACAGTTATTTTTTTGTTATGCTTTACCCATCATTCGTTGATTTTAGTATAGAAATATTAGCGTGGAGTGAAGACCATTGTGACCATGGGTGTTGTGAAAAAGATTGAAAAGCTAACAATCAAACAAAAATGTGAAATATTAAATAAGTTAAAAAAAGGAGAGTCTGTAAAAAGTCTTTGCTTATTTTATAATGTTAATAAGTCCACCATCAGTAGAATCCTGTTAATGATGAGGCCTTAGAAACAAACATCATTAATACGGACGATGTACTGAGAGCACTAGATTTAGCAATGGAATGGGCGTCTTTGAATGATATATCGCATGAAAAAAATTTTGTCATTCAAGAAATAAAAGAAGCGGCAGTAAAAAAAAAAGTTCAAAAATCTAGAGTTCAAACCAGAATGGAAAATTTTTTTCCCAAAATATAATTTACTTTTTTTAATAAATGAATTGAATATGAATGCTTAGAAAAGTATATTTTTTTAGTGACGTGGGGCATTTTACACAAAGTTAAATAACAATTTTCAATAGAGGTTCGGTAAGCGCAACAATCTCGGTAACTGCAACCGGCTTGGGCTGCTATCGGTTGAGAAAATCGAGCTCGTACTGTATTTAAAAAAAAAAAAGTTTAAGCTCTACCCGTCGAATGTATTTCAGCCAAAATTGGCAACTTCTTATAAGCAATGAAACGCAAAATACTTCCATCTGCCTATCCTAGTTCGACATTTTTCTTTCTTGTAATTTCTTCAGCTAACGCGAAGAACTGTGGCGTGTTCAATTTGACAGCTGAAGTGATCAAAAACGTTGCGCTGCGTTTTATAAACTACCCATTAAATAACGTAACTCAACGCAGGTAGTCACCGAACAGCTGTAACGTTTTATAAACTACCAAAACGACAAAAATAACGCTAAGTGACTGATTCACGACTTGTAGAATACCACCCTTAGTATCTTTTTTACAGTTTTTGTGTTTTATCAACAGAGATATGAATCTGCGACATTAAATATTTAACTGATTTGCTTTTTAAGTTTTTACGGATTCGAGACGGATCCGCCAAATATCAATTTCACTTATTCACTTTTCTATGCTTTTACGGACTCGTGAAGGGTTCGAGACGGATCCACCAAATATCAATTTCACTGATTCACTTTTCTATGCTTTTACGGACTCGTAACGGGTTCGAGACGGCTCCGCCAAATCTTTCACTGCTTCGCTTTTCGAAACGGGTTCGCTTTTATATGATTTTACGTACCCGTAATGAGTTCGAAACGGATCCGCATCCGTTTTTGTGCACATTGCGGAAAAAGTAGAATCTGTGAAATTGCAATTTGGTGGTCATCGTTACGAGTTCGTAAAAGCATAGAAAAGTTAATCAGTGAAATTGGGATTTAGCGGATCCGTTGCGAACCCATTACGAGTCCGTCAAATCATAGAAAACTGAATCAGTGAAATTGCGATATAGCGGATCCGTTGTGAACCCGTTACGAGTCCGTAAAAACAAACAAAGCGAATAAGGGAAATTGTGATTTGGCGGATCGGTTACGAGTCCGTAAAATCATTAAAAGCAAATTAGTGAACTTGCAATTTGGAAGATCCGTTTCGAACCCGTTACGAGTCCGTAAAAACATAGAAAGTGAATCAGTGTAATTGCGATTTGATGAATCCGTTTCGAATCCGCAAAATTTATAAAAGTGGATCGATCTCGAATCCATTTTATTTACAAAATCGAACCCGAATCGGTTTCGAATATGAAGTCAGTTGCAAGTTCGAGACGGATCCGACAAAGTACAAAAACGGTCCGCTTTTCCGAGAGGAATTACATATGCAAACGGATTCGTTATGTGTCGGTAACGGATGTCCATTTCGAATAAAATGTACAAAAATCGAGTCCGTCTCGAATTCGTTACGGATTCATATGGCACACTGGTATGTACATACCTATTTTGCAAAACGCTATTTATCACACATTTTTTCAGTTCACACACTGAAAGACAATCTTTATATCAAATCGATGAAAACTGCGCATCAATTGTTCTTCATTGAATTGATGAAATTTTGCAAAAGTTCTTCAATTTGAAGATTGAGCGTTTCTTCAACTTTATCAGCGTCATTGAATTGATGATCTGTTTTACATCAACCTTCATCATTTGAATTTGGAAATAATTAGTAGGTTCATTATATGGACGTAGTATTGAAAGAAAGAGGCTGAGAAAAAAGAAGAAAAGACTTAAAATAAATACATAATAGAAAATAGTGCAATGAACAGGAAACATCCACGCTATGGACACTTTTTATGTGGTATTTTACCCTGTTATCGTGTATTTTTGAGGATGAAAAATAATCAAAATAGTTTGGGCAACTCGTTACCAAACAATTTACATAAAATGGATGACCAATTTACACCAAATTGATGACAAACTTACATCAATTTGATGACAACCTTATATATAATAGATGAAAAATGTACAGCAAATTGGTGAACAATTCATATCAAAATGGTGAAAAATTTACTTCACCTTGATGACAAACTTACTTGAAACTGATGAAAAATTTACATCAAATTGATGTAGCATTATCGTTGAATCAACGTAAACTATTGATGAAAGATTGATGCAATGTTCTTCATCAATTCAATGAAATATGTCGTAGGTTGGAAAATGAGGAATTGTTTCATCAAATTGAGGGACCAATTCATAAATTTGATGAAGCTGCAGCTGAAGTGCAGAATACAATTAATATTTACAATAATTTTTTTTGCAAATGTCACAAATTCCTTGACCTAACAATTGTCAGGACATACATTTTTGGTTCAGTCATGGGAAGAAATTCTCCAATGCTTATTGTAAACGGTTTGCAATTCTTTTCAGCTGCGTACTACCAAACGGAAAGTCGCCTGAAAATAACCTGAAATTCACGTTGCTTTTTACATGGCGTTTATATGGCAACCTGAAATTCAGGCTCAGCTGCGTACTACGCTTTAGCCTGAACAACTCTTGTATTTGAAAATTCGATGTCTAACCTATTTTCCTTTTGGCGACAGTCACCTCGCATACTGGCTTCGACGGTAACAAATAATTAACGACAAAATATATTTTCAAACCATAACCGTTTCGAATCGGTATTAATTTGTAGGTACTGATAACTGAGTTTATAAATAGAATTCTTACAACTGATAGATTGTGAACTCTCCCCTATAAAGTACTTGCATGGAATGTAATGGGGAACTAAGTCTAAGTTTCGTCGGCGGCTTTTAGATCTAAATACCGCTGAAGAAGTAGTCTTACACACCTAGGAAGGATCATCCGGTGAAAGAGGGTTCCAACCCATTTGCGACTATTTCAAATTAATTTCACTAAGCAAAACTGATCTGTTAGTTCACAAGGAATTAATTTTCTTCTTATATATACATATATATCTCCCCATCGAGATTACGTTACCCGCCGATGGTTATAAAATATTGTTGTGATGAGAGATGGAGTGTCTCATGCAAATAACACCCAATATAACAGTTGAACATAATATTAAAAATGAACACAAGAATTGCATAAAAAACTGGCCTACTGAAAATGATGTGAGTGAAGTAAGTGAAGGCCTTCACCCATAGCCCAGCGACGATCAAAGCGATATCGGCAGGGCACTCGAATGCAAGGATAAGATAAATAATTCTTCATCGTTGGGAGCCTGAAATCAAATTGGTTCCTGGGAACTTTGGTGTCGAGAAAAACAAAAGGCAGACAAGCTGGTTAAAATGGGCTTCAAATTTGGGCATTCCAAACTCAACGCACATCTACAACGAATTGTATGAACCGATAGAATTGTACGATCCTATCAATACGGTATCGTCTACGGTAATCCAGTGAAAGTATAAGATAAACAAATTCTTCACCATTAACAGTTTGGGGACTGCGAATTGCAGTACTTAGAGAAGCGAATACATAGTCAAGCCGGTTCGGACGGTCTCCAGCCGGTGGACAAAATAAAGAGAATCGAGCCCCGTATTCAGATCTTGCAAAATTTTCGTAATGAATTTGGTCATTTATTACTAAACGGCGATTTTTGTGGCAGAGAGTTTCCACCTATCGCTGATCTATCTACCTTGCAAATATTTCATTAATAGTTTCTCTTCGCATTCAATTTTATTTCTGACACTGGACACGAAATAACTTTTCCATAACAACACTGCACTTGATTTTGCCTTTTCGCAAAGATCTGATTACCAAGAAAATGAAAAAAAAGTGAGCGAAATTTTCGGTTCATAAAATTTTCGTTATTTTTCATACACGTACTTCTTACGGCAACGAAAATTTCATATAAACTGAATACCGGAAAAGGGATTACAAAGATCTTACGGGATGGTCCGGATGTGTACAATACTTGAGGATTAATTGAGAAGTACAAACTCAAACTCTACCTGGGCACACCGCTCTAAGGCTCAACTACATCGAATTCTGCGACCGAATGCAGTGCCTGTAAGGACATTCACACGATAAAACACTTTCTCTAATTGACCCTATTTCCCAGGTTCAATACTTCAACTCCTAACCGATAAAATATAAGCAGTTTTGCCACAAAATAATGAAGAGTCTAGAAAAGCGAAGAGCTTATGGAGCGGGAAACTCTACCTGGACAATCCACTCCGAAGTCATATCTGCGCATATCCACAATACAATGCAGAAAGACCAGAGAATAGAGCAGCAAAGAACCTGTGGCCGGGCCGGCTACACTTCGTAGACGCAGCTACATCGAATTGAACGAGCAGGCCCTAACGAATGTGGAAGGTGTTTATTGATACTATGAAACACTTTATCACTGTTCCGCTTTCGAGAGCTATAAATTCCAACATCTCTTCCATGATACAATACCCAGTTTGAAGCATATAAGGGAACGGATGGAACACTGAGTGCAATTTGCAGATACTTTTGACCCAGCTTTTTTATAAAAGATTACATACTCACTGGACTATGAAGAATGGTCGAAATGGTATCTCAGGGACCAATCTTCCTCGTCCGTCTAGTCACATTTGAGTGCAATAGGTTGGGGAATCATCTGACTTAATCGCACTTTAACATCAAGAGGACAATTTCCAAGATCCACGGTACATGGTCCCTAATCCCTATAGATATTCCAACTATCGACAAACAAATCTCTTAAGTAAGGACAAATGTTATGACGCAGAGGGGGATAATGGCATACGAGATGTTCCATGGTTTCAACTTTCATTGTTGGAATTTCCCAAAACTTGGCATGTATGGAATTATTGGACTAATGTGTAAAAGCGTTTGGAAGGTTATTCTGGAATATCTACAAACTTTGTTGTATGGTCAGTGTGCAAATAAAGAATAATTTTAACTTATGTGGCAGGTAGCTCGGATCATTGTGCTCTTGAAGTCGATCGATAAGGACATAATTAAAGAATTAATCCTCGTTGCATCTCGTCACAGCCGTGTTCATGTATTTGGAAAAGTACTTGACGAAATACACTGGACACTGGACGAGAGAGTTTCTATCAGCATGAGCGGACTTAGAACGTATCGAAGTGGAAGATGACCACATGAAGGGTATGTTGCAGTCTACTCAGATATATTTTTTGGGTCTTTTCACCGACTTGGTGTCTTTCGACTATCTCAGTTTGGCGAGCGTGATTGAATGACTACACTCTGAAAAAAAAGTCCCTTAACATTATGCATGAACCATGTATATGTTATGAATTGAAGATCTTCTGCTTTGTTGGTTCTTTATTGGCTGTCGCGTTTTTATTTTCAGCAATCTCCAACAATCGAAGCCATATTTAGGTCACAAAAACATTATTATATCACCTATTAAACATTGTCTCCCACATGTAATATTGAATAGCAAACATAATGTGTTTGGATACAAGTATACTATATTTGCCACAAGCTACAAACACGTTATATTTGCATCCTAACAACAAAAAAGACAAATTTTTCAGCGAATAGAGGGGTTTGGTTGTCTGGAGTTTGATCTTTTGGAGAAACTATTTCTCTTGCAAGCAGTAGTAGTCGGGACAAATGGTTCAGAATGGGTTGACGTCGTCCGTAGATGTCCCCAAGTTTTATTGTGTGTGTAGAATATGATGATGGATAAGCTGTTGCATGAATTTGAGGACGAATGCTAGATGTGTGCGTTTACGCTCGAGGTTCGAACAGCGATCTGCCATCAGAATGAGTATTTTCAGCAGGTTGGGCGAGACTGTATGAGTCAGTGTTGCGGTTTAAGTTACAGTGCAATGTTCCTGAAGTGTAGTTCCATTTTCCAATCTTTACTGGGGTGAAGTGGTGGTCATAAGAGAAAGAATGGTATTTTTCCATCCTTTAGGGAGACTCCGGACTTACTAGCGTAAGTACAGGTTGAATCAGATTGGTCCATTGATGGTTATGGGCTCTTTTAGATGCATATCATACCTGAGTGTCAGGTTCGTTTTTGCATTTAAATTGTTTTTAGTTAGCATTTTTCTTAATGTAGAGGTGTCAACATCCCGATCGTATTGACTTTTAAGGGCGGAAGAGGTAACAAAAGTCGAACTCTACGTGGCGCAATATTTTTGGTTCCAAATGTTCTGTAATTTTCAGGGTTTCCCTCTGTTTCCTGGATTGGGGTTATATTTTATTCCGGTCTCCACCATTTTCTTTTAGTATCCAATTATGTCGGTAATTTGTTTGTAGCTTCTGAAGTCTTTTCTCATCTCTTTAATTCTTTCTCGGCGCTCATGATTACAATACTTAGATCGGCCCATTTTGGAATGTCAATAATGACAATTTATTAATGCTACTAATAAACATTAATCATAGTTAGAAGCTAAACTTTGTTTTCAAATTCAAATCCAAACTACCATTAACCATTTTAAAAAAATTATTTTTTGGAATTGACTCTATTTAACGATAGTAAGCAGCTGACTTTTTGTGTTTACTGAAATTGGTATTAAGTGGCAGCTCTGTCCATGTAAATGTCAAAATATACGAAAAGCATAAAGAGGAATCGAAACAAACAAACCAATTTCTGTTATAAAATTTAACTTGTTAATTTATAAACGTTTTAACAATGTAAATATGTATATGTGACGCGGAAAATAGAAAGGGACCTAAGGGTAAAAACCGGTTTTGTTCAGGAGAGCCATTTTAAAGATTTAAATACATACGTGTATCTTTGGTGTACCATCACTGAGCGTGTTGGTATTGGTCTCATTTGAAACCGACACATCTCATGACGTCAGGAACGTGTTGGTCATCCTTGAAAACGCGCGTAGGTCGTCCCTACCTCTTGTTTAGTGTAGTTGGTTTTTACTGTTTTCTACCTAGCGCGCTGTTTCCATGAGTTTGATATCAATTTTTGCTCGCGTTTTTTCGAATCCAGCTTTATTTTCTGAAATTATTAATTGTGAATTATAATAAATACTCATTTATAATTCTTTTAAATCGTGAATATCACTCTGTTACTACGAAAATTTTTTCTCATAACCTCACTTTCGTCGACTTCACTTTCATAAAACGCGCATATCTCTGGTAGGGAACACTTTTGGGGCATGGGATCGGTCTCATTCGATGCTCAGATGTTGTCCACATCAAAAAAAAAAAGTGAAAATTGATTATTTTACCCTTAGGTCCCTTTCTCTATGCGCTGTCACATATGAATATTTGTTATTAGTGCATAATATATTTTTTAGAATGACTACAAATCCAAGTGGGAAACGGAGTTGCGCCTCGCCGGAGCAACTGTTTTCTGTGACAAAACATATCCTAAATATTCGAAAGCCTTTTTTAAACGAACAGAAATGAAAAAATTACAAAATTTCAAAAAAACAACCCCAATTGTGAAAGAAGGAAAAATTTGTTTGTTTTGTTGAACTTAACAACACAAAAATAGTTGTCGTTAATTTTGCGATAGTCGCATCGCTAACTTCAACAGCTGTTTTAACGATCAAACTGCCTGCAGAATACCAAAATCGTTACTTTTATCGTTAAGTGAACTTAACGATTCGATTATTGTTAAAACAGCTTACTGAATCGCACTACTGGAGAGCAGTAGTGTATAAAATTTATTAAAAATGACGGCATTATATTCAGCAGAGGTCAATTAGGTTCAGAATTTCTTGACATGTAGCACCTTGGACAACTGATTTGCAGAGAATAAAAATTTTAACGAGTGTGTGACACTTTTTTAATCGCACACCACTGTGTAAGAAAAAACTTGTAGTTGTTGACCTTCTTCAAACACTGTATTTACAACATCTTTATATTTTTCTAATATTTGTACATTTTACCTAAAATTGTCGTTAGATTTCTTTTTTCAGATTTGAAATTTTCACTAGAGTTGCCTATTCATTTATTGCCTATACGACTTATAAATCTTGTGCGACGACTTTATAAGGGCCGGTCAGTCAAAGTCTTACAGCTGCAAAAAAAAAAACTAGACAACTTTTTTGTTACCTGTCACCTAGGGAAAGAATACTCTTGAACATAATTATTGTTGGGATTGCTTTTTATTATTTAGTGTGTTATACTTGTAGTTGTATATTGATATCTATAACATCGATTACAAAATTCTAATTTATTTTATTATATTGTATAAGTATATTGTATACTAAATATATATATAGCAGTATGTTTATGTATATATGGCGCATTTGTGTTATAATTAACATTAATGAAATTATTTAATTTTTAATGAAATAGAATAGTTTATAACAAAGGAAGTATGTGTGATGGGGGAGGGGGGGGGGGGTGGAGGCGAGGACATGTTGGACGATAATGCAAATGATATATTCTTTTAATTTGGAAATGTATTGGGAATTAAGAAAGAAATGCATAAGTATTTCATACCGTCAAAAACGAAACAAATATAAAAAGTTGCATTCTTTCATGAGTTTCTTCCTCGCACCAGCTTCTTTTTCAAGTAGCCAAGCCACATAAACAGAATATGTCATAAGTAGAAAGAGTAGGGGTATGGTGCCATAGACTATCGCGGGTACAACATATAGAACGGACTGAACAAATTATAGCTCTAAACAGTTCTCAAAATTTTCCAATGAACACCGCACCCCATTTTTTTTAGAAAATTTGATTTTTTAAAATTTTTAATGATAGTCTTTGACAGTCATATCCATGGTCTTTCATGTCAAATCCGGTAAAGCGTGCACATTTTTTAATTTGCCGTAAAATTTCCACGGACTGAAATTGTATATATGACTTGTAGATAATCTTTATCTTTGTATTATAATAATATTTTAACATATGCTGGGTGTAAGGTAAGAAAGAATGGAATTTTTTGTATCTGTTTATTTTAATTTAAAAAAAATCTTTTGCAAATATTCTGTATTTTTACCTATTTGATATTGCTCTCTTTTTTTTGACAAATATTGAAAAATGTTTAAACTTAAGATAGCTTTAGTTCGCAAACTTAATTTTTATTCAACTTTAGATCGGAAATTTATAATTTTTTATTCAACTTGACTTAGTTTAGTAAATATTTCGTTACGAAATATGTTTAAATGATTTTGAAATTTCTTATTAATTCTTTAGATCTTTTAGACCGCTAGGATGAATGACAACGTGCAAATTAAAATCTAAATTCTTGTTTATAAAATAAAACATACATATACAATTATAAAATATGGAAGTTCTTGTTTTTTTTTTGCGAGGACTAGTGTGTAATTAAGTATCATAAAATTTAAAAAGTGAAAAACACTAAACTACATTTAATTGTTTGCCACAAATGGCGACGTTAATGATTCCTGTAGAATATTCTTCATATGTGGCGAATTATTGATAAATTTAACCGGAAAAAAATTAAAAAAAGCTTGTGTCAATTTTAACTCGAAATCCAAAAGCAACTCAAGTTTTTTAGAGTGAAAAAATATTTTCAAAAATGTCGAAGTATGAAAAACCCAGAGAAAATCTTTTTCAATATTCATTGTTTCTTTTAAATAAAAAAAATCCTAATTCACGGTTTTGTTGTTTTGTAAATCGATTAATATATAAAACAAATATTATAGTCCTGTTCATTGAACTATAGGGAAGTTGCAAAACCTAGATGGAAATACATTCCGAACAAGTTTCTTTATATTGAGGATTGTTTATATTTAGAGCCTTATCAATTTAGGAAATTGTTGACTTGTTAGCAAAAAAGTTTAAATTATTGTTTAGCTCTTCGGAAACCTTTTCCATCTATTTCTCCCAAGGTGTATTATTTATTAAGTTGTTGACACTTTTGTCTGTATTATATTATAATTAATTTTGAATGATACCTGTAGAATATTCTTCATGTGTGACGAATTATTGATAAATTTAACCGGGAAAAAAAATTAAAAAAGCTTGTGCCAATTTTAACTCGAAATCCAAAAGCAACTCAAGTTCTTTAGAGTGAGAAAATATTTTCAAAAATGTCGAAGTATGAAAAACCCAGAGAAAACCTAAATTTTGTAATGTTCATTAGGTTTTTTGGTTTTCAGTTGTTTCGGCTTAAGGTCATAAGAATAAAAAGAAAACACTTCAAATATTTCTTTGTACAATTTTATTAATATTCTCCAATATTTCGACCAACTTTCGTTGATTATTTTCAAGGATCTGATAAAACAAGAAATAAAAGAAATACTTCAAGTGTTTTCTTTTTATTCTTATGACCTTAAGCCGAAACAACTGAAAACCAAAAAACCTAATGAACATTACAAAATTTAGGTTTTCTCTGGGATGTTCATACTTCGACATTTTTGAAAATATTTTTTCACTCTAAAGAACTTGAGTTGCTTTTGGATTTCGATATATGGGTGATTGTTCGGAAATTGTCATTTTCTCGTCCTTTGAATTTTCCCACCCTAAAATGGTCGAATGGTGATTAAATTGCGACATGTTCCCGAAGCTACGATGGTACTCTATTATTTCCATGAAACACATTCCATTCTGAACCGTGTAAGTCGGTTTTAGGGAGAAAAAACTGTTCAAAATGTCACAACCATGGCCTGTCCTCCGTATCGAATTCAGGACTTCAGCAGTAATATCCGTCAAGGACGTGGCTTGAAAGAAGTTACCTGCATATATGTTCTAAGGGACATTTAGATTTACAATTGTACGGAAAAAAATTGGAGGAATATGCACGCCATGGTTATTGAACGGTCCACGAAGTCTGTCCAACAGTTTTGTCAGAATTTTGTACAATTTGAATTCGACTGTGGTGGCGCCATCTCCGGGGTTTCAATATGACCCACTTGCTGGCATTTTGGAGTGGAGGGGGTAGTGGCAGTATTTACACCGGCAGAAGTCAACACACGCACATGTATACGAAGGGGAATTCAATTCGAAAAATTGAAAAGCTAAGTCACAAAATAATACGTCACAACCGTTCTCTTATGATTCACATATGCCGTACGATATTTAGGCTTGATTCCCGGTTATGAAAGTAATATTTCATTGCCTGAACTTCATTGTCTTTGGAACTTGTCGAATTCCAAACCGGTCTGGAGCACGGTCAGGTTACACACTGAAAGTCACAACCGTGGCTGTCACAACCGTGTCATATAGTTTCCAATACTGACTAAAATTGATAAATAATGGTTTCTTGACACTGAATGATTAATGTGGAGTAGGCTGTTGCAAAGACGTGACAACACAGTAGGCTTTTGCGAAGACCTGGCAAAACGAGAGTGAAGTATTTGACATATCTTGTGGCAATCGTCAGTCGTGTGTAGGTCATGAAAGGTATTAGTCTATTGGCGAAGTTAACTAAATAAAATAGTTAAAACATTAAAATAGTTCGTTTTATTCAATTGATATATATTAGCGGTCATTACAATTAAGTTTCGTTCAGGCAGTCATTACCGTGGCATCGGAATACCATCAATGCTCCATAACTTCGATTGCTTTGGTGTTGATGTATAGTGATTTTCAGATCATACTTGTGGACCATGATAACATTCAGAAACGTAAAAAAAATGGTACTGCAGACATATCGAGGTTTGGAAAAATTGCTATCTGAAAAATAACAATTTCCGAACAATCACCCATATATATCTGCAAATAAAAAATTCTAATTCACTGTTTTGTTGTTTTATAAATCGATTAATATACTATGAAACAAATATTCTAGTCAAGTTCCTTGAACTATAGGGAAGTTGCAAAACTTAAATAGAAATACATTCCGAACAAGTTTCTCTATATTGAGGTTTGTTTATATTTGAAGCTTTATCAATTTAGGAAATTGTTGACTTGTTTGCAAAAAATAGTAATTAATTGTTTAACTCTTCTGAAACCTTTTCCATCTACTTCTCCCAAGGTTATTTATTCAGTTGTTGGCACTTTTGTCTGTATTATATCGACACGTACCCGACAGAATGTATTAAGCTACATATTTGGCGACAATGACTTTTTTCCATATTCTCAAAATTTATGTCAAGCTCCACATTTCGATATACAGAGAATGTCCCTTGCATAACCACGTGATTAGTTATTAAGCAAATGAATTGGTAATAACTGACAAAATATATAAATCAGCTACTTGACAGGAAGTTGTTTTCGTTTCCTGAACAATTTCGATTTTGTCGCTTAATACATTCTGCCGGGAACGTGTCGATATTATTAATTTTGATTATATTAATATCCCCAAGATGGAATGTCGAGGAATCTATTAAATGGGTTTTAAATGAATTTTCAGTCTAAACTGGAAACCAATTGAATCTAATAATTTTTGTAATAAAAAAAAAACACATTTTAAAATTCAAACGGATATACATACATATATATAAAGATGATGCTTCAGATCAGGGCTAGTTTTCCCAGAATATGTTGAAACGGTATCAGCTTTGAAGGTTGTTGTCTTGCCAGGATACATCTTTAATCTTTGCCTTACCATTACCCACCCGGATGACCACTTCGGTTTTAATTCTTTAATATCCTTATTAATTTTGCTCCGAACTAGGCTAAATTTTGAGTTGTTGTTCCCCTAGATCGGAGCAAAATTAATAAAGATATTAAAGAAGTTGTTCAGAGTTGTGCAAAAATATGATAAAAATGTTAGTTTTTAAAAATTTTTCTTTTTTAAATTTATTTCGTTGTTTACCATCAATCAAAAGGGTAACCGTTTGGTGGATATTGATAAACGACCCACATAAAAACCTTTGGTAAGGTTAAGTTTAATTTCCCAATCGGCTCTTCAGCTAAACAGTAGCGGTCCCAGCAAAAGTTGAAGCCATATCAACTTTAAAAACTGTTGAGATTCATTTTAAAGTTCTTCAGTACCTCGTTTCTGTAGTTCTCGAATCGAAAAAGTTTTCACATTAAGCATGAAACAAAAAATTCCATCGTTTTTCGATTTGTGAGTAAAAAGTGTTTCTGTATATCAATGCGAAAAGAGGCAACACTGATGACGTTTTAATTGGAATATTCCAAGAAAGCTGTCAAGTAGTAAAAAAAAATATAAACAAACAAAATAAGCTAGTGCGAAAAAGAACAAGAAACCGCTTAATATCGCTTAGCTCCCCATATAAAGTGGTCGAAAATTAGTTTAGCAGGGAAAAAAAAAAAACGCTTAATATCAAAATCCCGCACCGTTTTAATTTGTGAGTATTTTTGACGTTTAAAATGTTAACTTTTTCGACTCCCTACTTTTTAGAAACAGTTTTTCTCGCATTTTTCCAATAAGCATGAAAAACGCAGTACGTCACAGAAAGTTTTCGCAAAAGAAATACATATTGTAGAAACAGTCACATGTGAGAAGCGATTTTTTGTATCGATTCGTAGCGTTTTTGTTTCAATTCACATGTTTTATGTGAAAACTTTTTCAATTCGAGAACTACAAAAACGAGGTACAAAACTTTCAGTTCTTGGCACTTTTGTCTGCAATAGGAATATATTACATGGGTATATCAAATCTAAATTATAAACACAACTAAACTTCTTCATTATTTAAAAAGTAGTATTTTCAAATTCAGACGAATGGATATTGTTAAAGAGAATGCTTCATTTTAGAAAGTCATAGTTATCCGACCACAGAACTTGAAGTCGTATCAACATAGCAAGTTATTGAGTTGTTGGCAAAGAGAATGCTTCATTTAAAAAGTAATTTTTCAAAATAGAACGTAAAAACTGCGAAATTGCGAAAATGATTTGTAATTATCATTCTATAGTTCTTTAAATAGTTCTTCACAAATCTGTTCCAACAATGATAGTTACCACTTCAATCTAACATGATAGGATCAAGCTATTGTAGGGTAGAGATACGCCGACATGTATCCCAAATATTCAGCCTTATTACGAATGTCGTTCTCGTATTTCGGATAGGATAGGATCAAGCTATTGTAGGGTAGAGATAGATACTCCGACAGGTATCCCAAATATTCAGCCTTATTACGAATGTGACAATTTTGTAAAAGATTTACGACAATTTTGTAAAAGATTTAACGATAACACGCCAACTTTGTCTTTAATCTTTTACAAAACTGTTCTCGTATGAACGACATTCGTAATAAGACAATTCCACTCTTATTATGACAATTCCACTCTTGCTTAATTTCTGGGTAAATTTCCTAGAAGTAATCAAGTATATTTTCAAGAACCTTGAATCATGAAGTCGATTGAACATTAAAAATTAACGATTATAGCTAACGATTATAGCATTAAAACATTACAAAACTTCAAACACATATTGATATCCACTAAAACAATTAAAAGTTTCTTGAAAATGCAACCTATTTTTAAATCCAAGTTTAAAATATTGACATAATGTTAATCGTTGTGTTGCAGTCATTTTATAAACAAATGTTGTCTTATGAAAAACGTATTTTGCTTTCCTTTTGTGGCAGAAAGTCTTCGCAGTTTAGTGTTTTTAACATTTTAAATAAGTATTATTTACGAGTATATAAAAGGTGTAAAGAGATCGACAGAGTAAAATAAATGATCACTTAAGTATTTAAAAGTTGTACATTATAAAAACAAAATTTTGACTTGTAATCCTAATTATAAATTAAATCTAAGGAAAGTGTGTTATCTCTATAAAGGAAATGAAGTTGCAATTATTCACTCATTTTGAAGACAAGTAACAAATAAATTGATATCTAAGAGGATATGTTTTGTAGGTAACGAATGTCAAATAGGTCAACATTTAAAATATCATCGGTCTTTTAAGCAAAAGAATTAAATTGTAATTGAATAAAAGAAGTTTAAAGTTGTGTTATTTCTCACACGTTAAAAACCTTTAAAAACTTTAAAAACCAAACTCTATCCATCATATATTAAAGGCAGCCAACATTATCTTCTATCATTACAGCTTTACTTAGAGTAAAACTCTTTCTGAATTAACGTCGGTAACCTTCACGTTTAAGACTTGTAGTTTGTCGAGGTGTCCAAGACATCATCCATTAAAACGTAACAAAGTTTAGATTTTCTGCTTTAAATTTTGTTAAGCATATTGCAAATTAAGAATCCCAGCAGAAGGCAATTCCTTCCATCATTCCTTACCCACTGAACAAATCCTTTTAGAATCATTCATACATTATATACCCGCTTCATTAATGATCATGGCTGTTTATAATCCCGTCCTTAATGTCATAAAAGTTATTAATATTTATACTTAAATTTAATATAAATGCCATCTTATTTTGTGTGTATGCGTGTGTTTGTGTATATGATATTACATAGGGTAGTACAAATTATTGGTGGTACATGAACACGGTATAAAATACCAAAACTTAAAGTTTTTTCCTTCTTTTCACTTATAATACTTATCACTTATAATACATAAATATACAATAACAAAATACATATAGGATTCAATGACAAAATATATAGGATCAACCAAATTTCTTTAAAAAAAAAACCACAGGAAACATAAATAAAAACAATACTTATTCATATAGAGAAAATACTCGAAATTCTCAGAATTCTGGGAGGTAAATGTTTGTAATTAAACAAAACTTGAGTGTAAGCCCAGAAATGTTAATCCTAAATAATATTTCAGTGCACGTCAAATGATCCTGTTAATTCTATAAATGATTAAAGTTCACAGTTGTTTTATACATTTGACATTCGGCGACATTCTGTAGTCCACCACTTTCATTGTAAAAGGTTAATCAAATTATATCAACATTTCAAAAGTGAAAACCCGATCATTCCTTTTCATAAACTTGCACAAAATTATCAACATGTCCTATATATAACATCATTTTGTAACCTTTCATATCAATAAACTGCGAAAGGAGAGGTTTCCTTTTGGTTCCCAGCAGCGTCAAATTTTTTTCCTTAGCACTATATTCCTTTCATTAACTTAGTTAATACTTCATACAATACTTTCTAACTCTTACATCTAATGCAATACTTAGTTCATCTTACCCTTTCTTTCAATTCTTCCTTGATTTGTCTTGTATTATTATTTTGTTCTTTTGTCGTGTCACCTTTGTGTTTGGGGCATTGGTTGATAATTTTTTGAGATTTTCTTGAGGTATATTTACCACTACTGCCTGCTGGTCCTGCTGGTGTTTGGCCGATGTTGGTGATTCCTTGTCCTTGCGACCTTTACTATTTGAATTTGAATTGGAGTTGGAGGATGAAGTTGATGGTAAAGTGGAGTCTTCATTTTGTTGATTACTGCTGCTGCTGGCATAGCGGGTTAACACTTGAAATTTAGCAAATAGTTTATTTTTAGCTTCCCTTTCTTTATCTTTGATTTTATCCAAAGGTTTGTATTTAGTCAAAGTTGGATCGGGCAGAGGGCACATTTCCATGTCATTTACTTTTGATGCTTTCGCGTACTTGTTGTTGTGCTGCTGCTGCTGCTGCTGCTGATGGTGGTGATGGTGAGTAGGCCACTCAAAATCGGAATCGTTGAAATATGAACTGGAAGTGTTGGTTGTAGGTACCAAGGGTAAATGGGAGGGTTTGTAGAATCGTGGCACTGCCAATGATTGATCCGAAAATGAGGCTGAACTATTGCTCGACTCCTCAGCCAAGTGTCGCAACATTAATGTGAGCTTCATTTCATGTTGTCTCTGTAGAAGGACGGCATTTCTTTCTCCCTCTAGTCTCGCTTGTCGTACAGCATTTGATAGTACTCGTTCTTTCCACTCCCACGCGTCCTTTTCTCTTTCCAAGTGCACTAGCTGCACTTCTAATTTTCGCGATGAGTCCCGTAAGTCGATAACTTTGGTAAAGTATTTGTACAGCAATGTACGCATCTCCTCATTGGTTAGTTTATTGAGTCGGGCCATTAGCATTTGCTCGCCCTTTTCGCGTTGTAACTTCTCACTGGTATCTATAGACTTGTGGCCGCAAATAAGTTCATTTTTAAATTCAATGGCGGCATCGATGGCTTCTATGGCTTCATCACATTCCAAGAGTTTACGTTCCTCCTTGTGGCTGAGCATTTTATCACGTTTGAGCTTACGATCTAAGGTACATCTCTGGTCTATCAAGTGATCCCTGGTCTTGCGTAAATTGCGTATTTCATGTCTTAGACTCTCGCGTTGTTCATCGTCGCGGTATTGTTCAAGATTATCTGACTTTTCCTTGAGTACATGATCCAAATGGGCTATACGTGTTTGCACCTCTTTCAGGTGTTTACTTTTCTCATCGTTTGCTTTGGAATTGCCCTCGATTTTAACTAAAGCTTTAGTGTTTTCCTTTTCCTTGAGTGATTTTAATTCATTTAGCAGACACTCTTTCAGTTTCTTCTCTTTTTTTACCTTCTTTTGTATATCCTCCATAAGTTTTTTGGACTCATTCAATGATTGTTGCAGTTTCTTAACCTTCTGCACACTTTCACCCGCTATGTGTTTGATGGACGTGACATCATTCAGTCTCTGTTCGATGTGGGTAATAACTGCCTTGAGACGATCAAGTTCGCTTTTATCCCTTTGTTGAGCAGTGGCTTTTGCCAATGATTTTTTGGATTTTTCATATTCTGCTTCCAGTTTGGCACGTTTTTTATGAAATCTTTGTTTGGCCGTGGTACTGGTGTCACTATTTTTTATTAGCTCCGTGATAATATTCTGTTTCAGTTGCATTGTTTCTTCTATCTCCTTAATTTGCTTTAGACGGGCCTCTATATCTGCTTCCAGTTTGCGTATCTTCTTATTTATTACATCCGTGGGAGAGTTGTTGTGTTTTCTTAGAGGCACCATTTCAGTGGAAACATCTAAAAAGTCGTTATTGTGCGTTTGAATCTCTAGGTTTTCTTTTGATTTGTCACTTTCTGATTGTTCCCTTGAGGCTACGCGCTTTAGCATTGCTAACTCGGCACTCGACAGAGTTGATCCCGGTTGCAAAGAACGACGACGCCTGCCACCACCACCTCCTTCGTCGGCACCGCTTTTACCCAATGAACGTTTTCGTTCCTCTGCAATTTCTTCGTTCCCATTAGCATCTTCAACGATCTTTTGCTCTTCCTCCTTAGTGTTTTCGCTTTCTTGAGAGTCTGTTACACCTTTTGGATGGGTTTCCATAAAATCTTGATATTTCATATTTACTATAACATCCGTTTTCACTTGTAGGTCGTCCATTAGCAATTCAACTTTCTCTTCAATATCGGGACGTTGCGATTCGCTGCCGGAGTCAATGTCGGAATTCGCTTGTAGAGCGCTGTCGACTTCACTGTGCATATCGTCTTCGTCCTCATCCTCCTCGGGTTCTTCAGCTTCTTGTATGGGCCCAAGGTGTTTAATTGAATTTAACACATCCGTGGAGTTGAAACATTCCTCATATTCTTGTTTTTGTGTCAGCCACTCTTCAATCTGTTCTTTCGCCGCCTCTGGTATTACATTAGTGGAAATTAATCTAAAAATTAAAACAAAAAAACGATTTAGAAAGAATGCATGAGGAAAAGAAGAACATGGTGGAAAAATTCTTGTTGTTGGAATTATAGGCCTTTCAGTGATGTTGATACTTAGGGATCTCTGATCGATACTAATTCGTACATGTGAATTGCAAAATTGAGTTTGTATATATACGATTGATGACCAACCGATGTTATCAATTCAGGCACAGTAGTGAGGCATCTGATGATGAACTTGTCACGGAATTCGAAACTAGTCATGCCAGTGAGTGTGTGTTGAACTGAATTGTCTATTATTTCCAACAAAAACCAACCATTTTTCAATTCGAAAAATGCTCATGACTTGTAAGCTGCTTGTAGTATGAATTTCTCATACATTAACCAAAAACTAACAAAAATCGGTCATAAAATATAAAAATAAATTTAGAAAGATCAGTAGGAAAATGCAAACTTATGTTTATACAAATCTCTTTCAGAAGGGCACTAGACTAATGTTGAACTTTCATGCTTTTCGAAAGGAAAAAAATAATTTTCTCAAAGAAGAAGAACACTTGACAGTCATGGAAGGAGACTTCACAGATAATTTGTTGATGCATTTTAAAACCAACAATCAGTTGTCGGTCAGGATAAAAGGCTCCTTTTAAGTACAATGGGGCTTTTGCAAACAAGAGTTATTAAATTAAATTGGATTCCTGGATATTACTTTTATAAAGAAGTGTCTTCCAAAAATTGATGTCAAAACATTTATAAGAGGAATCTTTGTCTTGTAGACCTTGTTCTTTCGCAGCAGTCTTCGACTTAAATCTAATATACGGACATAGCTTGGATTTTTCTCGAATTTTTGCCACAGACAAAGTATTGCATTCCAAGGCAGAGTAAGAAAAACAATTTGGAGCCAAGTCGAAACTTTCCGAGCTCTGACCCACCAAAGTTCGGATATACATATGTATACTTATATATTGGCTAATTTTTTGAATGAAATCTATATATTGGCTCATTGGAAAGCTTGTTGCAATACCTTACAAGAGGCGTACATATATCGTAGATCCGTTAACCCATTGCGAGCCGGCAGCAATTTCTACATTTGTAACCCTACCTTTAAAACAAAAAGCTACATATCTTAAAATGGCTTCGATATAAAGTTAAGTATTAGGAAATATTCACTAATAGCCAAGACTTCGGGCATTTGATGCATCGCTTGGCCCAATAAACCTTTAAACACCGGAGATATCAAAGGCCAAGTGGTATATTTGATACATAGTTCGGAAAATATGGGCTTGGCTCCAAAATTGTGCACCCTGTTCTTCTTCAAACCTAGTTCCCTACACCACTAAAAAAAATATAAAAAATTGGAGCTACATTTATCCGTAAAGTAGATTTGCCCCCCAAGTTTGCAATCGTGTTTGTTTTGTGTCGTATTTCTATATTTACTTTGTGAGCAAATCCTCTGCATTTGATACCAATTTCGACCATTGCTTGGCGGCAAATTGTAGGCCAATGTTCTCATGTGCTGTAGGTGGCACTCCCGATCCTATATCTCTCATCTGTGGCATTAGGGCCTCTGGCGATACTGGAGTATTATCGTCTGAATAGGAGTTGATAACAACAAAATTCCGCACACATTGCACTTTAAAAGCAAACTGCATATTACAAATAGTCTCATTTATGTCTCGCTCATATTGAGACACACAAACCACAACTAAGGTCTGAGCTCGACCCCCAAACGAGTCCTTTAGTAGGGTTGTTAGCATTGTCTGATTATAGGGGACGTTGCCATTGACTTTGAACATTAGATTTGGGTCGGCCAGAGTGCTCACAACATGTTCCAATGATTGTAAACCCAAATCCTTAGGTAAACTTGTGGGCTGTTCCAGGGAATTAAGCATAAACAAACGTTCAGTAGGTCCTAGATCGGTAAAACTGGCTGTTGACAGACGATGTTGTATAAGGCCCTCCTTAGAAATCCATCGTTGTTCCAAGGTAAGACTAAATAGCGAATGGCCTAATTGTAATTTCGAGCTATACAGGATATTGTAGCCGGTACGCAGCCAATGCAGGACATCTGTCATATTCATGCACTGAACACTACCCACACCGAATATATCCCGTATGATTTCCCGGTAAATCTCAACCCAAGTGATATTTACAGCATAAGTGCGTTCAGGATGATTGGCTATATGGGCAAATATCTCCCGGACACACCGTGGGACAATGCCATGGTCATACTCATTCACTGGATCGTCGAAGCCTTTGCCGTACAGGGAATAAGTTTTGCCACAACTTTTTTGGCCATATGTGACTATAGAAGCATCAAAGCCCTCCATAAATAGACTCATCAAAGGGAACACTGATTGATGGTACAGCTGTTGTTGCGAACAATGAATGGGCAATGCATGTGTTACAGGGAATGCATGCGGACCAACTTGCACCAGGCCAGGGGGATCCATACAGCCGGGTGGTGGCATGCCAGGATGCCTGGGTGCCAATGGTATACATTGCACACACTTTCTGTTCTTTTCCTCGTCATCGTCAGGTTTAACCTCAGATTTAGGCGATTCCTGCGCCTCAACATTGCCATTGTTATCCTCCTCGCTATTATTGCCAGATCCTGATGTTTTAGCTCCTCTTCCTTGTTGTTTTTGTTCTCGTTGTTGTTGTTGCGCACCCTGTGGGCATATACGCACGGCGACTTGTATTGGTATTTCCATGTTTTAGTTGAGAGTTCCTTTACACATTCATTATTTAGCAGGCACAACTATGAACTATTTCATTGATTCCAACCAATCAATTCATTTGTACACATTTTTCTTTTAAATTAGCCGATATAAAGCCCTTAATTGATTTAAAGTTCTCCTCATATTCCTGCGAAAAACAATAATAATTTTTTAGGTGTATTACACAGTTGATGTTTGATGTAGTAGATTGATAGAGAGTAGACATTTCAATTATAAGCGCGTAGATATGAGTGATTTTAATCTAATCCTATTTTGTATTGAGTGAAATTTAGCTCTATTTGTCCAACCCATGGCACAAGTAAGGTGGTAAATGCAGTACGACAACAAATACACCAGTGCCTCGTTTCTGTAGTTCTCGAATCGAAAAAGTTGTCACATTAAACATGAAACAAAAAATTCCACCGTTTCTCGATTTGTGAGTAAAAAGTGTTTCTGCATATCAATGCGAAAAGAGGCAACAATGATGACGTTTTGATTGGAATATTCCAAGAAATCCGTCAAGTAAGAAAAAAAATTACAGCAGACAGTTGTCCGAGGCCTTCGGCCACGAACTGTCCCTGCAGGCTGTGTCAGAGACACGGCCATTAAGTTTAACGTAGAATACGCCATCCGATAAGACAGAAAACATACATAACAATAAATTCATTTGTTATATATGTTTTCTGTCTTATCGGATGGCGTATTCTACGTTAAACTTAATGGCCGTGTCTCTGACACAGCCTGCAGGGACAGTCCGTGGCCGAAGGCCTCGGACAACTGTCTGCTGTAATTTTTTTGTTCGACTTTTTCTTTATCAATAAATAATCAATATTCTTCGAGCTTAAGGTATCTGATCTGATCATCCTGATGATGCTACACAAAGGAGTAGCGAAATATCGAGGAAAATAAATACAACAACAGCAAATCTGACCTCAAGCTCGAAGAATATTGATTATTTATTGAAAATGATTGTTTTATTTGAAAATTTGTGATTTTTGTAGAGAAAACATTTCAAAAACAGAAGTTGCTGACGATCGGGGATTACCCTTCAGTATAGCTGGTGGTTATTGTCACTACTTCGCCAACCAATGTATCTGCCTTTAAGTGCTAGAAAATCCACTAACGCGTAGTGACGTTTCCTACAGTATGGTCGGTGGTTATTGCCCTCTTTCGCCAGTCATTGTAATGGTTGTCAATGGTTGTAAAATTCTTTAGCACATGGTAATGCAGAGTCGAAGCACTTCGTCTATTTATTTGAGTATTAATGAGCAGAGAGAGAGAGAGCTCTTATCGCTCTTATGCTTAGAATTTCTACAAAACCAAATGTAAATTATCCCGTTGCTTGTGCGCGTAATAAAAATCATTTCAGTTGTGAGCCGAAATTTGTTGAAGCTGGTTGCTTTGTCCCCTTTTCCACTAGCAAATTTTTCTTTGCAAATTCTTGAGTTTGTTGGCGAGAGGGGTGGGAGGAAGAGAAACAAATCTTTGTCAGTTCAGTATTTGATATTCTTGCAAAGTCTGCTTTGTTCTTTTCGCTAAAACAAATTTATTTGACATAACGTTTTTAACCCATACGTTTTTACTGACAAAATCGGATTTTGTTTACAAACCTGTTGGTTTTAGTGATTGTTTGAAGTAAACAAATGAAATTTAATATATAAATTACCATTTTTACACCGATTTTAAATTATTTATACACTTCTTAGGAAAATTCTTTAAAATATAAACAGTTTTAGCGTTTCTTTCGTTCTTTTGTATTTTGATTCGCAAAATTTGGCAAAGAAAATGTTGTGAGTGGAAAAGCATTCGAAAATACCAAAAGAGAAAAGAAAAAATTTGGCAAAGAAATATTTGCCAGTGGAAAAGGGGACTTTCTGACCTATAGTTGATTTGTGCAGTGTATAAAAAAAATACTTATGGGTTGATTATCGATACCAACCGAACTTCAGTTGCGAGTTCAACCGACAACGCCACTGAAATAAAAATTAGTATTATGTATGGCAACTTTGGCCAGTTGCCGTAGGTAACAGTGTTTCCCGTCGATAACAGAGTTTTGACACTTCGCCAACTGTAATAATGTAAACAAACAATAAATCTAAAGTGTGTGAGAAATAAACGTGTCTTTAGGAAGAAAAGAAAAATCTTTTTAGTAATAATTACAAGTTCAGTGGAATTATTTTTTGTCGATGAAGACAGAGTACAAAACGTGGCATATATTAGAAGCCACTTAAGATACAACTCTAATCCTTTGGAATTGCTGGCTACAATGAGTGAATGTTATTGCTGAGAATAATTGTTAATAAACAATTCCGTATTAGGTTCAAGGCATATTTTCGTCTTCCAAAATAAGGAATAGTTTATGTAGTGGATATTTTGGAAAGTGGCTTCAAACGAAGTCATCGGGCGACAGCAATACCTCCGCTCTTAAAAGTTTGTGCAGCTTTAAGGTTTTTTGCGGAGGGAAGTTTCCAAAAGTCCCATGGCAACGACTTCAACCTTGACATGGCTCAACCTAGAAAACGAAGTTTCCTGGTATTGTGGGATGTATGTTCGTCATTTATACATAAATAGGATAGGCAAGGAAGAAGTTCGCCATTTATACATAAATACGATCGACTAGTTTAGTTTGAATGTTTTGCTGATAAATTATAATACTATAATAATTATTTTCATAACACTGATCTAATTGTAGATTATTGGGATTATCTGGGTGCACAGATGCCGTTACACAAAAATAAAGACACCATTAAATTTGGGATAAAAATACCTTTCATTTGAGTACCCACAGTTGCCTGTTCCTAGCAATCTCTAACTGGCTCGTATTTTGAACCCTCCGACAACAAAAATGTATTTTTCGTGTTCTTATATTTTTCTTTAATTTCGTTTTTCATAAGTTTTGAGCTGCCCGAGCTCCGACAATTTTGCCGCTACTATAAATTATATTAGTGGTATTCATGCAAACACGAAACCCTAGAACTTTTGCTCAGCGTTTCATGAGGCACCAAATAAAGTTGCTCGGTGTATCTATGCAGCAATTGCCAAAAAAAAGGCTGATAAAGTAAATAAACAAAGTAAAATCAAAAGTATATGCTTTACCTATTCCATTATTTTATTTTTTTTCACATAAACCAAAAACCTCTCTTTTTTTTTCAATACAAAAATATTGACATTGAAATGTCTTCACGTTTCTTTTTCCAGGTTTGCTCAGCAAATTTGCCTCGAAAACTTTCCACTTTTGTGCAAGTCGCTTTGTATGGGAAATTTGTTTGTTTTGACGTTTGCTGTGCAAGTTTACGATGTTTTCGAGTTTTCGAGGTTCTTTCGAGCTTTCATGAAGACCACTATTGTATTTATTGTGCACAAATTAGAACCACAGCTTTTGACTCCTTATCGTTCACCTGAACGTTTTGCTTCGTTTTAAAAACTATACAGCAACCAAAAATTCATGGTTGCCATTATAACCTCTATCAAGCAACTGAAGTTGCTGGCTGTCAGTCGTCAGTTGCCATATGTAATAACTTTTCGGCAACTGGCAACGCAACTGAGGTTCGGTTGCTATCGGTAATCGACCCATTAATTCTTAAGCAAACGGTAAGTAAATAAAATGATAAGCAAAAGAAATTTACAGCTGCTAAAGAAAAATCAAAAGGACAAATATTTGAAGAATTTGAAAAACGTAGAAAATTTACTAAATTTGGATACAGATAGACATCAAATTGCAGTTGAAGAGGAACCACACGTGGACGTGGGTGATACAGACGGAACAAGATGCAATTATGAAGGCTTTTATAGTGCCCTTCTAGGTAATTAATTTGTTGTAATACTGTTTCCTAACAATACTTGTTTAATAGTTGTTCTATTTGAACATAGAATTCTTAGAATTTGTTTGTATAAAATTTATAAAATTTTTCTATAACTTGGAGAAGTCTGTAAAAACCTTTGAACATTAAACATTAAAATATAATAAATATTTTCTGAACCTTATCGGCCTCGTGTTACAATTGGTTATGGGTCCCTCCAACAAAACTGGTATAGTCCAATTCTGTGGAATCAATTCCGAGAACTGGAAGTTTCGTGTGGGGAAACATTTGGCTGCGTCAGGATGCCTTGAAGCTGTAAAAGTGTCAGCGGAAACTATTCGGAAACAGGATACAAAAGCACAGGATATAATAACAAGTCTGATCCATGACGATTATCAGGAGTACATTCGCGATAAATCATCAGCGAAGGAGAAGTGGGATGGCTTGAACGGAACTTTTTCATGCAAGTCCTCTCAAAATCAGACAATTATTCGCAAGGAACTCGCAAATTTAAGGTTGAGAGAAAATGAAAATCGTACGCAACATTTTTTAAAATTCGATTCCCTGGTAAGACAGTTAAAGAGTGCAATAGCAAAGCCAGAAGAGGCGGATCTTGTTTCACAATTGTTCCTTACTCTACCTGAGACGTTTGATCCAATTGTCACAGCATTGGAGAATCTTCAGATTAATGATCTCACGTTGGCAATAGTGAAACCAAGATTATTAGCCGAAGAATCAAAGAAGAAGAATCGAAGTGATGATGAAACAGTACAAAAGGTAACAGCTTTCCAGTCAAAGACCAAGAGCAAATTCCGTTTCAATGGGAAGTGCCATAAATGCGGCAAGTATGGTCATATGAAAAAAAGACTGCAGGTGCAAAGAAGCTAAGGTAGCGAAGCATAATGGAAATGGGGTAAGTTTTATGGCAGATGCAAATGACGTGGCATCGTCATACAAGTCTGAAAATCGAATAATTTTTGACCTGGATTCTGGAGCGACGGACCGTTTTGTAAACGACATCAATGTATTCAAGAGCTATAGAAAACTGTCAAATCTAAAATATATAACCGTCGCCAAAGATGAAGAAGTAATATTCGTTTCAATGCTTGGTGAAATCAATGCAAATAGTGATTCAGGAGTGGATGTTACGTTGAAAAACGTTCTATATATCCCGGAGTTTCGAGAAAATCTCCTATTTCAGCCAAAAGCCAAACGATGTGGAAATTTATTCGAGGTAAGGATGAGCTTTGATAATCGTCAGAAAGTTGCCAATCTAACAAAAGATGAAGAAGGTTCATTATGGCATAAACGTTTGGGTCACATCAGCAACCAAGGCTACACAGAACTATTGTCTAAAGATATGACTTTAGGTTTGCCTAACGGTGGGTACTATGTTTTTCACGAGGAAAAAATAAGCCCAACCATATTTTCCTCGTGAAAACACTACTAGTGTTGTGAAGCTGAAAAGAAAGTTGACTACGTGTTTTTGACTGTTTCCAACACAGAAACGACGTGTTTTTTTGCCGCTTTTCAACACATAATCGACACAATATTTTTTTTTCTTAGACATTTTGACATTTGTTTGTTTACGTGCTCCACCAAAGTTTCTACATTTGTGTTCCACCTGTGGTGCTCATTAGGTCTGTCTGCGTACTTTTCCAGTAGCAAATACTTAGTAACTTTTTTTGGGAGAGTAAGAACAATTTTACTCTCTCGGTTGAAAATATATCAAAAAGTACGCAGACAGCATCCAGTGAAATCTTGCAAGAAAACAGCTGATCGGTGTGTAAACAATTAAAATAGCAAAGCAAAAGAATTTTATCAAATGTGTCGCACGGTCGCACTGTATATTTGCACGTTTCTAGCATGAAGTAAAATGTTTTGTTTATTATAATTTATTATAAACGTTAAAAATCAACACAATTCTAACTACTTACCTCTGCCATTGTTAAATTTTAATTTTTATTTTCATTTCACAAAAATTATTTCATTCAAACAGTAAACAAAAACAGCTGTTCAAACTAGTTGCAAAATCTTGCAAGAAGAAATTTCTCCAGCAACATTTTGCAAGTTCTCTAACTTCCAACTGTCAAAAAATTCTCTTTTTCACTCTCTCGCTGCAAGAGATTTGGAGTACGCAGACAAAATTTTGCAAGATTTTGCAACATTTTGCACAAAATTATGCAAAATATGTGTACGCAGACAGACCTATTATCATGCCAACTGTGTTGGTTTGGCCAACTTTCCAGGTAAGCACACTCATGAACAGTCTACTGTACTCTCGCTGAAACCCCTTGTACTTCTATACAGATTCCCGATCTGGTTGAAATTGCCTCCTATGAAAACGAAAGGACGGCAGCTGCTGAACTACTCAGCACAAA